>BTHU01000002.1:49653882-50261382 GCA_036184795.1 Tokudaia tokunoshimensis | reverse complement strand
ATGCAACCCAGCCTGTGACCTTTTTAAGGTTCCTGAGTTAACTCTTTCAGTGGGTGGTGCCATCCCTGGGCTGGTGGTCTTGGGTTCTATAAGAAAGCAAACTGAGCAAGCCAGGGAAAGCAAGCCAGTAAGTAATATCTCTCTATGGCCTCTGCATCAGCTCCTCCTTCCTGACCTGCTTGAGTTCCAGTCCTGACTTCCTTTGGTGATGAACAGCAATGTGGAAGTGTAAGCTGAATAAACCCTTTCCTCCCCATCTTGGTCATGATATTTGTGCAGGAATAGAAACCCTGACTAAGACACGTGCATTTCCAACCTGTAGACATCTGAGCAATACATTTCTACTACGTATAAGTCGCCTGGCATCTGTCATGGCTGTTCCGACAGCCAAGGACTGACTTAACTGTATTCCTAAGGACCCTCTCTCCAGGACTGAGGACACAGTTCAGTGCTAGAGAGTGCTTGTTGTCATAGGTGAGGGTACAGTCCCAGGCACCAGTCTGACTCAGGCATGTCTTTTAGAGGACCACATTCAATCTGCCACGGCCAAGTCCTTATGGACACGTTTCTAGGTTCTCTTCCCTAGTGTGGTGTGTGACAGAGGCGTGAGGTCAGAGGGCATTAGGCTTCCAGAAAGAACTGCTTCCAGGAAGCAGCTTCTCTCCTGAGATGCTCACTGGCTATCCTGATGTAAATGGGAAATGTTCCCATCATCTGAGCCACGAATATGAAGTCAAGGGGGCCGTCAAGTCTGTCTCCTCCCTCAGTAAAGGGAAACAGAAGATATGAAGAATTGTGAAGGATATAGGGTTAAAACAAATGTGTCCTATAGAACGTGTGCCACTAGGGCAGAGAAAGAGGTCTGACCCGTCCAGCAGGTCTAGTTATTCAGGGTCCCGAAGAGGCGCTACCTGAGGGTCATGGGGAGGAGAAAGAAAGGAGACCAAGCAAGGTTCTATTGTCAAGGTTCCGTTTATTGTCACACAGGCAGCACGTTTTAAGCAGTGGGGATGAGGAAGTTGGGAAAGGGAGCTAGGGGGAAGTGAGCTATGGGCCAAGTCCTGAATGAGGATGTTGGGGGGGGGAGCTAGGGGGAAGTGACCTTTGCAAAATGCAAAGGAGGGAGGGGTCAAGGTGTTCTTGGCAGCAGGAAGCACAAAGGGCATCTGGGGAAGACATCTGGTATCTGCGCATGTAGGGACATTCCGTGGTTGAGGGTGGAGCGATCCGTAGTTACTCTCGGACCGGCAGTTCCTGGGCAGGTCTTTGTTCAACAATCTCATGGTCATAAGACAGCCATGGCTGAATGACCTTGTTTGGCTCCCCACAGAGGACCATAAACCAAGGCTCAGGAAGAGGCCTGGAACCCTCTCAGGTGCTGCAGAGCACGTATGCACACACACACACACACACACACACACACACACACACACACACACACAAACACCTGCACTGCCTGATTTGGGCAAGGAGGCCGGCCAACGCCTCAGGATCCCCTGGAAAACTCACTTATTTGCCTTCTGCGCCCCCTCAGCAGCTGGAACGCACGTATATCCTGAAGTCCTCCACTGGGAAGCCTGGCCCCTACCTGGTACCTAGCTCCCTGGGATGCTCTCCCCGCTCTCTTCCTCTTATCCAGATCTAGCAGAACGAGCTCATCCCTTTAGGCTTGCTTTTCTCAGTTTTCCAGGTGATAGGAGCTAATCTGCCAGACAAACAAACACAAACCCGCTTGGGAGTTAATGAGGGAAACTGTTGAGACAGTCATCCAACCACACAGGGGCTGCCGGGGCGGGTGTGTGTTTGCCTTTTCAAGCAGAAGGGACTTTGGAATCTGAAGAGAGGAGTTGATGTTGGTGGGGATTCTTAACACGGTGACTTAAATTTCTTTTTACGATTTGATCTATTTGTTTAGTGTATGTGAGTGCTCCATCTGCACGTTCACCTGCGTGCCAGAAGAGGACCTTAGATCCATTCCAGATGGTTGTGAGCCACCATGTGGTTGCTGGGATTTGAACTCAGGACCCCTGGAAGAGCAGTCAGTGCTCTTAACCACTGAGCCACCATCTCTCCAGCCCACGAGTTAAAACTTTGACCTTTATCAGGGCTCTGAACCCTATCTCCTATGTATTGCTTGCATCCCCAAAGTGTTCAGGAGTGTGCATACATCACACCCCCGCCCAATGAACACACATATGCACGCACCCAGGAGCCTGCTAGGGAGCCAGTGCCAGGCAGGCCAGGCACGCATGGGGCCAGAGGCCTTTGTGGAACCTCACCAGGGAACAAGTCTCCATGGACCAGCACTTCAGACAGGTCTGGGTCACACTGCACACACGGTAGGATCTACACACTGCTGCTTCTTGTGCAGGCTAAGGCGACTGTGACATCCCTTACGAGGTCTTGTGGAATGAGGCTTTGACATGATCCCTGTACTTGTTTTGCTCCTCAGACATTCCCCTCCTGTCCTCCTCCTTGGTGGACTCTTCTTGTTGTTGAACAGGTCTCATACAGCCCAGGCTAGCCTCAAACTTGCTATGTGGCCCAGACTGGCCTTGAACTTGTGATCTCCTGCCTTGGCCTCCTCAGTGCTGAGATTACAGGCAGGAGCCACCACTCTCAGTTCCCTCTCGGTACTGGCTGGGTTTGTGTGTCAACTTGACACAGGCTGGAGTTATCACAGAGAAGTGTCTCCATGAGATCCAGCTGTAAGACATTTTCTCCATTAGTGATCAAGGGAGGAGGGCCCATTGTGGGTGGTGCCATCTCTGGGCTGGTAGTCTTGGGTTCTATAAGAAAGCAAGCTGAGAAAGTCAGGGGAAGCAAGTCAATAAGGAACATCCCTCCATGGCCTCTGCATCAGCTCCTGCTTCCTGACCTGCTTGAGTTCCAGTCCTGACTTCCTTTGGTGATGAACAGCAATGTGGAAGTGTAAGCTGAATAAACCCTTTCCTCCCAACTTGCTTCTTAGTCATGATGTTTGTACAGGAATAGAAACCCTGACTAAGACCCTTTTCTTAAAGTCAACTGCTCTCAAGTGTTTGGGGGTTTGTAAGGATGCTTGCAAAATGGAGTATGTGCAGGTTTTTAATCCACTTGACTCGTTCAGAATTACAGATTTCATTCTCTTGCTGCTCAATGTTGCCTTTAACTCTTCCAGAACTCGGAAGAGCAATTTCCCTCCCACTGTGCAGGGGCTGCTGTGGTTCACATGTCATCCTGACTAATCTCCTAGGCGCTAGCCCCTCATCCCTCACCACAAGAAACAATGCCACAGATGCCCTCAGACCCAAACCCTTATGAGACTATTCATGGCGGCTCCTTTGAAGCACTTTCCAGGAGCAGAAACAACTGGGCCACAGCGCAGGCCTGGCTTCAGTGTAGCTACTTCCATTCTAAAATGGTCACTTTGGTCAAGCCCCTCCTACAATACTACAATTGTTACTTTTCTTGTCTCCGTAATAGAATACTCAAGAGGATCAGCTTAAGGGAGGGATGATTTATTTGGCTTAGGCTCAGGGGCACAGCCTATTGTGGTGGGAAAAGAATGGTGACAGTTCCTGATTGTATCTAGAACGTGGAGAGGTTGTTACATTGTATCAGCAGGCCTGAGGCAGAGTCAGCAACTCTCAACCCTTGGGGGCACAGTTAAGCATCATGTCTAGAAGGTTCTACAGACTCTGTCGCCTGCCGAGTAGCAAGTGTTCAGTCTGGAGAGGGCGGATTGCACACAAGCCTCAGGAACGACCTTCAGGATTCTTTTCCATACTTGTCATTCAGGCTCCCTAATCAGGAAACATGATGTTCCACTGTACTGTTAATGTTGATGCTGAGGTTAAGTTCTGCTGAGCCAACGATATGAGGAGAGAAAGCCTAGGAAGTTGGCTTGAAGACATAAGCGAATATTCGCATACTGCTCCATTCTCAAAGGACTGCCTTAAATCCGTGGCTATTCGAGTGCTGAGTTTCTTCTGTTTGCACACTTTATTGCATCCGCTCCTTCTCCTCATGCTCCTCCCACTCCATCTGATCCTCCTGCTCCTCCTCCTGTTCTTCCTCCTCCTGCTCCTCCTACTGCATTTGCTCTTCCTCCTGCATTTGCTCCTCCTCCTTCCGCTCTCCCTACTCCGCCCTGCTCTACCCACTACCCTTACTCAGGCCTCCTCTGCCTGGTAAGTCCTATTCTTGTGACCCTCTAGGCTAAACTGTGTGGGAGGCTCACTTTGCCTTCTGATTGGTTGTGGCCATTGAGGAGATTAGAAGGGAGACTAGAAGAAGACCCTTAGGCAGGAGGAGAGTTGAAGTGAGGATTTACCTCTGATGACTCTGTCTTCCAAGTGTACCTAGCTTCTCTCTCTCTCTCTCTCTCTCTCTCTCTCGTCACTGCGGGCTACTGCAGCATCCCTTTTTGATTTCCCTAAACCCTACCCACTCCTCACTGTGCTCATTCCTTCACTGAAGGCACTGTGTGACCTGCTTCCCATGGGGACCTTTGCTGGACACAGTGCCAGATATTTAAAGCAATGTACGATCACTTCTTGGCATTTTGGCTAAGAATGTTAACAGAGTACACGAAATGACAGGCCAGTCTGGGTGATGTTTGAGCATAGATCTAGTTCCTCCCTCCAGTCCCCAATCAAACAATACCCAGGGGCAGCTTCCCCTCTGAGAGACACTTATCTTCATGTGTCTCCAGAGTACAAAGTGGGCGTTGGTCAGTAGCGTGATCCACTCTCTGCCTCAGCCTCCTCATTTGGGTCCATTCAAATCTCTGATTTTCTCCGCCAAAGGCTGGACTCTGGTGCCTGCGTCATGGTGGTTACAAGATTGTCAGCCCTGGTTTGTGTGTTTTGCTGTTGTTGTTTTTGGAGATAGGTTTTTCTGTGTAGCTCTGACTCTCCTGGAACTTACTCTGTAGACCAGGCTGGCTTCGAACTCAGAGAGCTGCCTGCCTCCAAGCCCAGTTTGAGTGCTCAGGTTCCTCTCCCAGTGTCTGACCCAAGGCCGACTCTCCAAACGAATGCTCTCGGAGTGCTTGCCGGCCCTGCAGTATTTTCCTGAGCCCACCAGTAGTGAACGTTTGCCTCTCCCTGACCTGCCGGCACCCAAAGCTTGTCCCACTTTCGGAAGGAGCCAATGACAGATGCTGGAAGATGTAGTGCAGGGACCCTGGGGGGCCAGAGGTCTGACACTTTAATTGCATAATTATTTTCACAGTAATGTTGGTGCTGGAGAAGATGAGGCCTGCTGCCTGCAAGATGGATGGCAAGAGGAAGGGTGAGTTATATTTTCCCAGATAAAAGCACCGATTGCCTATAAACTCTGATTTTGCCTGATGTAAAAGCCACTTTATTGCACATCCAGAAATTACTACCCGTATAAAAGCACATTATTGTGATGTAAAAATAGATTTTTATATAATTTTTTCATGCCACCACCTTGTAATTCCTCATTCCCAAGCACCCTGAGATTGCGCTGAGGTTTATTTTTCTCTTTTAATTGTTTGCCATGACATGCCAATTTATGGTGAGATATTCTGCCTAAGATCAGAGCAAGGCTAAAGCACCAATTTCAGCTCTCACTTTATGACAGGCAGGGTTCTGGGGCACCCAGGATGCCATCATACAAAACCAGGTTCCTTGTGATGCCACAGTCTGGGGGGGGAGCGGTGAGGGTTCCATTTCATACTCATCTGAAGTCCTGGGGGGGGGGGTCGGGAATAGGAAGGATCTCTGTTTCCTCCCCCTGGAAACTGCCCTGTAGGGTGCGTTATAGCATGTCTCCGTGGCCTTTGCCTGCCTGAATGCACCCAAGGAAAACTGGTCCGTAGTTCTGAAGCCACACTGGCCTGACCCATCCGGCTAATGACGCTGCCCGTCCTCATTATATGGGAATCAAACAACCCACAAAAGCTTCTCTGCCAGGACTTTGGTCTTTTCTTTGTCTGGGTTCTTTCCAAAAGAGAAGCCTACACAAGCTCTACTAGGGAGACACGGATGTGTGGCCTCCCTTGTCAAAACCCTGCCCTGCGGTTAAGCTTCTGTTTTTGTTACTGCTCTTTTGCAAAAAGGAAGACTTCAAAAGACCCTGGATGCCCCTGTGTTGTGTCCTGCATGGGTCTGTCCTGGAAACTTGACTGGGGCAACTCAGGAATGAAGAAGCAGAAGACACACATCTGGAAAGCTGGGATGAGGTAGGCCGAGGTCACTCTGATGGAGGGCACCCATTATCAAAGCCCAGGAACTCACTCAGCACCAGGAGGGGTTGGCTAGTTTGGTGGGAGGTCTATGCAGGGGAATAGTTTCAGGCTGAAACATCTGAGAGAAGGAAGCTGCGGTCCATAGTTGGTACACTGGTTTTAACTAATGATTAATCTTGAGTCAACAAATATAGTTGGACCAGAGGAGGCTTTGTCATCTGAGTCTCCCTTGGGGAAGGCTTTGCTATTTCCATGGGTCTGAGGCACTGGGGTTCTCAGCAGGGCTGTGCTCACGTCAACAATGTGCATTCACTCAGGACTTCATCCACCCCCCCCACCCCACCCCACCTCCCACTCCACCCCACCTCCCACTCCTGGACTTCCAGAGTGTTCTCTTGTAAGGACCAAGAAAGGATGCTTCCCTGCCTTCCTAGTTTTGAGGGTGGGAGTTAAGCAGGAGGCAAAACCAGGCAGCTTCTTCTAATCCTGAGAGCCCTTCCCTTCCATGCAGCCCCTTCTTAGCCTGCATCTGAGGCCTACTCTATGGTTCCTGATGCTAAGACTGCACTGGACCAGCTTGGAGTACCTCTGTGTGCTAACCCAAAAGTGACCAGATAATCAACGGGTGCTTGGGTGCCCCCTTCTCTGCTGACAGGTCGGGGTGGGCCAGTGAATACCTGAAGGAATGTGTGTCTCAAAAGCACCTGCTGGGCTCCTTAGGGGTTGGACCCGGAATGTGATGCTTGCCACCTGGGAACCATGCTTTGAGGGCTGCTTGCAGAGTTCAGGTCAGCCTGTCTGCTGATTGTAAAGGGTTCTGTGCAGTGTAGACCAACTGAAGGGCCAATCTGGGTCACATCCCAGTTGGTAGAAGTTCCCAGAGACGAAACAAGATTATGATAGAGACCAGGAGTCCGATTCTGCCGCCTTCTCTATACCGACCTGCCTACCCCAGGGGCAGCTTTCATCTGGCTGCTGCACTTTGGACTTCAGATTGACCTGAGTCAGAATCCTGGAGGCCTGGGGCTCCCCAACCTTGTGGTGTTCAGTGTACCATTGTTAAAGAGGAGCAAGAACCAAAATGTTATGGCTTTGAGCGGTTGGGCCACTCGGGTGGAGGGCCAGGAGCTATGACACCCCCTCGGGGGTGGGGTGGGGCTGGTGGCATGTGTGTGTGTGTGTGCGCGCGTGTATGCATAGCTCAGTGGTCCAAGGTGATCGCCAGATTCACAGGGGGCACACAGCTGGCCAAAGGCTATGAGGCCCCTCTAGACCAAAACTTGATCCCAGGTGGTTATCCCTGGGTGTTGAGAACAAGTTCCTGTAGGCAGGGACACATTGAGGGAGGAAGGGGCGAGATTCCAGTCCCTCCTTGTCCCTAACACGTCCCGTGATTTTGGCCAAGTTGCTTCCCCTGTTTTGTCCATCTGTAAAATGGGACCCTGGTTGGGGTTGGGGCTGTGGGGACGTTGACTTCACAGAGACACCCTCGCACAGATGGTTGTTATCTCTTTCTCGTTACTCCTTATCCAGCAGCGGGTGTCTTTGGAAGAAGCTGCATTCACGACTCTCCAGTTTAGTGGTTTGGTACAAACAGGCAGGGTATTCATGGCCCACGGTCTGCTCATCCATTGCCTCTCCCGGGTCTCTAGGGGGCGCTGTCTCCCGAGCAAGGGTGTGGTTGCCTGGCTCAGAATCCGCTCTGCGACCTTGGGCCAGAATATATACCCTGTAACACCACAGCAGGGCCACGGTGGGATACAGGCATGTGATGTGTTTGGAATAGAGCACCACACAGGGAAGAGCCCTGTGGATATTTACTAGGCTCTGCAGCAGACACGCCTAGGATTTCCCAAAAAGATTTGGGAAACATCAACCTGAACCAACACACGGCTAAAGGAGCAAGCTATCCCAACAAGTAAAGCCTGGCTACAGGCTTCCGGGCCACCGGGTGCAGATAAAGTTCCTGCCTGGACCTGGTGTGAGGTCAGGAGGGTGGCGTCATATCAGGGGGCACCTTGCTTCTTCTTTCTGGATCTGCCTGGACAAATCACATTTATTCACTCATTCATAATCGCTTGCTTAATACTTGCCAATGGACAGACACTGTTCCGGTGACAGAGATGCATTTAAAAAAAAAGGTGGCTCACCTTGTAGAATATTTGTGAAATGGGCAAAAAGTCTTCCCTTGTAGGAGCTGCTGGGAAGTGTTTAGTTCGGTGCTGGGCACAGAGACTAGCCGTCACTAAAGGTTTGTCACTAGGTCATCCAAAGGTTTGTAATCCATTGTGTTTATGCTAGAATATACTCTGCCACCGCTGTTCTGTCCCTGGTTCCTAAGCAGCGGGTCCTTTTCTAGGTGAGGTTATCTTGGAAAGCCAGGCCAGGGTCTGACCCTGACGCCAGGATTTCTGGCTCCATGTAGGGAGTTTTCTTTGCTCTTAGCCTCCAAACTCAGGTCTTGTCTGACTTCGTAGACTCCCTGCTTAATCCACTCCTGCTCTTAGTTTCTGATCTGTTGGGAGACAACTCCGCCTATGGTGAGCCTGGGGCTCCAAGCAGTCCCTGAATTTGCTAGAAACTTGGCAGGCCCTTCATCCCAGCACTCTGGAGGCAGAGGTGGATCTCTGTGGATTTGAGGTCAGCCTGGTCTACACTGCCAGCTCCAGGCCAGCCAGGGTTACACAGTAAGATCATGTCTTAAAACAAAGCACCCCCCACAAAAAAAATGGGGGGGGGAATCCTTTGCCTTGTAGCATCCTTTCTGAATTAGAGCCTATATTTTAACAAGTCCCCTCCCTCCAGTGACTCCCAGGCTGATCCAGTGTGGGAAGCTGTTCTAGGGTCTGCTGACTGGAACATCCTGCCCCCGCTGGTGGTCTTCAGAAAATGCCTGATGCTCAAAGAACTCAGTCACCTCTCTATTTAGGACTTTCATTGTTTTCGTTTCTAGGGACTTCCTGTCCGTGCCCTTAGAATCTTCCCCAAGAAAATATCTTGTGGATTATTGATAGTCCACCCATAATGACATCTATTGGCAGGGGAGAAGCCGTGATGGACTCAGCTGTGTGTCTGTGCCCAGTACAGCAGAGGTGCTTGGCCCATGTTTACTGATCCATTCCTGGCAAATGCAACGTGACAGTCGTACTAGGCAGGGTAAGAGCTCTGTGCATCCGACAGCCCTGCTTTGAGGTTCCCGGTCTTCTGTTTCATAAACCCATGTCTGCTGTCAGGATGCTGTGTGGTTTCTATTCTTTAAAATAAAAATCGACATTACATTTATTTCTATGTATATAGATGGCCACAGGTGCCACAGCATTGTATAGAGTCAGAGTCAGTCTCCCTTATACCTGTGGATCCTGGGGATTGAACTTTGGTGGTCCAGCTTGAAGGTAAGTGCCCTTACCCACCAAGTCTCCTGTCCAGTATATATTTTTGACAGAATCCTGAACCTTCTGTTCATGAACACACAAAGCCAAGGACAGCAAATATATGGGATCCACATGACTGTCCCTTTCCCACACTCTGGGTGGACATCAATAATTGATGGCAGCTGACTTTGTGGCGTGACCTTCCAGTCCTTTCTCACAGAACCCCAGGGAACAACTATCAATTGATCAGACATGGCACTGTTTGTGATCTTTGCCTCGGGACCCCCTCCTGGGAGCTGCCCTCCACAGATCAGTGCACATGAGACAAGGCAGTCAGGCTAGAGCCCACGGATGCCCATGGCGCCCACTCCCACCCAACTGCCTATTGTGTGTGCTGCTGCGCCCAGGGTAGGCCTCACAGACAACCTTTCCCCAGTAGTTCAAGGCTGTGTGGTGAGTGCAGCGAGGTTCACCTTTGCACAGGCCTCTCTATAGGTCAAATTCACATATGTAGTTCAATACAGGCCTCCATGTAGCTTTCTATAACCACACCCAATCTCTTCTCACGCCTTGTATATCCCCTCACTCAGGAACTGACCTCGTTGTCTGTTGTCCTGTTAAAGGGCGATACTTCCAACAGTCATGCACTGTGGCCCCTGAGCTTTGGGGAATGAACATAGAAGGGCACAAAGTGTTCTGCATGGGTGTCAACATTTCTGTCTGGCATGGTACCTCAGTTTGTGCCTTTACACTTCTGTAAGGCCACGCCAGAGAGACAGCTGACATCAATAATTGATGTCTATCCAGAGTGTGGGAAAGGGGAATGGTCATGTGAGTCCCTTTTATTTGCTGTCCTTGTCCCTGGCCTTAGAGACAAGTTCCTTTCATAGCCAATGAGGCCTTTGCGTGTGCTTACATATGCACTGAATTCCCATGCTGGCTGAGGCAGGGTTTTCTTGGGAGGGACACATATATCTGTGAGAGTTCATCAACTCCAGATGATCAGGTACCATCAGAAAGGAAGCTCAAGACACAGCCAGCTCGACAGTAACCTGCCCTTTTGCCTGCAGGGTCCAGATTTTAGGTCCCAAGAATGATGTCCATGGGTGGGTTCTGACTGGTCAGCATCTCTTTTTGCCAGAATATGGCGCATACTAACAAAAACGTCACTGTTCCTTCAGCACCTAAACTGTGCTTGGGTGAGACAAATGCTCGGTATTCAGGGGCTGACGTACCTTAGTAGTTCCCGATCAGCCAGGAGTCCCAGCGGCTCAGCCAAGTGACCCCGGGCCCTCCTTTCCTGACACTGTGGCTTTGGCCACAGTGCTCTCTGGAGCAGATGTCTGCTCCCATGAGTTTGGATTTCATTGTATCCCTAGTTCCTCTCACTGGACAGTTCAGGGCTGCTTCAGCACCGCCTCCCCTGGGGTAGGAAGGCAGGAACTGGTCACTTGGGTATAAGGCAGGCTGCACTGTTTTGCTCAGTTCTGGATCTGGGCTGGTTTCTGTGCAAAGGGCCTTACAAATGTCTCACCAAATTCTCTGTGAAACCTAAGAATTCTTTAAAAATGTGCGTGTGCGTGCACTTGTGTGTGTGCGTGTGTGCTTGAATGCGTATTCATCAGATAACTTGCAGGAGTCTGTCCTCTCCTTACACCACATAGGTCGAGGAGATGGGATTCAGATTGCCAGGCTTGGTGGTAAACAAGCACATTTACCAGCTAAGCCATGTGGCTCACCCCTAAGAATTTTTTTTGTCTTCAGCTTCTTACAGATGAGTAAACAACCTCGGAGAGGCCGATTAACCTGGTTAAGGGTCCTCAGCTAGTACATGGCATGCAGTCTAGACAGTCAATAAAGCAGTGTCCTTGAGCACCATGCAGCAAAGCTCCATGAGGCAAACCTCATTTGCAAGTTCTCGACTAGCTCGAACACAAGTATTCCGGCTGACATCTATCTCTGTCAGTCTCCGGCCACAGCCCAAGGCTCAGTAAGACACTCTTTGAAACCCAAACTCTTTGGCCACTTGCTGTAGTACAGGCTGGAGAGAAGGCAGTCTGAGAGGAGGCAGACTCAGGCTCCTGCAGTGTAGTTCCCTCTACAGTGAGACACTCCTGACCACAGAGGAGCTGAGCAGATGAACACACAGCCAAGTCAAACACACAAACCATTTATATTAACCATGACTTTGAGTTCTTCCCACAACTGAGAATCGGAAATGGTGATGAGACAGTAACAGTCCCTGGGCTACATTCATCTGGCTCACATCTGTGTGGCTGGCCGAGGGACAAGGCCTGAGATAGCTGGCCTATTTGCTAGATCCCAGCAAATCAGATGGCATCTATAGACTGAGATCACTTGCTCACTGATTTGCATCAATGGTACCCACTTCCTGGCACAGTCACTGCCCAAGGGTCCAAATAATGACTTCACGGAGCCTGGGTGACAGATCTGCACTGCCAGCCCCTCAGGCAGGCCTCAGGACCCTCATCTCCTGATGGTCTTGACCAGAGTCCAGTGATAGCTTGGTGAGACTCTGAGGATCCCACCTTACCCACTGTCAATTCTAGACCCAAGGTTAGTGGCTCTGGCAAAGATCCACAGAGTGTCAGGGCCCTTCACTCCCTAGGACTGTTTCAGGGGAAAGGTCTCTTAAAAGATTGGGGTCCACAACATTTGGTTGTGACTGAGGTTGAAAATCTTGGGAGGGAGCTACTGGGGTGCACTTTATATAGCTTGACTAGCCCGGTAGCTGCAGAAGTGCAGGATTTGCTGAAACCAACAAGACATAAGAAATATGTCTGTAAACCTGGAATTACACTCCAACCTGAGAAGAGAGTGGGAACTCAAAAGCTGTTTTCTTTTTTCCAAAAGCTTTGACTTGTAGCCACTGGGCTCTGGGCAACCTTCTTCAAGGACAGAGCCTTGTCAGACCTGTACTTCGTCAGGTACGGCTGGCTCAAGTCCCCTTCCCTTGAAACCTGCCACAGCTCCCCAGATGTGTCTGTCCTTCTACCCCCATCTCCCAGGAAGCTCCCTTCTTTGAGCTCCCACATAGCACATGCAGTATATGTGTTCAGGCGTTCCAGACTGACGGTGGCTCCCCGGTCTTCCCAGCATCTTTTCTCCTCTGCTTTCTTCAGTTTATTATCCATGAGTCTTTCTATGCTCCGGTTTACTCAAAGTGGTATCGCAGTCTTGGTCCAAACACATGGGCTTTTTAAGTATTTACTTTCAATCCCATAGACATCCCAGCTTGGATATCACATGTGTAAGCAACACATCACCTTTTCTTTTTCTTTGAATAATGGTGTTAAGTGAGATGATGTCCTCTGAGAACTGCCTTAACATTTTAAAAGGTTTCTCCATGGTGCCACATGGTCATGGCTGTAATGCCCATTCTTGCATGAGTCTTAGTGAAGGAACTTTTAGGGCATACAGTTGTCACTTTGAGCTAGTGCTTGCCTTTCCACTTAACTATATCAGCCTTCCCTCATCTGCTCCCACTGTAAGCCCCATAACAATAGGGACCTTTTTGTCCCCAACCCTCAGAACAGTACCTGCCTGAAACTAGCAACACGGGAGATAGGCAGGCCCATTCCCACTTTCAGGTTTAAAAAAAAAAAAAAAAAAAAGCCAAGACTTTGCTACTGGCTGGTGGTAAAAGCAGCTGTATATAGTTTTACTTGTGCCGGTTTCCACAGTGGCTCCACACAAGCTGCAGGTGCTATGAACATACTAGGCACTATTTGAGGACTCTGGGTCTGCAGCAGGAAGAACTGCCTCCTTTGTTTATGGACAAGGGCACCCTGGCTTTCCCACCTGAGCCAGGACCCCAGCTCACCCTGCAGGTCCCCAGGGGTCACGCTTGCTGAGATGGACATCCACCAAGGTGAGAGCCATGATGTAGAGAAAAAAAATCACAGGCCTGGGGCCAAGAGAGCTACTTTCTATTCCTGGACCTGCCATTAATAAGCTTGGTGACCTTGGGTAAGTCACTTTGTCTCTTTTCTCATCTTGTAAAATGAGTCTGGACACTGATAGTTAACTTGAACTTGAGAACTCATCAGAACCACAGAGGAAAACATGTTAAAAGTAGATTCCCGGGCTCCAACTCCACACGGCTTGGGGCATCAGTCCAGAGTGAAATGGATCAGTACAATATTTATATGATAATGAATCTAAAAAAACGAGCATCAGAAGCACTTGCCTATGGTTAAAAAAATTCAATAGTGCTGCCCACCCCTGTAGTGCTATCTACAGGCAACCACTTTTAATCATCTGTTTTTGATCTTCTGGGGGTTACCATCTTATTGCTAAATAATATGCCAGCTCTTGTTTCATCGACTTCAAACACAGCCCATTGTCTTCCTGCTCTGATAGATGAGGACTTAGCTCCCTTGTGCCACCCCATTCCCAATATAGTTCTGACACTATTTTTGGCAGCTGTATTTTAATGAGCACCCCAAGTGATTCTGATAGAGTGGGTCTGCCAGCCATGCTTTGAGAGGAAACTGCCCCCCCCGGGGGGGGGTTCAGTAGGCACCCATGTTCTCTCATGCATCTTAACTGCAGGCTTCTTCCAATCCCCCCCCCCCAAACTCCCTTTTGCAGTGCTGGGGTTTGAATCAGGCCTCTTTTCATGCTAGGTGAGCATTGTAAAGCTGAGCGCTGCACCCAGTGCTGACCCCTGATTCTGCTTGGCTTCTGGATTTGCTGATAGGTCCTTTTCCCACCCCTGCATGTTCTAGAAGGCTGGCTGTAGGCATCAGGCTGGTAACCACCCTGCTCTGGGGTAGGGTGGGTGCTGAACTAGTCTGCTCCCCGTTTTCATGAAGCGTCTCCAGTCCTTCAGGTGCTAATGCTGAGCCTTTAGGGACTGGTGTGGCTATGAGTCCAGCAGCAGACTTGCTGAGACCTGCCTTCTTTGTAACAACCATCCGTGGTGGTGGCGGTGTATTCGGAGAACTCCAAGGAGAATGTAAAGAGATGCTTATGTCACCTCATTGAAGAAGTGAGCACACAGGAATCTACAGTGGGAGTCCCCTCAATAAGACACCACAGCCAGGTGAAGCTGAGAGGCGAAAGCACAAAACCGGCAGTCATCTGTCAGACGGAGGTCTGGAGAGGGGTGGCCTGCGGCTAACGGGGAGGGAGCTGCGGATGGTCTCCGTCGGGCTGAGTGTGGTGCAGTTTGTGTAGTTTTGTTCATGAGCTGAGCTATGCCCTGGTGAACTTTTCTGAATGTGTTCCTTATATACCTGCACACCAGGGAAGGAGCGATACCAAGCAGCTCTCCCTCCATCCTCCTAACACGCAACTGTTTACACAAGCCCTTCCCTGGGAGTGCTCAGGCAGGCAAGGAAGGCGGGAACAGCAGCCTTGCTGGTGTGGTTTGGGAGGTGGGGGAGGCCGATCATGGCTGGAGCTGAAGCCTGATAGATTTCAGAAGGCGAGCTCGGCACCCTGCAGAGGGAAGCAGCCTGCTGGGTCAAGGAAGTGGCTGGAAATGAGACCCAAGCACATCCCCTGGGAAGGATGACAAGACACCAGGGGACCAAGACTACTATGCCATCTTCCCCACCTGCCAGCAGCCAAGCTGCCGGGTAGAGGGTGGTGTACAGGCCCCCAGCCCGCCTCCCCAGGCTGCTGGCCAACCTAGTGTAAATATTATTACACTCCCACGCATCTGAAGGACGTTAATTATTAAAACACATGCCACCCAGGGTAGTGCACTGTAATTAGGTTCAAATTAAATTAGCATCCTCTTGTAATTAGGACATCAATAACCACTCTTGAGGCTCCAGCACTCTAGCCCCTCTCTGATGCTTCCCACCATGGACTAATGCAAGAAAAGGGGTCCATTTGACTAACTCTCCCCAGGATATAGGAATAATCAAGCCAATAAATAAAGGGAGGCAGCTGGTGAGGCCTTCCCTCCACTGCCTGCCTTCTCTGCTGGCCCTGCACGTAGCAGAGAGGAAGATGATGTCACTGAGAAGGGGTTTCAAGTACCAGGATCTCCCTGTTGGTCATTAAACCCCAGAATTCTAAGAATCCCCAGTACAAAGTCAGAGATGAGCAAACCCTTATCTGTCAGACCAACTTTCTTTTCCCCCCCCTGGGAAGTTTCTCTAGCCACCTGAGCCAGGGGCTTGGACCCTTGAAACTCCAGGATGTTACTGGTTTTCCTGTACAGCACTGGCTGCCTCCTGGCCTAGCCTACAGGCCCTGGAGGACCTCAAAATAGCCCTAACACTTTGTTGGACCCAATGCTGTGCTAAGTGCTTTCTAGGTATTAATCTGTCTAGCATAGGCAAGAAGGGAATGAAGAGTTGGGGGCAAAACTGGAAAAGCACTGGGAAGGACCTAAGCCACGGTTCCAAACCCAAGGAGCAAGTCTAGGAGTCTGGGCATTCTGGGGCTTGCTTGCAAGTGCTGATGTGGGACCAGCATGGACGGAGACAGAACACGCCGGCGCATTCACTTGAGCGTCTCCTTCATCTGTACCCTTAACACGGGACTCCTTAGCAGCTCAACAGATGTGGCAGAGAGAAGCGCAGCAGGCTGGAGCCTACAGCCGAGGCTGCCTACCTGGTGACTGCCCTGACCTTTGTCTAAACTAGCCTTGGAAGAGAAAGGAAATAAGAAGTGGGAAGGCTCAGGCATAATTTCATCTGGAAAACTATGGAAGGCTTATCCTTGGGTGCAGATGTAACCAAGGCAACTGTTATGACGGGGAGATGATTTCAGACCCTTTCACAAAGAGTGGGTTGGCATCTTGCCCCTCTGCCGATTGCGCTCATTGTGAATGCACAGCGCCCTGCCTTGAAGCCTTACCGGGAGCACTGTAGAGGGTAAAGAAATGAGCTGGGCATTCATTCCCCTCTGTGGACCAAGCGAAGTGAAGCCATGTAAAAGCGTGACTGCCTACTGGGAGCAACAGGGTCACCTAAGTCACCACCACTCTCAGGACTTGGCGGACAACCCCAAGGGCTGCAGTTCCCTTGACTGTAGAGGTTCTTGTTCTGAGCAGCCCTGAGGGAGGGAGGGAGGAGGGGCTCAAGAGAGGAAGGCAAGCACAGACTTCCTGGACTGACTGACTCCATGTTTCTCCCCAACCCTTCCCCTTGCTTCTCATTTTCAAAGATGTACTACTACTGATTTTTCCAGACAGGGTTTTTCTGTGTAGTCCTGGCTGTCCTGGCACTTGCAGACCTGGCTGGCTCAAACTCAAGAGATCTGCCTGCCTCTACCTCCAGAGTGCTAGGCCTTAAAGATTTGTATCACCGCCACCAAGCTTGAAGATGGATTTATTGTTTTTAAAAATTATGTGTATGTGTATGTGTGTGGGTACGGCCACTACAGTACAGGTGCCCTTAGGGCTGGAGTTTACAGATGGCTGTGAGCTGTCTCACCTGAGTGCTGGGAAATGAACTCAGATCCTCTGCAAGAGCAGTACATGCTTCTAATTGCTGAGATACCTCTCCAGCCCTTCCTACTTGGTTCTGAACATTTTTGCCTCTCATCCTACACAGGCACCCGAGACCAAGAGGAACATTCCTCTGTCTAAAGATGTGTCCTGAGCAGAAGCTCATGTGAAGGCTGCCCAGGGTTTGGGTGGGATGTCTGGTTTGTGGGGGAAAGCCAGCCTACTTTCACTGGGGCCTCACAACTAAGGCCGAGGCAGCTTTGGAGTATCATCGTGGGTCAGAAAGGCAGAAGGTCAAGCCATCAGATTTTCTCAAAATATGTGTGTAGGAAGGGCAGGGCCACGTGCACAAGATGGGTAGTCTGTGTCCAGGCTGTTTTCCGTTGCCCACCTCTCAGAATTACCTGCAAGTGATGGGATTTCACTGCCACCGCACGGCTGCTCCAGGCCTTCCGCAGCCCACGGTTATGGACTACACGGTTCAACCTTAAAGATTCTGAGAACACTCAGTGGAATAAGAGCAAGTGTCAGCTCACAGCAACAGGCCTTCAAGAGATCTGGGGTCCCTCTCAGAGATGCCTGCTATTTCACATTTCAGCCCTATTCTGCAAGGCCGTCTGTCCATCCATCCATCCATCCATCCATCCATCCATCCATCCATCCATCATGGTATTGGGGATTGAACCTAGGGCCTCATGTATACTAGGCAAGCAACTGTATCATTAAGGTATAGGCCTGGCCATTTTTAAACTTTTTTTTTTTTTGAGCCAGGAACAGGTCTAAGTTGCTCAGTCTGACTTTGAACATAATATAGTCCAGGATGGCTTTAAATGAATGATTTTCCTGTCTCAGTCTCCTGAAGTTGGGGTATACCTTGAACTACCAGGCCCAGCTTATTGGTAATCCAATGTGAGCCCACAGCAGGAACTGGGGGAATCCCTTTGGGGTCTTTGCTGGGATCATGTTGAGGGAGATGTCTGCTCTACTGCAGGAGAGCTGTGGTCGTCCTTACCAGGCCTCAGTGCTGCCTAGGACTCTAGAGCAGCCTTGCCCTCAGGGATTGTTGTCAGGCTCCCTCCTGGCTGGGGCCGAGAACCCGGTGTTCTGGCTCTACCCTGACAGTAAGGCTGCAGACAGCAGGTACTATTTTATTGGGTCTCAAAAGCTTTAAATACAGAACAGGCTGGTGAGGGGGTAGATGTGGACACACTGGAATTTGAGAATGGACATATCAGAAGTCACATAATCAACACTTGGACAGAGCTTGGGAAGAAGGGTGGTCTGGGGGAGAGGTGGGTGCCAGCTGACAGCTGCCTCTGTGTCACGATTATACCCTTCTCTAACACAAAGTCTTTCATGGTTCTTTCCTGATTTGAAGACAACAACAAAAACAAAAAAAGCCTCCTCTCTCCAAATAAAAATACAAAATCATCTGGGAGAGACTGGACGGCAGTACCACTGTGAGGGTCTGTCTCCAACAAGCCTCGGGCTCTCCACCCCAGCTCCAATGCTACCCACGACAGAGGAGGTTTCTGTACACTGAAGCAAGCTGGACCCAATCTATACTCCCCCGACCAGGTCTGGAGTTGAAAACGGCTTCCTGGCAGAGGGATGAGGTCTGGCATCAGCAGTGCTGGGGGCCAGGCAAGTTCTCCTTAGCGACTGTAACCAAACTCATCAGCATCATCAGCGCGGAAGTCTCCATAGCGCCACAGGTTCAGCTGTGAGAGAGGAAGACAGAACATAGCTCTTCAGGATGGGTGACCCAATGGAAGCCACATGGCCATGCCCCTCAAACTCAACACCTCCAGGACCCCCAGGCAAGGACTCACCCTGGCACTCTTGGCTGATTCCTGGGCATTCAGGTATTCTGTGATCTGAGGGACATATGAAGAGGGGAAGTGGTCAAGATGGAGGTGTTTTTGAATAAGCAACCAAAAAAAAAAAAAAAAAAGCAGCGGCAGGTCAGCGGCCCAGAGGGGACTTAGAGCAAACTGCAGGTGGTACAGTCACACTGCTCAACTTTGCACTGGCTAATCCATGTGCTCGTGGGTCTCTTCCTTCATGTCCCAGCTGGCTATTCCACCCCTCAACTCTGACAAAACACTACCAAGAACAATGACCCCCATTTAAAAGCGTGCATTGTGCTCCTGATCCTCTGGACTAGACTTCTATTTCCCCCTTTCTACCACAGTTAACATTGTGACATTTTATTTCACTTATCTTCACTGTCTCATGCTGAATATAAGTTCTACAAGGTAGGAATAGGGTTTGTCTATTTTCATTATAGATAGTAGGCAAAAGGAATTCAGAGACATCATAAACAGCTTCATGTGAGGACATAAAGCTAACCAATGCCTCTGACCTACACACCAACAAAACTCCATGTGGACTTCTGGGGTTGGGAACAGAGGTCAGGCAAAAGAAGGGCCCGGAAGAGGGAGCAATGAGCTGAGCAAAGCTGTCTCTCAGTCGGGAAGAAGTGGGCTACCTGCTTGTCTAGTCAGTTCCAGCCTGAGAGATACGGAGCTGAACATCCTATCAGTCTGTCTCTCTAGAATGTTCATAGATTTGCCACAGCTGGGAGGAAGGCTGGCCTACGATGAGGCCATGGCTAATGCTTATAGGGGGCTAGGAGACACTCATGGTACCAAATCGAGGCGCTGCAGATGATTCAGAATCCACACACAGCAGGCAATAGATGGAAAGAGCAAGGGGAACAACTGTGGCCAACTCCAGAGGGTAGCGAATAGGCTCTTCATCTCGTGAGCCTACGACCAAGCTTCTTAAGGAGGAACCCCACATCTCATCAATGGGCTTTCCCAGTAGGCTGGAGGAGCCTTGTGATAGTCTTTTGGAACATTTATAGCTACCACACAGCTATGGGTGGTCCTGAAGACTGTATGTTAGCAAAAAGGACTGGGAGGAGCCAGGTTTTGACCCTCTGCATCGCCCCTGGAAAAGCTCCCTAGCCTGTCACTGGGGCACAAACAGAAGGAAACTTTCTGCTCTAGTTTGCAGCTGCATTCTCAGCCAAACCCGCAGTCAATTAATTTGTGCTTTAATTAGATTTTTTTTAAAAAACCCAACAAACCCAAATCCATTATCTTTCCCTAGCAGGACCAGGAGCTGGTGGATCGTCTGCCTCCTCTCTGGCTCTGGGTGTAGTCCTCAGTCCCTCTTCTGTGACACTGCTGATGGTGCAGGGTGTGTGCTAAGGGCCTGCTTCCAGGATGGAGCCCCTCTCCAAATCACATACCACTTTCTGGAACTGCTTCTCCTTGCGCACCTCCACCATGACCAGTCCTTCCTTCACCAGGCCCAGCCCCACATCACCTTTGGAATCTGCAAACTGCAGAGTGGCGTGGGGGCAGCTGGCGCTCAGGTGCTCCACGTTGAGCAGGCACTGAGTGTTTTGGATGTCCCGCACCACACTGTCCACAGCATCTGTGCGAGCGTCCTCCTGGACAGGGATGTAGCCGTGTTATTGAGGGGGATGGGTGAAGGTCAAACAACAGCTACCTGGGTCTCAAAGCCTGTCCTCTGACCTCCAGCAGAGCCTGTGACTCCCCTGTGGTGCTTGTGAGTGACAAACAGGTCCTAGACATGAAGAAACCCTTCTACTCAAACCAACTGCACAGAAAACATTCTTATATCCAAGTTGTGAGCACCCACTCACTGGCTTGTTTCTGAGGAAAAGTGGCTTTTCTGTGCCCCAAACTTACCTAATGACTGGCCCTCTAGAGTCCGGCTCCAGCGTGCTGATCCTATCAGACCTGTTGTCTTTACTATCCTAGCATCCTGGATTGTCGTCACATAGCTCCTAGGTTCAGACAACCGCCCCCTCCAGCTCACCCTGCCTTTTGTGGTCTGTTTTCCCTTTGGCACATTTCTGTGAGCACATAGAAAGTTGAGGGTGACGGCCCCCACCTTCCCACTTGCATCTAGTACCTTGCCGCTGGAGGCGGCTCTACACATGCATGTGCTCACACCTCTGCTCTAAGCACCAGGTGCCTCCGTGTCAGAGTTCTAGGCCTTCTTTCTCTTCTACACTGGACCCTGGGTAGCCCTGTGGAGATCTTCCAAGCCCAAAGTGTTCCTCCTTTTCCTTGACCAAGAGCAACATATCCGTGTGTCAGGAATTCAGTGGCATCTCAGACTGGTCCTGTCCTGTCCTGTCCTGTCTGTCCTGTCCTCTCCTCTCCCTAACCCTCCAAATGGGTCTGGATTGGCTGCCATTATCTCTGGCCTAGCCTGATATGGCCATCTCCAACCATTCCTCCCACTTACAAAGCTATCAGAAACACATCTGATCATGTCACACTTCCCTCCCTGCCCAAGGTACGGAGAACAAACTCTTGTCAGGACAGACAAGACCACAATGTCCAGGCCCTAAATTACCTCTCTCTTCTCTCTTGCTACTGCCTGCTACTCATTAAGATACAGCTGTGGGGATGGAGTCTATTCCAGTGCACCTCACTCCTCGGGTCTACCCACTGCTCAAGAACTAACTGAATTGGTATCATGCCATCTTGTCTGTGGTATCTTCCCTCAATTTCCAGAGTCAGAGCTACCCACTCACAGCTCCTGATTCTATCAATAACAACAGACAATGTAATACATTTCCAAGGTCTCCTGTCAGGCAGTGAGCTGCAGCAATGGCTATGTGGATAGTCAGTCCCCTCTGAAGAGGACGGTGTCTGTACTCACATCTTGGGGCACCTGGATGAAGGCGAAGGCATACTCTGTGGCTTGAGCTGGCAACACACGAGTGCTGAAGGCAGGTGGTAGGGTACCCAGGCGGGTGGACGGCAGGATCTCTCTCTACAGAGGAAGTAGCAAGACAACAGCACACATACAACGAGGCCCCCTTGCTTTAAGCAGAACCCTCTGTACCAGGCGGCTGGACACTTCTACTTTGGGCCTCTCTAGCTTGTTTCTTGGCTCAGTTCCATTTTGCTAGTCTCATAGGCTTCTCTAGTTGGTAAAACCAACTGCTTGTGGGTCCTATATTGGCATACCCAGAGGCTCCCATTAATTAAGATAGGCATGCAGATACCTGGGCTTGCCTCATCATTCCTCCTTCCCTCTAGTGCCCTTCTCTCTGCCACATGGGCTCCCTTCTAGTGCTCCATAGGGCAGGGTGCGCTCATCAAGAAGGATCCTGGCAGTGCTGGGCATGCTCATGGCTCTGGCCCAGGGAGGTAGAGTCACTCCAGCCTGGCAGTACCTCCTCACTGCACGTTCCTAGGTAACAAGATGAGAGCACAGCCCTAGCTCTGGACTTCCTGCTAGCAGATCCTCATGTCTTATCCTTGAGCGATGCAAGGACAGTAGGCAGCCACTGCCTCATCTTGGAGCGTCAAGTCCTTTAAGATCTATCAGTGTTTCCAGCCCTCTGGCCACATTTATCTGTGCTTTCTAGTTGTTCAGGAGGCCTGGCCTGTTTTGTGAAGAGTAGAGGTGACCAATATATACGTCCCATCAATAAATAAGCGTAGCAGGTCGTTTGAGAGCTGGACGTGACCAAGGAGGCTGCTGCGCCTGATGGTCCCAGCCTTCCTGCTTTGCACCCTGGCCCCCAGCACTCACATTGCCGTAGTCGATGTAGAAGACATGCACTTTGGCAGGGGACTCCACTTTTTCTACCCGGGCGCGGTACCTGCAATGGCATCAAGGTCAGAGCTGGTAAGACAGCACTAAGAACCTGATCTGCCCAGGGTCCAGCACTTCCTGCCCAGGGTCTCTGGGTGTTACAGGGACAGTTTTTGGACCAGGCTTCCTCAGGGAGCTGTGGAGAGCAGCTATAGGAGGTGGAGTGGAGCGGGAGCACAGGAGGAAGAAGAGGAGCATGTGGAGCAGATTAATATGTCCTTGGGGCATAAAGCAACAAGAGTAATGACTAGACTGATGTCTGCTGTTTAAACCCAGCACACTAAACAGCAGTTGTAATTAGCCAGCAGATCTGTCTGGGAGGCCTCAGCAGGGAACATATCCAAGTCACTCTGTCACCCTGGGAAGACCATGGGCTCCACCCTTGGTAGATCACACATGAGTGACCTTCCGGCCTAGATGTACAACTGCTCATATCTCAAACAGGAGAGGTGGAGGGTTGGCTGCCTCACTGTGAACAAACCTCCAACTGACTCCTGACATCATTCTTCCTGTGAGGGCAAGAGCTGGGTTGGAAGGTATCAGTTGCCAGCATTACTATCCTGGTGTCCTCCGGGGAGAGGGAGTGACACCACTTTATCCTGCCACCTCTGGATGCTGGTTCCCTGGACCCCCAACCCCATCTGAGGAGGGATACCTTGAATACCTAGCAGAGGCTGTTACCAACAACCCCACAGAAAGGAAATGCTTGTGTGAATGCCTGCCATTTATCAGTCGCTTTACAGGCCCGTGCCCCAGGATACTTCTCCATCCTACATATGCCCCATTGCCCTGCTGGTCCAAGTGCTCACCATTCTCCATCTACAAATTTGGCAATGCAGAACTCTCCCCGGCGGGGGGCGTAGGATCCCTCAACAGGAGGGTGGCTGGAGATGTCATTGCGCATGTTCTCCATCAGCTTTTCCAGCTGGGTGCCTGCAGGAAAGAGAGGGCAGTGAGACTTGGGGGCCTCACTCCTGGTGACCCTGAGGACTAAGCAGGTGTGACGTGTGACGTTCCAGGGCGCTTGAGCACTGGCTCCCTCAGCCCACACAACAGTCCTTTGTGGCTCTCACTCAAGAGGTTTCATGACAGTCATATTCAAAAGCAAGCTTGGGGACTTGCTAATACCAGGGGTCGTGCACGCACTGTACCAGCCATGTTCTAATGTACCGGCCATGGCTAAAGGAGCCCTGGGGAATTGCCTGGGCCGTCTACATTCATTGTCAAGTACTGGGGATGGAACACAGGGTCTGTGCATGCTAGGGAAGTCTCCTACTACTGAGGTACATTTCTTGTGGCTAGGTCTTGATTGAGAAGGCAGGAAGGAAAACAGACACTGAGCAAGGCAGAGCAGCTTCTAGAATAAGGGCTGGGACTCTGGACCCATGATTAGCAGGAGCCACTCTGCCCAGTGCTTCTTCGGGGCGAAAGGATGGAACACGTACAGCCACAGACAGGAAAGGACCTCAGAGTCAGAGCCTTGAAAGATGGAGAGTAATTCTCTGAGTGGGGCCCAGGGGCTCCACCTGCTCACAGGCACTCTAACCCGTCACCCTGTGAAATACGTGAGGAACAGCACTTCCAGTGCTGCCAGGCTAGGTTCCTCTCTTCTACCTCTTCTCAGCAGGGAACAGTGCCCCACTTTCCTGCCTGAGCGTCACAGCCCTCGTTGCTTACCTACAGGTACATGACCAGTTCTGGCCGTACCTGAGGTCTCACTTTCCTTCTCTGGCTCCTTCCTGCAGTGCCTTCCCTAGCCCCGCTTTGCTGGGCATCAGCTCCCTGTGGCCTGTCCTTTTATGGCCCTTCTGGCCCAGATGCTAGTTCATTCTCACAGCCTCTTTGCTCTCTTCTGCCTCAAGTGAGGACAGGGCTGGTGATATGAAGTGGCATTCCTCTTTGCATTCAGGGCCGAGGCCACACCGTAACAGGGCAGAACACACGTTTATTGTGGTTAAACCTGCCACCATCCACTGTATAAGCTCCTTGTCTGTGTTTATGTTTTTGCTGTTACACTGTGAGCCCCTTCAGGGCACAGACCGTAGCTCACTTGACTGTTTACTTGCAGAGGCCTGGTAGGATCCCCACTGCATGCAGGTTGCTTAATCATTCAACCATCCCGACATGATCTCTGTGTATGCACCACATGTCGTCTTCCTGGGCTGCTGTGTACCCATGGTCCTGGCACTCATTCAATTGAGTGGTGACACCTCTGGGCTCCTCCAGGGCGTTCATTGCCCACAGATACCCGAGCTCCAGGCACTGGGACGTAGCCTTTACATTGACAGGTTTGAATTTGGTCTACTTTTAGTTTATTGGATTTTTAGGTTCCCAGGCAACAGAAAGAAACAGGTTCATGCCTCCCGCCAGCAGCTACAGCCTCCTGGAGGTACTTATATAGGGTCTGATTGGTCACTTGCAGTTAATGTTTTTATTAGACCCTTTGTGAAGATGGGCTTTAATAGAAAGGGGGCGGGGTGAGAGGATGTGCCTTGAGGAGTCCCAAAGGTTCAGAGAGGGAGGCTGAAGACCCTGGATTGAACAGAGCCACCTGAGGGTTGCAGCCTCCCTGGTACTTACTACTAGAAGCCACTGACGACATTCTAGGGATGCTAGCTTTCTATGGGCCTCTTTCCTTCCTGTTTCTTCCCTGGACACCACTCTCTCCAAGCATCTTGGCTTTCTAGAGCAGCCAGAGACAGCCTGATAGGGTCCCTGATGAGGGACTCAGGCAGGAAACTTGTACCCTCAAGCTCTGCCTCTGAAGCAGTGTGGCCAGTTAAGGAGGTCCTTCCTAGGTGGGACCTGTGGGTGGATCTTGTCCCTGGGCAGGGACCGCTTAGAGGTCCTCCCTCAGGCTCTCCAATGACCATTCTAGCTGTTCCTCTGCTCACTCAATTTCTACTTAGACCCTGTGAGGAAACACTCCTTTCCCATCAGGCAGCCCAGTCCTGAAAGCTGGCTGACCTCAGGAGAAGTTAATCCCCAAGGCTTATCAACCTTCCCCCTCCTCCACCTTTTTCTTCCCAAGCAGAGCCAACACCGGATAAGGAAGAGAGAAGTTTTCCTTGGTGAAATGACAGTGCCACAAAGGCAGCTGCTTGGGAAATATCATTAGAGGGGAAGTGGCGGAGACCGGCTGTTGGCAACTTGGAGAAGGTTTGGGGGCAGGACTGAGGAAGCCAGGCAAAAACTGTATCCTGCCATTCTTAGGGCTGCCCATATCTGCATACCCCTCTGCCAGGATTTGGCTCCTTGGACCCAAAGGTAGCTCTAAGAGTTTGTTCCTTTCTTTCCAATAAACTGCTTCTTGTCTAGAGCAGAATGAAGAAGAGGAGGGAGGTAAGGGGAAGGAAGAGCAGTGGATGTGGCTGCTGCTAGAATGGTCTGTACTGAGGTGGCCATTGGGTGGTGGACTGAGGACAGGAGAAAGGAGAAGGTCCTTCACAAAGACTGCCAGGGGATAATTTCCCCTAGAGACTGCTTGTTGCCATGGAAACTGACTACCTACAATTCTATCCTAACCAACCTCAGTAGGAGAAAACCCCTCAAGGAGAGGGACAAGCTTGCACTCTTCTGGTCCTCTGTAAAAGGAGGGCTCCCTAACCACATCAGACAATCTGCTCCATGATTCCTGACACACTCAGGCAACAAATCCTCACGTCCAGCCCTGCCAGGGGTGTCTGAGAGTAAAACCATTACCTAAGAGTCTCAGAGAGCCACCCAGATGAATCTATAATGCCACCTGTCCTCAGAGGACCTGCTTGGCCTGCCACATGTCCACTCCAGGGCTCACCTGTGGGTTCCTGAGGTGACAGGCCCAGTGTGATGGAGGCAGGGGCAATAGCAGTTGTACATTCCGTGGGGGGAACTCTGGGGCCCATACCCATGCTGGGATCTGTGAGGGACAGCACACAGGCACTCACCAGTCTCCACATCTTGCACATAGAAGTGCAGGTCATCTGTGATCTCGGTCACAAACACCGGCTTGTAGCTGGCAGAGCGCTCCTTCTCCTCCAGCACGGGCATTACCTCCTCCACAGGCCGCTCCTCATAGTGGGCCCAGACCTGCAGGTGTGGCAGTAAAGACAGGGTAGCTGAGAAGGACATTGGTGAGGAGCTCATCTAGGGGCTTTGGGTAAATAGGCGTTGCCCTTGGTTAAGTTTGGGGTCACTGCTGATTCTGAGCAGGAAAGGTGGAGTCTCTGAAGTTCCAGGTTAGAGGGTCATGATTCTGACAGATATCAAACTGGAAGCTTATTTAAAAACAGGCTCCAGGATCTCGCCCCAGGCTTATTAAATTAGAATCAAACCGAGTTCCAGGTGATCCCACAGAGTAGAGTGTGAGGATCCTACCAGTGAGCTGCCCTGGCTTTGGGCTGCCTGCACAGTCCCTCTAGTTTCAAATCTCCATCTCCCTTCCCACAGAGCCTCTTGACCTCTGCAAGGTCACTCTGCAGGTCACTTCTATGGCCACCCCTGTCCCTGAGGCACTCCAGGCTGCAGCTGGGAAGGGGGACTTGACTCTGTGCAGAACTGCTTCTCCTGTGCTCTGGACTCCTCCCCTCCAGCAGGTGACCTCAGCTCAGAGGCTGGGCCACCCTCTCCGCACCTCCCTCTCTTCCTTCCTTCCTTTCCTTCCTTCTTTCCCCAAGCCTGGTGCCAGAGCTGCAGCAGCTCAGAAGCTGATTCGACGTGACAGCGCGTCAAGTCCAATCCTGCGGCCAGGAGATTAGCCAAGTAGTGAGGCCTGTCAGAGCAGAGGAGGGAGGCGGTTCTCCAGCTGAGCAGCAGGAAGTGGACAGGGAGTCAGGGACAGGACCACACATGGCATCATGAAGTCATGTACAGAGGAAGAGGATATTAGCCAGAAACCTGCATGCTCACTAGTGCCATGAACCTTTTAAATATTCTCTAAGTATCAATTCAGTTGAGTCTCACAACAACTTTTTGAATGCGTATAACACTGTTCCTTTTTCGCAAACAGGGAAACTGAGGTACACAGGTATGCAATCAGAAGTAGGCCCTTGGTGACGGTTGGGTGTCTGGAGGCAACAGGCAGCACAGGGCTCTGGGAAAGGCTTAGAAGGCACACACCTTTACCCTTTATCTTGTGATGACTTTAACAAGTGATCTCTGGGTCTACTTCCTTTGATCAGAACATTAACATCCAGTCACTGACATTCTCAGCTAATGAGCAGATTCTTGGGTGGCCCCTGGAAGGAGCTGAAGGGCAGGCATGCTACAATTATGAAACCCCCTTGAGACACCCTAGGCTTCACTTCCGCCTTTCTATCAAAAGGAGAGGCAAGAGTTTAGGGGCTATCAAAGGGAATGGCTAAGACCCATCTAGGCCTAAGTTTTCCATCATTCCACATAGAGAAGTGGTAGGGCTTACTCTGACTGGGTTCTAGCTGCTAACATCTGTCTCCATCACTACTACCGCTGTGCTGTTCTCATTCCATCACTGAGGGACTGAAGACACGCACCAGCCCAGCCCTGGTTGGCCAGAAGCAGCAGGCAGTGGAGTGCTCATGCAGGCTCTATCTTCCCTAAGGGTTCAAAAATTCAAGTTCCTTAGACAGGACAGGATAGTCACAGAAGCTTTCAAACAAGGCCTTCAGCTCTTTCCTTTAGGCTTCTCTGGCTGGAATGGGTCAGCTTAGCCAGGCCTTCTTATTGACTGGGCTCCCAGGCCCTCTAGAGCCCTTGGAACTCCACAGATCAATAGGACTCACACAGCCTCTAAGACAAGCCTGTCATCACTGCCTTAAATGGGCTGAGCCTCCGCCAGCCACCTCTGTGACCCAGCAGACTTCCCCTTCCTGCCAGCACCCGTGCTTCTCACCCTTAATCTCTCAGCACCTGGTGCCCTGCTTGGGACTTGGGTTGTCTTCAGTCACCCTTTCCTCCCCTCCCTGCTCTGCCTACTCCTCTAGCTGCCTCCTTCCTAGCTTGCTTGGTAAAGAGATGAGGCCTCTGTGCTGGCTGATGGAGAGGATCTGAGAGTCATTCAGAGACCAACTCTCCCCCACCCTACTTCCTGGGCTGTGGCTGCTGGGGAGGGCTCTCCTCAGCAGCGTGGATGAATCTGGAGCTGACTGACAGGGTGAGAGCAGAAACTGCTAATGAGTCCTCAAGTGAGAGAGCCCCAGGCGACAGCACCGGTTCCCTCCCTGGGGAGAGGGGGCGGAGCTTTGTTCATCGCAGACCGAGGTGGGCAGCAAGCTGAGGTCACCAATGATGCAAATGAAAGCCTGACAGATCCCTCCCCCTCCAACCCCAGCCGCATAGCTCACCTGGCGAAAGGGAGGGAGTGCAGACTGCCACCTGGGCTGAGAAGACAATGAAAACAAAACCTAGGGAGTGACAGGCACCAGGGCTGCTCAGAATCTGGAGGGTGGGGTAGGTGGGTGGGTGGGGGTGGGGTGTAGAAGAGGGGGGAAGCTGCTCCTCAGGAAAGGAACCTTGATTCTAAGTGAGAATTCAACTCTTTGGATTTGGCTCTTTGGGCAGGGGAGCCACAATGGTGGTTCCTTGTTTTTCCTGGGGGAGAGTGGGCAGCTCAGCTATTCCTTGGGACTTGGTGGCCAGTGGTCCTAGGCCAACTGGCAGATGCTGGGCTGGGTGTGGTCCTCATCCTTAGAATACACCTCTATTGGCTGATAATGCTCTTGTGTAGAGCTATCTCGTGACGGAAGACAGATCACTGGGAAGGTCCCTTGAGCTCACATCCCTGCTATGCTCTTGTTTGAGGATATCTTTGGGGTGGATGCTGCTCTTCCTGGACCCACGGGGGTTGACCAGGAAAATTCAAGGTCTTTTCTAGAAGGAGCGTAAAGTAACCAGGCTCTTGGCAGGGGAGGGGCTGGGAAGACCTTTCTGGCCAGAGAGAATCTCGGCTGAGCAGCAGGGCCCGGGCACATGAGGAGCCTGGTAGTTAGTCTCCCCTGATTTTGGTCCCTGGTGAGTGCGTTCGTGTGGAGATGTCTTCCTGAATTCTGATGGTGGCAGTTAGGGTTTACGGCCAGGCTAAAGAACAGAATCTCTTCTGCTGCATGGTGGATCTGTCTTGGGGCAAGGCACTGCTGTGACCCTTCACAGCTCTAGCTTCAGACTCCTCTGCTCCTGCTGCAGGCTGTTCTGCCAAGCAAGTTTCTGATTTCGTCAGGTTCTTTCTATATCTGGAACTTACTAGGGTCCCCTTATTGCTGCAGCTGTCACAGGGAAGGACCCTATTATGCTGGGCACAGGCATAAGTCAGAATAGGTTAGGAGCAGAGGCTGTCTCTCCTTCTGGTTTCTGGCTCTCTATCCTCCTTTTTTTTTTTTGTGTGTGTGTGTGTGTGTGTTTTTTCCAGGGAGCCCCAGACCCTCCTCCTGACAGGAGAGAGAAATGTGTACAGGGACTCCATTGGCTGTCTAAATCCTATTTAATATCCCAGCTCACTAGGCTCCAAGGGTGTGGCCCGCATGGAGCCCTGGAGGCAGAGGCCTTCAAATACACAGCAGGGAGGTCAACCTCAATAAAAACCAATCAATGGCCAATCCAGCCCTGTTCAAGGTCCTGCTGGGATAAGAAAAGTGGAGGGAGGGAGGGAGGGAGGGAGGAGGGAGGGGAGAGAGAGAGAGGGAGAGGGGAGGGAATATATATCTGTATGTGGGTATCTGCCTCCTGTGATTCCCTCCTTGTTCCTGCCCAGAACCACTCAGTCTAGAGGAAAGGGAGGGTCTTATGGGACACAGGGTGGAATTAAATAAACCCAGCAGAGGGGCAGCTAAGTCTCTAGCTAGCCTCCTGAGGAGGCAGCTTCTAGACTTCAGCACCACCAGGCTCCTCCAGACAGATAACTCACTAATGCATGCACACACAAGTCACTGTGCAAACGGTTCTACACACACCTGGTCTCAGGGTCCCCAGCACTTCCTTTCCTGCTTTAGTCTTATGTATAAACATTCACACATTGGGAAGGAATCCTAATCTTTTATTCCTCAGCGTGGAGCAGCCTTCAGGAGGTCACAAGTAGGAAACGCTGAGTACACCTGAGATACTCAGGTTACTGTCACCCAGCTGGCTTCCAAACCCCCTCATCAACTGCCAAGCCAGTCACTAAAAGGCTCTGTAGACAGAGCAGTGCCCCAGAATGAGCTCACTGGGAGGCGGAAGGTCAAGCTGGTTCCTCTGGATCCTAAGTGAATCCTAAGCTTTGCTATAGAAGGACTCATGGGGAAAGTGGCCCAGTATAGAGGGTTGGGGACTGCATTTGAATTGGACTGGAATGAAACGTGCAGCTCATGTAAGTGATTAATCACTGGTGGCAGCAACAGAATGACAACTTGGGCTCTTTCAGACAAGTCTACTGTGCAGTAAATAGTTGCCCCGGGCTGTACCTGGCAAGGAATCTAGTCAGCCCCTCAGGGCAGATACCACTCCCTGTCCTTACCCAAGTCCACTCTAAGTGGACAGAGCTGAGGAGGCAGCTTCTAGGCTCCAGTGAATGTTCATGTGTGGAGTTGTGGCCTAGGCAGAGATACCTTTAATTCACAGTCTTGGCCCTCACTGCTGCCATCCTGGCCCTCCAGTCCCCTGCCGAAGACAGATGTCACAAGGGTGGCAGGCCTAAAGTCACATTCTCCTTCCCTGTGGAAGCCAAGGCTGTCTGTTTCTCCTGGCACCCTCAGGAGACAGGGTTTAAAGTGAGCAGGGACTGAAGCAAGGAAGAAGGGAACTTCCTCTGACGTCCTGAGGCAGCTAGTATCCCGAGATTGTAGCCAGTCTCTGGGGCCCAGCCTAGGTTTCTGAGCTACATCCTTCTGGAGTCTGTCCATTTGTGTTCTCCTGTCACCAAAGTATGCGACATCTTTCCCAATTCCCAGAGGATGACTAAGACAGGGGTCCCTAGGTCCAGTACTGAAAGAGGAGAGAGGCCCTGAGCCAGGAGGTAGCTGCTTTGGCCTGAGGAAAAATATGGTGTGTTTAGGGGCACAAAGCCCCCAAATGCCTATTGGCAGGTTATCTTGGCTTTGGGAAGCAAATCTCAAGCCAGATGGCTACCCTATGAGGAAGAACATATTTATTCTTGAAACAATTTATGGTTTAGCATGGCTGTCCCATGAAACTCTCTTCAAGCACAGAGGAGCTCTGACAGATTGGTGGCCGGCTGATTTACCCTACTATTAGGCAGGCTATAAGTCAATGGAGACAGGCTAGTATGGGAAGGGGCCAGCCCTGCTCCCACTCCAAAGCCACAGAGTTCCTTAATAGTCAATTTGTTTTCAAAAGCTTCTTTGGATCCACCTCTCTTGTCTCTTCAATGCAGTATCTGAGACTGGTTGTAAATCTCCTGTTCTAAGGGCTCTATGCATCTCGTTGGGCTGGTGCCCTGAAGGGCAGTAGTAGAAATTCAGAGGTGGGTTGTCCAGTCCTTTGGTGGGCATTGCCAGGTTGACCCTCAGGCTCTTCACCAGTGGTGTCCTGAACAGTTCTGCCAGTGCTCCGATGTCATCTTCTAGACTGTCTAGCTGTAGGTCTGGGACACCACTGGGAATCTTCCAGACTGACATGACAACCCTGGCCCACTGAAGGTCTGCGTCGGGCTTAGGATCAAAGGTGCCTAAGCTGGAACCTTATCCCTGGCCCCTTGGTGTATGAGAAGGAGCAGGTAAGAAAAGAGCACATGCTAGGGATTGACTGGCACAGTCTGTACTTGGTACCTTCTCTTTCCTCTGCTTGGCAGCTTCCTCAGCAGACAGGAGAGGCTTGTAGTAGGCGCTGCGCTCAGCAGTGAAGTGGACCTTGGAAAGCGCTTGCTCCACCAGCAGGACAGACAGGTTAGCCCCATCCATGTGCAGCCAGCCAATGAAGTTGCCAGCCTTATCCATGCTCTCTACCTCTACCTCCACCTGGAAACAAAAGACAGGGTATATGTGTCAGCTCGTGGGCACGGTTCTGCAAGTTCGAGGCTTGAGAATGGCACCAAGCTCACTTCTAGGACCCCAATGCCTCTGCCCCATGGTGGCCAAACCTCCAAGCAAGGCTCAGAGGGCTGGCAAAGCCTTCTTGAGTCAGAGTGTGAACGGTGACAGTGTGCAGAAAATCTGCACTGTCGCTTTCTCCCCGCCCATGCTTACAGCCTGAAGACTGCTCCTACGGAGATCAGCTAAACCTGCCTGCTTGCTCAGCTGTATGTACAAACCCTGCCTTCCTGTTTATCTCAGCAATCACCCTGCGTCCCGGCCCAACTGTACAGAATTAAACACACTGTCCTTCAGCTTCTCCATCAGAGAGCCCAGGCCACCCGATCCCAGCTTTTTCTGTGTTGTGTGTCTGTCTGATCTCTATGTCCTCACTGACCCACTTAGGTCAATCCCTGCAGCTGTGCATGTGTGTGTGTGCAGGAGTGAGGGGAGAAGCAGGCTGAGCATGGTGCACCCTACCCTTCCTCATCCACCCTAGCTCTTATAGGGAAGACAGGCAGGCTCAGGAACAAGATAATCCCCAGGGAGAGGGAGACTGAATTCTTCCAGGAAGAACTGAAAGTATTAATGTTTAATGGAGGCAATTAAGGAGGCTTCCAGAAAGCCAGGGGAAGAGAGGAGAGGACAGGTAAGGCAGGAGGTGTGGGTGGAGCCCACACAGGGGCAGTTTGGGGGAGCAAAGCAGACAGGTGGGGTCATGAGCACAAGCCCAGACACTGTGTCAGAGTCTGAGGGATCTTAGACACTCTCTGTGGCGGGCTCTGTCCCTAGGACCCTAGAGCTGGCATAGACTCAGTCCCTCCAAGAGGGTGCTCCAGGGTTGTGTCTTTTGAGGAGGCTGACCTGCCCCTACCTCAGAAAAGCAATGGCCCACGATAAATTCCTTCCTTGAGTCTCTCTAGACCTTTGTTCTTCCTCAACTATAGGGGCCTTTGAAAGCCTTTGCTGCTAAGTATAAAAACTTGTATTAATTTAAATGGCTTCAAGCTCGATTAAGCAATAAAATGAATGTCTAAATACCTGGGGATTCTCAAAGCCTGAGCTAGTGCCAGTGGCAGAGGGCTAGAAGGAATGAGAGTGGGCAGTCGGGAAGTACCTGGTGATGTTACTCCTTAAAGTAGACAGAGTTGCCTGGGTTTACTCCTTAAAGTAGACAAAGGGCCAGGACCAGGAGGCAGGGCCCCGATCTCACCCTCATTTTCACCACTGTTTTGGTCCTTAGGCCTGTTCCTAATCCTCTGCTAAGAAATGGCAGTTTAGATTGGAGTGTGGCAAAGGGGACATGCAGAGCCCACTAACGTCTGAGGAAAAGAATGCTAGGCAGATTCCAGTTAGCTTTCTGGTTGAGTTTGCAGGGATGTTGAGAGGAAATGGCTGTGGAGCTAGACAGCAGTAACACACAGGCGGCCTGACTTCTCTTTTTACACTGCCTCCAGCAGGCTAAGCTTACCCTTTCCCTGACTCTAACAGCTTGTCTCAAGAGCAGTCCCCTCCTTCTGCTGAGGTAATAATGCTGGCCCTTCCAGCATCCAGACTTAGGACCCGGACCCGAAGCTCTTCATCAGAGCTACATGGAGTGGTAACAATCAGCAGTTAGTGCCTGGTAGATGCTGAGGCAGGGTTCTCCTTTCTCGGAGTCTAGCAATTTGCTTGTGAAGAAGAACAGTTGGTGCTTAAGAGCTTGATGCTCTGATCCACCTTGCAAAAGCCCAGGGCTCTGCAAGCCTGAGTGTCCTGCAGGGAGAGGACTGGGTGAGTTGAAGAGGCCATCAGGCCTGCAGTAACAAGATAAAACTGTGATGGGCATGATGTCACTGTGAAGACCAACCTTTCCTTTGTCTTAATTTGCTAAGTTTTACCAAACAGGCTAAGGCCAAAAAGCAGTAAGTCTCAGAGGAACTCGGGGCGGCAGTGGGAAGGACAGGCTGGTTGCCTTGTAGTTGGAAGCTCAGGGGACATGTGCCCAGCCAACAGCAAATGGGGTTGGTTCAGTTCCCAGCCAACATGGAATCCAAGCCTATACCAGTCCCCTCCTCCCTGACCCGTCTTGTTCCACACTTTCAGTAGCCAAGCGTTCCCCCCACCCCCACGACAAACAGACAAACAAAATAGAGGATGACTCTTCTACGTAGACACACAGCACCCCTCCAGGCTTGGCAGGCCCCCTAGGCAGCTTGCAGTAGGCCAGTGTGGTTTCTGCAGCGAGTTGGGCTGTTGGCACTGATTTAAGAAGCACAGAAACGGGTTGCTGAGGCAACCAGGCAGGAACAATCTCTCTCATCCTACACAGTGCCATGCTCAGACCTCACTACACATGGCAAACCCTAACCTGACACCAAGTTTTCTGAAGCCAGAATCCAGATGCTTTTTCCAGGGCTTGCCAGGGAGAACCTGCAACTAGTGGATATATACCTGGGGCCAGTCCACCAAGGAGCAGTGGATTCTCCCTGGCAAGCAAGCCCAGACCTCACATGTACCCAGCTTCCTTCTGACTGCAATCGATGTGCTAACTTGGGCTTGACAAGTCCCTAGGCCCAGCCAGCAGCAGAGGAAAAAATCTTTGGCCTTGGGCAGTGCGCTGCCACCGTTCTATCTGGGGTTGTAGAGGGAGATAAAGCTGTCGCCAGTGGGGCTCAGCTTCCTCTTTCATTACAGCTGCCAACGACATAGGAATTTCTCAATCAAACAAAGGCTCTCAGGGGAAAGTGGCCCGGCTACTGTTTCTGCAGGCTCCTGAGTTACTTTGGCTCCTGGTCTCTGCAGTCAAGTTCCATGCTATAGGTCCATCTTCTTAGACATACTTTTTTGGCCTGGATAGGTGCTGGAAGTCTATGACACTTTCTTGGCATAGAGAATTATGGGCCCCATGAGCACAGGTTAAGCAGGGAGCTCCGAGAGTGGAGTGTATGTTCAGCCTCCTCCACTCCTCTTTTTGACAGAAAATCTGTGATTTGACAGACACAATCTGCACCTACACAAATTCTATTTCTCTGTTTAGTTCCAGGATTCCAACTTCTGGGATTTCCTCCTCACTTCCCCCAAGAGAGCCAAGGATGGCTGTGTTTATTTATAGTTCAAGCTACTTAGAATATTTAGAAGGCTGAGGCAGGAAGATCTCTTGAGCCCAGGAGTTCAAGGTCTAGCATAGGCAGCACAGGCAGCTGTGTAGAGGGAGAAGAACCTAGATACAGACCTTTCTGCTGTTTTTGTTTGCTTGTTTGTTTTTGAGGCAGGGTCTCATGTAACCCAGGTTAGTCTAAACTCACTTTATTGCTAGGGATAACCTTGAATCCCTTGAATTCTAGATCTTCTTGCTTCTATCTCCCAAGTGCTGGGATTACAGGAGTGTGCCATTATGCCTGGTTTTATTCTTTCTTCTTATAGTGCTGGGAATCAACCCAGGGTTATATGCATACTAGGCTATTCCTTTACTACTGAGGTACAGCCTCAGCCCGCACAGTCCATTCTTATTAGCCATGGTAGTGTTATAAAGTGACCATGAACACTGAATCAGAAAACACTGATCTGCCAGGCCTGGTAGTGCAAGCTTTTTGTTCCAGTACTCAGGAAGCAGAGGCAGGTACAGGTTCTCTGTGAGTTTGAGGTCAGCCTGGTCTACACAGCAAGTTTCAGGACAGCCAGGACTACACAGAGAAACCTTCACTTGAGAAACAAAACAGGTGACTGGAGAGATGGCTCAGAGGTTAAGCACTGTCACTTCTACCAGAGGTCCTGAGTTCAATTCTCAGCAACCACATGATGGCTCATAACCATCTGTAATGTGATCTGTTGCCCTCTTCTGGTCTGCAGGTGTACATGCAGATAGAGCACTCATATACATAAATAAATAGATCTTTTTTAAAAAAGGGAAAGAAAACACAAAAGCAACCAAACAAAAAAACACGAACAAAAAACAAGAAAAGAAAGAGAAAGAGAAAATACTGAACCATTATTCCTAGAGAAAATGAAAGGTTTAGGAACCTGGAAGCCTACTACCTGTTTGCCAAATGATTACTATCTAACCTTATTCTAAGTGTGTTTCTGTTTAAAGATACCTTATTTAATATGTATCACTGACTCATTTCCATTGAGCTCTCAGACAATAGTACCATAAGAAATCAGGCTTGAATGACAGTTAGGTAATATGTATTTTTCTTTAGGGTATATACCAGCAACACTCTTGCTTGGGACCATTTTTCTATGACAAAAATCACTAAGAGAAAGCATTGTTCTCCCCCAAACTCAAGACACTAAACAGATCACAAAGAGAAAAATTTTATACTCTGAGAGCTAAAATAAGAAGGTGGAATTATCCAGGCATACCACACTGAGACTTTAACCCCAGCAATTGAGGCCACCCTAGCCTGCACAGAGAGTTCCAGGCTAGCTAAGGCTACATAATGAGACCCCAATCTAAAAATAAATAGATAAATAAAAGCCCTAGGCAATGTGATCTATGCCTATGATCCTAGTACTGGGCAGGGGAGGTGCATGTAGGAGGACTTGGAGTTCAAGGTCACCCTCAAGTACATGGCAAGTCTGAGGCCACAGCTGGCTCCAGGAGATCCTGTGTCAAAAAGAAGCTGCAGTAATTGCTTTGTTTCACCTGAGCTGGGACATGCCTGATAAGTAACACAGGCTTCTTGCCACTCTGCATGGTTACAAATGACTGAGAAGCACAAGAGTTGATCTTGGAGTTAGTGGGCCTGTAGTTGGCGAATACCAAACCTGCAGATGAAGAGAACTGACTACATATAGCTCTATCTAGGGAGAGTCATTTCTTCCAAGTTGCCTCAAATTACAGACAGTAGCTACTGGAGATTTAGTCTTGTGAAATATACAAGAAACTTCCTCTTGCCCAACTGGCAATTGCAAACATTAACTGAGATCTTACCCATGGAGTGCTGTGCAAACTGGAAAAAAAAAAAGCAATCTGATACAGTCTCTTTAGCATCTTAGAGTTTCTGAAATGATCTGGACACAACAGTTTCTGTGGGAGGACTCCTACAATGCAGGTGACATCAAGGAATTAAGATCTTAGGTGACCACCATGGACTGTCACACTCTAGGAGTGGGCATGTACACACATGGGTGGTCATAGTCTTGCAGGTACCCCAGGGTATGCATATTTTTACATACAAGCAGACAGATGGTGGCTCTTGAGTCTCTTGTTGGGTATGACAGAGCTGAAGCCTAATGAGAAATGATAATGGGGAAGGTAAGGAATTTCTGACAGACTCTAAGGGACAGATGGTGCCTCCCTGAGGCAGTGGCTTATGGTAGCTAGTTAAGGCGGAAGAGTGCCACCCTGGAGTTGAATGACACTCTTGTTTGCCTTACTTGTTCTGTTAGCATCTCTGACCTCTGCCCTTGATGGTAACAGAGTGACTCTGGGATTGTAGCTGCTAGACACCTGAGTTAGACCAGTCCCAGTGAGCTGTATTCTGGACACCTGAACCAGACCAGTCCCAGTGAGCTGTATTCTGGACACCTGAACCAGACCAGTCCCAGTGAGCTGTATTCTGGACACCCGAGCCAGACCAGTCCCAGTGAGCTGTATTCTGCTTGGTTTCAGCATCCTTCTTCTGGCACCCCCTGCAAAAGGCCACCCTATGAATACTTGGAGAACCAATTAGCTTCTTCTGGCTTTTATGGACCTAAATGCAGCATAGAGGTTAAGAATTTCGAGTGTGGAGATAAATGTGGCCTGAGTTCAAATCCATTCACTACGTGTTTGCACTTTGGTGAATCGCTTAACTTCTTTGTGCCTTAAAAAACAAAAAACAAAACAAAACAAAAAACAAAAAGCAAAAAAATTGTGCTAGAAACTTGGGGGATTGCAGCAGTACCTACCAAGAGGGTTTGTTATTATGACTAAATGAGTCCAATGTAAATGTTTTTCCATGATTTTCTCTGCTGCCTGGTAGGAGCACTTGTTTCATGTTCAAATGTCTTCATCCTACGGCTAGAATGTCAGTTCCACCAGGGAATGAAGCTTTTTTTTATACTCAAAAATTTTTCCAGAGCTTGGAAGCACCTACTTGGGTTCAGTGATTAGAAAGTACATGGTTTTGGAAATCTGAAGGACTGTGGTTCAACCCTTAGCACTAGTTGTGATTTGGGGAGCAGGACAAACAACCTCTTCTGGACTCGTTTCCTTAACTATAGAACAAGGAGAGGTAGATCTATGTACTAAGTGGGGTAACATGAAAATGCTTCTCCTATCAACGAATAGCAAGAGCTTATGGGCTGGTTCTACACATCTGGGTTATACGCAGAAGCTGTCTTCCTTGGTCAAGCTATATACTGAGCTCTGCACATTTGGGGTCCAATCCCTGCTTAGTAAGCCCTGTCATTCTCTGACCTCTCTAAACATCTTTGGGTTTCTTATACTGGGGGTCCTTATAAACAAGTGATGGTTAGTCAAATGGGGTTGACAGGAAGTGCTCAGGTATGGGTCACTGTTCCCAAATTCACCCAAACAGACAGATGCCTACTTGCTTAGTGTGTGTGTGTGTGTTCTCCTCACCATCAAGCAAAAGGGGGTGGGAGCTTAGAGCCAACTGTGCCCAGGGGAACAAAATGCTAGACACACCAGACCGGTTCTGTCTGTGGGCTAGGACAGCCAGAGGGACTGGGACCTTCTCTTACAGTGGGACACACCCTCCTGCTCCCAAGCACATTAATGTGCCACTAATAAAATTGTTCTGGCTTATTTACCAAATTAATAAAATGGCACAGGCTGTTAATCTGCATGTCTCCTAATTACTGAGGAAGAGCTCCTGGTGCCAGGCAGCACGCACACCTCAGTGCCCACCCAGCTGGGTGGTGGGCTCGCTCTTTCTGGCTGAGGCTGGATAAGGAAGGCAAGAAGAGCGAGTGGCGGGAGGGAAGGGAGGGAGAACTGGGAGCGACCACCAGTGCTGTGGCTTAGAGCAGAAACAGGATGGTGGTGGCCAGCAATTTGTGTCATTTCTACAGCTTCTCTTTCAGTGGCCTCTGTGCCCTCACTTCCAGAAATATATACTCAGTTTCTGTCTCCGCCTTCAAATTGTCCCCCTTTCCCCTCTTGTCTGGATTCTGTCCAGCTCCTTAACACAGGAACTACTTCAATCAGACAGGCAGTGGGGCTGAGTCATTCTCCTGCTCTAAGCAGGAACATACTCCCTGCCTGGGGTGCAATGCAGGCTGGGGAGCCACTTGGGGTTTACCAAGGGTGTGGAGGAAGGGAGAGAAAGAGAAGCTAGGTAAGGTTGACCGTTTGGCTAATGCCTTCTCTTAACTTTTGGACTTCTAGCCATTTAGCTTCCAGATTCTCTGCTGAAATGAAGGAGGGGTGGAAATAAATGTGTGTGTGTGTGTGTGTGTGTACTGGGGTGGGCGGCATTATAAGACTGCTTAGGTATTAAACCACACAAGGGAGCTCTGAGCTCAGCCAGCTCTGGGATTTGCAGATGCTGATCTGGATGCCAAGTGCTACTAAGGGGCAAAGGTATATAGCTGCAGCCTCCTCCTGAAGCTCTTTTAGGGTCCCAGTACAGTAAGGACATGGGAAAGAAGAAAGTATGCAGTAGAGATGGCCTCTGCTAAGTGAGGGTTCTAGGGAACCAAGGGCAAAAGGTAGATCAGGCAGGGAAGGACAGCAAAGGGGAATCCTTGGTTCATACAATGAATGCAGTCAGCCAAAGGAGAGAGTCCAGGTAGGATTTACTGGCTATGGACATAGGACCCACACACATACATACCAGCTTTTCCTGTTTTCCAGGAAGAGAGATAACAGTAGTATCCCCTCAAGGGCACTGGCACAGCCTATGCACAATGCTCAAGGAAGCACAGAAAATGAGTAGAGCCTCCAGTCAGCCTGAGCGCCAGGGGTTAGGTGCCCATAGAGTGCCTGGAAGATAGCCCTGAGGGGTGCCTCAAGGGCACCTGGAAAGGAAGACTGACTGTGTACACAGCCGTGCACAGATGTAGGTTTGTTTCTCCAGAGGGTGAACCAGGAGCTAGCTCTAGGGAGATCATGTTGGGGGTTCCAACTACAGGCTTTATAGCAGAAATCTCCATTGTTCCCATATCAGCCACACTCATGATTTTAACTCTCTTAAGCCATCAGTGACAGGCAGGCTGAAAGGTCCATATACCCAATGAGGAAGAGAAATGCTTTGGGCTCAGCTAAGTGAGTTGACCCATTTCTGAGGCTCTCTTTGGTCTGGATTTTCTGAGGCTGTGGTAAAGGACACACATAGAAGACACAAGGAGTGTCAAAAGAAAAGCAATGGGCTACATGAGGAAGAAGGGCAGGTGGGAAAGCCTTGCTTGCTGGTCATGTCCCAGAAGAGACCAGATAGTAGGGAAGGGCAGGGAACAGAAAGAATGATTAACTGACATTGTGAGCTGAGGACACACTAGCTTATTCCTCTATGGCTTGTTGCCCATAGGTTCTTGTGGTGCAACCTTGATCTGAAAGTCTGGCAGAACCCTAAGTATGGTAGTTTGAGAAGTGGGGAATCTTTATAAGTAGGCTAGAGGGCATGGTAGCATGTATATATGATCTCAGAACTTTGGAGGCTGGGGCAGGAGGATCATGAGTCTCCCTTGGTTTACATAATGAGATCTTGCCACAACACAATTACCAACCAACCAACCAACCAACCAACCAACCAACCAACCAACCAACCAACCAACCAACCAAAAAGCGGGACCTGGTGGAAGGGAATTAAGATATCACCTTTGGAAAGACCAGCTTGTTACAGAAGAGTAAGCCCACTCCCTCTCCACTTCTCTTGTTTTCTGTCTGTTTATCATAAACTGTTTTTCTATCACAGGTGCTCCATACAGAATGCCATTCACCACCATGACAGTCCATGCTGGTGACAATGCATCCTCTCAGGCTTCCCAAACTATGAGCCCAAATAAACTAATTAAAAATAAACAAAAAAACCAAAGCAACAACCAAAATAAAAATACCCTACATAAACACACACCAACCCAAAACAAAATACTCTAAACTGATAAACAAACAAACCTCAAACTAACCAGTATCATTTATTCTGTTATAGCAACACCAGACAGTCACCAGACAGTCAAAGACTCCAACCCACTCATTCTGCCCAGCCTTTTGTGAGAATGTGAGTAGAATTCCAGGGCAAGCAGAGCATAACTGAGAACCTTTTACGACAGAGAGAGGGAGCCATGCCACGGAGCTGGGTTTCCCACCGTCACTGATGCTGCCACAGCCAGAGTGAGAACCTGAGGAGACACTTCACCTTAATATAGTAGCAGTTTAACACGGCCAACTCAAGGCCTCCGCTTGCGGCCACACACATACCAACATCTTTCAGAGACGATGAACATTAACACAATGCAATTAATAATTGAATGCTCTGGGAGCTGGGAGGCGGTGCCTCTGAAAGGCCTCCTGGGTCTCATTACCATCAGTGCTGTGCAGTGGGGAGTGGGCAGGCTCCAGGCAGGCAGCAGCAAGCTCTTCCACACACGGCTGGCACAGTGTGGCTCTGTTCCCACCAATATCTTCTTGAGATGCCCTGTTACTTCTACACCACATAATCTTTCATGACTAACTCATATTGATAATTGCTTTTCCAAACAATTTCTTTTCTGACATCTTAGCACTGAGCCATGCCAAAGCCTTAGGAATACCCAGAAGTCCAGCCAGGGTGGTACGATAGAAAGCAGGGCCAAGAAGCTACTGGAAACGGAGGGAGAGCCTGGGGAGCAAGAGGGATGACTGGGCTAGAAGGGCTCCTTCTCCCCTACCTCTATGGTGAGGATGAGAAGAGGGTGGGAACACATTTTCCATCCTGCCTGAGGCAGAGGAGCAGAAGCCAAGGAGATCAGCATCGTTGGAGTCTGCTGGGAAATGGAAACCTGCTGACTCCAGGCCTTTGCAAGCGGTAACAGTTTACAAACTGAGGCAATCTGTTCCTTTGGTGCGGACAATAAGGAAAGCAGACTGCTCATCTTCCCAGGAAAACCCCAGGCTGGAGGCCGGAGGGAGAGTTAACTCTCTCTCCCCCAGGCTTCACACAGGAAACGTGACAGAAATGGAAGGTGCTTGTACTGTTCCTCACCGAGCAAGAGGCATGCTTTGAGATTTTTTGAATGGTTCTGATCCTTCTGGTTCTTGCTAGCTGATGTGGAGAGTGGGCTTAGTCAAAGGGAGGCATAGAGACTGTTTTCTATTTGGTGCCTCCTGACAACACTCTCTACTAGAGGCCTTGGCTTGGGCCACAAGGCTACTCTGAAGGGCCTTGCCTAAGCCCAGTCAGTGCATTCTCTGGCTTCAAAAGCTATACCTGCCTTAAAGGGACACGGAGCTAGGCTTCAGCCTGTTTTTGTAGTAGGAAAATCAATGTGTGTATGATCTATGTAGCAACTTCCCAAGGCTAGCAAATCTCCTGCATGGACTATAAGTAACTAAATATCTTGCAGGTCATGTTCAAATGGCAGTTTTTCCATTGCAGACTCCAATTCTCAAGCTCCTTTACCCAACACACTGTGGGCAATGTCACTGAGAGAACTTCTACTTTGTTTAGACTGACACCCATTTAGATTGGCAACCATGGTTATTTCTCCCCTTTCCATCCATTTTAAATGGGGGAAAAAAAAACCCACCAGGCACTAGATCATCCCTTTCTGTTGCCATAGATACCTGCTTCTGTCACTTACCTTCTACACTGCCTTTCTGGTTGCTGCCCATCACCGCCATCTAGATCTTATCCTGTAGGAATCCTGGCCTGTCCACCTTTCTCTCCTCATCCAGAGTTTTCTGCACACGCCCGCTCCCTCCACCCCACTGTCTAATGTACTGGTTCCTACTGTCACTATTACTTCACAAGGTCACTCAGGACCTCCTCATTGCCATTTTCATAATTTCTTTGCAGAGTTCATCATTTCTGACCTTTCAAATGATCTGACCAAGCTAAGCAACCCCTATCTTTTTGAAACATTCTGTTTTTAGATCTCTGATTCTCAATCTTGGCTTTTTCTTGATATCAGCTGAGAATCCTTCCCCAACAGCATGACCTTTGAACACAGATATTCCCAGGGCACATTTTAAGCTATGGAGAGTTCTTCCATTCTATTACTCTAAGCAGCCAGAAGACTCACAGCCCAGGCCTCACTACCAAATCCAACCGTACCAGGTAGAAATAAAGGGAGTGAGTCCAACCGTCACTCTCTCACCTTTACTAGGAAGGCCTCTCTTCTCAGATGGCAGTGAGGGACACTTCTTGGGTTCCATGTACTGTTTATGACCTCCACTCACACTGACTCTACTGACTGGGATTCTACCTCCTTTATCTCTACTGCCACACTTCAGGTTGGGTCTTGGCTGTAGGGAACACCTTCCTCACTGCTGTCTTCAGTAGCCTCTCTCTGTTCTCCCAGGGTATGGCTTTTTCTAGGCATTGTAGAACATTGTAACAATGGTTAGATTCAGGCTCTGGAGACAGATTACCTGTTTCAAATCTTGTTTTACTGGCTAACAACATGACAATACATAACTTATTTAATCACCATGGGCTTAAAACATTCTCTATGTCAAATAAGCATAAAGAAGAAGTGCCACCTCAAAGGGCTTTGATAAAGAATATGTCAAACACTTAAAAAGAATTTGGCTTATAGTTAGTAGTCAGCACGTGTTATTATTATTATTTTTTTTTTAAAGAAATCTGTATCTATCACCATTTGGCTAAGCTTTGTTTTCTACTGAAGATCAAACTTCTCATTAGAGTATAGTGTTAAGTACCTTCATCACTAGGATCTGCTGGATCTTACCCCTCAGTATTTTAGTCCAGGCATGCCAAATGCCTCCTCTCCCATGTATGCTCTGCTGTTCCAAACCTCAGCACGTGCTATTCCCTCTGGCTAGAATGTTCCTACTACTGCAGCTGCACACTCCTGCCTATAAGGTTTGGCAGTCCCGATTTCACTTGAACCGGTCAGTATATACTTAGGACTTTCTCTCACGGCCCCTCTCATCTCAGCATCTCAATACTAAAATGGACACTTCTTAATGCTCCCCGGTAAGCATTCACTAAGTAGCTAGAAGGTGAAAGGTCCTGGTTTCCTTAGATCATCATCAGATTGAGAGAAAGTACTCACCTGTCTCTGTACACAGAGGCACTGAAATGATGACAGACGCTTGTCTGAGACACTCTCTGCCATGGGCGCTGGTCCACAGCTGCTCTGTGGTAGCAGACCTGCCCATGGGAGCCGAGAGGGCCGAAGCCCAGCCTTGGTCAGGGCAGTTGGTGCTGATGACTCAGAAGCAGCCCAGACGCCGTGAGCAGAAGGGGCTCTTCTGTACTCGGCTTTGTCTGGGCAGAACCTAACTGGAGCAAGGATGGATTCCTCTATTTATCCAGGCATGAGTGCAGGCAGCAGCTGTGTATATCTCCTCCTAGTCTCCTACAGGTCCATTACCTCCTGGCTACTGATCCCTCAGCACAGAAGGGCTGAAGTGCGAGAGTAGACATGACACATGAGGAGCACAGTACAGGAGCTAAGAAGATAGAGCAGATGCAGGGGTGAGGCCGGAGAGGCCAGTGCTAAATCTTCCAAGCAAGCAGTTAGGTCGTGTAGGTCAGGCCTCTGTCACTTAGGGAACAAGGACTGAGAAAGCTTTATGCTACAGTTCACCTATGAGTGCCAGGAGGCTTTAGGCCTCTGGGAGAATGCAGAAAACTTGGGCTGTGGCCATAGGTCTACTCACAAACTACTGGGGTGTTTTCTGTACTATCACCTGACCTTTTAGCAAAAGGGACATAAATACTCATTCCTCTTGCAGAAGAGAGCCACAGAAAATAGCTTGAACGGACAGAAATTCTACAGTTTCAGCAACTGCCCACTTCCCTTATCACCCACCCCTGCAGGAAGCCCCTGGCTTCATTCCTACCCTCTAATCCATCCTGCCTCTGTGTGCCAATCCATGTACTGTGGATGCTATGTGCCGGGAAGGTACCTTTTACTGATCTGTGCTTAGTACTATTGTGGGCTGGCAACAATTCCATTAACTTATAGTCCAACACAAAAGAACAGAAAGTCCTAGGTCCTCCTTGGACCCCATTAAGGAGCTGCTTTTAGACCTAGGAGAGAAGAGATCTGAGCATTTTTTGAGCTATACCTCTGCCTGCTACATGCTTCTAAACTGTTTCAAATTCCTACCGGAGAGAAAAGGAAACATCCTTTGAGATGATGCTGAGCCTGGAAGACTGGTCTTTGAGCCTCCGCAGTATCAGGGCTGGAGGGATGTTCTGTACCCACCCTTCTGCACAGAGAACAACTTGATTCTTGCTTTCTGTGACCCAAGGGGAGCATGATCTCTCTGGCATCTCAGTAATGCACAGAAAAGCCCATGGGTAAAAGCTACCCATTATAAGGTTTGAGCATGTACACATGAAATAAGGATAAATGCAGCCTGCCAGAGGCCAGATCAGCCTGGTTAATGATGGGGCCCTGCCCTTCTGTATGTGGAGAGGTTGGGCTTCCTTGCTGCTGACTTTTTCTTGCTAATGACAATTAATATATGGCATCACTTACCCTCTGAAATTGGAGTCCTAATTGGCTTATTAAACCCTTCCAAACTCTTAGTGTAGGGTTATAGTTTACATTAAGATACTTCTGGATGTGCCCTGAGCTCTGCCTATCTTATTCTGTGGCAGGTCCCAGTGTTTCCTGCCCACAGAGGGAATGAAACAATGGGTCTGAGACAAGTGGTATGGAGACCTACACTAGAACCACATTCTTCCCTTCCCTTTACTCACAACCCATGATACAGGCTTTCATAGTCTCTTAGACCTAATGATCAGCTTCTGAAAGTCTTCAGGTCACTACAGTGAGATTAGACACAAAATGGGAATTTTTATTAATGGGAAAGATATGTACACAGAGTCACAGCTTGGTTGTGGATGGACTCTGTCTCCCTACTGGAACCAGTGTTCCATTAATCTCGATTTTTTTTTCTTTCCTTCGAATCTCAATCAAATGTCCCAAATACAATTCAGTACAACAAAGTCCCAGGAGTCAGTTGGTGTCCCTTTGCCCTAATATATCTGCTCAGGCTGACTCTGCCCTGTTCTGAGACAGGAAATAGCTGGCCTCTTTCAGTCTGCTCTGTTGTACTAGGAAGAATCCCATAAGCCATGTGCTCTCTGCTCCCTGTAGGGAAATGCCCCTAAGGAAGGGGTGTTCTGACTTTAGAGGGAGGAAATGAGGATGCTCAGTGTCTACCAAGATCTCCCAGAAGTCACAATTAGCATCTGAATCCTTTTGACCTGAAGGAGGAACAGTGAACTGACCTGGCATCAGTTGAGCTGCCTCTTCTGACAGAGGACACTTGGATGCAGCTACTGCTGTCAACACAGCTTTTCCTGCTGTGGCCTTCTTGCCACAGTGCCCTCAGACAAAGCTCTGAGATTCCTGCCACCACCCCACCACTCAGTGTAAATACCATTTAAGCAATTTCATTTCTTTCAATGCCTTCTGGGGGTGCTCTCTATGGCCTGCTGCTCCTGAGCTGTTGCCTAGAGTCAGTGCACAGGGAAATGCAGAGAAGGGAGAGTCAGAGGCAGCAAGCAAGAAGGAAAAGGCCAATCCTAATCTCCTAAACAGGGACTTACTGAGATGCTGCAAGGACATCAGGTAAGAAAAAAAGAAAGAACTAAAAAAGATTTTTAAGCATCTTCTACTTTCCCAAGATGAAGCACATTAGACAGACGATGTATGCATTCTACCAGTCTCATTTCTTCAAGGACCCTCTGTTCTCCATCAGTTGCTTTGTTTGCTGTGTGAGCTGCCCATTCCCACCTCTTAAATCCCTACCCATCTCAGAGTCACAAGCCTATATCAGGGTTGTGATGGTTGGGCAAGGAGCCCCGCCGACATGGGCAAGAGGAGACAAAACTCACTCTTAGGAAACTATCCATTTACTGATAAAGAACAGTATGGTAAGCTTCTCCCGGCAGGTGCTATCTGGAATCTAGAGGGATTTTGCAAGGTGCAGCCCATAGCTCTGTCTTCCAAGAAGCTTTCCTTCATTCTCATTTCCTAAAAGCCAACTCCATTTGGCATTCAGATCCACCCTGTATCACCTTGCTCTTGCTTTCCATGACCTTTTGTTTATGTGTCCTGCCTTCTGAATGAGGAGGTTGCTTTCCTGTTTCTGTTCAATCCATTTGGATACCCAGAGCTTGCATGAGTGCCGGATTCTAGGTAGTGCTGGAAGGGGCTGGGGAAGGAGGATCCTGCACTCCTTGGGGAGAGACTATGCTTGGCAGGGCTCTTTTGCTTCTGGGCAGTGCTTTCCAGGTTGCTATTCAGAGCTTTCTTAACACAGATTGTTTCCAAGGCCAGGCAAGCAGCAGAAAATACAGGTTCGCACCGTAGTAGGGTCCTGTGTCTATTGCAAGATCAGTGTGGCTCAGGGATACACAGCAGAATTGCAGAAGCAAGAGGGATGTCTGGCTGCACTGAAGATAGTGATAATATCCAAGGATGACTATGAGTCTTCAAAATGCAAAGGCAAATGCCAAGGAAACAGGACCAGATAAAAACCCTGAAGGATATATAGAGCAGCTGAGGGCTCACTGTAATCAACCAACCAAGGAAAAGTCATTTGGCATTTGCTAAGTACAAAGGCATAGCACAGGGCACTGTGGCGGATCTAAGGGGGTGGGGTGGGGTGGTGTAAAGAGCCTGAGATTCAGCTGAATGAAGCCGTATCATGTCAATTAGTGACAAAACATCATGTAAACCACCTAACAACTCACCAATATGGACAGCAGACACTAGATAGGTTCAGAGGAGAATGAGCAGCTTTTGAGGGAGGGATGATAGTCACACACTCTCTATAAAGGGGCAGGGCTCTAAATGATGGGTTTGACTTCTGAGAGAGGAAAAAGACAGATCTGTTGTAATATCAGGAGCAGCTTTGACAGCAATGTGGAATGAGCATGGAAATAAGGGGATGACAAGACCAGTGGGGATATAAACAGATGCTAGCATGAGGAAGAGAGGGATGGTGGGGTCAGCACAGACCAGCAACAGGTGTAAGCAGACTGGAGAGAGCAAAAGCTCTGGAGGGTGGCCCTAGAGAGGAGGTGTGAGGCTTGTTGGAACCTAACCCTTCTGATACAGATCTGACACACAAGAATCGGGCTGGATTCTGGATACCCTTAAGAAGGCAGGAAGGAAAGCAGGAAGGATGGGACTTGAACAAGGTGCATAAAATCCTGTTATAATCATGATGGGAGGGGCAAAGGCATGAGAAGAAATGAAAATATACCATGAAAGCTTGGGGTACATGAGGTACACTCACCCCATGTCGGAATGTACAGGGAAAGAAGACAGAGGGAAAAGAACAAATAAACAGCAGCAATGACTACTATGACTACGAGAGAGACCATGGCTGAAGGCCCAGGCCTCGCTAGGCTGGGGATTCGGCACCAGTTTCCGCTGCTTCCCTGCACAGAGCACAGCACCATGCTTTGTCTTACCCACCTATCTCCACCCCACATATTTCTGTCTTTGATTCTGGGGACATCTACTGACTGCACTGGTTATTAGTAAGAGCTGCACAGTCAGACTACTTTGGTTTGAATTCGGCCCCAGCCATTTATAAACTCTAAGAAAGACATTTTAACTCTGTGTTCATAAGGTTAATGTGAGCTAATATATATTAAGCTTAAATCTACATCTGATATACAATACATGCTGAACAAATCCTGCTTACTGGGTTGCACACGCACACAGAAAGAATAGAAACCTAATTCTGTTATATAGTGTTATCAAGTTCTAGTTTTCCATGGGAAAAATATTGGCTTTTGGCTAGTGTGTAGCCTAGCTTGCTTGCTTGCTTGCTTTGGGCCTTGGCTTCTAGAATGTGCAAGGAACCTGTCCCTGAGAGGAGCACAGTGTGAGCTGAAGGTGCTGTTTTTTTGGCCACTGGAACTCTCCCTTGGCTGAATTAGTGGAATTTCAGGCTCAGCAGGAAGGGATGGGGTGTGTGAGTGCTCCTCCAGGCTCATTCCTATCCCCTCATGCAGCGTGGACTTTGATCTGGCCCTAGACAGACCCTGCAATCTTGCACCTTTATGTCTTGATGTCTGTAGTAGAGATATCCCAATAGCCTTTCCTCCTTCCTTTTTCTATTTTTGTTATCTTGGGCATCCACATGGTCAGCTCCAAGATTATAGTTCCCAGTCTCTTCTCTCTCTGGTAATACTAGTGAGATTTAGCAGAAACCCTGGGGCAGGACTTGTAGAAAAGCAGTTGCTATCCCTGTGTTTTCTCCTTCTTTTGACTCCTGGGCTAGTAGGAAAAGCTGAATGGCTGCAGTTGTGGGAACCCTTTACCTTGAGAATGGTGGGTAAAAGTTAAACACAACAGAGTGGGATAAAGGGGCCTTCCTACACACACATGGGAACATGTACTCTGCTGAATCTGGGAGACACTAGAGTGGTACTAGTCACCTACCTCTGAGCTTCTTTTCGAAGAAGGAAGAAAAGTTTACTCATATTTAAGCAAACACTGCTTTGATCTGCAGGGAGACTAAGTGAGTGCAATCCTAAGGGCTGTGCGGGAATCTCTGTCTGGAGCGCATGCCCTCCTCTCACCTCCCTGAGCTAACTAACACTTTCTTGTCCTCACCGACTAGGGCCACAAAGAGCACGGATCATCATCTCTGATTGCTGAGGTCAGCCTGCCAGCCTCCTTAATACTTGACTTTGTGGACCCAATGCCTGCATGGTGTCTGATTCACACAGTAGGTCAACACAAGTAAAATGAGTGGAATGAAAAGGACATACAAATGTCTATCACTGGCATTTATCAATTTGTCTTTGCTTTTAAAAAAATATCAATTTGTCTGGCTTGAAGAACATAAAAGTGGACAATCTCAGAAAAAGATTGTCTCCTTTTTGTTTTATTAACTGACAGGAACACAAGGCTAGGCCCATACATAGATAGTCCCTCGGGCCATAGTCTGGCTCACTAAGGCTGTACCTGGAGTATAGGTTTTACTATAAATGTTCTTCTAAGGAGGCTCTAGGTAAGAGCTGTCAATTCCACATATGAAGGAAATCGTCATTTACCGAGGTCTGGCTATGAGACCCACTCATGGAAGGACATCCGTTAGATTCAACATGGTCTGACTTAGTTCTCACAACTGTTTCTAAAAAGGTTTTCATAGCTCCATACTACTGATAAGGAATTGGAAGCTCTCACAAGTTAAAACAAAGAGAATACTGCTGGGTTGGGGACCGTGTTGCATTGTAGAGCACAGGCCTGGCAGGTACAAAGCCTTGTGTTAGTGCCCCAGTATCACAGGTAAATAATGAATAAGAGGAAGGACGGGAAAGGAAAAAGAAAGGGCACTCTAAAGGCAGCGTTATAGTCAGATAGAAGAAGTTCTAACATGCTGTTGCACAGTGATATGACCACAGATAATAATGATGCACTGTGGGTCTCAGAGAGAACGGAAGAAAGAACTTGGACAGCTTTCACCATAAAAAAGAATTTTTTGGGAGAGGGTTGATTGGGAAACAGGGGGAGGGAGGATGGCTTATGGGATTTTCGGGGGGGGGGAAACCAGAAAAAGGGACAACATTTGAAATGTAAATAAAGAATATATCTAATTTAAAAAAAGGATTTTTGAAGTTGGTCCTGGTGGTCCACGCCTTCAATCCCAGCACTAAGGAGGTGGATCTCTGAGTTCAAGGCCAGCCTGGTCTATAGAGATCCAGAACAGTCTGAGCTATATTGAGAAACCCAAACTCTCCTCCAATAAATAAAAATATAAGTGATGTTTGAAAAAGATGTTACCTTGATTTAAAAACAATATAATGTATATTGTATAGAAACATACCTTGGTGCTCTATTAATAGGTAGTGGTTAAATTTAATTAAATGCAGATTAAAAGAGAAAAAAAGAATGAATCTGCCCAAGGTCATTTGTTAAGTATAGAGGCCAGAATTTGAGCTCAATCTTGCTTACTTTTAGAGCCTGGCTCTTATCATTAACCTGTAGGCAGAATGATTCGGTGGGCATCTGGAAGCATCATATTCCTGAATGCCTAAATTTCCTGAAGGAATTGAGGTGGAGGCTCTGGCTAGGATGTGGGGTTGAAGGCAAATTGAGAGAGGCCAGGAAGCAGCCCTGGGGAGAGGCATCTGTCTTCCTGCTGGCCTGGCTGCTCCGCTCTTGGCCAGGGTGACTTGTCAGTGGGAAGAGAGTCATTAGGAAAGGCAGATTGTCTGCTTGGTCTGCCTGAGCAGGATCCTCAGACCCTGCTGAGCACTCCACTCAGCAGCTCTGGGCTCATTATCCTCTGGGACTCTCCCTGTCGATTCTCTGCTGGCTGCTCAGCCTCGGCCAAGCTCCAGAAACTCAGTCAGCTCCTCAACTGCCCAGGAGCCACTGCAGTGGCCTCTTCTGGGCTTCCATCAGGAGGTGGCCAGCCAGGGCACCCTCTTCCTGGAGCTCCCACTTCATTTCTCCCCAGCTTGTCTCCCTCTGTTGAAGCAAGCCCCAGTGAGGGGGTTAACCTTGTAAGTCCAAACTTCTGAAGCAATAGGGCTCCTTTAGATCCCTGTGGGGAATACCTAACTGACAAGAGCAAAGGAAGCTGGCCCCCGGGGCTGCCTGGGGAAGGAAGGGCACTGGCTGAGGAGGGAAGCAGAGGTACAGGCTCAGCTTGCACACCTCCCTGTCTCTCCAGCCCACACTGTGCCAGCTGCTTTTAACCTTGACCAAAACAAAATTCTTCTGGCTTCCCCAACTGAGAAAAGTGAGTTTATAATTGAAAAGCCCAGAGAATTTATTGCTGTAGAGATGAGGAAATTTAAAACTCATAACTACCCTGCAGGCCGATACATCAGGCAGATATCCATCCTATTAGAACAACTCGGCACTGTAGATATCCATCTTATTATACTAAATGGTTAAGAAAGCCTGGCCTCACATCACAGAGATGCTCCGCGTATCATTCTCTGCTCACTTCCCTGAGTACATTCATCAGCCCGTTTTGTCTCCTCTGCTGAGATCGGCCTCAGAATTACAAACTGCTGAGAGGCAGCAGAAGTTTTAAATTAAGCATTCATGGGCGTAGGTGAGCTTGGAAAATGATGGTGGGTCCCATGGCAGGCAGGCAAGATTTAGTGCCTCTGTGTTTGTGTGTGTGTGGAGGGGGTAGGGTTGTGGGGGGAAGCTGAGGCTCATCAACAAGTCTGGATCAAGCCCGTGGACAGGGGATCCAGGGAGAGGGAGAGGAGGAAAGGAGGTAGGGAGAGGAATTTAAAAGCTCTCTGGTCAAAGTTCCAGACACACTGCATGACAAAATGAAAGTCATTGGAGACTTTGAACTACTGCTAATGCCATCTTCTGTGTGAGGCATAAATATCTGCTGCTCAGACTAATTCTCATGTGAAATGGGACCTGGGAAGAATAGTCTGCCAGGGCCAAGGGCCCCTCTGCTTCTTGTTGGCTTTTCCAAACTACACCTCTTCCAATGAGTTTTCTACTACCAGCACTTGCCAGGATACAGTATAGCCTCAGGCAGCTTTCTGGACGGTGAACTTCTGTTACTCTTTGGGACTCCTCTCCTTTCCCCTGTAAGGAACAATCAGCTTCTGTTCCCTGCCTTCTTATGAGGCAGGATCCTGGAGGATGCACCAGACTGGGTTTGTACCCCTGCACAAGTTCTCCTGAGCAGTGTTTACTGCTCCCGCTGACCACCGATGCCTCCCTCCACAACAACCATCTTAAAGGTGATGGGTGGTGGTGGGGAGACAGGCAGCAGCATTCTCTGGGGGGCTGCCCTCCGCTCTAGCCATTCCCATTACCTTGTTTTATTTTCTTTTATTGCAGAGCAGCTCCAGTGTGTGGGCAATAAAGCTTTGACTGCTGCACTCCACAGGCCTGGGGTGAGGAGAGCTCAGCTTGACAAAGTAGGGCAGTGTGGAGAGGAGGCCCACGCAGGGGGCCCATTCCAGCAAGCGTATCCCCAGGGCAGTCATACAGGAGAATCCTTCCCTGGTTTGAAAGGCCCTTTGAGGGTTGGCAGAGAAAGAAGCCCTCGGGAACTGTGGCTTCCCTGGACTGCCATTCATCCAGAATCCCCATTCTTGTGGGTTTTTTGCAAGGCAGCCCTTCTCCACTAGAGAAACCTCACCTCTCAGTTGCTGTGATCCACCCCCTGCTCCTGGACTGACCTCTTTCCTCTGCTGCCCAGATAGCCAGTCTACTTGTGTCTTTCGAACAAATTTGTGCTCTGGCCTTCCAAGGAGTGAGGAAAAATACCACCTTGCTAAGTGAAAGGCCCGCCTGCTGCATTTTCCCCTTGGAGTCTAAGAACTGTTCAGACCCTGATGGGAGGGGAGGCAAATGGATAGAAGCACCAGCTTAGCTTCAGACAGAGGTGGGAAGGGCTCTTCTTCCCTGAAGAGCTGCCCTAGCAGCCCTGGGAGATGCAAGTGCTGGAGCAGCCGAGGGCTACTGAGGGCTGCCGAGGGGCTCCTTGAAGGTTCAGGTACAGGCTTGTCGGGATAAAAGAGGCTTTAGGGAGAGGAGAGTCGGGAGCTGGCTGGCAGCCAAGACACAGGGTGGCAGAGCTTTCTGCAGCCCCAAATGGTTTACAAACATAGAACCTTTGCCAAAGTGTGTCCCTGTCAATTCTGAACCCTTAAAGCCTGCTAAATGCTTCTCTAACGAGACTTCCCAAAGAGCCCCTTTCCACCAGTTGCCTACCACCTCTACTTTAGCTGTGCCCTACTCAATGTACACTTGCAATTTTTTTTTAAATAAAACTCATTTATGGTTTATCTTGTACCAGTTTAGGGTGATTAGGTGTCAGTTTTAGGCTCTGTTCCTACACCATCTATACAACACTAGCAGTGACAATAGACACTCGCATTAACAGGAAGTTGGTATAGGGATGGGGTTAGGGGCATAATTTTCATTGACTCTAATTATCCTGGCCAAGGGACCCACCAATCTAACACTGAAATTCCAAGAGCAATGACTTTCAGGGTATGTAGGATGTAGGATGGGATACAGGACTGGCATTCCAGGCACAGCCCATCGGGCCATGCTTTGGACAAGAAGATGGATTTCGTCTGATTTCCCTTGACGGACGAGTTGTGTTCAGCAAACAGCCCGGCATGCAGCTGTCAGTCTGATGCTGAGCTCTGACAGGCATCGATCAGGCTGCAGTGTGAGCATGCAGATCCACATACAGCCTCATCAACTCGCCTGCTTGGAAGACAGTTCTGTCTGGACCAGGATGTCTGTGCCCCAGCCTTCCTCCACTGGGTGCTGCTGACAGGGAGCACGGAGGGGACGGACCTTCTTTAGAGCATCCCTTCCTACGTGGGAAGACAGGCCGTGGCAGTGAAGTAGAATTAAAAATGGGAGGAGGGTCAGATGCATCCTTGACAGACAAGCTGCCAGATGGATGCCTGTTCAGACAGTTGAGATGAGCAAACAGGGCCAGTAGGCTAAAGATGGGCAGAAATGGCCTATAATCTGTAAGCCTGAGCAAGTACAATGACCTGCTGGCAGCTTTAGTCTTCTCTTCCTGCCTAGCAGCTATATTTCATGCTGCCTTCTTAAAGGGAATTCCAGAACATTCTGGTTCAAGTACCTCTATCTTCCCTCCTCCTGATGCAGACATCTCCGTATCTCTGACATATCAATTTCTATTAAGTGGGTCAGTACCTGGGGGCTTTCTTCTAGAAGAGCTCATCTATAAGGCCACATCTTCTTCCAAACCCTCTAACCTCTCTAATCTGAACTCCTGGTGGTCTAAATTGTGTATTCCAGCACAATCTGGAACAAACAGGGTTCCTTTTTCTTATTATCTGGAAAAGTTCCCCCCGAGTTCAAATGTAAGTTAAGCTCAGAACGCTGCTTTCAGGATGGAAGGAGAAAGCATGGAGCGGTGCACAGCACGCGCGCGCGCGCGCACACACACACACACACACACACACACACACACACACACACACACACACACACACACAAAGGGTGTTCCTTCCCTGTCTCCTTCCACTGCAGAGCACATACTGTGAATGTTTGCTCTGCTCTTTCTTTCCCTGCCTAGTGATTTCTAGTCCATGACTGAATCCTGTATGTCAACTTACTGAAGAACCCTCTAGGAGAAAAGGGGCTGAAGAGACGCCTCAGTGGTTAAGAGCACATACTGCTCTGCTCTCACAGAGCAAAACTGCCGCCTGTAACTCCAGGAGGATTTGATGTGTGTGGCCCCTGCTTCTGGCACTTGTGTGTGTACATACATGTGTAGCCACACATAGACCCATACATAGACACACAATTACAAATCCTCTGATCTGTCTCTTTCATGCACACAGTTTAGTTATAACCAACAGAATGATTTGAAAATGCAGCAGTAACAAGGAAGCACAGAATCACAGACACTGCTTAGCGGCGGGGACACCTCCTTCAGTCCATACTATTCCCATCAATATCACTTCATACTGTTGTTAGTAGTGTACGGTCTGTAGTACACAAACCCCCCTGGAGTAATTTTGAAATGAACTGCTGTTAAGCTGGGTCATCTTCATGTTGTAATTGTGTAACTGATTTCTGAACTTAAGCACAGTACTTGGCATTTATTATAGCTGGCAAATTATGTCTCACATTTATGTAAGGTGTCCATCTCTCTCCACCCTTGTAAGAAATCCCAAAGCTTAGTGGTCTGTCTAAAAGAAATGATCCTGTTAGTTTCAAACGCCCTTCTAGACCTCTTCCCAAGCCTTTGGAAGGGTAGGCCCAGGGGATCTAGATGCTCCACGTAGAAGGGTCCGGTGGACTGACAAGGAAAATGGCTGTGCTGGAGGCTGGTCCACAGAGCAGAACACACAAGGCAGGACCAGCAGGGCCAGGCTGCATTCTTTGCACCTGAGGCTTCCACTCAGCAAAGCTCCTGCTGCCCAGACTAGAGGTGCACTTGCTGAGTTCATACTTACAATGGAGGGCAGACAGAGCAGCTCAGAAGTATCTAGGAAATGGTGGCCTTCCTCAGGTTGGGAAGATCGGCAGTCAGTCCCCTGCTTCCTCTCTACTCCTCTTCACACCAGAACCACACACACACAACGGTTCTCTCAAATTACAACAGGAATTTTCTGGAGAAGACTGCTTGGGTCACTGGTAGATGACGTGGGAATGAAGAAAAGGATCTTGGCAGAAGCACAGAAACTAGATTTACAGGTGACAAGATAAATGGACCAGGGATCTGTGCCCAGACTGTGGGGTAGCAGGGTTGTTGAGACTGGGAAAGTCAGCCAGGACCTACAGGCCAAAGCTAGCTTTTGCAATGATTATTCCAGTGACCAAAAGTGTTGGGAACTGAGTGGAGCACAGATCTTCCACGGCAGTAAGGTAGCCTATGTGGGGATAGAGCAGCAGGGCACTCCTTGCTTCAGTGTGTCCACTGCACTGCACAAATCCACGAGGATGGAACTGGCAGGGGTCAGTGCTGTAAGGGTGGGTTAACTGGGGACACCAGCAAGAGAGATTACATTAAGGTGGGGACTTTCAAGACCTATTTGATCACATTGATCCCATTTGTCCAAAATTATGAAGAAATGGGAGTTAAGACTGTCAAACCAAGGTGTGTTAGCAAAAGAAAACAAAACAGCAACAACCCCCCCATCCTCCCACCCCCACCCCCGTCTTTAGCAGAGTATTCAAATAAAACTTTCTACATGGAAAAAAGAGAAAAAAGAGAAGGAAGAACCAGATAAAGTGTTTCAGGCCTCTTCCTTCTAATCCCTCTCCTGCACCCCACACCCCATCACTGTTTGAGTCATCCTGTGGTCCCCAAGGTTACAGGATAGAGAATCCCAACAAGGCCTATGCTTCTTGGTTCAGAAAGCAGTATTGCCTGGGACACGCTTCCTTGACACGCTCACCTGCCTCCTCAGGCTCAGCTAGGCTTTCACGTGATTCCAAGACAACCAAGAATGCTTTCCCCATCTCACCCACCACGGACGGACCTTACGACTCCATCCCTCCCTGAGCAGTGGGCTCTCTGGCACACTTCCTACTGTACCCTGAGTGTAAGCATCCCCGTTTGATGGGTGGACGTGGCTTTAGAGAAGTGAGGTGCCTGAGGTCTGAGACTGTAAAGCTAGCGAGCATGTGACAGGCCTAGAATTCAAAGGTAAATGAGTGTCTGACCCTACGTCTGCAGTGTTGGAGTGGACTGCCACACGATAATGGCTGCTGTACTTAAAGCTCCTCAGTCCTTCCAGTCCTTCCCACAGGAGGAAGCTGGGTAGGTGAGTGTGCTACAACCATGGTGGTGGGCAGCGGGCAACTATGCCAATTACATATGGGCAGTGAGAACAGAGAAGAAAGATGGAGCTTTTGGCTTTGTGTCCTATTGACACTTGGAAAGAAAACTTCCTCTCACTGGGAAGGCTGGAGTAGGGGCAGAATGAGCATTAGGCAAGGGGAGGCTGGGGAGGAGGGCCAGCGGGGCCTTGGTATTTTTTGCAAGAGTGGAAGATGTGCTGGGGGACAAGTCAGTCATGGAACCCAGTACATTCTGAAATGCATGTTGGGTAAAAAGGGAAAGAAAAATTCTTCAGATTGAAATGGTCTTTTTTATTCCTATAAGGGCAGTTAAGACAAAGGGAAATGGAAAAGAAGGGGGAGCAGACTGTGATGGTCTTGGCCACATGTGCACACCACCCACATGTGCACACCACCCACATGTATTTTTAGTTGCCTGTAAAGATGTTTTAAAAGGCTCTGCCATGGTTGGAATATTCCCTAAAGTGTCTGCTCTGTGGTAGGCAGAGGGCGCTCTCTCCAGCTGAGAGGGAGGTGCTGAGAAGGCACACAGGGGAGGAAGGTGTTTGGAGAACTGAAGGTCTAGCAGCAGGGAGGATACATGTACAACTCGCCCCATTGAGGACGCGATGCTGCCACACCTCCCCTAGAGGCTTTTCTGCTCCAACTGTCTCTCCCAAATAAAAGACTGTTCTGGGCAACACTCTCCTAGCCACGCAGCTAGCCAAGCCTCCACGACCACTTAGGGGAGAAATGCTCTCTTCCTCTTCTCATGTTCCCAAGGCTGTTACCAAATAAGCTGCGAGTTTCCCCAGTTTATCCCACTCTTTCCAATCACAGCTAATTGAACCACTTAGTTTAAAGACAGTAACACTTGTTGTGAGCCATTAAGAAACATTTCTCAAGTGAGATGTTGTATGTGAGGCCTAAGGCTGGCAACATGCGCGCGTGCGTGCACCTACAGCTCCAGAAGAAGTTTTATAAAAGTGTAGTCAGTGTCAGCCGGCCTTTCTGTATTGGGACACTGAATTAAAAACACCACAACTTAACACGGATGGTTCTAATCCAGGGCCTAGTACAAATGTGGTGTCACTCCCTCACCACAATGCTTTTTATCTCTGAGGTCAGAAAAGGAATAAGGAAAAGACTGGATTTCACATGGCAATCAAAAGGTTTTACGGCAGAAGGAGACAGCGGAAAAGGGGGAAGAGGAAGCCCCTCCCCATTCTAGTCTCTAGCAGCTTCCACAAGTAAGCAAGAACGCATCAGGAGGGCAAGGAACACAGGGCCAGAAAGAACACTCCCTCCTGCAGTATCTATGTACAGCCCTAAAAGGCCCCGGAGGAAAAGCTAAGGGCTCAGGAGAAGAGTAGCAAAGGGAAGGACCATGGGCCCAGGTGGTTGCTGTTTTATAACCTTCATCAGCTTTGGTAAGGGAGGAATAGCCCCAACAAAGAAGGGTAAAGAGGGAAGATGGAGGGATGACTTGAATGCTTTGGCAGAAAGACAAGACTGTGCCTTCCTCTGAGAGTGCCGCCATACAGTGAGTAGAAACAGCTCCAGGCTTTGCCACTGCTTTATGCCATACCTCATTTCTGGCTGGGGCATGGGACGGATCACCAGCTTCCTTCCAGCTGTCAAGGGCCCTGACTGAACCCTGGCCCCTGGACCTTGAAGTTGCATGACCAGTGCCAACCCACCCAGCGCTGTTTTCTGTAGGGGCGAAGGCAGTGGGTACACTTTGGGTTCTTACAGCTTTCATTGTTCTGGGACTGTGCTACAAAGCTACTCTTCAAGTCCCACCTAGCAACATCAACGCAGTCAATTAGCCACTTGCACAGCTGGGCATGCTGCAGGGCTCAAGGAGGTGGGAAGAGGGGCGGGCAGAAGGGAGGGTCGGAGGCTGCACTTTAAGGGGGAAGTGTGTGAGGGAGGCAGAGCAGGGAAAGGTATGCTGTAGGTCAGAGGTGAGCAGCTTCAAGTCTGCTCCAAACCAAACTCCGGAACAAGTGACTGAAACACGTTTTCGTGAGCAAGTAGAAGATAAAAAATCATTAAAAAATCAGTCATGTGCATAAAAGATAAGTCGTACTGATCTCCTTGGTGGGTGGGTGTGGGGCCACTAATGGTTAAGACAGGGAGCCGATCATAAACCTGCCTTTGCCCACACACTGAATTATTTTAGTCAGGTCAATGACAGGGCACTAAATGGAGAACCACAAACTGAGTTATTCCATTTTCAATTATCTTTCAACTCTGATTATATTAAGGAGCAAGTCCCAGTGTGCTGCTAATCTGTCTTTAGCATCTCCTTAACAAAAGAGGGGCAGAGCCTTGAGGGCAAATGGGATTGCCAGAGTTCAGTAATATGCTTCTTTATTCTATATACTCTATTTGCTTTTTAAAGAAGGTTTTCTTTCATTTATTGACAGTTTTCCATTTAAAAAATAATAATTATTTTAGAAAGACTGGAGATATTTTAAATGAAAATATTAAGGAATTAACAGGTGGTGGCAGAGAGAAGACCATGCCAGTGCAACTTAGGCTACCTGATTCTGTGACAAAGACCTGCTAGGCAACTCATCCTCCTCTACCTTCCCCTTGTGTGGATCTGGGAAATGCTGACTGGTTTCAGTTCCATGCTGTGGCCCTTTCACAGACTAGGGTTCTAACATACATAGGAAAGTTATGCACAATATACAGAAAAGCAATTTTACTGACATACAGTTATGAAAATGTTTTCTAAAAACCCACCCAAATCCAGACATAGTAAAGAACATTCCCTTCTTTACCAGTACACTAAGTAACAAGATTTTTACAACATATCCAAATCCAACTATAATATCTCAAAACTTTTTTCCTTTATTTCTTATTTTATGAGTATGGATGTTTTTGCCTGCATTGTATGTCTGGGTACTACATGCATGCCTGGTGCCTGCAGAGGCTAGAAGGCGGTACTGGAGTCCCTGGGACTGGAGTTACAGCTGGTTGGGAGTGGCTATGTGGGTCCTGGTTCTATGGAAGAGCAGCCAGTGCTCCTCCATTCAGCCGCCTCTCCATGCTCTTCCTAAACCACCATATTTCAAAGGAGTGACAGGGGTCATAGCTGAATTGGTTTTGCTATGATTTGTTGCTTACATTCATATTCAAATGAAAAGCTAGGTTTTAGTTATAACTAATAAAAATAAAGATGCATATTTCCTATGTAAATCCATTGATGCTATAAACCCCAGCCTCAGTCATTCATTGGGTGGGGCAGGAGAGTTCCCTTTCTGGTTCCTCATATTAGTATTGGGCATGCTATCCCGGTCTGAATGAGTAGGTGCAAATGGCGTCAGCTCACAGGCTTTTAGGGAATGGTTTTGTTATGATTTGAAAAAGGAGGAATCTATAGTTTTTCCTGCCTTTAGAGACTGGTGTGTAAGCATGAGATGCCTGGAGCTATGGCAACCATCTTGCAGCTAAGAAAGACACCTGTGCATCTGATTATGGGTCACATTTCTATCAAGCTAGCCCACCCTAGAGCTGCTGTACTTTTGAGACCAACTTTACATACAACATGATAATCCTCATTATTAAAGCTGCTTCAAAGTTTTCTTACTTGTATAAAACAGCTTAGTGTGGCCCATGAATTTTTAGCAGTTATGTATGGCCCTTTTAACCCTGAAACAAAGGGAAATCACTGGTTCTCCTCACAGGAGCAGCAGGGGTTGTTATGTCCCAAACTCATCTCTGTCCTCCTTTCCATTCTCCAGCTCCGCAGTCTGTCTAATGAGAACTGACAAGGTGGAGGCCACAGGATGGCTGATGACACACATGGAAAGCTCTCAGCAAAGGGCACCAAAGGGCTGGTGCTCAGCTCAGACCTCCACTCCTCCATTCCAGGGGCAGCAAGAGGGACAGACAGCTTCAAACAGTTCTGAAGTACAGCGGCCTTCGGCAAGGTTTCAGGTTCTTAACTGGTTCTGATCCAAATATCAAGGCAGGCACCATTCCAGTTCTTAAGACAGTCTTTTTTTTTTTTGGTTTTGTTTTTTTGTTTTTCCCCAGCAACCTTTATCTACCCCTATTTCCTTCCTATCAGTGTGCAAATTTCTCAATTCGTAGCCATAAATCAGATAGAAAGCTTGGAGAAGACATCAGACAGACCCTATAATCTCTGCTAATCCTGTAATCGGGAGCTAAACCCAGGACACAAATGGATTTGCAAAATAAGGATTTCAGAAACTCAAATGGCATTAGCAGGCCTCTAAGACAAATGCACGTGACAACCAGATGAGAACCATCAATACAGAGATACAGTCCACACTAAGCACCTGGGAAACATAACGGAGCAGATGCAGGGCCCAGGCTGGCAGACCTCTGGAGTTGTCAGCAAAGCCATCTCCTCTTTCGGGAGGATTCTTTTTTTCTGTTTTGTGTGTATTTTTAAATTGCTCTCAATGGACACACAATAATTGTACATATTTATTGATATATGCACATATTGTATAATAATCAAATCAGGGTAACAAGCATATATATCTATCACTTTGCAATTTGACTGTTTCTTCTACTCTGATGTTGGAAATGTCAGTGCTGAGGTGGCTAAGTGGGGAAAGCACATGCCTGCCACGCCTGACAGCCTGAATCCCATCTAGGAATCCACATGACGGTACACGGAGAGAACCAACTCAAGTGGCCCTCTGACCCCTCCACAAGTTCCCCATGGCATGCATGCCAAACACAGACACACACCCACACCCACACTGCAGAGTCAACAAAGAAAAATACAATTTATTATTGTGAACTACAGTCACTCTCCCATGCAACAGAACCCTAGGACTTATCTGACCCATTGACCACCATGTGTCTATTGTTCCCACCCCAATATCTTCCAGGCCCCTTTGGAAGATTGTCTTCAGTTGTTTGGGAATGGAAGAGTAGGGATAAAAAGAACAGGAAAAGAGAAGGGGAAGAAAGCTCTTTGTAAAATGCGAAATCAATGAGTGGCTCCAGCACAGTAAAGACAAGGAAGGGGTTTAGGGACTGTGTTGCTCAGGACCTGCAGAAAACTGCAGAGAAAAGCTTTCAAAGCACTGGATTCAGACTTGCTGCCCACCTGACCTAATATGGGACAAAGGCCTCTGGAAGTGGTAGGCTGGCTTACTCTACAACATGTGCATCTTTAGGAGCCCACCTGCCCATGTAGGTGGGCCTCAGTACATTGTGTGTGTGTATGAATTTGGGGGAGGGGGTGCTTCTCCAAGTTTCAAAGCTACCTGACCATGTGGGGCAGACATACTGCAATACATAGATCTTAAATGCCAGTGGCCATACTTGAGATAGAGTCTGGACTAGCCACTTGCTTTAGGCAAATGGGAAAATTTCCTTGCATTTTCTCCTCCAAGTATCTGGATGTGAAAGTAACAGTACTGTGTGGCAGCCTACCTCAGGCCGTAGTCTCCCCTCCACGCTGCTCTCTCTGCTCCACCCCTCTTTGGTGGCTTCAAGAATAAAAGAAGGGCATTTAGTCTGATAGGAGGGGGAAAAAAACCCAAAAAAACCCACCAAATTTGTCTAATGGCACTGTCCTATTTAATGCCCACTCTGCTGACAGCATGGCATTGCTTCTGTGGACTATGAGTTACTTTTAGTCCCCAGAATGTGGGTTGTATGTATAGGTGTTCTTGTATGTGGGTCCACACGAAAACCCAAGGGCAACATTAGTTGTCTCCCTTGCCGGTTCTCCTTCAACATTGGGACAAGGTCTATCATTGCCCTGAAGCTCACCAATTTTGCCATTCTGGCTAGCCAGAATGTTCAGATTTCTATGTTGAGATTAGAGGCAGATCACCATTCCTACATGAATTCTGGGGATTCAAACTCGTGTCCTTAAGTTTGCACAGCAACCACTTTCTCCACTGAACCACCCATTTCTCCAGCTCACTCATTTTTAGCCTGTATTTCTGTCACCAGTTGGACATCTGGGTCTTTGATCAATGTATTCAAAATAATTAAGGTCAAATGAGATCTATGGAGGTAGCAAAGGCTGTGAAAGGTGAGGCCTGCCTGTATGAAAACACACACCAGTAATCTGAAATGGAGGTTCAGGGACAGCTGGTGTCAGCTGGGAGGTGGGCCACTTTTTGTGGCTGTCTCAGGAAGCCATCAGATGGAGAGGGAGATGAGCGACCTGCAGGAGGCCAGCCACTCCCACCTACCCTCACTTGTCAGTCTTCAGGTCTTCTAGGCTCACATGTGAGTGTGAGACCTTAGAAAATTCTTCAACACCTCCTTAATGCTTTTCCTTCCTAGAAAACAGTACTTAATGAGAATGGTCTCCTTCACTTGAAGCAAGTGAGTCAAGCTCATGTGTTTAGAAAACTCATTAATAACAAAGCACATCTGAAAGGAGGCAGTGGCAGGTGGGGACGGCAGTGGCAGGAGCCAGTTCCTTAAGGGGCATCAAGCACGGGGCTGGGTAGTCACTAGTGCCTGTGCCTGGCTGTGCTTGGCTCCCGTCAGCACCAGGATGCTTCTTGGTATTAGTTTGATGGAGTCTTACTCTGCAGCTGTCAGCTCGTGCAGGCACAAAGGGTCTTACTTCTTTCCTTTCTCAGGCATGGGACAACAGGCAGCTTTAGTTGATTAGGAAATCAAATGGCTCAGGTCCTGCTGGAAGAAAGTGATGGATCTGACCAGCGCAGAAGGAAGCTCTTGTGCAGTGCGGCTCCATGCCCCCAGGGCTCTGGGGATCCCACCAGAGAGAAGTGGGAGTGTCCATACTTTGCTGATGGTTGGTCTGTTCACATTCACCTCCTTTCTTTACTTCCTGCCCCTCATCTATGCATAGACACAGCCCTGAATAGATCCCACTGACTGGCACTTGGAGGCAGACTGCCAGAGCCGGGGCAGGAAGGACAGAGCTCAAGTTGCTCTATGTGTCTGGGATCCCAAAATGGTCTCCTTTTGGGGAGGGATCCCCAAGTACTCTGTGCCAGCTCCAAAGCACCACCAAATTGCTTGGCCAGAGAGGACGCTGGCAGGGGAGGGAGCGAGCCCTGTCCAGCTCGCACGCTGCTCATTTGCACAAAGAGCCCTTTCAGAGTTATTGGCTGGCAGGGTTCCCCCTGGGCTGTTTTCAGTGCTTGTGCACTGAATACCAATCAAATAGTCTCACTGGGCTGCCACACAAACTAGTCACAGTTACCAAGAAAGAGACACAGAATGAGGCTCCTCTCGCCAGCCCTAGACCCTCAACTGGGGGGGGGGGGCTTCACTACACTCACTAGAAGGAGAACCATCTCAGGCTCCTGTCCTTAACAGAAAAATTTTAAATGGTCCAAGACAAAAGGCTTCTAAGTGCTTCTCACTTACAGCACCTTTGGCTGGTAGTGACGCAAAATTTGAAAGATGAGGATTTATGGTGGGGTGTATGAAGGTATTCTACAGTGGGACAGAATAAATTTCAAAAGACTCATGCTTGCCTTAACTAAAAAGAAATAAATCTACCTATTGGCTCCAGTCAAATGCAAATACTGTGGTGAGAGGAGGTAAGTAGGAGAAAATGCACACGTGAACAGCCCAGCTACCCAGTTGACTAGGGCTCTGCAACCTGTCTGAGCATAAGTGAGGCGCTAAGGACCCTAGTTCCTTATTTCAAGTCTATCAGCAGCCACATCCTCTAAAATAAAGGTGAGCTCCACTTGCAGCATCTGCAGATAAATGCTGCATCTGAAAACATGGACAAAAGCAGGCCGAATGCTGAGTAAATCCAACTCCCCAAAAGTTATCATAATAAAGGATGGAGCACCCAGGAACCTGGGTGCCAGCCAACCTACCCACAGCTCATTTGATGACTCAGGGGGAAGCCAATGGTGTGCTGGTTCTGGCCTTCCCAGGGCTGCACACCCCTCCACCTCTGAGCACCAGCACTGCTCCTCAGGCCAAGGGTAGGATGCAGGGGATGGCCACTCCAGAGACTGAGAGGTCACTCTAGCCGTATGCTGTGTCCTTTGATTCTCCCTCACCCCCTGAAGACCCGAGGATGGGCCAATGAATGCGTGGTGGAAGAAGCCACGTTGCTAAATCAGTATAGAATGACAAACTGAAGTTACACCATTTGGAACTAGGGGAATCCTAGCCATAGATAGCTAAGGCTGGCAGTGTGGAACGGAAAACAATTGATGGATTATATAAAGCAAAAAGCTTGATGGCCAGAAATGATGATCTATCTATAAAAAAAGCAAACAAATCAAGAAGGTTGGCAGAGAGAAGGTAGTAGCAGCATGGCACCACTCTGTAAACTGACGGGGTAAGAATGGCTGGGAGGTTGTGGAAGAACTGCAAGAAACCACCCCAGAGGATCCAGCAGCCAAGCGCAAGAGACAAAAACATGGAAGTTCCAAATCTGATCATACCTCTTAAAATTAGCCCAACATTGTAGAGAGGGAATGTAGACAGTATGCTCCCACTTACTCACACATTCTAAATACTGAATTCTAGTAAGGGTGCCTAGAATATTCCTGGGAGAGTGGCCTTAAGTCTACTGACTTTGTTTTCCTTAAAAACACTGATGGTAGAGGAACAAGTTGAAACATAGTCCCTTTAGGCAAAAGGAAACAAAAAGTCAAAGGCAACACAGAAGGACCCAGGGGACCCGGGCTCCCAGTCAGACTTGATTCTCACTTGTCTGGTACCTCCTCTTGGGTGTTTTAAGTTAAATTAAGAGTTTGTTGATGGAACTGTTTGTTCTGTTGTCGTGAAAATCGAGGGACTGACAGCTATTAGAGAAGGGACAGAAGGAGACAGAAGCTAGGCCTCCTCTTCACCCAGCCCCAACTGTGCTTAAGCTTAGGAGCTCTGTGGGGTATTTATAGCTGCCTTTAAATTTACCCAACTCGCCATAGAGAGAGGTAATGGGGCGCCCTTTACTGCTGCTAGTGGTGATTGTCCTAACATTCTTTAATTAGCAAAAAGCGTTGGCACAGCCACTTTCAAAGCATTTGATCTCACTGTCCTGGTGTTCTCTATTTCAGGCTCAACAGTCCTCACTCCCTTAGCAGAAAATGCACTTTAGCAAAATTGAAAATGACAGGCACATGCAGATGTGAGTGCAGGTATGTCTGTACACCTGTGTCCACACTTCAACTCACTCCTCACATTTACAACTGCCAGAAACCCGTACACCTTTATGTTGCCTCCATGAAACTGCTTCTCAGGAGTCTGTCAGCAGGAGTTCGGAAAGTCAAGAGTGTGAACTGAAGAGATCTTGAGCTCACTGGGATCCTCTTTATTTTTCTTGTATTAAAAAAACAAAACCAACAAATTTTCAACTACCTTTTCACTAATGGTGTCCATGGAACGAGGGGTCCAAGTTCTTCTCCTCATAGGCCTATTTACTACTGAGAAGAAGAAATGAGAAGAAGGAAGGAAGGAAGGGCCCATGTTGTGCTTCCATGGGGGTATGCAATGAACACATAAACAAATACACAAGCATGGTCATCTCTGGAAATGGTACAAAGTAAATAAAGTTAAAGTTGGCTAATGTGATTAAGACCGCTAGTAGGTTAAGTCTGTTGGGAGACCTGCCTGCTCAAGAAGCTAGCCTAAGGATGTGGGAAAGAGCAATCTAAGTTAAAGATAGAGCAAAATCCCAAGGGAAAGAATCAATTCAAGAATATTTCAGAATATGATGACCTATCACGCTAGGAGTATGGAGGGGTTTGATAAATGTCAGGGTTGAGGTTGAAGGAAAGGGACAAAGGCTGAGGAGCTATGGTAGGCATTTTGATTGCTATTCAATTTATGAGGAAAATGGAACATTTTAAGTAAATCAATAACATAATCTGATGTAAAGTCACCAAGATCACTTTAGTTGCTATGAAGAATAGATTACAAACAGTACAGGTTTTTACTAATCTAACAGAGATTACCTTAGCAGTTCTGAATATATGTTCTGGGGTCATGTGAGATGTTGACAAGCTGGTAAGCTAATATTAACTGCTGGGTGTGGTGGCACCTGCCAGGCAGAGGCAAGCAGTGTTCGAGGCCAGCCTGATCTACATAGTGAGTTCTAGGGCAGCCAAGGCTATAGAGTGAGATCATGTCTCAGAATTATATAGAAATAGAAAAACCACATTATGAATGAAGAATTAGAAGTTTTATATTAGGAGCAATGCAAGAGTAAGTGATCCTAAATAATAAAAAGACAACAGAAGGAGAATTCACTCAAAAACTGACTAGACTAAACAATTTTTTTCTATAGTAGCTTCCATACTAAAAACAATAGATGCATCAGGAAGAGGTGGTACACGCCTTTACTCCCAGCATTCCAGAGGCAGGAGCAGGTGGGTCTAGAGTGAGTTCCAGGACAGCCAGAGCTACACAGAGAAACCTTGCCAAAAAAAAAAAAAGGAATGAATGAATCAATCAATATAAAACAAACAAAACCAATATATACTATTATTACTGCTTGCTGAGACCAGTTATGAATTCCAAAATTTGCTTGTAGCCCAATAAGATAAAAGATGTGAACTACTTTAGACATGAAGACTCTGAGGTTTAAAGATTTACAAATTCGTAGTACATAGGAAGCCTGAGATTTAGGCTCAAGTTTGTCTGATTCCTCACAGCTACCACTGTGCTCTAACACTTGCTAGCATACATGTACACACTGCATTCAATCCTGTAGAATGTAGTTAGGGTACAGAAGTGGCTTCAATAGATACATCATACGCTCATCTGTGAAGCAATTAATTGTAGGTGTGGATCCCTGATTCACGACCTAGTGTGCACAGATTATCCTAGTGGGTCTTAAATCCAACCAAAAGTGTTTCTCTAAATTACAGACAGGAAAGAAGAAAATGAGACAGTGTGACCATGGAGGCAGAGCCTGAGGGGACACACTGACAAGGGCTGCCTCCAGAAGTCAAGGCCACCCAAGATTCTCCAAGGAGCAAAGCCTTGCTAGATTATGTGCTCCTAAATCTCCAAGAGAATTTGGTGGCTGAATTATGTGGAAATGTTTTTATGGCAGCCACAGAAATTAAGTCACTCATTACTTCTGTAAACATAACAAAACTTTTTTTTTTTTTTTTGGTTTTTCGAGACAGGGTTTCTCTGTATAGCCCTGGCTGTCCTGGAACTCGCTCTGTAGACCAGGCTGGCCTCGAACTCAGAAATCCGCCTGCCTCTGCCTCCCAAGTGCTGGGATTAAAGGCGTGCGCCACCACCGCCCGGCTAACAAAACTTCTTAAATCTACCTATAAACTGGTGAATCTAATGGTTTCTAGCTCAGAACTGTATGTGTTTACAGCCTAAGTACCTATCAACACTCAGAAAATGTTACTAACGTTATTATTCTATATACAGGTGATTAAAGAAAGTAAACCATTGGGCCTGGATGGGCCAGTGTACCTGCAAAGGGGGGAGGGGTGTTCACAGGCGTGCCGCTGAACCTCTTTGATTGCTGACCCTTATGTGTGACTGTGGCAAGAATGGCATCCCAAACTTACTTTCTCAAGAAAGGAAGAGACAGCTAGCTAGCAGGCAGGAGGCCTGTCTTTTCACTCCAGCCCAAAGGCACCACCAGAAAGAGGCTTTTCTTTGTACTCTGTATAGCTCTGTGTAATTTCTCTCTCTCCCTTTCTTTTTCTCGAGACAGGGTCTCATATATCCCAGGCTGGCTTTAAAATTGCTATGTAGGATGACCGTGAACTCCTAAATGCTGGGCTACAGGTCTGTTCTACCATGGACACGTAATACAGTGCTTTTGTTTGTGCTAGGTAGGCCTGATCTATATCATAAGCTCAGTTCTCTATAATGGTTATCAGCCACCTTATCTTATTTCAGATGAGGTTTTAGAAAATTGTTCTTGCTAGGCTCTGTGGAGTGCCTCAACCCTGCCACCTTCAATACTGGGGACAGAATCCAAGGCACTGGGAATGCCATGCTGGAGATCTACCACAAAGCTATATATATATATAGTCCTAGGACCACTTTGGCCTCCTCCTTCTTAATTTTTTAAAGATTTATTTTATGTATGTGAGTACACTGTTGCTCTCTTCGGACATACCAGAAGAGGGTACCAGATCCCATTACAGATGGTTGTGAGCCACCATGTGGTTGCTGGGAATTGAACTCAGGACCTCTGGAAGAGCAGTCAGTGCTCTTAACTGCTGAGCCAGCTCTCCAGCCCCACTTCCTCCTTCTTTACTTTAAAACTTTCCCCTAACTTTCTTTAAAAGAGCAGAGATTTTAGAGAAAACAACTTTCAGAGCATCTATGTTGCTGTGAACCATCCACTCAAGGAAGAGATACATTCAATAGGACTGTGGCAGTAATAGCACGGCCTCACTAGGGATCAGAGGCAATAAGGGAGCTTCTCAAAGAAGGACAGAAACTTCAATGGCACAGGAGAAGAAATGAATGAGAAACACAAGAGTTCATGTGTTCATTCACTGCACTGGACGGGAGGCTGTGAGTACTCCAACATGGAACATTTCTTAAACTTTTTATCATTATAAATTCAACTAACATCTTTCCTTGTCTCTTTTGGAGAGCAATTTTCTTATTATTTTTCCTTCTTTATTCCTGTCTCTAAAATATCTGCCTTTTTTTTTTCTTTTACTCTGATTTAGGTCTTGTTGGACCTCCCCAAAAGCGTATTAGAAGCAAGATGGTACCCTGCTATTGCTGGCAAACCCCATGAGGCATTATGGACATCTAGTGGCTGCTTAGGATAATGCCTCAGGGACAGACGTATTAGCAAAGTAGGGAGTGTGCTACCCTGACAGTCCTCGGTCCCTCTACATGAACAATCCTTTGACTTATCAGAGACCCAAGTCATATGGAATGGCATATTAGCACTATTGAAAGTCTACCTTTACCCCCAAAGCAGTAGAATCTAACATGTCTGTTCACAAAGAATACAGGGCAAGCATTTGGTAATATCTTCAAGCCCAGGGTTTAAAAGCCAATTAGCCACATATCAGCATATTGATAGAAGGAACTCAAAGGGACAGACTTTGATATTAACTAGTCATGTGACTTTAGGGAAGTTACCATGCTTTTCTGAGTTTCCTTAACATCAGTAAAGTGAGAGGCCAAGTCAATATGATCTCTTTCTTAAGGATTCTTTAAAAATGAACACTGTGATCTATACGCCCTTTTAGCAACCAGTTCTATTCCAGTCCTGTGGATGTTTACACTAAACTGAAGGGAGCATTCTCTCCTCAACTCCATGGCCTATTTCCAAGACTAGGTTATAATACCAAAGGATTAGCCTTCTTCCCAAAGCTGCCTGTTTGAAAAGGAGGGAAAATCATGGACTGTGAGAAGTAAAAGAAACTTTCTGGTCCATTTCCTTGACTTTATAAATCAAGGCATACTTCATCATGCGTCATATCTAATCAGAAGAACCAACCTGAACTCAGGAATCCCAACTTCAGTACAAGGGCCATTCTTCAAAACTGAGCTGCTGACCCAGGCTTTGCCCAGCCTCTTGAACACACCTTTAGCGTTCTTTTAACAGTGCCTATGTGAAACTGCCCGTGTTCTCGGCCTAGTGTAGTGTTCCTTCTTATTGTGTGAATTGTCTTCTCTTATTTCTTAGTGGTACCACTAAGATCCAGGCACCAGCCAGAACCACTAGTTATGAGGGACCAAGTATCACAGAGAACTCAGTCTATCAAGAGTAGAGGCTGTAGGCCTGCTTCAGGCCAGGAGGACTATGAACTGCAAGTGTGACAGCCTCTTCTCTGGGTTCCAGGAACTTCTGTGGCCTAGCTGGCCCACAGAGGAAGGGTAAAGCAGTCCCATGTATCACTCCACCAAATTTGGGAACATTTGCTCTCATCAGTATCGGCTGCATTTACTAGGAGATAAACTTGTTCCTATGTAGTGGTTTAATCCAACTCAGCTCACCCTCCCATCTACCTTCACAATGTGGGGGCAGCAGCTGAACAGATGGGGCCCCAGTTTGCCTACACAGACAGGAAACCAGTTCAGGTGGAGCCCCTCTTCCGCCCAAGGTAGGAGAGGCACCATACTCCAGTGTGCCTCCCATTCCCTAGTGACACCCCTGCGCCCCCCAATACCATCACACTATCCCTGCTTAGTCGCAGCTGGGTCAAGGACAAAGCTTTCCCCATAGACTCCTGGTGCACATTTCCTGGGTCCACGAGACAGTGGCATCCTTCTTACACAAGGGCTTTAATGAGGAATTCAAGGGATTTGGAGGCATATGGAGGCACATGCCTGGAATTCCAGAAATTGAAAGGTTGAGGCTAGAGGATCGCCATGAGTTCAAGGCCAGTCTAAGCTTTAAAACAAAATCCTGTCTCCAAGGGAAAAACCACTACAGAGTCAAATGGAATTAGACCTTAGTATGAGGGTATGACTTACCTAGTTTCCCATTTTTCCCTTTGAGCTCTCATCACAAATGATACAAGTTTATAGGACTTACTTTCTTAGTCCTTTTCTCTCCCGCTCTTTCTGATTTCTCATATACCCTTCACAATGTCCAGCCTCTCCCCAACCTTGCCTCCACCATTGGCTTGTGCAGTAGACACAGTGGGTACTCTGTTAGGGATGAAATCACTGGTCTCATGAATTGAAGACTGACTTGAAATGCTGCCTGTCACTATCTGGCAGCAGGACTGTAAGCAAGATACTGCTTGCTGGAGCTAAGTGCCTTCACCTGGAAAATGGAGACAACAGGGGACAGTCACTTCACCAGAGCAGTCACAGGTAAGTTCTTAGTATGGTAGGCACACAAACACCCTAACAAGGACTGGGGAGTGGAGGGTAAAATCTGATTGCATTGCTCTGTAAGAACACTCTGAGGAATCATGTCCACACCCAAGCGCCCCGACACCAATCTGTGTGAGACCTGTCAGGGTTCAAATCCTGGTGCTACAACTTACTATATGTGTGTGTGACTCTAGTCACACACTTTATTCTACACGTTCATAAAATGTATTAGAAAGGGCTCAAAAATATCATCTGTTAATGGTTTTCCTTGACAGCAAATGTAAACTTCAAGGTCTTGGTGAACGACAGGAATACTAAGTTGCGGACACTGGAACTTTCTAGGACTTGAAGGTTTAGGTTTTGAAGCAGCAGATAATAATGAGATTGCAGCTGTTCAGGAAGTTGGGAAATCCTGGGCGTCCTCATCCTTAAGTAACAGCCCACCTGGGAACAATGGGGTTAAACAAACACACTTGTTAGATAATAGGTCATAAGGAGACAATTATCAATGATGCTGGATGAAGGGGATAGTAAGCCCATGTTACATTGTACAGCACAGTGCTAATCTATAGATTGTTTCATCCTCACATGGCTGAGAAGAGAGGTTCTTTTATGGAGGAAATGAGTTGGCAAATGCTGACCTATGCTTTTACAATAGCCTGTCAAAGCAGGGGCCAGAATGCCCCTACCAGCAAGCTGCTAAGGGCCTCCCAGAGAAAGGCTGGTGCAGCTCAAGGGGCAGAAGGCATAAATCACCTTACTGGTCCCTGCATACAGGGGAGGGGAAGGGGACAGCAGGGAGGCAAGACTGCATGCAGCCCATGAATGAACCATGGGTTGCACCATGAGTTCCCAGAGCTCACCTTAATCCTCCCCAGGCTGTCATTCCCTCAACTCCTTAAATTCAGTCTTTCTTTCCACTGTTTGCCGCCCCCACAGCCCTCATTAAGAAAACTATCATTTAAAACCCTAGTTACTGTGGGAGAGGGGAGGGGGCAAGAAAGTGTTTGAGGGAGGGGACTGGAAGGATAGGCACAGAGTAAGGCGAAGCTCAGGCTCCGGGTCTTCTGACTCAACGCGGCCCTTGCGTCGACTCGGCTGCCTGCCCCTGGGTCCCCACCATCCTGCAGATCCAAACTCTGGTCGCGCAGCCAGGCACCCCGTCAGCATTCAGCAGGGGTGCGGATGACGCGGGCGCTCGCAGGAGGCCGGCCAACTGCTGCAGCCCCACCGAGGGCCGCCGCACCCGGGCCCCTGAGTCCAGCAGTCCTCGGCTGGAGGGTGCTGGGTGACCCGGGTGGGGGCCGCGCAGTCTCCGCTGCAGCTCCGCACCGCTCCAGCCTATCAGCGGCCAACCAGCTCCGACCAACTCGCTCCGACCTGACCAAAATAGCTGCGAACGCCTGCGACTAGCGCGCAGCCCCTCACTTGACGCTCACTCCGACTCGCTCGCCCGCTTGCCCGCTAGGGCCGCTCCGATCGTCTAGAGGGGGCTGGGAGGAAGCTGCCGGGGAGGGGGGAGGGGGGTGGGGAAAAGAAGGAAGGAAGGAAGGAAGGAAGGAAGGAGGGAAGGAAGGAAGAAGCGAGGAAGGCAGGCAGTCCTCCGCGACTGGGGGCTGCGCTGCGCGGGCCGGCGCGCGCTGGAAGGCGCGGCGTTAACCCCTTGAGGGCAGGCGGCAGAGGGAGAGCGGTGTTAATACATAAGAGCACTGCATCACGCTAATCTTCTCCCTAGAACAGTATGCGTCAGCAGTACATTCACGTTCTGACTGAAGGACAAAAGGATGAGAGAGCAGTCTGCGTGGTTGCCGCCTGCAACACCGCGAGCCCGGCGCGAGGAGGAGACGGTGGTCGCCGAGCGCAGGGGCCCCGCAGCTGCCACCGCCGCCGCCGCTAGCCAGCGGGGACCATGGTCACCGGCTTCGGAGCGTTCCCCGCAGCCGCTACCCCCACTGCTCACACCGCCGTCGCCAGCGCTCTGGCCGCTGCAGCAACCCGCTGGCAGCTCCGCTGCTGAAGGCTCCGGGAGCCCCGGCGGCAAACTCGCACTCTCCGCACAAAGCCGGGGCCAGCGGCGCGCCCGGAGCCCAGTAGTGGCGGGCGGCGGCGGGCGCTTGCGCGCTGCCGGGGGCTGCGGCCGCCGCCGCCGCCGGACCCGCGCCCGCCCCCGGACTCCCTGAAGGGGCCTGCGGTGCGGGCGCGACCGCGAGCGCTGCGCGCTCCTCCGTTCGCGGACCGGGTCCCAGCACCACGTCCACGCTGCTGCCCCTTTGGGGCTGGACGGATTACCGCTCCTCGCTCCAGCAGACGGCGGGACTGGAGAACTGAGCTCAGTTCTTGTCTTTTTAACCCTTCCGAGAAGAGGCGAAGAGAAAAGGGGGTGTGTGCCTAGGGAGGGCGAAGGCGCAGCGAACACCTCTTAACTCTCGCAGCCCCGCGAGCTCACGACTGCAATCAGCTGCCGCCAGCTCCGGGCCGGGGAAGCAGAGTGGAGAGCAGCGCAGCAACCAGCGAGCGCGGCCTGGGCGGCTTCGGGAGCGCCCCCGCACCCCCATTCCCAGCGGCGGCCCAGAGAGAGGGCTGGGGGCCCCGGAGACACACTTTGGCGATGAAGCGCCTTCTCCCGCGGCTGGAGCAAGCTGGTGCCAGGGTCCAAGGACAAAGCAGGGAAGCGCTGGTGGCGCCGCTCCTCGGGCTCTCGGGGGGGCATGCACCTGCATAGCCCGCCGGGCCTTGGCTCTCCCTGGCGCCTCAACTCCGCGGCTTCGCCGGCTACGGATTTACTAGAAGCCATTTTGTCTCCCCCACCCCTTCCCTCCCCTCCCCTCTGCCCTCCCAGCCCCCACTACTTCCCCCTTTGTTAATTAAAACTAAAGTCAGAATGGGAACGATGAGCCCAGCTCTCGTGGAGAAAGCTTAAGGACACAGCGCTAATTCTTTCCAGCTTTCCTTCCGAGGTAGGTGACAGCGAATTGGGTGGGGATGGTTGCAACGTGGGAGAGAGTCTTAGCTTTCTATGGGCTGGCCTTGAGGGTGGGCTTGTAGATGAGGGGCTGCTCTGTAGTTTCTCACAGGGTTTTTCTAGGCCGATCTGCTTGTCTCTAATCGCCCCCTCCCCACCTCCTTCTCCAGATGGAAAGAGGAGCTCCTAGCTCACTTAAGCCGGGGTAAGGCTGGTTCTCTTTTCCAAGCCAAAATCCCAGGCGATGGTGAATTATGAACGTGCCACACCATGAAGCTCTTGTGGCAGGTAACTGTGCACCACACCTGGAATGCCATCCTGCTTCCCGTCGTCTACCTCACGGCGCAAGTGTGGATTCTGTGTGCAGCCATCACTGCTGCCGCTTCAGCTGGGCCCCAAAACTGCCCCTCCGTCTGTTCCTGCAGTAACCAGTTCAGCAAGGTGGTGTGCACCCGCCGGGGACTCTCTGAGGTCCCGCAGGGTATTCCTTCCAACACCCGCTATCTCAACCTCATGGAAAACAACATCCAGATGATTCAGGCCGACACCTTCAGGCACCTCCACCACCTGGAGGTCCTGCAGCTGGGCAGGAACTCCATTAGGCAGATAGAGGTGGGGGCATTCAATGGCCTCGCCAGTCTCAACACCCTGGAACTGTTTGACAACTGGCTGACGGTTATCCCCAGTGGGGCCTTTGAGTACCTGTCCAAACTGCGGGAGCTCTGGCTTCGGAACAACCCCATTGAGAGCATCCCCTCCTATGCCTTCAACCGGGTGCCCTCCCTCATGCGTCTGGACTTGGGGGAACTCAAGAAGCTGGAGTATATCTCTGAGGGGGCTTTTGAGGGGCTGTTCAACCTCAAGTACCTGAACTTGGGCATGTGCAACATTAAGGATATGCCCAATCTTACACCCTTGGTGGGGCTCGAGGAGCTTGAGATGTCAGGGAACCACTTTCCTGAGATCAGGCCTGGGTCCTTCCATGGCCTAAGCTCCCTCAAAAAACTGTGGGTGATGAACTCACAGGTCAGCCTGATTGAGCGGAATGCTTTTGACGGACTGGCTTCCCTTGTGGAACTCAACTTAGCCCACAATAACCTCTCATCTTTGCCCCATGACCTCTTCACTCCTCTGAGATACCTGGTGGAGTTGCACCTACACCACAATCCTTGGAACTGTGATTGTGATATTCTGTGGCTGGCTTGGTGGCTTCGGGAGTATATACCCACCAATTCCACTTGCTGTGGCCGATGTCATGCTCCCATGCACATGCGAGGCCGCTACCTGGTAGAGGTGGACCAGGCCGCCTTTCAGTGCTCTGCCCCCTTCATCATGGATGCGCCCCGGGACCTCAATATCTCTGAGGATCGGATGGCAGAACTGAAGTGTCGGACTCCCCCTATGTCCTCTGTGAAGTGGTTGCTGCCCAATGGGACAGTGCTCAGCCACGCCTCCCGGCACCCACGGATTTCTGTTCTCAATGATGGCACCTTGAACTTTTCTCGTGTGCTGCTCATAGACACTGGAGTATACACATGCATGGTGACCAATGTGGCAGGTAACTCCAATGCCTCGGCCTACCTCAATGTGAGCTCGGCCGAGCTCAACACCCCCAACTTCAGCTTCTTCACCACTGTAACAGTGGAGACCACAGAGATATCACCTGAGGACATAACACGGAAGTACAAGCCTGTTCCCACCACATCCACTGGCTACCAGCCGGCATATACCACCTCTACCACGGTGCTCATTCAGACCACCCGTGTGCCCAAGCAGGTGCCAGTACCCTCGACAGATACCACTGACAAGATGCAGACCAGCCTGGATGAAGTCATGAAGACCACCAAGATCATCATTGGCTGCTTTGTGGCAGTGACTCTCCTAGCTGCTGCCATGTTGATTGTCTTCTATAAACTTCGCAAGAGGCACCAGCAGCGGAGTACAGTGACAGCTGCCAGGACAGTAGAGATTATCCAGGTGGATGAAGACATCCCGGCAGCAGCATCTGCAGCAGCAACAGCAGCTCCAGCCGGTGTATCAGGTGAGGGGGCAGTAGTGTTGCCCACAATACATGACCATATTAACTACAACACCTACAAACCAGCACATGGGGCCCACTGGACAGAAAACAGCCTGGGGAACTCTCTGCACCCCACAGTCACCACTATCTCTGAACCTTATATAATTCAGACCCATACCAAGGACAAGGTACAGGAAACTCAAATATGACTCCCCCTCCCTCAAAAACTTATAAAATGCAATAGAATGCACAAAAAAGAGCAACTTTTGTACAGAGTGGGGAGAGACTTTTTCTTGTATATGCTTATATATTAAATCTATGGGCTGGTTAAAAAAGATTATATTAAAATTTAAAAACAAAAAAAAATCAAAACAAAACTATTTTCTAACTTGTAAGTTCTATTTAAAGGGGGAGGGAAGGGAATCTTGGCAATGTTGTGGGTAGGAGCCTCAAGTCAACTGCTGTAAGGTGGAAACTGCTAAGACAAAACAAACTAAAACAACCAACACCCCTAAAGTGGCAGGGTGTGGGCTGCTGGGGGCAGGAAGGATAGACTGCATCTGTCAATTTTTAGAAGATGCACAGGATCTAGGAATACCATTTCTATAGACATCTTTCTTAAGTCGAGAACTGTCTTTACAGATCTATCTTATTTAAAAAATAATTTTAAAAAAGCATCACAAATTTGTACTGTGCCAAAAGGTTGGGAGGCAATCTTTTTTTTTTTTTCCCTTCAGAGACAATGGGGAAGATAGATCTCTAAATATATTGTAAGTAGGAAAACCACCAAAATTCCAACTAATCCTTACAGGGGTTGTTTCTTTGTACATGAGCACAAGTCCTCTGGGTTTGTGCCTTAAGACTGGCATGTGTCTCCCCTGACAGTGCTTCAGGACAGCTTGGAAGCAGGGAGCTGGCATAGCTCTCAGTCAAATGCTTTCACACTGCACCAGATTCCTGCAGTTGGGCATAACCCACTCTGCAAGGCATGTGTCTATTCAGGGTTTCCCGGGAGGAGGCGGCCTGAAGGGGGTGCGGCCCGGGAAGAAGGGAAGCAGAGCAGCGGAGGGGATGATTCACAGGAGGCCATAAATCAGCAGTGTGCCGCGTCCACCTGTTGTTCCGGGTATCTGACAAATGATTGTAGACAATGATGACATTTTATGATTTTTTAAAAAAAGATCTTGCTTGTTTTAAGGTGGAAAAGGAGGATAGGCTGGGAATGGGGGGAAGTAGGGGGAGTGGAAGCTTTTCTCATGCTTAGGATTTGGTGACTATTCTAAATGCTGATTCATTAGGGATTAGTGCAGCTGATGCCAACTAGTTGTGGTGATAGAGTGGGGGCAGAACGAGTACAGAGGGGAAGGAGCTACAAAGGGCACAGGCTCAATTTAAAGAAGCCTTTGCCAACCAGGATGGTTTTTTTTTGGGGGGGGGGGGCATGTTACAACAAAACTGACAAGGGAGGGGAACACACAAATAAGTTCGGCATGGAGTTCTGTTGAATGGGGCGTCATGGTCGGAAGCTTCCCTCCCCTAGGCCTACCTCCAGTAGTTACAAGCAGGGGCAAGATCTGTTATTCTGGTCCATTCAATGATGTAACTTTCAGTTATTATTTTAGCTTTAAGAGAAAATAAAGGGTTCAGATTTGAAAGAGGGTGGTACGGGTGGGGGATGCCAACAAAAGAACACTGATTGTAATGTGAGAAAAGTGTATTTTTGTATTTTAATAAATACTGTTCAATTTTTAATTCAATGTCCCCAAAGGGTTAAATTGAATACGATTCTGAACCTATATAGTCTTATAAGCACTGACCGAGTCATTTATATTTAAATGAAGGGGATGAGGGGGGGAGGGAAGAGGCGCGATGTGGGGAGGGAGAAAATGTTAATTTTAAGTGTGGGAAAATGCTAAAAGCTGTCAACCACCTTTCTTTAGTTTAAATAAATGCACCCAACTCCAGTGCATCTTCCACAAGCTAAGTGTGTTAGTCCCTGGCTTTGTTGGGGATATAACCAAATTCCCCATGCCCTGGAAAAAGCAGGGGAAATGGGTCAGCCTCAGCTCCTGGGACCTGGCCAGAAGTGAACTGCCACCTCAGCAGAACCAGGCTCAAGCAAAGGACCCTGGGAGGCTTGGATTTAAGAGGGCCTCAGTAAAGTAGTTTGGTTGCAAATCCCCACAGGCAGTGTTGCTTAATAGTCCAATGTGTTTTGGAGGAGGTGGGGGTCTGGCACTTGAGGTTCACAGAGCAATGACTCCCAGGGAGGTTCCATGAACGAGGAGAACCTCATGTTTCTTCAGCACATATTTATACTAATGCAGGGAATGAAGACTGAGTGGGTGTGATCTATCTGGCACTGAGAAGGGAAAGAGGCAGGCAGCACTTTGCAGCAGCTGGCTAAGAAATGGCCAATTTTGAATCTTCCTAGGTATACAGATCATTTCTGGCTATCAGTGCCTATGGCGGCACATACGCACTGGTATGCACTTAAAACGCAGGCAACAATGGTTGGTTCTCTCTGCCCTTCTTTTACTATCTATTCCTAATAAAGAAAGAAAACTGCAGCAGTGCAAAGGGTGGGACTTGGCCCAGGATCAGATGAAAATCCAAGAAATGACTGTGTTTCCTAGTGCCATAGACACAGCTCAGGCTGTTGGGAACAGCTTCCTGGGTATACATTCTGAGGCAAGTGGGAATGAAGTTGCTGCCTCAGCACCACAAGGTGGGGCGCTGATTTCTGATTTCCTAACATCCCCTTCTTTTTTTTGACAGCTGTCTGAGAAGTCAGAAATTATGCAGCAACTGCAATGACAAAGGGTCTTGGGCGAAACAAAGGTCTGAGGACAGAGGAGGAGAGATGGGCGAAATCCTAAGGATGAATGCCTTTGTCTTAGGAATGAGCATATTCTGCTCTTAGAACCTGAAGCAATGAGGATGGGGAAATAAGGGGACTCTAGACAAAAGTGTCCTTGCCATTTCAGGGGCAGCTCTTTCCCCAGTAGCTTACCCTCTGGTCTGGCACTGTCATGCAGTTAAGAGGTAGCTGGCTTTTGCTATGCAACTGGGGTACATCCTCCCTTAAGCAGGAGCTTGGGACATTTTTCGGAAGAGCACTGAAGTGAGGCTCTAAGGCTGTGTTAATGACTCATTCTCAAGCCTGGCCAAGCTGTAAGGCTGGTTACCTGGGAATGGAACGTGGGTTGGTAGCTCTTCAGGGGTAGTTATAGCAACACATTAGCGGAAAGACTGCAACTGAGTATATGGAATTACAGAATTTTCATTATAGAATTTTTAAGGTCATGAAAATTAGCCTAATTTTTAAAAATATTTTCTGGTTAAGGAAACTGAGCACTACAGAAATGGACTTTTCCAAGGTCACACTGACAATGGAATAGGTTAGACTAGAACCGGGCCCTCTTGACTTTCTAGCAAATGTGTTTTTCCCCCTTACTAATATGCAACTAAAATGGAACTTCCTACTTCTGTGTTCTCTTCTTCCCATCCCATCCAACTCAGCTACCCTGTAAGGTCTGACCACAGTTCTGACAACAGGAGATCCATATATGCAGAAGGGGTAGATCCTTAGCAGTGCACATACAGTTTGAGGGTGAGCTACAGAAGAGAGTTGAAAGTAGGCACGATGGTGTTTCCAGTAAGAAAGATGACTTGGCTTCCTCCCAACCATAGGCTGGAAACCTTTGCAAAGTAGATGACTGAAAGTTCTTTAAGTTCCTATTAGACATAGTCTCTACATGGAGTGGTATCTGTCATTTGGCCCAAAAATGATGAGTCTGGAATGGGAGAACAGGACCAATTACTCTCCTCTCCATACCTACCTAGTCTTGGCTCTTTTAAAATGTTCACATCTGGCTACTCAGTGGGGAGACGGGGTATGTGTGGCTTTCAGAGGACAATTTGTGGGAGCTGGTTCTTCCCTCCTTCACGTGTGGTAAGGCTAGAACTCAGATCATTATTAGGCTTAGTAATGAGTGCCTTTACCTGATGAGCCATTTAGTTCTTTAATGCCACACTGTGGTCACCATTTCTATAATCTACTCCAGGACGTCTTACCACCCTAAGATAGGGTCTTGTCACCCTATCAATGAAGGTAGACAGGCTAGTCTCTAAGGTTTAGAGACATTAGCTCTATCGTGGTTATTTAACATGTATTGAGGCCAGTAACTTGCTGGGCAGAACAACATGCAGAGTCCTCCTGCAAGACAATTCCTATTGTGGGCAGGCCAGAGGGCCAGAGTCAACTGACTGCCTCTGGCTTCCTTCACCAGCTGATGGCTAGGGATTGTACTTCAAGCTGGTCCACCATTTCAGTGCACCAAAGCAGCAAGGGCTTAAAATTAGAGAAGAAAAAGAAGAGAGAACATTTATATCTAAACATGTGTCTGATTTTATCTCCTCTGCTGGCACTCAGCACACCATGCCATTGTCCAGTACAGGCACTGCTTCATGCCATTCTAAACCCTGCCTCAGCTAAATTGCAAGGCAGCTTTTGGCTCAAAGTGACTCTGGTTTCTAGCCACTTAGAAAGTACCCTTTCCTCTGTGGGGGAAGAATGGTTTGGGTACTGGATTGTTTCCATCTTTGCTTTAAATTAAAATAAGTAAATTACATCTTGATCGTGTTTAAGGAATTTAAAAAAAAAAATAGGCAAGTGTTCCCCTCCACCCTGTGTGTGCATGGGGGTGGGGGCTGGGGGATGGGGATAAGAGAGAGAACAGGCATAACGCTTGCAAACAGACTCTGGATCTGGAGCCAGTCTCCTGGGTTGAATTCCAGTTCCATCACTTCCTAGTTTTGTGACTTAGCAAGCATTTAGTGTCTTCATCTATAAAATGAAGACGGTATTAATTCATATGTGCTTCATTACTTCACAGGCTGCTGTAAACATCGAGAATTTGTATATTTATCTCACACTTAGTGTGGTGGCTGATGTTGTATAGTAGGTACTTTATAGTTGGCAGTTATTTGTTGATTTAAGTATACAAACCAAAGACCAGTGCCCATTTATTACCTCTACTCTTGAACCCTGTGTCTCCTTACTTTCACTATTCTGGAGAGAGAGAATAGTTATCTGTGAGTTGGAGGAAACGATGGCTGTATTTTGTTTTGTGTTCTGTACCTAACTAAGTCTGCAGACGGCCCACAACACTATCTTAGTCTAGGAATGGATTACTTTTTTGTAAAGGTGCTTCTGCTAACAGTGATGTAAAAACTGAGGAAGGACAGGACATTTCTACCTAGGAAGCCTTGGTTTTTAACAAGATGCCACGCTTCCTAGACTCTTCATGTATCTGTTGTTCTCCATCAGGGGCAACTGAACCAAAATTACCCAAGTCAGTGATACAAATGCTTCCTTATTTTAAAGCCTAACCAGGTCTGGAGATAGGACGGAGGAAGGCACAGAGAGAGCTACTGGGCCCTTGAAGAAAGGGAGTGAGCACCATGATTTTAGCAAGTGAGAAAAAAATGAAGCTACATGGAAGATACACAGGCAAGGAAGGGCCTGTGGTACAGTTAAGAAGGAGATTTTTTTTTTTAAAAGAGTAAGCAAGACGCTGGTTGGACCAGGCCGAGGACTGTTAGTGTGACACTGATGGCATGGGACAGAGGAGATGAAAAGCAGGAGATCGACTTTCCAAGGGAGGCTAAAACCCAATGCTTGTTGCTTTCCTAATGAGAGTCTAGAATTAGTCTTAAGAGTGATCATAGGTTTTATCCACTGGTACATGCCAACTTTTTTGCTGCTGGGACTTGGGCCAAACCAAACCTTTTCACAAGAGTTCTGTTCCTTCTCCTGCAGGCTGTCCATTGTTGGGGAAAGCAAGGCAGTCTTCAGATGGTATCTTATCCTGGACTCTGATAGCTTTCTTGGGTCTGCTATGAGCCCATCCCCTCATTTCTATTAAGGTACAGTCACTAAGGAAGCAGCAGAGGCCACAGTTTAGTATTTACCCACAAGGGAAGGTATAATACAAATTATGATGACTGAGTTCAGTGCATATGAATACTTGTAGTGAGTCAGATGGTAGCCCTAGGCCTGTGGGGAAATGTTGGAGAAGCTGTCTTGTCAAAGCAAGTTAGCACTTGAGAAGGCAGCAATATCTCTGAAAATTTGGAACTTCTATCTGGGAAGCACTAAGATGAGAGGCCACTCTAGCAGCAGGAGTGAGGGCTGCCAGAGCACAGTGAGACTCAGTCTTTCAGGCTCACCCAGTCACAGTACTAGGGCAGTCACTATGGTCACCTTATTAAATAGTAACAAGTCCTTAATCTGTTTGTTTCTTTAGTACCCACCTGCCTTCTTATATGCCCACTAATAACGACATCCTTATTACATCAGGTTTTCTTTCATAATCTCCATGATAGGGCTTAAGAAATCCTGAATGATCCTTCCATGCAAGAATGATGGTTCTTTCTTTCCTCTAATGTTTGCATCCTATTGCCTATGCAGCAACTTCTTAATCTCTTCTACTTCTTGTAAGGCCTCGGCTCTGACTGCCCTGTCTCCGAACTGGTGGTACTTTAGTCATCAGGTAAGTCACTCCACCTGCCAAGTGAGTCAGCGAGCAGAGACAGGCTTTCACACAGTTCCTTGGGCAAAGGTTGGTCTTCTGGTCTTAGACTACTTCTTCCCAGTCTTCAAGGTCTAGATTTCTTTCTTTATCTACCCACTTCTCTGGGTTCATTAATACCATTCAGACAGTTGCTCCAACTTGGGGACACCCCCTCCCCCCATAGGTAATTGAATGAGTGATATAGACTTTGCTACACAGGCAATTCCATCCAGGAACCAAGTGTCAGCCTCTGGTCCTGACTGGAGGAGTGCTCAGAGCATCCTTGTAAGAGCTCAGATACAGAGCTGAGGCCTCAGACACTGGCAGCCTATTCCTGCAGCCTGGCAGCCACAGTGGTTACAAATGATAATCTATTACCATTCCAAGAAGACTTAATTTCTGGACTTAAAGGAAGTCGGATAATACTTTATCCTATTAGTGTCTGCCTGCGTGAACTGACAATGGTTTCCTTCTGACATGACAGCATATTCTTCCACTTCATCTCTTTAAGGATAGGGAGAGGGAAGTCTGGAGTACGAAAGGAAGGAGGAAAAGAAAAACACAAGGGGGGGGGGAACTGCTAGAGGAACCAGGGAAAGAAGACTACCTTCCTATTAAAAAGAAGGTACTCAGGGGATGACACAGTTACCTCAAACGTATCCACATCTGGTGTGTACACATCAGTTTGGTTCTGAAGCTACAGAGAACTATGACTATAACAAGACCACAGTGTTGTCCCATTACAGGTTTTCTTACTTAAGTCCACTATACCAGCATAAAGCTTTCCCTTTCCTCAATCCCTCTTCCCCCTCCTCCTCCTCCTCGTTCAAGCAGTATAAACTCCAGGTGATGTCATCTTCACATCATGGTGGTTTTATCAAGGCTAGCTAACCTTGGGGTGACGATGGAAATTGGGGCAGCTTGTTTTCTAATGTCAGGGATGTGAACATGGTTAAGAGTACCCTATTATCATGAAGACAGATTTCTGGTCAGTCCAGCAGGGTCACCATAATGCTTGACTCCAGGGGGTTCCATGTGTGGAATGGCAAAGTAACTGGTGACCCTTGGAGCTGCAGTTCTGTGCAGTCTCCAATAGTTCCTTTGCAGGGGGGAAAAGGAAGGACTTTCCCACCAGCTCTCTGACTTATGCTTAAAGTTGAGACCAATGGATCCACTCCAGATTTCATCCAGTTAAGAGGTGAGAAACCAGGCAACTTTCTTTTCTTTACAGGGCATGTGGGTTTAGTGGCAGTACAAAACCAATAATGAAAGGGACCCTTGCTGCATAAGTGCTCTTGCCCTTCTCTCTAAATTGGTGGAGGGCAGCAAGATAACAGCTGCCTCTGGACTGGGAAGGCTTGACTGTTTTTTTTTTTTTTTTTTTTTTTTTTGGTTGTGAGCCTAGCCTTTAACTGGCTGAGCCATTTTTATAGGCTGAAAAGGGCTAAATTGTATTAGAATTTTGTCAAGGTCACAAAGACCACTGGAGAAGCAGAACAGTCTAGTCCTGGTTCTACCTCCCTGGCCTTTCCCAGTGTTGTATAGCAATGAGAATGAGGTCCTCAGAGGGAATGTTCATACTGACTTGGGGACATACTCTGAACCATGGGGGCAATAATCCTCTCTTGGGAAAGAGTGGTCCTAGCTATAATTCTATCACACATTTAATCACAATGTTCTTCCTTCATTGTGGTTTCTTATGGAGTCCCAGTAGAAACATTCTAAAAGAAGAGACACTTGCAGCAAAGGCTCTATCTTGACCAAGTTAATTTAGCAGACATTTTCTGTCTTGGATAGGGTGGAGTTGCTTCTCTTTTCAACTTCAAAGCTGAGAAGAGAGGGGAGGTGGGGAATGCAGAGAAATAAAGAGGAGGGCGGGGGCTTCAAGCAAATGAGTTTCCATCTATTAAGGAGTGGTAATTTCTTCTAGTTCCCCTAGAGACTGGTCCCCTTCAATAATGGCCTAACTCTAATGATTCCCACTCTTAAGCAACAGCCTGTGTTATGCTGGTGTTGAGACAAACTGTGCCAGAAAATTCCCTTTCTCTCGGAGGAGCTGCTATCATTATGCAGGAGAGATTAGCCAGCAAGGAGGATGTGTTCTTGGTACTGAGCTAGGAAGACAAGCAAAGAGAATGTTCTTCTCTAGAAGGCTTGATATAGTTGACTAGGAACACCCCCCCCCAATCCCCCCATGTTCTTGTCCCACTCAAAAGTGGAGATGAGAAGATGGTGATAGGCAAAAAGGGTTCCCTGGGATAGTGCACCTGGGGAGATGGCCTGTGAAGAGTCAGTACTTCACGGCAAGCTGATGAATCTCCTGTGAGGACTGGAAAGCACTGGCTTATTGGCTAGGAGGTAAAGGCACACTTGGGGTGTGGTGCAAGTACAGGCACAATGGGTAACAACTGATGAGCACGAGTTATAAAATGGGCCTAAGTTTTTGGGGAGGAAGGGAAATCAATTTTAGGTCCCTCTACTAGTCATTTCCAGGGCAGATACACATGGATGTGTGTGGTCTAAGAACTCTGGAGTCAAGATCACAGCTGTCACTGAGGCTGGAGAGACAGTCAGTGAAGGGATGTGAGCTCATCTCTGTTTTAACACACTGGAATCTGGTTAGAGCTTACGTGGCTCTATCATTGTGGAAACCACTGCCAGTCGGTCTTGATGAGGGGAGTAGGGAGTCCCCTTATTTTGCCCCTATTGGCTTTCCTGTGATAGAGAAGGATGATGCTTCCAGAGGTTGCTTTGCCAGATGTGCCAGCAGGCAGCCTGTCCAGAGAGCCTGCAGTGCAGACAGATGCCCTGGGCTGTATTCAGGATGGCAAGACCCTTTATGGTACTGCGGCTCAGCTCTGGGGCAGTGCCAGAGCGGCAGGGTAATTTTCCTCAGCCGGATCCATTCCCCCCAAACCTCTTCAAATATGTGGGCCACAGAGGGAGGCAAATATAATTAAATTACTGTGTCATGGACTGCCCGTCCTAGGCAGGGGCTAAAAACGGGCTCACGCTGACATGCAAGCCCATCTGTGTCCTGAAAGCATGTGTGTCTTCGTGCTGAGCTGTCAGCAGCTGGAAGGGGCTGCCACTGCCTAGGGCTGGACAGTTATCTGGCCCTCTTTGCTGCAGTAAGGCAGAGTCAACAATCCACCCGGGCCCCATACAGCTTCACTGACCTTTTCCTTTTCCTTTAGATGACTGAGTGGCACCCTGCCCCTTTCTGCATCAATTCATTTCTCCTCAGACACCTCTGCTGTTGGCACTTAGGACTTTCCCGGAAGGCTGTGTCCTGCACTGTGCTGGGAGGGAGGCACAAAGCTGCTGGGAGATACAATTCACGAGTGTACGGCAGGTTTGTTTGACTTGGCAGGAGATGGAGGGGTCTCCCGGGTAACTCGCAGAGTGCTACTTCAGCAGTTCCCTACTGGCAAGGGCTTGCTGGATAGAGAAATCCTGTCAGGTGCCAGAGTATAGCACAAAGTTCCACTCTCCTTTCCATGCACAAGTGCCACTGTGGTATAGGACCCGAGTATCAAAGTCAAGGAAGGCTGGGCATTTATCATGTGGAAATCACCAGGCGAAATAAGTGATGGCTTAGGTGGGCCTGCCATTTCTGTAAGGTTACTTCATTTCCCTCCTGAAAGTTCAGGCCTCACTGCTCGGGTCTGTATACTCCATAAGTATACAAATGCTGCTACTGGAGCTAAAAGAGGGCTTCCCTCTGCTGGTGGGAACCAGCCCGTGACAGAATCTGTGGAATGGTGAAAGCAGACACAGGGCAGCACAATAGCTTTCCCAATGCAGCCAAACCAAGTCAGTGGGGGAGTCTTTTCTCAACTTTCCCCCAGAGGAAACAGAGCAGTGTTAAGTCTGAAACTCTGTGGGGTACAACACTTGGAGCCTGAGAGGTGGTCCTGTGCTTGGCCATTAGGAAAGCTTCCTGGGAGACTAGCTGTATTCACACATCTTCCCCTCATATCCAGGGCATCCTGGCATCAGGCAGATATCTGGATGGCTATAGTATAGTGCAGGTGGCTGTAGAGCCTTTGTGGGTCCCTTTCAAGGCAGGCTTATGGAATCTTTGTGGTGAGGGAGAGAAGAACTTCCCTACCCTGAAATGGAAACCTCTAAGATGGCCAGAAGAGAAGGCAGTGACTTTCCTGGAGGCTTGCTGTCCTGACACTGCACTGAGCATTCCAGGGTTATTCTCTGAGACATAATGGGGCAGAGGTGGAGGTAGATGGGTGGGTAGAGATGGTGTATTGCAGTCTGGCTGTGGATCTGATGGTTCCTTTCAGAACAATGACAAATATTGTCTATTCAGATCCTTGGGCTCCACCCAACAACCTGGACTATGTCTGTAAGTTGCCTGCAGTCCAGCATTTCTACAGAACTAGACTTAATGGATTAAAAAGAGCCAGTAGATTATGTTTCCTATGGTTAAGAGGCTAAGTAACCGTTGTAGCAGGAAGAGAAAGTGACATCTAATTCTAGATGATGAGGTTCAAGCAGTCACAAAGAACACAGAACTGACCATACTGATGAGATCTACTATGTGGCTTTATAGAAATAAGGTTCCTGGGTGTGTGAGATAGAAGATGCCAGACTGTGGCCCTCTGCTTCAGGTAACTGTTGCAGTGTAGCAGAACGAGACCTGTTAGCCCTATGCCACTAGCACAGCCTCTTCCCACTTAGACTGAGAGTACAGAGAGAGTGGAACGCAGGCACATGCCTCTTCAGGCCTTTATTTTAGTAAAGATGTTATTGGGTAAAATATTTTACCATTACCAGTGACTGAAGCTATGCTCACCCTACAGAAAACACATCACGTGTTGTATAGAAATTTTTTTTCTTGATGTTCCTCTACAGGTGAGTTTGCTTGAGGGTTCTATTCTTCCTTCCTTCAGCAGCCTGGGACTAGAAGAGTTCTCTAGTGCAGAGCAGCTGCCATGGCTTCCCTCCCTGCAGTAGGCTGTGTGCAGAGATACCTGTGAGGTGTCACTCAGCAGAGTCTGATAGATTAGGGTCTGCCTCCTATATAGTTTACAGTCCTGCTGCCCAGCAGTGAGCTACCCTGGGAAAAGGGTGAGGGCTGTCCTGAGGTTGCTGCCACATTTCTTCCTCTAGAAAAGGTCAGCCACAACCCTCCTCATGCTTGCTACAGTGACTTAGTTTCTGTTAGAAGGGGATAAGATACAGAGACTCTAATTGATTACAATAGTGTGCAACTACTACCTTTAACACATTAAATATCCTGAGAAATGAACAGTGCTTTGAAAAATTGCCAAAGTCTGTAATGACTGGAAAAAGGAGGAGGAGGAGAAGGAGAATAAGAATAAGAGATCAGCTTCTGATACTTACCTTTCTCTGGATTCTCTTGCAGCTCACACTTATGCTAAGGAAGCAGAGTGGGTGTGGCTAAGGCGACCTGCAAATCTAGATTAGTGCTCATACCAGCTGGAAAGCATTTCTTACACAGTATGAACGTGAGCCTTGCCCTATCCTTGACCCTTGGGTTCAGTTCATTTTGTCTTTAAAATCACACAGGAAGCTTAAAGTTCTAGAACATGAACTAAGCATGTGTTGTCTCCGTTTTGGCCCAGGTTGACCTGCAGGCAAGTGTGGTTCAGGCTGCCCCCTCATCTCAGGAAAACAGGGCAGGAGAGGGGATAGGAGTGGCAGACATCTCTGGGTATGGCTGGGGCCATCTGCACTACTGTGAATCAAGGTTGGCTCAGACAGAAGGCGCGAGGGAGGAGGTGCAGCTGCTGATGGCTCAGACAGCTTGGACCTGTCCAGGCAAACAAGCCGCTCAAGTGCAAGAACAGCCAGCCAAGTAGGCAGGGCACAAATACGGACTTAAAGCTTGAAATCTGACAAGATACAGAAAGAGGGTAGGAAGCTGTCTGGTATTTCAACAGTGCCTGGCCTTCCCTGTCTCTCACTGCCGTGCCAGGTTCCTCTGCTACTGAAGAGTGGGATGTGAAGCTTAGAAACTAGGGGTTGGAGGCAGATAAGCATTCTTAGAGCTAGAATTTAAAACTGTCATTCCGAGGATCACAGAGCCACCTCAGGATTATTCTTTCTCATCAGTATCTCTGAAAACAAAACTAAGCTCTTGTCTATAGCTACATCTATCTCCTCTATACTTTTGTGTTCAAGGTTAAGCAGTAGGCATTGGGTATGCTGCTGTCTATCTGCCACACTGCTAACTACACCATATGAGGGACCTGTCTCAGAACCACCTGAGAAGGGAAGACAAGGGCACTCTGTTCTCTTGTGTAGAGGGAGCTAACAGTAGGCTGCTTAGGGAATGAGGCACTATTTTTGTTCCTTCTACTGAAAACTCCTGAGGCAATGCTTCCTTCTCTTAGGTGCACAGTAGGTGTACTGGGGAATCATTAGGTACCAGTGTTGAGGTTTTTTTTTTTCTCTTGGAACCGCTCCTCAGGAGTTTTCTTCACTTTCCTTTAATCTACCTTTGCTATATATTACAACAAAACTAGCATTTAAACTTTAGGTCACATTGCAATCTTAGGGCTGGCAAGAGGGACTTCATTATTATTAAACCATCCAGGAGATTAGAAAGCTCTGCTCTACATTCGAGAAGGCAAGGAGAAGACTGATCAGACTATTAGCCAAATGAGCCTTGCCACTGGTTACACAAGAATGAGCTACTGCTCAGAGCCTTCCTTCAGGTTCAGCAGGAGTCACTTCTAAGAGAGCTAGCCAGGTAACAATGACTGTCCTAGGAAACAAGGGAGACACCATCTCAGCACCTTCTTCTGAGGCCAAGTCAAGGCCTCAGGAAAGATAGCTAGGCCCAAGAAAAGCAAGTGGGAGGAACTGACTCAGACTACCCTTTATTCCAAAGCAAGGAGGAGAACCAAATTGCTTCTATCTCTGTAACTGTTACACATGGGAACCTTCCTAGTCTCCTTTCCTGGTGAACACAGGGCAACTCCAGATTGCCCTATGGTTTAGGTTCACAGGCCCAAGTAAAAGGTGGACCAGTTTTTAAGTGAGGATTCTGGCTCAAGGCAACTGCACACCTGGCCTTAGCCCTTCCTTGGTATCCTAGTTTGCTTTCCTGTCGCTATGATAAAACACCATGACCCAAAAGAAACTAGGGGAGGAAAGAGTTCATTTTCTTACACTTCCAAGTCACATTGCACCCTTGAGGAAGCCAGGGCAGGAGCAGAAGGCAGGAACTTGAAGGCAAGAACTGAAGTAGAATGCTGGAAGAATGCTGTTTACTGAAATGTTCCCTACTACATGCTCAGCAAGCCTTCTTATATAACCCAGGACCACCTGCCCATGGATTGCACTGCTCACAGTAGACAGGGCCTTTCCACATTCATCTGTAATTATGAAAACGTCCCACAGATGTATCCACAAGACAATCTGATGTGGCAATTCCTCAACTGAGATTCCTTCTTTCCAGATATGTTTAGGTTTGTGTCAAGTTAACAAGAACTTACCAGCACACCTGGCTTATTCATTTGTTTGCATGCTTTTGTGAACCCTGTTCTGTGACCAGGGGTAGGTCAAGTGCAAGAGAACAATAAAGACTTGATCCTGCCCTTGAGGTTATTCAGCACATCTGAGATGGCTAGGCTGGGAGGGAGGACAGCAGGGGTGGGGAGAATACATGGCAGGAATGTGTGCTTAGAGCAAGTCAGAAGTAGGAGAAAACTCAGCCTCCATCTGCTCTAAGAGTTCTATGGAGAAACGCAGTGTAAGGCATATAAAGGGCTTGCCGAGTACCCATTGTAGTGTACTTAAGGAGAGGACAGAAGAAAACTCACCCAGTTTAGATTGTGAACACAGACAATATGAGTATATTGTTAGGGCCACTCTCTTTCAACCCTGTAGGGAGTCAGAGATGCCCCAGTCCTTTGGCACAGGCACATGGTGGGTAGATGACCTCAACACTTCTCAGGCAGGCATCTGTTAAAGGACTGCCCTGGGAGTTGGAAGCTTGGCAGCAATGCTCTCAGTAAATACTCTGGTAAAACTGTATTTATTCTAGTCTGATAAATGACCTAGATTGCCTGTAGTCTTACCCCCTCTGTAGGACCCTATAGCGACACACAGATTAGCTTAATGTTTAGGTGTAAGTCACAAAGTCCCCTGAATAAAGATTAGCCAACAGCTTGCCTTTGAATGAAGATGTGCTTAGCTGAGGTCCTAATCAAGGCCACGGTGCAAATGTAGGATAGAATGCTCCAACCTTTGTCCAGAACTCCATTTAATTTGGCTGCAAAAGCTGCTATTGGTCTCACCTACTAAGCAGCCAGAACAAAATAGCACTTGGGGATTGGGACAATGTTGAGGACATAGGGGGTGCTCTCTCTCTCTCTCTCTCTGTGTGTATGTGTGTGTGTGTGTGTGTGTGTGTGAGAGAGAGAGAGAGAGAGAGAGAGAGAGAGAGAGAGAGAGAGAGAATGTAGACTTCTGGGAATGGAGGTTGGGTACAAATTTAGGGTCACACCAGCAGGAAAGCGCTCCAAGGAAACTAGGACTTTCTTCTACCACGATCCCAGCATAGCCGCAACCATCATTTATTCCCCTGCTGTGGCCAGAGAATCTCTCAGGATGGAGCATGCAGCAAGGGCAAGGGGAAAGGCGGGTCAGCTCCAAGGCACAGCAGCTCTCTACTTGGCTACTCCTCAGTTCTAATGTAGAGGCAGAACCAGGTTGTTCTTTGTGTCTGTCTGTCCATCCTGTCCCCAGATGTGCACTGTTAATGAGCTGGAGAGATCAAGTTTTGACTGATAGAAATCCAAAGTCATGAACAAAGTCTAAGCTGATCAGCTAGGGTGAGGTGGTCTGAATTTAATCTTCAAATAAGCCAGTAGTTCTTAACCTTAGATGCATTCTTGGGGGGAGGGTGTTAAAAATCTTAAAAATATTTTAATTATACAAAAACTTCTATGAAAACAAAAATCTGGAACACTGAAAGTAGAATACTAATGAGTACTCCATAGCCCATCACAGAGATCCAATAAAGTCTTCATCGTTCTCTCTTTCCCCACTTTCTTTGCTTCAGCATTTTAAAGTATATCCTAGACATGATGCCACTTCAGCTTTACATACTTCAGTATGCATCTCTAAAAATACTCGGTCATTTCCTTACATAACCACAATGCTATTATCACACCTACCAAAATTAACAAAGCTTTCCCTTGGTATCAGCTAATGCACCTGGGAAACTTGGGGGAAAAAAAGCCTCAAACCAAAAAACCTGGTGGTTGATGAAGCTGGAGTCTCTGGAGGTCCAAGTATTAGTAGCTTTTCTATGCCTCCCTGACCCACGTGTGTTGCCAGGGTGACGAATGACTGCCATGGTCAATACAGGATCCTGCCACAGGGTTTGAAGCAAGTGCTGTGATTATCCTCTAGTCCTTTATCAGTAAACCAAACCAAAACCTCACACAAATAAACACAGACACCAAAACCAAACCAAACCAAACCAAACTAAAAGACAAGGAAGGCATGACAAAGTCACAGATAGGGTAAAGACAAGGAAAATAAAAGCATAAAACAGAACAAAAGCCAAATGACAACCAAACCCCAACCCCATGTCCCCACCCCTAAGCCCCAGCAAACCGCAGAATGGAATCCCACGCAGCACAAGGGCGCCTCCTGCTCAGGAGAGGAAGCCCACTCACTTGATGCATCAGCTACATCAAAGGCCCGAGCAGCCCGAGAGGAGGGTGGTTCCCAGCTGCCCACGCTGCGTGCACAGCACGGAGACACCAGGCCAGACTGCATTATTTCTCCTCTCTTTGCTAGCTCTTCTTGCCTCTGTGTGTGATAGCTCTCTAATATTCTGACTAATACTGTGCCTCAGCACCTGGGTCTTAGGGAGAATTAATTACATAGGCTATGGTGAGGGGGTGCGGCATAACTTGTTGGGTGTTGGCACTGGGGTATAAGTAGTACAGTCTTCAATTTTACTTATTTATTTCATTTAAGGAAATAACTAAACAAAACATCCTGCAAAAAGATGGGGCTGTATCACTGTAGCTAAAAATACCTCCACTGAAGGCGGCCGCTCACCAGCTCCTCAATTAGAGATGCTACAGGGCCCTTTGTGAGTTGTGCAGTGTTGGCAGCTCCACGGGGGCTCTGGCTGGCCGAGGACACTCTCTGGAGCAGAGACTTTCTACTGCTAGGTGAAGGGAGACTGGCTAACAGCCACTGAGTCAGCACCAGAGACCTAACTTCCAAAGGTAAATGCTATACCCCTCTTGCTTCATGGACCTAAGCCAAAATGTTACACCTGAGAATGACCCAAAATAATCATCAGAGGTTTGGCTATTCTCCACTTTCTTGAGGGTTACACGTGTTCCACACCCAAAGGAGGCAACAATGCCATCCAGTTTGCCTCAGAAAGTTTGGGTGCTGGACAGCGACTTGGAAGTGTGCTTCAGGGATAAGAAACCAGGTGAAGCCTCTTGAGTGGGGAGGGGCTGTGGCCAGGGCTACTTTCAGTGAAGGCTGACACTTGAACAGGGACACTGTGCAGAGGCACAGGGCTTTATAGGTTTTTTTCTGGATTTCTTTTCTTCATTGTCTGAATGTGTAAAGGTCATTTAGTCCAACAACAGTCACTTTTACTAGGGAAGAACAAACCTCATGGAGGTCAGAGGTGGTAAATGGAACAGTTAGGAAAAGGTGGGCAAAACCAAAGCCAAAGCTGATTTGATTTAGCCACTGATACCTTTCTCTGTTTCTCAGGTGAGGGTGAGGGTATGTGTGAGCATGTGTATCACATGAGTTCAGTACCTGCATATGCCCAGTGGCCACAATTCTGGACAGCACGGATAAAGAATGAGCCACCTGACTCGGGTTGTTTTATCTCTTGCTGGGTAGCAGTGGTTTCTGAAACTTCTCTAAGCAAGAACTGAACTTAGGAAAGTTAATGGATTCTACAATTCACTCCCCAGCAAACCTGGGCCCTTGAAGAAGCTAATAACTGAGCACACCAGTCCCCAAGGGCAGTAGGCAACCTAGGTCCTAACCCTGCATACCCCAGGGCCTGTCTATATGCTTACAGCTACTCTGACCTTTCCATATTTTGCCCAGTTGCTATTTTACACTATTTTAATTGATGTTTAATATAGCTTAACTCTGCATGGTGTTCCAAGCCCCTCACCAGGGGGCCGCTCACAGGCAGAGTCACAATTAATAGCAATCCCCAGAAAATTATGCCCTGTATCAAAGTTGTCATTGCACCATATAAATGCTTATTATTACTATTGAATTCTCCAGCCCTGACACCTCCCTGTGTTTACTAGGTAGCAGATAGACCTCTATGTTTGTGCCTTCTCTACTCTACCACACCATCAGGTCTAAATATAGCCCTTCTGTGTATGTTTAGCTCCATTTAGCTCTGCTTTGAAAAGGGGGGAAAAATCAGCTAATAATGTTAAATTGCTGGAAAATGTGATTTGTTCCTCCCCAACTTTAAAGACAAAAAGAAGATTGAGAAGATGGGGAGGGGAGATCTCAGCACGGAATGAAAGTCTTCCAGACCCTGACAATGTGGCACAGTTCTCCAGAGGCCTTCTGTGAGGACAGAAGGAGCAGGTCCCTGAACATATGATACATGGGGACAAGGATGGGGCTGTGTCAAAAACCAGTGTCAAGGACTTTTAAGGACAATCTCGGCTATGCAAGTTGAACTTTCCCCAGTTTCTTAAAGAAAAACCCAAATAAAACAAAATGCTTTCCCCACAAGGAAAATGCCTCCAACTTTAGCCGTTAAGGCGTTTCCTTTGGTTGCATCTGAGTTTATATTTTGGCCTGACCAGACAGCAGCAGATACCTGCTCTCTTCTCCCTCTGGCTTGTGTTCTGACCCTGTGTGCTCAGCTCTGCACTCATCTGCAGAGTCTCCTACAAACAGTAGGGCCTAGGTGACTTCTCAGTGGCCTTAGCGCCCTGTCATTGCCTCACTAAAGTAATGCTATCTAAGGAATATTCACCTGTTAACCTCCTCTGTCTGCTTCCGTCACACCAGCCACTCCTCTGTAGACACCACTGTCACATTATTACGTTAGCTCTTGTACTTCGACTGGATGACTACTGTCTCACAGGTAATGTGGAGGTGATGGCCGTGTGGAAACTTGAGCTCTCCCCTAATTCCCTGTGGGAGTGTGTTCAGTAGGTTAACTTCATGCCCCAGTTGTCTCATCTGTGACAAAACGCTGGCTTGGGCACCATACCCTCAGCCATTCTAGCTTCAAAACCGTCCACTTCAGCATTAAAGACTACGCTTAAGTCTTTGGAACTGAATGGTCATACTTATTTCTATTTAATTTTTTTTTGCACTCAATGTTTTATGGAGAAATGTAGACTTCTATTCTAACATTTTCTAGCCAACAAAGGAAAAGTACTATTTTAGTTTGTTTGACATGGAAATGTCTATAATGAGATTGAATTTCCTGTATTATATTTGCTTTGCCTTCTTCCATCTTTGCCTAAAAATGGAGTTTCTGAAAAACCAGAAATGCTTTCTGTATTCAGACCTAGCAGGGATGAGGTTGCCTTGGCTGGAGGAAGAAGATGGTGTGAGTCTCAAGCCCCAGTGGAACAAGACATGTGTCATCTACTTACTGCTGCATCTGCAAACCATGTCCAGTCCGTAGACTGCTGCTCACAGCAAGAGCTGAACCTCTAGCATTTCCTACCCATGGCAAGCCTTGAACCTTTGTACTGTAGCTGCCAAGATGATGCAAAAGCAGGTGGCTACTTTCCAGCTTAGGAGAAAAACATATTAAATGGAAATATAGTCTTCATTTCTTTTTCTTCTCATCACCTCCAGCCATTATAAAGCCTAAAAAGTAAAGTTGTCAAACAAAGCTGAGGAAGATGATGGAACTGTCAGCCCCTCCCCCCAATGCAGGACACAAGTTTATTAATGATTCATGGGAAAAGAACAATCATCCTGCTGGCAGCGGCACATGTAATTAACCAGCTTCACAGAGAGCTGGCTACCTTCTACACATCTCCCACTGGCAGACCACAGAACTACCTGACATAGTCACACTGGGTTTCCAGTGACATCTTCCTACTGGAAAAGGGATATCCAAAATAGTGACCTCAACCCACTAGGTACCTAGCAAGCACGATGGCGGTGGCAGTGTTCTTGTGGCAATGCCTGGCTGAGTGCTGGGTAACATGAAAGACGGCAGCCCTGAGAGCAACAAGCAGCCAGCCCTGGGATTGCACTGACTGCCATTAACTGCACACTGAGGTAAGTGGCTAAAGCAGGGATATCCTCTAGGAAGCAACCCAAGAATTACTTCTCCACCACAACTGAACCAAAGAAGATGTTTCTGAAAATTGGCCTCGACACAGATGGAGGGTTGGAAAGGTGAGAGTTCTGGGTAAGAAGCAACAACATTCCTATTTTCATATATTTGAAAGAGAGAAGCAGCAGCTAGGTTAGCCAACATGGCTCTGTAGTCAGTGTGAACTTCCCTCTGTAGAGACCTGGGATTAAAAACCAGTCTTTACCCATGTGAATTGCTATTTGCAACAATGAAGTTTTAAAATGAGCACTTTGTTGTGAAATGGCTTTAGCTGCACATTTAAAATGTGTTCTCTATCACTTTTCCCAAGTGACAGAGGTATGGCCAGTACACACACCTATACATACACTCCTTCCAAGTGTATTTCTAGGATTAAGAGAAGCTGGTAAGAACTGCCTCTGTGTTTAGGTGGGCACAGAACCCCGTAACCATAACCACCCTTCCTTTACGTCCCAAGCTTCCCTAGATCCAACCCTGGCGCCTCACGCCCTACAAAGATGAGCCCAGTTAGTTCTGAAAAGCCACAGAGGAATGATAAACTTTACTTCAGCAAAACTGGAGCCATTCATAGAGGTCTTGATCTTTTCATTCATCATACTCAATTTACATTCTGTAGAAAAGCAGACAATAAAAGCACACCACACACTTAGAGAAATAAAAGGGGGTACTGGAGAGTCACAAAGCAGCATTCAGCTTTTCATGGCACAGTACACGTGGTGAGCTTCAAACACACACACATATTCTCTCTCTCTCTCTCTCTCTCTCTCACTCACACACACACAAACTCACACTCTGTTGTTTCTTTTTGTGTTGTCTTTTGATTAGAAGAGCCAATCACAATGGTTCTTTCATTTCCATTAAGGCAGCCTTGAAACAGAAGTAATACCACTTGCAGATCAGCAACCCAACAGGCAGACAGGTCAGTGGTGGCTCAGTAGGAAATGGATAGCTTATGATAAATGAATTGGTATTGCCTGCCATTTTTCCTTGCCATCACTTTAATCAATAAGGGAAAAGGTGAATTACTATTGATCTCTTTAACACCCTTGAACGATACTGTACAAATTACAAAAACACAAGGGGGTAGGTAAAGAAATGAAAAGAGGAAGGCCAGAGTACTTAAGTCTGGGCAGTGTGAAACTGTATTGTTATAGAATGGCCTTCTAATCACCCAGGAAGGAATGCTTGGGTGCCCTTGTGGCTGTGTCATGAATAGCCCCTGTCCTCGCCCTTAGACCTTCATGGACTAGCATGGAGCATCTCAGTGCCTTCATCTTTGTACATGCTGCTGTGCTTCTGCAGGGCAGTGGGCTCCTTAAACAATACAAGTTCCCTTGATGCAAGGCTAAAAGCCTATGCGCATTGAGACATGACAGGACTCCTAAGGTCTCATGAATTTTTGAAATTGCAATACTTTAGTGGTGTTTGACTGGGGAATTTCAGTCACTGACTACAATTTTGTATGGAAAAGCAAGAATCCACAGCTTCAAGGACAATCTCAGGCAAGACCTTATTAACCCATTTCTGGGTCACATGCCAAAGAAACATAAAGAGATAGCAGAAATGTGAAACTCATACTCAACAAGAACAAATATCATGGCTCCAGTTTGAAAGACATGACAAAGATCCGTGGTCTTGGTTTAAAATGTTATAGGGTCTTTGCTTAATCTTGAAGGGAACCTGGTCACATTCAGACAGGGAAGAAGACAGACATGCAAATATGGTCTTATCCAGACAACCAGGAAAAAGGAGTGTTAGATTCATGGGCACAGCAACTCATAATCAGAAGATAAAATATTTAGTGTCTGCTTTTCATCTTTAGCTTAGAGCTTCATCCAACAAGTTAATTACAAGGAAGACTATGAGAGCTACTAAGCCTTTTGGATTAGACTGTGCTAAGATACGCTGCTTAGCAGGACCCAAGTATTACCTTGCTCATGTAGAAAAACCAGCATATCACAGATTTGATATCAGAGAAAAGGGAATATGAATGAATAAATAAATAAAGTTTAATCCAATAGGATATAGAATTATCCACAGTTCCAGATCACAGCTTTGTTATTCTGTCAGTTGGTCCTATAACTGAGAAGCTGATGAGAAAACAAAACAAACCCAAAACTAAACACTGTGGCCAGTATTCCCTTTTAAGGCCACACAACACTCTCAAGAATCACCTGGGGCCTAAGTCTCCCCAGCAAACTCCTCACCTTGTCTGAGCATTCCCCTTATTTGACATTCTTACAGCAGAGCAGAGCTTTAGTACCCCCATTTTGCAGACAGTAAAACCTGAGCAGGCAATCACCATACATACACTGTGAAACAGAATCCAGACTTAAAACTGGCATGTGAATATGGCAGGAGTCCTCAGGATGGTCCTGGCACCTGGCTTAAATGGTTCTCCAGAGACTGAGACTCTGATAAAACTGCCTAACTTTGAAAACTGTGACCCATGGTTCACCAGTCTCCCCACCTTCTTTCTACAAATACCTGGAAGGCCAAACGAAGAGCAAAATGAAATGCAAGTTACAAAGCTGCTGATGTGCTGAGAGTGGAAATGCTGAGATTAGAAGGAGGAAGTATTTAAGTGCACCCCAGGCATTTGGAAATGGCCACGTCTGCAGCCTGGGAAGCTGAGGGTTGAGCTCTGGCTCTCTCTGCCAGGCAGTCTGAGAACTGGTCATACATTCAAGAAATGGGGCACATGGCTGTGGAAGGGCATGGCAGTGAGAACCAACTAGTCCCCTCCTACAAGGTATCCTCCTATTCTGAAAGTGACCCTATTCTAAAATTACCAAGTGGCAGGTGGCCAGACCAAAAATCCATATCCAATCAGCGGTAATAGACTGTTGTTGCATCTCCTCATCTAAGGTTACAGCGCTGCCACAAAAGCCCAGGTCAGTGGTTGTCGATGGAGCTGGAGAGGTAACAGCACCCTCGTACCATCCGTGCTATGGAGACCGGAGAGATGGAATGATCTGTAGTAGCTGCATCATCTTCCACATCTAGCCAACTTCTTTTTTATTTTTACTACTGAAAAGAATTCTATGGTATCATGAAACCGGATGTGAAGAAAAGGAAAGCACTCTTCACCTGGGAAGGAGCTTGTAGTTCACTCTTTATTCCTGCTTGAGTGACAGCAGTTACTCCTGGAGTGATGGCTCCAAACCATGCTACTTAAGGTTATTTTCCTGTCCCTTTTTGTCCTGGTTAACACCTAGATCTTTCTTTAGGGCTCCTGCTGACATTCTGCTAGTTTCCAAGTCTTCCAATTTAATACACACCAAGGATTACCATATGGTGATCTTAGACTGCTGAGACTGTGGGATAAAAGGAAAGTATGGCCACTCCATCTGAGAACAAGGAGGTCCGGGCCACTGGGGTCTAGGCCATTCCTAGGGATCACCCAAGGCCAGGATTCTTACCTAAGTAGAGAAAAGCAGGGAATCCCCACACTAGTTTAGGCTGTGAGGATACTTATTTCTCCGACACCTATAAAGTGTCTGACTGTCCCTTCTTGTAGTGATGGTTGGCCTTATCAGTTCATAGTCACATCTAGAAAAGCCTTTTTGCAAAGGTCAACACTCTCGGGAAGGCCTTTGCTTTTTCACTGAAAGTGGCACTGCTTAGACGGAAGTAGTTTTGATGTATGGGACAGGAAGAACCAAAGGCAAAATGACCCCATCTTATCATGCTTAGAAAAAAGACTGGCTGATGCCCAAAGATATTTAAAGGCTTGTTTGAGAACTTAGACCAAGGATAGCAAATGGGGTTCCATCCAAGTGCCAAATCCATCTAACTGGTAGGAGCTTTGTTAAAAAATGTTTTTTTTTTTCCCCCCGCTTCAGAGACAGGGTATCACTATATAGCCCTTGAGGTCTGAACAAACCATGCTGGTCTCTCTAACTCAAGAGATCTGCCTACCAAGTGTTGAGATTAGAGATATATGCCACCATGCTCAGCTCAACTGGTAGTAGCTTTGAAGAACTTGAAAAGGATCAGAGCCCTAGGCCAATGACCAGCCATGGTCTAAGACCAGGTGAGGGATAGAGGAGTATATTTACATTGTCAACACTGGCTTAGACAGGTTTAGGGTTGAAGCAGTGAACTAAATGTGAATTTTATTGGTTTTAACATGAATACTGATCACAACACATGTACCTATATCAAGTCTACCACCACGTAGAGTGTTTTATCCACATTGGAGTCTGAATCCCAAGTTAGCAAAACCAAGAGAGAATTAGTGTCACTAATAAAATAATGCTGCAAACTGTTGTTCACGGACTATTTACTATTCACTAGGTCCTGTATGAAACATTTACATAGACATTTCATTTTCACAGTAACCTTATGGAGAAGAGACAGTCTTTATACAACCTAGGCAACTGAATGTAGCAGGACTGCCATACGGCACTACACTAGAAACACTGTAGTATACATTGAGACTGCCTTGGTTTAGAGCTGAGACAGGAAATGAAAATGAGGACCCAGGTCTGACTCTTCACATGTGAATAAGTTTTTGATCAGTGACTAAGAAAGAAGCAAAGATGTCCTTAAAATATAGTGAGGATAAGTTTGAGAACAAGCTGTCCCCTGTAACTGTGAAACCCTGTTGTTTGGGACAGGTTCAGGCTATCTCTGCTGTTAATTCTAAACCTTGCTCAGAATTTTATTTCATAACAGACCATTGGTCACTTTCATTTTCAAAATCCATTTAAGTTCAGCTGACCAGAAACTGTCACGGGTGGAGAAGCAAGTGGGAAGTTCATCATCAGAGTCACGTTCAGAACACAGAGGCTCCCTAGTCCTTGGTAACAGACTCAGGGAGTGGGTGAGAAGAAGGCAGAATTAAGGTCAGCTCATCCACCAGAACAGTCACGCTAGTGTCCTTCAGGGAGTCACACATGGAACAGCAGAATGTTAGTGCTACCTGGAGAGCAAATGCTATTGACAATCTGCTTGTCCTCTGCTGGCAGTTCAGGCAGCCTTGCTATTATTTATTATGAGCTGTGTTCTAAAAAGGTACCAATTGAATTATGCAATAACAAGAGCTGGGGGAAATTCAGGCAGTGGGTGTAGTTTAAAATGTTTGGGACAAAGAAAATAGGGAGACACTAGGGTTGAAAAAGACTCTAAACACGCCAACATGCTGGGCTGCTGTAGGTGTAGGGGTCCTGTGTGAAACTCTTCTGATAAGTTGGGGGCAGGTCTGTATGAGGTCATCTTCAGTTTTAAGAGAAATATCTGCCTAACTGAAGATACAGAAACCGAGAACTACTTTCCAAACAAGAGTTTAGCAGGGAAGGTAAAGAGTTCAGAGCAAGATGGTTTGCCCGGGAAACAAAAACTCTTAGCTACTTTCTTTCAGCTCTTCATTATTATATTAAGAATATTAGCTTCTGCTGCCCCTGTTTCAAAAGAACCCTCACCTTTGACAGCTCCAACAGTGGGTATTCAGGATGACTAAAGAGGAAAGAGAAGCCTGAATTCTGTTTCAGGAGCATCTATTATACCTCAATTAAAACAAATGGCACCCAGCTCCCCTGGCCCAAACCTTTATTTTCCTCTTGATCAACTTCTATATGTACTGGGCCACAAGCCCTATCTAGCTCCTGGTAGCCCAGGAAGATGAACATGCATGGCAACAGCTGTCTCCCATGGGACTGCTTGTAGAGAACATGTTCTATCAGAATAGACAGTATCAAGTCTAGTGAGGGGCAGAGGCTGTGCCTAGTGTGTCTGTGATGGGTTTGTAGGACCCTGTCGGCAATAATGCACTCAGAGACAGCAAGTGCATTAGCCTTGCTTCAGGCCTCACTTTAAATGACATTCAAATGAGTCCTGTGGATATTTTGGCAGAAAGATGCAAGAAGAAATCATGTTTGAGTCTTTCCATCTTTACCCTGGGACGGATCTGGGTCAGGACTAAAGATGAAAGCAAGAGAAAACACTGTGCCAGGATTGTCTTGGCATTACCAAGGGTGCTGCTGCTTCTACATGGGGGAGGAAAGTACAATTTCAGGTCCAACCAAGCACTATATTTCTTACTTAATTTTTGATGGAACAACGGTACAAAAAATAAGCTGACCTGGCAGAGAAAAATACAAATGCCTCTCAAAGAAGAGTTTGCAACAGTGGAGACCAGCTCCTAAGGGAAAGGTACAATGCTTCTGCTGAATAGGATTTTGTTTCTGGGCATAGAATCACACCCCTGAGACCCTCTCTTCCATGTTTCAAAGAGTCCACATCTCTTCTGTTCTATGCCATGCCTGTCCCACCCTCATTGCCAACAGCAGTGACAGATGTGGACACTATTTCTGGAGGGCACTGAGGCCTATCAAACCTACACTAGATAGCCCCTATGACACACAGGTAATAGGATCTTGGCCAAGCCAATGACAAATTAGCCCCAGCAACTATTTCAGAAGAATGGATGTAATTCTATGCTTGACTGACTATGAAAGTCCTCAGTAGAAGAACAGCAGAGCTGAGCCAGCAGCTCTGCAGAAAGGAACCCTACTGGAGCCAGCAAACAGGAAGGCCACTGGGACTTAAAACTGACAGAGGGACCCAACAGACCAGGGGAAGGAGGAAAAAAAGAGCAGCATGACAGCAGTACCCATTTAAAACTTTGGCTGTAACCCACCACACCTTTTAAGACAAGGTCTCACTGTAGAGTGTAGGCTGGCCTGGAACTCAGGGCCACCTTTCCTCTGTCTCCTCAATGCTCCAACTGAAGATATGCACCACTACACCTGGCTCTCTGCCATCTTATGATGCTATTTTCATTTAGAGGTTGGGATGGGGTTTGAGGTCTCTTCTCCCAGGGGATTAAGAAGCACCTGGGAAGAGCTTGAAGGTCAAGAGTGAAGAGTCAGTTAACAGTTTGATATTCACATAGTGCTTACAACTAACTCATCTTGGATCAGGAATTTATGGGGGCCTAAATTTCAAAACGATCCCTTGGGCTAACAGTTGAATTAGCAAAAGCAGAAGACAGAGACATACAAAGGAGGGAGACAAGAAACTGTATTAGAAAACCAAGGGGACACCGGTGGCTTCTTTTAGACTAGTGAAAGTTTTTTAAAGTAATGAAACTTTTCTACAACTCCAAACCATTGTTTAAGTTTGTGTAAGCATCTTGGTTAGAAGACAGGGAAACCCAGAGAGGAGAGTCTGGAGTAAGTACACAGGTCAAGTTTTGAGGAAGTTCCTCAGTCAGAAGCCACATATTCAGTCTCAGAACTCTACTGTCTTCCTTCCTCTCCCACTGAGTGTAGAGAGCTTTCCCAGAGAACCATAATTATTAACAGAGCAGATCTTCTTCCCACATCCTAAAATGGTGGGGAAATAAATCACTTCCCTTTACAAAAGTGAGCATCTCTTGAATACTGATACAGATGGGAGCTATGAGCATCATAGGTTTGTTCTGACAAGGTGCAGATATGAAGCAAGTGCTGAGACGTGAGGCTGGAGAAGTGGCCAAGGAGATGTATAAATTAGAGATGATAGAGAAGCAAGGGTGTCATGTCTTTTTAAATAGATGCATATTCAGAGTCAGACTTGTGTCCTAAGAGAAAGAATATAGAAACAGAAATATGGGTATACATTACCAAATGGAAGGACATGGCTACATAGAAAGCAGAGAAAATCCAGGGAGGCAGGACCACAGCAAATCCCTCATGCTCAAGAATAGAATCAGAATAGAATGTTTCATTGAACAGTGTCAGTCAGTGGTTGACCTTTGGGAAAATCCTTTAATTCTAAGACACTATGGAGTTGGAAAAAAAAAAAAGAGATAAAATATGGTGTAAAAAGTGATCCCTTTCTAATAGCAGAATTAGCAATATTTGAGGAGCAAAGTACTTCGCTGCGAGTGCAGATGTTTCTATTTTAGCATCTGCTGTAACACTAGGAAGAGGAGCAGGTGTAACTGAGTTTCCTGGACTATGAGACTGGGATAATAATTTCTACATACATTTATTATGAAACATATAGAGATTACACAAATCCCCCAGAACTCTAGCAAACACTATGAACTTAAGGTCCCTTTTCCTGACCCCCTTTTTATGCAAACAACAGTGAACTGAACCAACTGAACTCTGGGAAGCATCACTGGTGTGTGCTGCACTGTCTACTCCCAACCAAAAGCTCTCAAGCACCTGTAGAAGAGAACTGCTTCAAAAGGCTGCACATACATTCCACTTTCTCTTGGGTGCTGGCTAGGATAGCCTAGAACAAAGTGACTTCTGCAGGGGGTTAAAAAAAAAAGAAAGAAAAGAAAGAAATAAAAAAGAAACACACCTGAGCAGCCTGTTTAATTTTTCTAGCAGGCAATTATTAGTGGCTCAGTGAGGGTTCCTAGTGGAAAAGGGAAACACCTGTGAGAGAGCAGGTTCCACGGGAGCCATTAAGGCCACATGAACTGCACACTCTTGGATTCCCCAGGACTGAACCATCCTCAGCACTGTGTGCTACCCTTCTCCTCCAGTGACTCTCCTTGGCAGGGAGTAGGCTGAACGAACAGATGGAACAGGAGGCTGAGAGAGTACATTACACAGGGCTGGAAGAGCACTATGGGGCGAAGCCAGAGGGCGCAGAAAAGACCTGGTTAGATCAACCCTCATCCCCCTTTCACACAAGAGGGACTACAACATGAAACCTAAGTGAAGGAGATGGGCCCATTTTTTTTTTCTATGCTAAACTTTCTTTCCTATTTATATTCCATTCCTCCTTAGATAGACCTAGTCATCAGGATGGGCCATGTTCCCTCCAACAGGTAATTTTTTCCCCCAGTTGCAACAGTTGCTTCTAATACTTTATAGTCTTTGCCTTTGAAAAACTCTAGGGGTTGGAGGGTCAGAGGAAAACTAGGGCTATGCCAGGGTTACTGAAGCTGCAGAGTGGGTTCTCGAGGGGAAATCTTCCCTTCTGATGCCAGCAGCAAGAGGGAAATAGGTCAGGGCAGAGCTGAGTTTTCAGCTAGAGCTGTCCAGCATGGGGGTGCCATTATCCAGGCATCATCAAGGAACAACTTTGAAGTTTTAGAGAGGATAAAGGGGTCATCAAAAACCACTGGGAATGATTACCAAGCCCCTGTAGACTCTTCTTCCTCCAAAGCTATACCCGATACAGCCTGAAACTAGGAGAGAGTTAAATTGTAAAGGTAGGGAATATGAGCTGCAAATCTGCCTGGGGTACACCGCAAGACTGCTTCAAGCAAACCTGTGACACTGAGCTTTTCTTAATACTTAGAGCTCCTTCTTTGTAGGTTCAGGTTTCCCCAACACAGCAACAACTGGAGTGCCAGCATGTAGTGACAGGTTGGTGAGTATATGCTGGCTAGCTGGCCTTCTGGAAGATGATGTCAAAAGAGCACAAATGACTTATATTCATGACAAAGGCCTCAAAGGGATCTTGGATGGCTGGATTGCTAGATCAATCGTTTGGACAGAAATACCAAGGTAAGGCAGGAAAAAAAAAATCATATTCTCAGGGCCACATGATGAGTGTGAAGACGAGGAGTTTGCAATTTTAAGCTGGTTATCGACCCATTAGCTAATGCTATCTCTCATCACTACTTCTGGGAAGATGCTAGCAACAAGTGCAATTCCCTGTCTGGGAAATTACACCAGATCTTCCTGTCCTTGGCAGGGTAGCAGGGAGTTGCTTTAAAAAGGCAACTGCATGGTGGGGGTGGGAGGAGAGGATAAAATATGTCATGAAACACATGCTAGCCAATGGGACACAGAACTTACAGCTCACATAAAACAATATTATGTTGCATGGCTCATAAGCAACCCAGCACCTCAAGGTCAGACTTCTTGAAGTTCCACATGGCTATGATGAGTCATTTAACCTAATTTAGCATAGTCTATACTATAGGGATTATAAGCAAACTTGTCTGGAGCCCATATAATTTCTGACAATTCCATTACACTGGCTTATGGTGTAAAAGCAGTTGTAGACAATGCACAAAGAATTGTCATGCATATTTTTCAACAAAACTTTATTTGCAAACAATTGGCAGAGGGCCAGATTTGCACACCCCTAGCATGTACGTTTTGGTCAGGCTGGGAAGAGATGCTGAGTGCTTTGGACTTCCTTTGAGTAAAGGTAAGAATTTAAATCCTCCAAAAGGTCCTTGGCTGCTCTGAACTTCAGATCACAGAATCAGGTAATAACCTGGTATTTGACTTCTAGGTCTTACCTGGCTTTGGGCTAGGAATACCTCCTGCATGCCAGACCACTGCCCAGGACTAGGATTACTAAATCCAAGAGAACCAAGCCAAAAGGAATCAGTGTTTAAAGGGACACCAGGTAGCAGACAGGAAAAAGAAGTGGTGTGATGAAAAGGCCAAGAGAGCCACTTAGGAAAATGGGACTGAATGGTGGCTGCAAATGTCAGTAGTTCTGTGATATGGCAGTTGTACTATGTACAAGGAAAGCAATGGGAAACATGTCTCCAGATATGGAAGACCCTCTGAAATGTAGAAGCCTCACCTGTCCCTTGCAGAACTCCCTTACATAGGAGTGGGATGCAAAGGCAAGCAGTTTTCTACTCACTCAAAGCAAAGGGAGAGACAGGTATTTGTGCCCTGCTTATCCAAAGCCAGGAGAATAAGTAGTAATTCTCAGTGTCAGCATCCTGAGAGCCAGCCCCACCCGTTTCTTGACTGGCTAGTAACAGTGACCATGGTACTTTCTCAGTATCTAGATCCTTCTCTGGTCATGCTGTGCTTCTTCTTATGGAGAATCCAGTAAAAACTTTGAAATGTGAACTGTTTCTCTCCCCTCAGTAATAAGGATTTACAGTATCTGGGGGAAAGCAGGCCGAGGTAGAGCAATCCTGGGCCCAAATGAGATAATGTGAACAAAGGTTTAAAAACTTAAAAGGGGAGATGGGGCAGAGCCAGGAACAGTCAGATCTTCAAAATGCCCAGTTATGCTTGATTATCAAAGTAAGAGGAACGAGCATAAAACCAAAGCTCAACTGTAGCTATTCAAGCGGCAGCAGGTTTCCTGAAGGCCACAAGGCCTAGTTACACTCCGCCCATACTGTCACAATCAGGGGCACCTGCGTACGGGGCTGCTCTTCCTTATTTCTATGGAGGAGTGGGAAGGCAAGAGCTTTGTTCTCTAAGAAGCTTATGGAGTAGGCGAAGTTACTACACAGGGCATAGGAAATAAACAACACTATTGCTAAATGAAAACCTCCTTTGATAGTCTTACCACTCAGAAAACAGTTTTCATCTCTTCTATGAAGGGAAATGCCCAGGAGAGTTGGCTACAGCTGGCTCCTTTAGTCAACATCTTAAATTATTTGCAGTTTAGGCCATACTCTGATTTCCTCTGGATAATGACCTTTCAAAACAGTTTGACCAAGTAGTCATATCAGCTGTTATGACGGTGCAGAATGTTCATTACAGACAGACCCTAGACAAAGGGCTATGAAAACTGGGCCACTGCAATCAAGAAAGACAAATATCAACTTTGGATTAGACTAAGGTTCTGCAAACTCATATGGAAGAGGCATCAAAGAAAGTGGAGAAAAATGCCAACTTTCCCACTAGTAAGTATTAAAAATACACAGATAAAAGTAAGGCCACAATAAACAGGAGGCAGTAAGAACATTTGGCCATTAGTTTTAGCTGTCACCTGGGGGCCAGAAACATGGCTGGGAAGAACAGTAGTCAGGCAAACAAGAGTTGAAAAGGAAAGAGAAAGTCACTATAAGACAGCAGTTCTCAACTTGTGGATTGAGACCCCTTTGAGGGTCACCTAAGACCATAGGAAAATGCAAATATTTACATTATGATTCTTAACAGTAGCAAAATTACAGTTATGAGGTAGCAACGAATAATTAAAGATAATATAATATAAAATAAAATATAATATAAAATAATTTTATGGCTGGGGGTTAGCACAACATGAGGAACTGTATTAAAGGGTCACAGTGTTAGGAAGGTTGAGAAGCACTGTTGTAGGAGATGTTGGAGTCAGGTGAGACATGTGATACACAGTTCAATGTCTCACAAAGGTCATAGGGGTTTCCTCCCTGATGTAAGCATAAGAAACCAGCAAGAATCTACTGCTATGCCAGGCTAGAGGCGCACGCCTTTAATTCCAGCACTTGGGAGGCAGAGACAAGCAGATCTTTTGAGGCTAGCTAGTGAGTTCCAGGACAGCCAGGGCTACATAGTGAGATCCTATCTCAAAACAAACCAAAAAATAAAAATAAATTAAAAAAAAAAGAAAGGAAAAGAGAAAGAAAAGGATTTTCCTCTCTGGTGCCTTTAGGTCACAAATTAGAGTGGGCTCTTCTGCTTTCTCAGTGCCTGTGAAGGACAATATTGAAAGGTCTACGAAGTCAGCAGAAAAGTCTATAATATTTGCCCCTTCCAGCTAATCTTCAGGTGTTGCTGGACAATAGAGTGTTTGCACTCAAACATTAGTGGAGGGTAGGGGTGAATGTTGCTATCTTTAAAAGAAAAATTCAAGCTATATTATGTGGTTACAAGATGTGTGTGTGTGTGTGTGTGTGTGTGTGTGTAGGGGCAGTAAGTGTGTCACTATCAAGGACTTCCACTTTTCAAGGATAAGTGCATCTGAACAGAAAGAACAGAGAGCAATGTGAAGCTAGTGAGATGACTGAGTGCTACACACCCCAGCCACTGGATGGCCAGCAAAGCAGAAGCAGCTTTACCCAGGTATCAACCCAGTTGATATTTGGGACATGGAAGAATAATTCTTGAATAGAGGAGTCAGGATTTGTTTGCTCAAATTAATTTTGTCTACTAAAATAATAAGGCCAGTGTTAGGGAAATCCCAAAGTGGTGGCCACAGACAGCAAGAGTACCGCTGAGTTTAAAAAGTAGTGGACTTCTCAGAGCCCGAGTAGCCCAACAGGAGCCTCTAGGGCTGACTTGCTCTTCTACAGCCCCAGTATTAAAGTTATGGCTGATGGGAAAAGGAAACGAGGTGCTCATGTTCCCATCACATGTATGTCCAACACTGAGCGACTGGAGTCCTTCCACCTGCTCTCCAGGATCTCAAGTGAGCCCCGAGAAGGCCTCTGTCCGCACACAGCATGCAGCGACGTGCATGCTCTCCAGCGGCAGAGCTGGTAACAGGAGGAAGGGGGACGGACGGACAAAAGCAGGCAGGCCCCAGTGCTCAGTGCGAGCGAGGCACCTTCCCACTGCTTTTTCCTGTGCTCACTGAGCAGGATGAATGGCTGGTGTACTCCTAGAAGGAAGAGAGATCTGTTGATGAAGGCTTGAGTAAAATTAGCAGTAGAAGGGCACCACAGCAGCAGAGAGCCTCACTCCTGCCTGTAAGAGTCAGTCCAACAGGCAGATACAGAAATACAATTAAATTAAGTCAGAAAACCCGCTACAGAAAATGCAATTACTCAAAGATACAAATAAATGTTCAAAGAAAATTGGCCCCTGACAGGGTTAGTCAAGCTTCTAAATCCAGCTGGAGGCTGGCAGCTCAGGCTAATTCACCACGGAGGAGGACTGCAGAGCTTCAGCTCTCTGCCTCGGATGCTGGCTGGGCTGGCCTCATGTGCCAGGTTACCAGTGAGAAGGAAGAACAATTTGGGGGTGGCTGACCAGTGATGCAGGGATCAAGAAGATAAGGTGTGGGCAGACGCAGAAATGGCTCCTGGGTGACATAGCAGGAGGCAGTGAGATCCGGGAAAAGGACGGTGTGCGCCCCCTGCCACATAAGGAGCTACATGAAGATGCCTACCTCTCGCTGCAGCACTAGTTCCTTCGTGAAAAGTGTGGCTTCCTCGCTGAATGGCTCTCCTTCCTGCACCAAGCCTGGGAGATTCCGTGCTCCTCTGGGACATTCAATGCCTGTATGAGGAGAAAAGGAAACTGAGAGAGTGTGCGGAAACACTGCCCACCCCACCACTCTCAACCTGGGAGGAGGCCTCGCTCTGCTCCCCCTGGCCTTTCAGCCCCTCAGTCCCACCGCTTTAGCCACGGCTTATATAATCGGCTTTCCTCACCTAAATTCCACCGCCAGCCCAGCCATGTGCCTCTGGGGGAACAACCGCAGCTGCCTCCCAGACATTCCCTCCTTACTATCTGACTTTCTGCCGGAATCCCAAGTGTTAATTCAGTGTCACTTTCCTTTACAGATAAACACCCCCTCTGTCCTTAGGCTGTGCTTTGTATACTAGTTCCATCAGCTTTCATTCACAACAGGAGGCAGAAGAAAACAGAAACCTGACGGAACAGTAGGCGTCTAGAGCCACACACAGTGGGTACCATTTATTATCCTCATGGCCTTGGCTAAATTACTCAACAAAGGCTCGACTCCTTGTTTGTGGAAGACATATAATACATTTTCTTAAGGGTGCTGCATTAGCCCAGGAGAGATAATATTAGAACAATGCTGGATACTTCAGCTATCCCCATCATCTTTATCACTATCATTACCAGTATTGGCAATTCTCATGTTTAAAATCACAAAATTTTCTTTGACTCCTGTAGCAAGCCTGTAAGAGTCATGAGCTCAGAAACCTATTCTGTTTTGTTTCCAATGATGGTACTTCATACAAAATGTACATCCACTGATCAACCTAAGTGGCCTTTCCTTTCTTCGATTCAATCACCTATTTTGAAGAAACATTTATTACTAATAATGGTCATATATGATAGAGCAAAAAGTAAGCTGTTTTTGATGTTGGAATAAGATATATATTTCAAAGTAATTCAGATTGCAACTGTAATTATGAAGGAACTTGACCCAGGCTATAGACAGACAGGAAAATAAAGAAATAACAATTCCAGGAGAAAAGTGGAAATCTGTGTCCCTGCTTCTGTAACACTCTGGGGGAATGAATAGAAGTCCCATAACCAACAGAGAGAAGGTCTACATTCTTCATATGAGTAAAGAAAAGAAACAGGCCCAGTGTCTGGGTCTCAGCAGCTGCAGAACATAGCTTTCCCTCTGAGCCTCTAGTGGAAGAGATTATGCCAAATGAAGCTCTAGGTGGTGGTGGTGGTGGGATACAGCAGCAAAAGAACAGCGGCAGCAGGGGGCAGCTCTGGCCCGCAGCAACCAACATTCTCTCACCCTTGCAAGACCGGACAGCCGAAGGCCCTATGTAAGTCTGGCTGGAAGATCAAGAGGGCTGCTTTCCCTGGACTTGGGTCTACCAGAGGAGTAGAACTCCACTTTCTAAAAGACAGCAAGAACTTCAGGGGCCAAGAACCTGAGAATAACCCTGAAGGGAGAGATGAGGCTAGAGAGAAATGAAATGAAAGATAGCCCATGTTTTTTACAACATCAATAGCCAAAAACACTTTTCATTTTAGATCTGCAAACTAAGCAAGAGGAGAATTGCCAGGGAGAAAAATAAACGATTCTGTTGAACTATTTTGCCACATACCCATAGATAAAGCATTGCTGCAGAGACAAGAATAATGCAAAAAACAAGTTTCTGATCTGTTTCTGACCTCACAGCAGAACTGGGGTGAGGGGAGCTGCTATATACAGGGGACCAGACCTGGGTTGGCAAGGATTTTTTTTTTTTTAAAAAGGATACCCCAGGTCTCAGATTCTCAACAGTAAAGTACTAGCTTTAGCCCTTGTCACTTTTTTGGTATCATGAAATATCAAGAAGCAGGTGAAGCTGCTAGGACCTCAGAAACCCTATGGGATCCAGATACCTGATGATAAAGTTGAGGAAACATGAGAGCTCAGTGCTAAGCATATCAAGCAGAGTTGCATGGGAAGAGGTTCTCTTTGGGCCTGTGAAACAAGTCCAATTCATTCTTTGTGGACAGAAGGAGAAAGGTCTTTGCAGTTGTTTCTCCATTTCCTAGCAGTCAGGCTTCGCCTTATGTGGAAGACGACGCACTATCAGGGTGCTTCTTACCCCTCGTCATGAAAAATAATAGTCACACCAATGCCTAGAAAACATGGGCAAAGAAATGAAGAGATCTCTCCTGAGCTCATTTCCTTTGAAGAAGATGGGACAAGAACCTGTGACCAGATGGAGGTTTGCAGGCAGGCAGAGGTAGAGCATGAAGACTCTTATGAGAGTGATACCTGCAGAGAAAGGCTAGAGAAGTTCAGGGAGGAAAGACACTTGCTACCAAGCCTGACAATCTGAGTTCAACCCTGGGATGTATAACAGGAGAAACTTCTACATACCCCGTCCTTTGAATATGCACCCATGTTGTGGTATATGAATATGTGCATGCAGACACGCATATATGTGTACACAGATAAACCAATGTGGAGGTCAGAGGACAACTTGAAGGAATTGGCTCTCTCAATACAGGTTGTCAGGCTTGGTGGCAGAAACCGTTACCCACTGAGGCATCTCAGCAGCCCCATGTGTGTATTTGCATATAAGCATACATACTTACATATAACTAAATTTCTACAAACTGGTTAATCTTGATTAGTCATTAAACGATAGTCTATTGTATTGTAGGCTCAACTAAGACGACTTTGGTACTGGATTGAGGACTTGAGTGGGTGGCAACACACAGCTTGACAAACACTGGAAGTGAGATGTAAAAACCAGGCCTTCCGGTGGGCAGACTCTTGTGGCCTTGGAGCATCCCAACCCAGGGGTTTATGAGGTTCTAGATTTGTTTTTATGTTCAAAGTGATAAAGAACAAGGAGTACTCATCTGGTGATGAACAGGACACTGTGCCATTTTAACCTGTGAGAGTCAGAAAGGAAGTACCTGGTGCTGCAGCAATCTAGGCGAACACAAGGAACAGGGTCCACAGAGCATGGCAGCCCAGAGTACACTGCACCTTGCCTCAAACAAGGCCTGTGCTGCTGGGCTACTATCCCAACTGTGCTACTTTCTTACCAATAAAAAAAAAGAAAGAAGAGAAGAAAAGAGAAGAAAGAAAGAGAAGGAAGAAGAGGAGGAGGAGAAGGAGGAGAGGAGAAGGAGGAGGAAGAGGAGGAGGAAGAGGAGGAGGAGAAGGAGGAGGAGGAGGAAGAGGAGGAGGAAGAGGAGGAGGAGGAGGAGGAGAAGAAGAAGAAGAAGAAGAAGAAGAAGAAGAAGAAGAAGAAGAAGAAGACGACGACGACGACGACGACGACGACGACGACGACGACAACGACAGCAAGAAAGGCTGCTTTTTCGTGAGGCTGCAGCAGTTGGTCTGGGCCTGCTGACAGGCAGAAGCAGAGAATCTCCAAGCTATGGAGTGCCTCACACTGGACACAGGCAGTGAGTCCCAGACACTCTCTCTGGCCAGTGTGTGTAGTTATGGATACTGCAAATCACCACTAAAAGCTGTTTTTCCTCATAACAAGGTGGAGTGGTACTGCCTGATGATAAGGCTATACAGATTCAGCTATGCCTCTCCAGTGTCACAGGTACAGAACATGTGACCCTAAGAAACTACCCAAGAAATAAAAATATTGTAACTTGAAAAAATGCCATACCTAAAAAATCCCTAAGCATTTTTGAGCATTTTCCTTTTGTATGATGCACTGGTGGGATGATGTGAGACTTACACTATCTCAGATCTGGAAGACGCTGGGAAGCCATGCATACTCCCACCAGCTTATACAAACCTTAAGGCTTATTTGCTGAAAGGTAAAACTCATTGTTTTTCATGGGCTTTCAAGCATATGAATGGGTGAACAAAATTACTTAAAATAAAACACAACATAAAAGAACACTTGCTTGATGTTTGGAGGGCTCAGGAAGAGATACAGTATCAGGACGTCATGACTCTGGCTTCCACTTCGCTACTAAGAACTATTAAATGTCACCAGGCTCAGAGTCTACAAGTTACAAGGTCTAGCATGGTTATAAAAATCCTACAATTTGAGGTATGTCCTTGGTGCACCCAAGGTTTGACTCTTGGAGTACAGAGTGCTTCCTTTGAAATGTAAAAGGCTGGGTTGTGGAGTAATCAATCTATTAAAAAATTATACTCTTTTTCAGACACTGACTAACTAGCTCAATTAACAAAAAACACTTTGGTCAGTCAGCTTTGGAACAAGAAGAACAAATTCTTGCTAATGACAAGATAATAGGCATATAAGAGGCTATTGGTGGTCAAGGGTTATGTATCACTCTGAATGTTTTAGAATGTATGTTGAATTCTGTGATAATTAAGCTTCAGGACTCAAAGTGTGTCTGATCTTTCCTGTATTGCACAGTGGGAACTGAGGGGAAATATGGTCAATTTGCTTTGCCTAGAAGAGACAGTTTCTCAATGATCATCAGTCCAGCAAACAAGCCAGCATTATCAGAAGGAAAAGGCTATTGGAAACAGGAGCCAATCTGAAGGATTGTTCGTGGTGCTGATTGCATGTCCACTGTGCTCTTGCTGCTGGCCTGCCATCGGAGGACGCAACAGAAGCTCCTTCTGTGTGCTTAGAACACCAAAGAGCCCACACTTAAGTCTTCCTCGTCTTTCACCAATGCCTTCTAGCCCATTTCAGACACCACATGGAAGACAGGGGCACCAGTATGAGAAAGACTGTATGTACTCATGCAGCTAAGTTACCAGGTGGAAAGCATTCCATTTCACTGCTGTATACATGGCTGTATAAGGCTCTCCAGAGGTTGTAGACTGTTAACTCCCGAGAGACAACTGGAATACATTAGGCAGACAGACACTGTGGCTCAGCCAGTGGTGGGTCTTACCAAGCTCAATCAGTGACGTCCTCCTACACTCCACTGTGGTATTTGTTCTCATCTCTCCACAGCTGGGAAGGGAAAGCAGGGGCAGAAGAAGGGTAGCAGGGAGGGATGAACAGATGTGGTCATGTTAGATTCAGGGGAGGTCAAACTATAGTGAGGACAGCAATAACAAAGGTGTCCGACAGCAGGTGAGCCAGTATGATCCTCTTTCTGGAGCTGGCTCTGTGCATGCCACATGTAAAACATAAGCCTACTGAGGAATCACAGGACAGAAGCAATAAACAGAGAGGTACCTAGAGTAACAGATTTGCTTAGACTGGTCCAGGTTCTAAGATCTGTGAGATGTGATCCTACTTAGGATCACTACGGTGGCTTTTACTGAGTTCCCATAAATTCACCCTTTCTCTTCACTGTCGCCATGAGTTATGGGAATCTACTATTTTCAAGAGAAACAAAATGGAAACTAACATACAACAAGCTTTTGAGGGTGGGAACTGTGTCATGAATTCAAGTTTTATTGTTTTCTAACCAGACACCCAATACAGTGTCAATCGACAAAGTAGATTCCCAAGAAGTGTTAAATAAATAGGAGTAAAAATACTGAGAAGTAAACATCAAAAGAGAAATGGCAAACCCAGTCACCACTAACATGCCTTATATAGTAGTAGAGGGGATACGTTCTAGATGGTAACAGCTTCCTGAGTAGCTGGTAACAGCTTCCTGAGTTCAGTCTTTTTCATACAGCCCGCCCACATTAGCAGAAATGGAGGGAAGGAGGCTTAGGTGAGATGTGGGATTTCTAAAGGTCCCAGCAGGCAGAAAGCAGGATGTGCTGCATAGCGGCCTGGAATGACCCAATTGTAAAACAGAAGTTTTTTACGTGAATACCAGAGAAGGAAAGGGTTGACAGAATTCTCAACTACAGACATCTCAGCATAGCTACACCTATGTACCCCATTGATCTCTGAACTGTCACATTTGGGAACACAGTTTAAATTCAGAGATAAAGTAATCAAGCGTGAGTGGCAATGTCTGAGACATTGGGGCGTAGCTGAGATGTTTGGCTCCCAACAGAACAGAACAGAAAGTGATCCCCACGTATGATCAGCACTGAATGCCAACGTGGCCACATGGAAATGCAGAAAACTGGAGCACCCTTAAAGAGAGCAGAGAGAATGAGTCAGGGCGGGAAGGCCTGCCTTTAAAGGGAAGATAAAAGGTGCTAAATCGGTACAGCTCGACTAAGTGGTGACTAAGTGGGTGACACGTTAACAATCTGCAAATATTTGAAAGGTGTAAACACCAAAAAGGAGGGGAAATGCTTAGCTTGAGAGCAGGGGTATAATTATTAGGGGGAAGAAAAATCTGGACAAAATATTGGAAAAACAGAGTAGAGCTAACTTCTGGGTTATAAATAAGTTCCCAATGGCAGTGAGAATGCCGTTACTACATCCTGCAGCTGAGAGTCGCTCAGCCGCCCCTTTGCTTACAATCAAAGTGCACGCCAGTCAACTGCAGCATCATCCACTACATTGAAGGACAGATCTTAATAACAATTCAACTCTAAGTATTTCTGATTTAAGTATTACTGTCCCCTGAAATTTCTACACAGCTCTTGTTGATCTAATCATGAAGAAACAGAACAGCAGTTCTAGTGGGAGTTTTAAAACAACAACAAAAAGGCTTTATCTGCTTCCAACGTGCCTGAAAGAAGTTAAAGCAGGTTTGGGTATAGTCACAGACACAAGGGACAGACGCAAAGGGCAGGGAGAGTAGACCTCTCTAGTCTCCAAGACCCCAGGTGGGAATGCTGTTGAATTTTCCAGGTGGGAAAGCAGATCCCTCTCTCTTCCGTTTATATACACAGCCCCCCTGGAGGAATTGTCAAGGACAAGCAAGGCAAGAGAGAACGCCAAAATAAGCTTCCTGTCACACTGACTGCACTCCAATACCGTTGTCTGAGTTCCTGCTGCTGTAGCTACTCAATTTATAATCCACAGGCTCTCTGCAGAGTTTTTCCCCCAGATTCAATTAGTTCCATTTCTCTACCTTCCTTGCTACCTTTCTCCCTGCCAACAAACAAAAGTGGAAAGGTCCCACTGTACATGGACCCTTTCTAGGTACCAAGAACAAAACCTCTCAATTATTAACATGAAAAGCAGAGGCAGGCAGGCAGGCCACCTGCTTAATTACGTCTTAAGGAACATGCTTATCACTTAAAAACTTAAGTTGCTGGTTCTCAACACTGTTCTGCATCTCACGCACCAGAAGTTTGTTCTCAAGTTTTGCTCACAGGTGTGAGAGAGATCCGCAAGCTGCCGATGGGTCAGTTAAAATTGAGGAACAAGAGACGACATACTTGTCTCTCAGTTTTCCATTCCTAGGATAGTTCAGAGAGAAAGGTAAGGTGGGAGTCTAGCTGGCCCTAAGAGTTAGTTCTGTGTGGTATGAGACCTTGATTTATATTTAAAAGTTCATAAGTAAGATCCAGATATTACACTGTCCCAGTTCTTTATTCTCTCCTTGTTCTCTAAAGCTCTATTTTGCTTCCTCCGGGGAAGCGCAACTCTTGAGAGCAACTCTGGAGCATGCCACTGCTCAAGCTTTCTCAATGATCAGAATAAAGGGATAAGAAAAAGGGAAGGGATCCTAATTAAAGGATCAAATATCTCAGGGAATTGTAGTCAAGGGAGCCAGAACTGGGCAGGAGCTAAAAATGAATGCTTTTAGTTAAGAGTTTTTAAGGATGGATTTTATTAAGTTGTTCTGGTTTTGTGATGTTTAATGCATCTGTTGAAAAGAGAGGGGCCTGAAGTTAATTGGGTATAGGAACAACAGGGCAGCGTCTTCACAATGTAGTGGGAACTGCTGCTAGCTCTGAAGGAAGACAGGGGAAGGCAGCTCCAGCCAGTGGTGCAGAGCAGGGCTGTTACACACTTTGGGTGTTTCTGGTAGAAGTTGTAATCAACGCCATTAGCCTGTTAATATGTCCCTGTTCTGCTGTCAGTTGAGGAAAGGGAGTTCTTCCTCCCCTAGTGCATGGCTCATGGTAGATTCTCAGTAATTGTTTGTGAACAGAATGCCATAGGAGAGAATCTAGTGGAAATAATGTAACAAACTTGTTACATCAATCTCCATTCCTGAGTTTAGTATGCATCAGAGTTAACACTCGGAGAATTAAAGAGAAATTCCAGTGACACTTATTTCCAGGACTTCAAGGTAAGTGTGTGCTAAATGCAAATCACTGGCTGTGGTAAGTGGAAGAGACAAGGAAGGGGTGGCTTAGAGGCTTGACACTGGATTTCTCATTCTCAGTCTAGCTGGGCAGCATGCAGAACCTGCTCCCCCAAACCTGATTTACAAGCAGCTTTAGACACCAAAGAATCACTCCCCAAAGGGAGAAAAGCTTTTCCAACGGAGCTGGCATAGTAGATAACGATCAAGCCTGCATTGGAACAACCTTTTATATAATTCTACCTATTGCCCAGCAAGATCAGAAAACAATGAGTTTTAAAGAGAAACAATTCTCCCTGAATAACATGGTCTTTCCCTTCCTGTGATAGCTTGAGAGCATGGCTGTTTAAAAAAACCTAGTGGCAGGCTGTGTCTGGGTGTGGGTCTCCCATGCTCATCTGGGGAGTTGCCATGTGCAGCAGTTGCAACGACAGCATTATCAGCTGAGGAGACTAGAACAATGGCGTGGGATGACCTGGTGCCCTCTGGTATGTCCTTTCTGAACTTTCTCCTCACTGTTATATCAAACAGCCACTATCTTTGCATTATCAGGCAGAAAATGAAGAATCATGAGGTAAAAAAGTAGAGCTTTTAAGTGACAAGAAGGCTCCTACAAGGTGCTGGCTTTTCTGTAACAAACTGTGGAGATAGCACCTCATCAGAACATCCCCCCTTCCCCCCCTTGCACTGAGCCAGGAGGGGAAGCTGGTTTCTATGAAAACCTTCATTTTGCTTTTATGACTTATTTTGAACTTGAAACTTTATCTTTGAATCAACCGAAACTTAAATTTATATTTTCCCCCCTTTCGTTTCTGGTACCAAAAGGGTTCCTGGTCTTGATGTGTTTTATTCTATGATAATGAATAAAGAGAACGATCTGAATCTACCATCCAGATTCCAAAAGAGATTAGCTTCAGGGTAGGGAAGAAGCCACAGGAAATACCCACGTGGATCTTGCAAGTACAAGCTTCCAGAAGGTATTCTGGCACACACCTGGCAGGCAAATGTAAAAGCTACTTACATGCATAAATTTAGAGTGACTTCTAAACCAAGCTGTGTTGTGTTATTTGAACAAAATGGTTTGAGACGTGTTCAGTGTCCTTCCGTCTACTGCCTTCTTGAGCTTGCGCTCCCTGACAATTGCTCTGGGCTCCTCCTACTGAGGACAATGAATTCCAAATGCCCAGAAATCAGTACACTCAGCTAGCAGAAGAAAGAAGGAAGAAAAGCAGCTAGTGTCAGAAACACTAAGGCCCATGAATAGAGAGAATGGCTAAAAACCCAGAGAGCCGAGAGGCCATTCTCTTACTAACTTGAGAGAAATAAGGGAAAGAAGAAAATAAAGCAGGGCCAGGCAGGAGGCAGAAAGCAAAGGCGTCTGAAGAGACAGTGCCTCTCAAGAGAACAGGCTTGTCTTGGACACACAGACAGACACATGTCCTGATAAGTGAAACAGCTTGCATTCTGGAGTGTGGGTAGACAATGACATTCTTTTCCCCTTCTTTTCTGTATTGCTTTTCTCTTAGGAGAGTCTCCTTATGTAGCCCATGCTGGGCTCCAGAAGCCCAGAACTCATGATCTCCCTGCACCTCCCAAGTGCTGGGATTATAGGTTTTGTGTCTGCTCCCCACCCCCTTTCCTTTCTGGGTTACCACACTCTGAAACAGCGGGCAATAGACAGTGTCCTGAGAACTGAGTTTCCCAGCATCCAGTTTTCTCCCCCCCAGATACATTCTTACTAGGTAGTCCTAACTGGCCTACAGCTTGCTACATAGACCATTTTGTATAACTTACAAATTAATACACGATTTTCATACTTTTGGGTGGCTGAGAGAAAAAACAAATCAAAATAATATCCTGAGGTATTTGAGAATCACGAGATTCAGATTTCAGTGTCCATGAGGGAAATTTTGGCAGAAAATGGCCATCTATGGCTGTTTTCATGGTACAAAAGTATTGAGTAGTGTGACAGAAACCGTAAGTCCCAAGTAGCCTTAAAGTATTTATTGTCTGGCCCTTAACAGAAACATTTGCCAACATTTGCTACAGAACAATATAAACCGATAGAGTTCATCTAGATTAGAACAGTAGAGACAGCAAACAGCATAAGAACTGTATGCCTTAAGGCACTAGGAAAAAATAGAGCAGGACCCACAGCTTGGAAGACACTGTCAAGGCAAAGTGTGCATCCCTCACAGCTTACTCCTTGACCCTCCCAATGAGAGCCTCTGCCCTGTACCCACCATCACCGCTCCCTTATTCATGATTCCCCGTGCAAACCATGCATCCCAGAAGATCAAACATGGAGCAGACATTCCATAAAGTTGCCTGCCTCTGACAAGAGATTTCTTCTTGGGTGCCCAATTAATAATACCTCAAATTCAGTGTACCTAAGCTAACTTCTTTTCCGGCTGCGGCTTATCCCGTGCCCTCTGCTTCTGGCTTAATCTCCCTCTTCCCATGCTGGAAAATCTCACTCATTACTTGTTGCTTCTCTCCTTCTCTACCCACAGGAGCCAGTGCATGCTCTGCCCAAACAATTCTTTTTACCTAATCTCCATAGTTCTTGCCCTCTATATTCAACATAAACTATCCTCATTCAGACTCCTGAATTCTGGCCAAGAATCTTCTGATTTCCCTTCCTGACATCCATTTTCCTTTATAGAGTTTTTATTTTATTTTATTTTTAATACACACAGCTACCAGAATAATCTTCTAAAGCACACATTTTGCTCAAAACCCTTGAGTGGCATCTTATATTTCACCAAGTAATATCAGAATTCAACAATCTGAAATTCCAGGCCCTATAAGACTTGTGTAATTCCTTGGGACCATATAAAACCTCTACTTCCCATCTGACAGCCTTCAAATATTTGAAGACACAACATCTATTTTTTTCTCATCTTATGTCTTATTTTCTCTAGGCTAAACATTCAAGACCCTCATGAGACAAGAGTTTTGATTTCCTACTATCTCATTCTTTTCCCTCTTTAAACCTACATAATATGAAGAGTCGTCTCTCTGAAAATACTTTTTTGGTTGATTTAATTAAAAAAGATCTAAAGGGGTGTGGAGTGTACAGTGGGGAGTAGTTTCCTTTTTCACTACTGAGAATCAAGTTCAGGAGCTTAGAGATGTGTTGCCTTAGGAAAGATTTAGAACGGGTTGGGGTGGAATGGTGTATGAATCTCATCCTATGACTAGGCCTTCAGACTTCTTTTTTTTTTTTTTTGTTTTGTTTTTCGAGACAGGGTTTCTCTGTGTAGCCTTGGCTGTCCTGGAACTCACTTTGTAGACCAGGCTGGCCTCGAACTCAGAAATCCTCCTGCCTCTGCCTCCCAAGTGCTGGGATTAAAGGCGTGCGCCACCACCGCCCGGCGGCCTTCAGACTTCTACTCTGGCAGGAAGCTACAGTGACAGAGCAGGACTTAGCCAGCTGAGGAAAAGCCATCCCCGGAGTGGGGACTGTCCTCTTAGAGGCTTCTGGCCTCTACTAGCCCCCTTTCCAGCCCCTTTCCATTCTCATCTCAGCAGCAGCCCAAAGGCACAGTGGAGACCCTGGTGGTGGTGTGACAAGCAGCCTATTCATTTCCTTCTCCATCAAGCGCTCTGGGGATGAAAAGGAACGGCAAATCTAAACCACTGCCCAGAATCTACTTTGCAGAATTCAGGGAAAAACTGGTCTACTGAAGCAATTATATTCCGTTTGGAGGACCTGAGGGGAAACAAAAAGGATCTTTTTTAGTTTTCACTGATGCCACAGCACTGCAGCAGAGACTGTCTCGGGCACCAGTGTGGCCAGTGTTCAGGGAAGGCACTCAGTAAGGCTTTAAGCTTCCTTCACATAGGAACAATAGGGCACAAAAGTACCAGGATTTTTACTTTAACACTGGACAGAAAGCTTCAACTGGAAAAACTGGAGAAAGGCCAAGTCAGTAAGGAGGGAAACTCAGATCCCAGAAAGACCAGCTTCCCTAGATGAACCTGGGACAATAGGCTGTCTATCCAAGGTCAGAAGACTGCTTTAACATGTATACCACTGTACTACTGAGGAATGAAATGGGTAGAAATCTGTCCCAAATCAGGACACACAAGCAAAGTATGTATGTATGTGTATGGGGAGGGGTGGGGGCAGGAGTCTAGTGCTTAGAATGGTAGGGAGAGTAAACCTTCCCTGACCTCCTGCACACAACAGCTCAGTCTCTGATAACATGGGGTAGGGAAGGGGGTGGGGAAGGATAGGATGCAAGAACATGTATGAGTACACACATGTATGCGCTCACTTACCCAAGGAAAGAGGACAAAGACTGGGAAGGAGAAGAGAGAGGGAAGGGGGCTAAGATCAAATGATCTAACATGGGAGATTGCAACTGTTAAAATGTCTCCGATCACTCAGAAAGCCTGAGACCTGACTGTGTCTGTCTATCACAGGCACAGTGAGAGTGCCTGCAGGGCAGTGGAGTAGGACAGCCATAGCTGGACCTTTCAATTGCTCATATTGGTCATCATTCCTGGAAGAAGGGTTATTTTCTTTTAGGCACATCCTGCTAGTGTCCTCCAAAGTTCCATACAGCATGGCTGATCCTTTTTACCATCCTGTGCCCCTCAGTAGATGCTGGTTTTCTCTCCACTTCTCTCATATACACTTGCTACCAAGCAAGCAAGCAAGCAAGCTCACTGCTTCTTAGCTGTGCCATGAACCATGTCATTTGTACTATGATCAATGAGTGAGTGTATGCAAGAGGCTGGTGGTGACAAGGCCCCTAAATTATAAAGAGAAATATAGGGGTACACATCCTTTTAGTTATCTACTTGATGAAATAACATATTTGATATAATAACAAATACTATTTGTGCCCATAGGTTTGGCCATCAAAAGAATTAATTGTGTGTACTCTTTGAATGTAAAGCAAAGCAAAATAAAAGTGGCCAGTCCTGGACAGGTATCTTTCTGGGCTTTGCCTTCCACAATTTGTAAGTTACCAGGAACGTCCTATGGCCCACAAATGGATCTCTCAAGACCAGAAGGCAATTAGATCTCTGAAAATGAAATGCTAATGCTAGGGCCATTTAACCACGCTTGTGTTGGCATGTCCATCCCAGGCAACCTCTCTGGTCCGTACTAGCTGTGAATGGAAAGGAGGACAGCTGTCTATAAAGGGCTGCCCCAGGAAGCAAACTCCTCGAGGAAAAGAAAATCAAGATAAAATGAGTAAGGCCATTAAAACAAAAACATCCTTTGTTTTGTGATTCATCTAGCCTTAGCAGACAGTTGTTAAGGCTGGAGCCAGGAGGACAGGTGGATGTTTGGTAGGGGATATCTTCTAGTCAGCCTGGAGCTTCAAGCTTAGTCAATAATGATAAAAGTGTTCTGGGTTGCCAGATATAGACTTCTTTACTTCTCTGCATACTTAGACACTTACCAGTCCATATCTAGGGAAGGAAAACATCAGAGGCAGCCTGGTGAGCATCCCAGAAGTCCACTAGGGATCTTCAGGGCAGGCAGGAGTGAAGAAACAGTGTGAGAAACTCCAAGGGATCAGGATGGATGGTGACCACTGACGTGACCTTGTGTGTTCAGACAGAGCTGACATTTATAATTTGTAGCCCTAACATTCTTATTTTCTTTTTACCAATGCTCTGGTAGAGATGTTGTAACATATTAATCTTTGTAGCTGAGTGACACGGTTTAAAATACTGCAGGCTTGGCTGCCATTCTCTCCCCTGGGGTCTCAAAATAACTCCACACAAATCATCTTTGCTAAACACTCACGCAGGCAGCTCTCCTCGGCTAGCACACACACATCTTATGTAAGGGAAGAAGCCACCCAGCTTGCTGGGAGACAGTGGCACTCCTAGAGAGGCAGCCGCAGTCTAGAGGCTGAGCTCAAGCTTCCCCAGTAAGAGGATATCCAAGGGGGTTGAGGCCAGAAGGCTGCCCAGTTTACAACTGTCTGTAAATAAACACAACTCAGCCATTTAGTGACCTCTTACCACAGAGAACGTCTACTCAGCTAGATTTGGGAAAGTAATGAGGAAGAAGCTAATGTAGCCTCTCCGTAGAATCCACACAGCTTGCAATGGAAGATGGTCATAGATTTGAGGAACCCAAAAAAGAAACATGGAGAAGAGGGCATCGAATGGGACAGCTGTAGAGCCTCTCACCCCTCTCCATCGGTACATAAAATAGTCCTGGTCTCCAGGCCACACTCATCTGGCCCACATGTATGTGGCTAGCTGAAGGACAAGGCCTGAGATAGCTGGCCTATCTGCTAGATCCCAGCAAATCAGGTGGCACCTATGACTGAGAACTTCTGCTCATTGCTTTTGTATCAACAGCACTCTCTCCCTGGTACAATCAATGTGCTCAAGCCCCAAATAATCACTTTATGGAGTCTGGGTGATGGATCTGCACTGCCAGATGCCCTCCCTGGCAGTGCAGATCCATCACCCAGACTCAGGCCCCTTGTGTCCCGATAGCTTGGACAAGGGTCGACTTGGTGAAGCTCCGACATTTCCATCTTATCCAGTGCCAATTCTAGCCAAGCTTAGGGGCTATGGGAAAGGTTACCCTGCTTTCCTCAGAACTGTCTTAGGGGAAACACAGGTCCCTTCAAAGCCCTTACTTCTGAAGGCTGGAGACAAAATGCCCAGTCTTAAGGTCATGTGCGAAGTCCACACAGGCTGCTGCTCTGTTACCCATGTCTCCTGGTTTTCCCACTGCATGGCCCCAGGTCTCCTCTGCTTTCTAATCCTTTCTCCTGACTGCTTCTGAAGAGCTGGAGCTTCATGGCAGCTCATTTTTGGCTACATTTTATCCCGATCTTTGCCATCACTAAGCAATCACAGATGTACAGCTGGGCTTCAATTTCTCCATAAATTGAAGGAAATCTAAGAACTGATATTCATTTCTAAATTCACCTGTACCTACAAATGTCTACAAGCATCTAACAGAAAAGGTTTCAAAACTAACCTAAGGAAACCTTTTATTATTTATAACCCAGAAAACTGCTGTCCTTGTTCTCACCGTTCATTATCAAACAACTAACCAAGTTCCATAGATTCAAACATGACTTGGCAATGCTCCGGTCAGCTCTACCTGGTCACTGCACACTAAGCCAGGCTTCCTCAACTCTTCTCCGGTCAATGGCAGTCATATGCCAGCTACACATGCTCATGGTGCTTCAGGGCTGTTCTCATCTACTCTCCACACTGCAGTTACAGTGATCTAAAATTGGACACTGTAATGAAAAGGAGAACCTTTTAATTTATCTGGTAACATGGATGACTGTCATGGTCAAGCTAGTAAGTGTTAAAACTCATTTCAGTTTTGAAGTTCAAAATAGAGAAAACTAAGCCATGATTAACACTGGTTATATCTGTGAGGAGGGCCCCAAGGGAGCATACTAGAATACTAGAAAGAGTTTGTATTTTCATGGGAGTGTTACTTGGGGGTATGTACACAGATAAAAATTCAACAATTGGCATACTTACGACTTTTCTGTGATACCTAAAGAATCAAATAAAAAAATTATACAATGCCTCAGCTGTCTTCCACTGTTTCACTTAAGTTTTCTTATCAATTCCTATCTTACAAGTCAAGGATGGACTGATTGGGAAGGGGGGCGAGGGCTAGCATTTGTGGACCCAATAAACCTGGATAAAAATCTTGTGTGTGCGTCGATTTCTTAAAGCAAAGATGGAGTGCCTTCCTATTAGTCTCTGAGAATGGCCATAAGCTAAAGTCGCAATAACTGGCTGAGGCACAGCCCAACCAACCTAGCACTAACACATGCCCTTCTGAGCATGCCCTGTCCCTGAGTCTGCCATACTAAACTATTTGTGCTTTTGAATAACAATGCATTCTCAGAGTTTTTTTTTTTCTGTCCATTTTTGGTCGCCATCTTTTCCTCCTTAATATCTATCAAGAGAGAAAGCCTACAACTTTTTTTTCTTTTTAATTAGATATTTTCTTTATTTACATTTCCAATGTTCTCCCCTTTCCTGGATTCCCCTCCCAAAACTCCCTAACCCATCTCCCTCTCCCCCTGCTCACCAACCCACCCACTCCTGCTTCCCTGTCCTGGCATTCCCCTATACTGGTGCATCAAGTCTTCATAGGACCAAGGGCCTCTCCTCCCTTTGATGTCCAACAAGGCCATCCTCTGTTACATATGCAGTTAGAGCCATGGGTCCCTCCATGTGTACTCTTTGGTTGGTGCTTCAGTCCCTGAGCCTACAACTTTTTAAGATTTAACATTAGCAAAAAATCTGAACTGCAAAGAAACAGCAACACAATCAGCTCGCACAAGGAAGGCCTGGGGATATGGCTCAGTGGGCAGATGTTTACGATACATTTGAGAGTTCAGGGTTCAGTTCTTGAGCACTGACGTAACAGCCAAGCATGGCTATATTCTTCGGAAACCCAGTGTCAGAGGGGTACCTAATCTAGCCCAAAAGGTAGTACATTAATAGACTATCTTAAAAAATAGAGAAATAACTGAGGAAGACATCACATCGGATGTCAACCCTGACTTCCACATGTACCTGTACACCCAGACAAAGCTCAATACCCACCCCCAAAAAAGCCAGTTGTTGAAGGAATGAATCTAAGCACTAGGATCAACTGCTCTTGTGTTACTTTAAAAATGTGAGTGATAGTCTACACTTGGGTCAAGGATTTGAAGAGCTACTTTCAAAATGTGTAACAGTGAGATTGAAAACACAAAGAGAAAAGGTAAAATAAAGACAAAGTTCATATAAAGTTGAAAAGGTAGAAGAGCAAATGTCAACAATGTTCACGCAAGCTCATGTGGAAAGGACCTGGAAAGCACCTGCCCCTGACTATAGTCCCATGATACTCAGAACCTAGAGGTTAACTCAAGAAAACAGCAGTGCTTAGGTCTCTTTCCCAGACTATTAAATAAATGTCAGTAAAGGTATCATTACATATCAAATAAACATTCACAGAATCATACGGCAGCAAAGAATCTTAGAAATTCTTTAGCCAAAATTTCTTATTTTAATAGAGGTGGTTACAATAAATGAGAGCAGTTCAATGACCCAAACAAGTTCGCATGGCAATTAAGTACAGATTATAAGTCCTGTCTTTTGACAGGCACCTGTTTCCACTGGATCCTGTCAGTTCAAGCCAAATACACTTCTTATTTAGAATGGAGACCGGATTCATCTTGCAGATTTCTGACTCTGGGTATCCTTTCCTGAATTAACAGATAATCTGATATTGTGGACTTTTAAAAAAAAACACAGTTAGGTTCACATATTATTAAAAGGGTTCCAAAGTACAAGAAAAGCCCAGACAGCAGGTTTAAGAGATTAGCATAACAATGCTACAACACTGTGAATGCTAGCTTCCTTTGTGTTAGGCACAGGATCAAGTACTTTTGAAAACCATGCACCTTGCCATTTAATGCTTAGGGTTATTATAATTTGCACATGAAGAAAATAAAGTCTAGCCTATTCTGGTTACTCTAAAGCTCATGTTTATTGAGAATAGTACTGAAGTGTCTGCATGTGATACAGTATTGAACTTCCAAAGATGGAATTCTTAAGAGACAGGTATTTTATTAGAGCTTTCTTATTCATATTGGACAGAATGGAACCAGAGCAAATGGAAGGTCCTACACAGTACCTGCCTCCTCCTACAGAGCAGGTCTCTGTGCGAGCGCTCAGGAGAACACGAAGCAGGTTAGCTGTCCAGCTAACACAAGGAGCCCGAGGAATGCTTATTCTACCATGGTCTTCTGAATCCTTGGGCTCATGCATGTGGAGGATGATCAATTTGTCATCAACTTACCTACCCACCAACTATTTACTAAGTCTCCACTGTGTTCCAACTGTGGTCATTACAATGTAGCCAGCGCAAGCTTCCATGGAGGCAGCACTTGAGCTTTGAGGAAGCAGGAAAAGAGAACAGACCAGCTAGAGAATATGGGAGGGTTTTGTGGATGCTAGTAATGTTTCCAATAACAGAAAGACAGTCTGACATTTTGGGATGAAGGACAAACCTAAGGAAGTCTCAAGAGTTTCCCTCCATGAATTACTGAAGTGACCTTTGGGGTGGAGCAATTCTTCCGTGTGGAAGGTGTATCATCTGGTGAACTGCTGGATGCTTGGCATCTTAGCTGCTCTCAAATGCCATAAAAACATTGGTAGCCCCAATAAATCACTCTCAATTTCTACTCTGCTCCCTTTGGGAAAGCACAAGAGTAATTCTGTTATTCTCTTACTTCTAAGGCTTAGAAAGGTCCTGTCCCCAGAAACAAACAAACAAACAAACAAACATCTACATGTTCTTCCCAATATATTTTGTTGTGATTTCAGATATAAAATGATTATTTCAAGTCTGTATAACCGCTATTGAAACAGATTTTCATGCTATCAGTCAGATTTAGTTTTAAAATTGTGAGTTATCTCAGAATCAATACCAGAGCATGTCTAATCATCAAAGCTTCTGAGAGGAAATTCAAAGGAAACTAAGGGTTAAAGGGGGCTTTCTTGGCCTGGAGAGATGACTCAATGGCTAAGAGTACTGTCTGCTCTTTCAGAGGACTTAGGCTCAGTTCCAGCATCACCCGTGGCAGCTCAAACACACTCCAGCTCCAGGGGTTCCAACACTCCCCACCCCAGACTTACATGTAGGTAAAATACCAATACATATAAGATTAAAAAAAAAATTGAAGTGGGTTATTTTATTATCAGTCACATCTTACAATGATCTTTAACTTCAAAATATTACGAAAATGGCTTTTACTATAATACATATACATATCAAATAACATGGGCCACAATTTCTGTTGTGATAACTTTTAAAAGTTAAGGGTTAAAGAGAGATGGAGATATTTGATTGGCAGTAGGTCATAATTCTTTGGCAGAAGACTAAATAACATCTCTCAATGGAAGATTGCAATTGAAAAGCTTAAAATATTCACTTAAAAAAAGAAACATTGTTTTGACACCAAAAAAGGACAAATCAAATTGGTCTCCTCCCTCTGTCCCTAAAGAGGAAAGGCAGGAAGTGCTGGAGTAGGAAGTGTGGGTTCCAGTCATAATGAAGCTGTATGACCTTGGCCTTTGTGAAAGGCATCCTAATAGACACCCAAGTGGATGAGGAAGGGGACATGAAAAACAGCTAAAAAGAAAGTGACATTACATAAATGAACCCTCAAGGAGGAGAGGCTTCCCTCTAAGTTTTAGCTTGTTTACTTAATCAGAGTCCAAGCCATCGTCTGCAAATGGCCATAGTAGTGATGGGTGAGCTCATGACTTGACTCATTTCAAGAGCTTCCTTGTGGAAATATTTTTAAGATTCATTTCTTGGGAAACGAAGAGGGATCATATTCTAATGTAAAAATAGACCACACCAAGAAGTATGGATGAATATGAAACAGGAGGAGAAAGCTTGATCCTAAAGGGTGTAACAGGCAGATGAAGCAGGGAAGCAGGGCCTGTGTCCAGACTTGCTCTCGGCTGAGACCTGGGAAGCACGAGGAGCAGACAGCAGCTGGGAACTCAGGAAGGGAGTGAGTCAAGCTGCAGTTTTTCCTGCTCCTGGAAGCATACAGCCGAGATGACAACAAATGACAGTTACACGAAAGCACAGATCCCATTCCTTGCTGATCGCCTCCATCATCACTTGGCAAACCCAGTGTTTCTTGCCACCCCCTCCCTGGTGGCATCAATGTGACACAGTTTTCTCTGGAAGCCATCCTTAGGAAATTGGATTACACTGAGAACACCCGTGCTACCTCCCTAACCTGGACATCAGCTTTGCAGCATTCCCTCACGTTTACATCTCCTTTCTTCTCCAATCTTCCCGGTCCTCAGTTGACCTTAGGCATAAGCCAGCAAGCCAGGAAGAGGCTGTGAGGCTGACCAACTAATGCTCTCAATGTTTCAGATGGCAGAAGGATCCTGCAGCTCATGGGACATTCCTCACAAGGAAGAACTGTTTAATCCTACAATGTTACCAGGTTCTCCTTTGACAAATCTGTAACTTCTTTAACAAACCTGTTAGGCTTAACTTCTCTTTCGCAGTAACCATCTACACTGCTCCAATGGACACCTTGCCTTTGGCTTCCCCAGGATCGACTGACCTACACTCATTCATTCATTCATTCATTCATTCTCTCTGTCTCTCTCTCAAAAACAAAAACAAAAAAACCAAAAAAACCCCCAAAACTTAGAGTAAGTTGTTCCAATCTCTTTGTTAATCGTTTTGTCCTAAGGCTATTTAACAACTTAAGGAAAAACAGACCTGGTAGAGCACTATCAAAATAAACGAGAAAGCAGCTGCTGTTTTGACCTGAGGTCAAATATATTTTACTTCAGTTTTCTACAGACTCTTAAGAGATTATAGTGGTGTTGAACTGATGCTCTATATAGCTTTGCTTCTGTGTTGAGAGCCATCAGTTCAACTAAGGCAAGTTAAGAACATTTTATGCTAGGGTACAAAATGTAGATAGAGCTGAAGACTCCACTGTAGCAGTTTTCAACCTGCAGGTCCTGACCCCTCTTGCAGACCTCTATCTCCAAAATTATATTTACATTACAATTTATAACAGTAGCAAAATTATAAAGTTATAAAGTAGCAATGAAATGATTTTGATTGGGGGTCACCACACCGTGAGGAACTGTATTCAAGGTCGCAGCAATAGGAAGGATGAGCAGCACTGCTTCGGCGGACAGTCTCTGCTTATGCGACCCCCAGCTGGTACTGAGATAAGGGCACCTCTTTCACGGAGTCTGCTTCCTCACTTACAAAATTGCTAAGAAGACTTCAGTACTTACATCAGAAAGGTTGTCAGGGTTGCCTGTGGGACTGCTCTGTAGAATAAAGACACTGGGCTGGGTTGTTATGACCCATACTATGACCTGATCTTCCAGGATTAATATGTAAGAGAAAAAAGTAAGAAACACAACTCTCTCTCACAGACCCCTCATGTGCATAAACAAACATGAACACAAATACACGAGCGCAAACACACACACACACACACGAATCTTTAAAAGTAGAAACTAGAAAACCGTATATGTAGGGGGCTTAGGCCCTGCCCATACATGCTCTCTGGTTGGTGGTTCAGTCTCTGTGAGCACCCAAGAGTCCAAGTTAGTAGACTCTGTCCTTGACCCATCTGGCTCCCTCAATCTTTCCTTCAACTCCCTAATGTTTGGCTATGGGCTTCTGCATCGGTTTCCATCAACTCTGTATGAAGCCTCAGAAGATAGCTCTTCTTGCTTGCTCTTCATGCGGGCCCCCTAACAACTGGAGTGGGGTGTGGGGGTGCTGATTCTGATTCTGTTGCCTGCCTTTGGATCCCTTGCCCCAGCCCGGGCTGCCTTGTCTGGCCTCAGTGGGAGAGGATGCACTTAGCCCTGCTTTGACTTGATGTTCCAGGGCAAGCTGGTACCCGTGGGAGGAGTTCTATCTTCTAAGGAAAAGGAGAGGGGGAGTGGAATCTGAGGGTAAGCCTTGGGGGGGGGGGGTGGCACGGCAGCTCTGTAATTAGGATGTAAAATGAATAAATAAATGACAAAGGAAAAAAGAAAATAAAACCACACATATCTGCTTTTTGCCTTTAATAGCTCTGTCTACATCTGATGAAGGTTACCCTTTGCCATTCGGTGGGACATAGTCTTCAGGTTTTATTTCATGGAAGGATGCTGCTCTTTGCCAAAGAAGTCTGCAACCAAGGGAAATGCAACAACTCTGCACTTGCCAAGAGAAATACACACATATGTACAAAGAGTCTCATTTCGTTCTGCTTCAACTAAGTCCACGTATTCTTTAGCAAACACTTCTCTGATTTGTAGTCAGCTCAGTTACCCAGCACTATTTGGGTTTCAAGGCTTAATTTATTTGATTCTATCCACTCCCGCTCCCCATCTTCCTTCCAGCACAGCAATTCTAAGGAATGAGAGAATCCATCATTTTCCTTATGCAAAGAGCTTTTCAGCGCTATGCCAGCACTCTCTGGAATTAACTTTCCTTCTTAATAACAGCAAGAAAAGGCACACCTTATGTGCATTAATGTAGCTATCATGTTTTAAACACTATTGTTATTTTCTGAGTTATGCAGTATTCTATTAATATGCTTATAGGATCGTTTTCTACCCTCTCCCAGCAGGTGCTGAGACTGGTCAGGCTGACCAGCTTTGAAAGGGAACAGTAAGCTGCCTTCGACTTGATGGGCAGCTGGCGCACCTCACTTGATAAAAGATACCTCTATGCTTCCAGGTGGGTCTCAAAGGCCTGCTGAGAGTGGACAGGGGCATTTGTGCTCAATTATTCTGGTTGAGAAAAATGGGAAAGAAGCCTGCTCCAACTCAGGCACTCTTTCTGCTTTCATAAACCTATGAAGACTCTAAAACTGAAGCACCAGAACAAACAGGAGCTGGCGACGGTAGGAGACGGAGGCTGATGAGAAGGTCTCACGCGGCAGAAGGGTATTCACATGCTGGTTGTTTTCGCACTAGATTTTGCTTTCTCCTTTCTCTCCTTTCTCAAAAATAAGAGCCTGGCACTTTTTAACAGCAGCAAAACAAACAAACAAACAAACAAACAAACAAAGCAAAAAACCAAGAATTTAATGTATTTGTTTTGTATCATCTTGAAGTTTCTTCTATTTCCAAGCTTGCTTTTCATGTAGCTCTGAGTGAAGCAGTCTAAATCTGGACCCTAATATCACATGACTTCATTTGTAAAGTCTAAGTAAACGCCATTGTATTCACTGTATGAAAAACCTGCAACTAGTTATTTTAAAATATATTTAGGTGCGGCCCCCGCCCTGCAGCAGCCACCATGGTGATCAGCTCTGACTGCCGCTGGTTGCAGCACTGTGTTCAAGTAGCTCTTCTTAACTGAACGATGGCCCAAAGTGCAAGAACAGTAACGCTGGCACTCAGAGATGCCAGAGATGGAGTAACATGCTTCCTCTAGATGAAAAAGTCAAAGCACAGTAAGACCTTGAGAGAGAAAGGGGGAGGAGGATTAGAGAGACTGAGTCCATGTTCTCGGTACATTTAGGACAGACAGCATATTGTGTTGGTATTCTATTTTGTGACTAGTTATTGCTGTTATTCTCTTATTATACCTGGTTTATAATAAACTTTGCCCTAAGTAGTTATAAAGAAAAGAGTGAGTACACAGAATTTGGTACTTTCTCCATTTTCATTTATCCACCATGGGCCTTAGAACATACTGCTTGAGGACCAAGGGAGATCAATGCATATCAGAACATTATTCACTACAGTAACCAAAAGGTTTTAATTGTGTGAAGTAGTTAAATATGTATTTTGCATTACCTACAGATTTAATAAACTAACTGAAAAAAAAAAAAGCAATAGTGTGTCTATACACACATGTAGGTTTCCATGGTCCAAGTAAGGTTCTTTCTCAGGAGGAGGACAGAAGACTGACATTCTAGGGTTTTGGGGTTCTACTCTCAAACCGCTATAAAAGACTTGCCAATGCCACAGTTTCAGATGGGAAAGAAAGGACGCAATAGGCACCAGAGAAGTCTCCTCCAATGACTTAACTTCCCTAGGGATTCCCCAGCACCATCTCAGGATGGTCCAGGGCAGCGGGCAGACAAGCACTAAACCTCACAGAGGTTGGCTGTTCATTCCAGTCTCGCTTACGCGGCAGCATCTGATATAATCCCTTAAGGACTCTCAGAGCCTAACCCTAATCTCCCACTAAAGTGTCACTTAGAGAAGATCTGAATATAGATGGAACCCGGTCCATTTATATTTCACAGATCATCGAAGAAAGGCCACGGCGAATATGATTTAATGCCTATTGTCTCAGCTGCAAATGTCCCTGGGCTGTAGAACATAACTGAAGTAGAAAAAGTCATAGAACCAGACTGGCTGGACTTTATATTCACTCATTGTTAATTGACTTTACCTAGGGCCTTACTGCTTGCTCTTCAACAAAATGTGTATGTCACTCTTTTCTTAATGACAGTGATGAAATGCTTTCTTGATTCTATTACAGAGCAGTAGTTCTTACAGAGGAGCAGTGTCAACTTCCAAAGAGCGTTAGAAAGTTATGTGAGGAGTTAGGGTTATTTCTAGTTGTTGCAACAATGGTTGCTACCGATGGCTTTTGGTAACTAGGAACAGTAATGCCAAGGATCCCAGTATGAGTAGAAAAATCAATTGAGAGTGTGTTCTAGAAACCTGAGAAAAACAGAATGCCTATGTCAGTGACTGTAATCCTGGCCTCGATACTGTGTCATGGACCCGGGATATTAATGGCAAAGGTATTATTGGCTCCTTTCTATCCTCCTACCCAGCTAACTCTACAGGTTGAATGGGCAGCAGCCAAGACAGCAATCTTCTGCACCTCTTTCTTACCTAGGTGAGGACAGACATATGAGTGGACACAGATACAAAAGGCTGGGAGCAGAAAACACAAATGGACTCTTGATGCTTACCAGGTAGTAAAGGAAGAAATAAAAGTCTATACTTATGACATTCTTTCCCATATTTTCATACTGTAGGGAATTATACTGAATATTAATTAGCGAAATGGCACTGAGTACTCATTATTCAGAAAATATTTAAGAAGTTCTACCTATTATGGATCAAGAATTCTTTTTTATGTTCAACAGAACTTAGGTTCAAATACTATATTTGCTTTCTTACGTGTGGTGTTAGTTGTTGACAGTCCTGGAGATAGGAGCAGGGGGATTAATCATGGCAGGGTGCTGAGGCTTGTTTTGCAATCCTAAAGAGGAATCAGGAAGACTATGGAAAAGGGAACACCTGACCAAAAGAGAAGAACTGAGTTATCCAGGGAAAAGCATGCAAAATGCAAAGGTCTCAACTCAGGAGTACTCAGTGGAGTGGGAGGAACGGCAGGCTAGACAAGAAAGAGGAAACACAGGGAGGAGTAGGAAGGCCAGAGTAAGAACCAGCTTGTGCCATGCTGGGGACAGAAAGCCAGTAAGCATGGCTTACTGGGATGAATAAATACATGAACAGCTATGTAGATGGCAGAAAAATGGCTGTGACAGAGTGTGTGAGGATAAGGTCTGGCACCCCCAGGACGCAGGCAGATCTCTATTTGTCCAGCCATACTGCCAAGTCCTGAGGGCTACTTCCACCAGATATCTAGCTATGGCTAGATCTCATCCCACTTGTGCAGAGTGAAGACACAGGGCACACAGCAATGCCTGGGAAAGCTCTGCTGAAGAATCACCCCACCTTCCCCTGAACTCGTGGGCTGCTGCTATTAACATCACTACCATCCTAGGTTGGTGTTAAATTAGCCAATTTAACAACAGCAACAAAAAGCCCCACACAAATGTGGCTTCCGATGGCATATTCATTTTTATTAATTGGCTAATTGAGCACTGCTTTAGAACTGCACTGAGGGTGGTAATGCGTGAACATGCTAGTGTGCTGCATGTTCTCTCACCGTCTGTGAGCATCCACTCTCCTCTCAGGCCACAGATGTCACTGGCTCTACTCTATCCTCATCCCTAATGCCTCTACCATGTTGTTTGGAGGCTCACTCTTTTGCGGCTCGCCCTTATTTGTGCATTCTGCAGAGGCTCCAGGGAAGGAAGAAGATGGCTGCTGTCAGGGAGAGCTCTGCTTGATTTTTTTCCAGATGTAGCAGGCAGAGAGCTCCACAGAGAACGAGCCAATACTCTGAGCAGAAGCACAGCCAAAAACAAGGCAGAACATCAAACAAAGAAGAGACACCATACTATCCAGGGGCTTCAGATACCTTCACACACAAGACTAGACCTCTATTGGGACCCCGAATCACAGATCTGCAAGATTCGACTATTAATATCCCTGCCACCTTTGTAATCAAATGCAAAGTGTCAGGGTCTATCCTAGTTTTGTGTTTTAGGGTCACCATGCATGGCTAGGGCTGGGTTGTTTCCTCAGCTAAATAAGAATGAAAGTTAAAATGAAAACAGAATATGACATGTATAAAATTATTCACCGCAAAGCATGTAAAAGCATTAGTGAATACTGAGTATCTACTGAAATAATTCAGGAGACTTTCATCCTAAACTGCTGAGTTGAAAAGACTAGAACACGATGACATTTTCAGTGGCTGAGCTAAAACTTGCATTTGCTCGGATCTTTAATTTTTTCTTTCAAGAGATTCTGCTGTGGTGGCTTACATGAGAATGACTCCCATAGGCTCATATATCTGAGTACTTGGTCCCCAGTTGGTGGAACTGTTCAGGAAGGATTAGGAGGTGTGGTCTTATTGAGTAGGTGTGTCACTCAGGGCAGGTTTTGAGGTTTCAAAAGACTCCTGAGAATCTCAGTGTTCTCTCTCTCTGCCTTGTTGCTGTGGATAAAAATGTAAACTCTCAGAGAGAGGAATCTCAAGTCTAACACTTCCCAGAATGCCTGCTAAAGGGCATGACTAGAGGCCACATCATCACTCCCTATTTTGAATCAACAGGATGGAAGTTGTAGTTTCCTAGGAACAAGAAGAGGGAAAGAGATTTATTCAACAAAGGTACTCTCCAATAGTCTGGTCATTCAACTGGTCGAGACTTCCGCAGGGCAGGTGTTCCTCAGGAAGCTGAGACCCCTGAAGGGTTACCAGGAGCAAGAGCTGTTCTGCTGCCTCCATAAGACTTTGAATGGATTTCACACTGCCATTTCTCTGTTCCACAGCTTAGAAGCAACAGGGACAACTTGGCAAGGTACCTCTGAAGAAAAACTACTTTGGACTTAATTGAAGGAACCTAGGTAAAAAGCTACAGGACCATTGTGGTTTTAGTCTCTGTTGTTCCTCTGCTCCCTGAACTTTGAAGAACAGGCTGAGAGATGCTAGATTTCTATGAGGCCTCCCAAAGATTTTCTGTTCAGAGAAATGGTCACTATAGAGTAAATGACCACTACTTCCTAAGCCATGCCTGAGATAAGACTCTGCCTCCACAGGCCTGGGATTCTGAGGAGGAAAACATACTAAGCCAAGTGTGGTACAATGTGACAGAAACAAGAGGATTTGTATCCAAACAAACAAACAAACAAACAAACAAGCCAAAGAACCCAGGCTTACACACTGATAATCACACTGGGAAAGCACAAAGCTTGACCCACAGTGCTCGTGCCTGGAGTGAGCAGGAGCTATTTGCTCTTTACTGTGCCTTGTGGTTATCCTTGGAGCTCAGGAGCAGGTCAGCAGTAAGTGCTGGCAGACCTAGCAACAGCTCTCAGGACTCTCGTGACCATCTTTTCACTTGCTTCACACATGAAGCTCTGGAGATAGACTATACCTCACCCCCACCTGTGTTCAGATGCTCATTATGTCAACTAATATGATTTAACAAGCAGCCTCCTACTTGATACTTGCTCCTATTGATCATGTCTGATGCATCCTTCTGATATGTCAAGCTACACATGGTGGGAAAACCCAATCTCAGAAAGCATAAAGAGCCACATAGGGGAAGATGGGGTAGAGAGCTAGCAGGGTTTACAGTGAGGCACACACTGTGAGTGGTTGAACATATAGAAAAGGTATAATGGTCAAACAGGCCAGTGACACTCATGACTGTGAAGCATGGTTGGAACAAACAGATTTGACAAAGCACATGGATTCTTGAGGATATGCCAGAGGCACTTCAGACAGGCTACCTGATGACAGAGAGCCTATTAAGAGCTGCATTTTTTTGTGCCCTACTATTTTAAGTCCTAGATAATTTTACTACCAAAGACTCCATTGTGTATAGCCATGTGCACCCCTGTCCCTACTCCCACCCAGAGCCTCTGGCTAGGGGGTGAACAGGAGGTGAAGTGGTTTCCCACATCGGCAGTCTGATGCCAAGATGAGTTATGGGTGCACTCTCATCTCTCTCTCAAGATAAGGTGCAGCTCTCTGTGGGAGATGCAGGCAGATATATATCAGTGCCCTAAGCAACAGAGATAAATGTCATAACTCCAGCCCCTGTCCATAAATACTCAGCGGCGGGAACAACCTTAAACAGCCCACTGTGCCCAGAAGAGGCAGGATTTAGTGGGCTTTGTTACTTGCTCATGTGCTGAAAAAGCGCTTTTAGGAGAGTGTTAAATAGGCATATTACGCAAGCTCATGGACCCAAAATAAATAAGGCATCCTCCTCCTGTGGACACCACCCACACTGAGAGGCTACACGCAGCAGCAAGGAGAGGAGGAGACATTACAGGGCTGCCAGAGCCTGCTCTTGAACCAGCGACCTTCAGATGAGTCCCAGTGGGTGGTAAGAGGGCAAGGAGGAGCTTCTGCAGCAGCATGTCCCTGTGTAGTCTAGGGAGATTCATTCTGAACCAGTGGTGCTGAAACAAGAGGACATGCTACTGGCTGCCACCTGCTGCCTTGAACCTCACAGAGATTGGCAACTTCCTGAGGTGTGTCCAGTAGAAGACTTCTTGGGACAGTGTCCGTAAGGTGACTGCCCACCTTTGCCTACTCTTTGCCTTTATGATCAGGACAGGTTTTTGTTTTGTTTTTTTTTGTACAAAGCTCTGCTCCTAAACAATCAACTGGCTCTTCAGATCAATGAAGCTCTTCAGCTCCCTGGAGATAGATATATTAAGTATCAATCATGCACATTACTTTACAATATAATTACACTGACAATTAATCCACAAGAAATATTGCTCTCCAGGTCCTAACTTCTACTAACACAAATACAAAACTATTGGAGAGTGGTCATGTGGAAGAAGACTGAGATTCCACAGGGAGAGAGACCTGGCCACTACATTCAAGGCTGAGGACCTAAGAGAGAAAAGGGGCAGATGGCCTTGCCCAAGTCTCTGTCAATCCTGCAGATCCATGCTTAACCAGAGAAATATAGTCAGGTAGAAATGGAAGGGGGCACCATCTTACCTTAGTAGGTAATATCAAAGGCTTCTGCATCAGGAGGTTTACACTTAGCATTCTGGAGAGATTCATCTCTTCACAGCTAAGGTCTTCAGTGTGTACCTCCTTATATAGCCCTGCTGTTAACTTACCGAAGGTACTGTCTTATGTAGTCGGGTCTCCAGGACAGTGTATAATCAATAAATACCAAGGGGGAAGGAAAGGTGGCTCTCTACTAGTTCATGTCACTGAAATACTTGCCACAGAACCCCAAGTATCTTCCAGTCTGCATTACCTGACTAGTCCATCTTGGTCTATAGAGCACTTATAGGAGAACTGACTTAAAAAGCCCAGTAGTTGTTCTGCTACTCAGCTACATCTCCATCTAATGCCAATACTGTTCCTGAAACCTAAATGTTGCCTATCCCAAACTTATAAATTGCCTCATAATCACTGACTGATAAAATTAAATCTGTGTCTGCCCCTCCTCCCCCCTGGTGGCAGCGGATAACAGTGAAAAGGCTGAGCTTGGAGTAACAGCAGGAGAGACTGGAGGAGGAAATGATAACTGCCAAATTGGATAAGCAGTTGCTTAAGAAATGAAAATTAATATGAGCTGTTTTCTAATAGCTTCCAACTCAAGTAAAGAGAATCTGTAGATGGGACAGGGACTGCATCAGAAGCACTTTCCACTGGACTTTTCTTCTTACTGCTCATTTAGTATTCTGACAGTAAATCAACTAAGGGCGCAGTGTGAGTTAAGTGAGATGAAGGACTCAGCACATATACAAAGATGTCCACTGACAGAGGCTGAGGTGCTCAGTGTAGAGGAAGTATGCACAGGGCCATGATTCTGATTCCTAGACCCTCCTCAAAGTTTACTTCCTACCTATCTCTCTTTTCAACTAGAGAGGGGGAATAGGGGTAAAAAAAGCAAGAAGAAATAAAGAAGAAATATACTTTAAACTAAAAGACCTGGAAGAGCAGTCGGAGCCTGCGTAGGGGAGGAAAGGCCTCCAGCACAGGGCCTCTGCTCCCACTCGCACACCTTGGTTGTCAGGCAGGCAGCCAACTCCTTTCTCCAGTGATAGCCTTCTCTACCAATAGTTTGCTTTTCTTAAAACATGCTACAGTCACCCAGTCTTGGAAAAGCGGTCAAGAGGCTGTTAATACAGAAAAGATGTTTTACAGGCATCTACATAAGTAAAAATGTCCCAGCTAATTACTGGCCTCAAAATATCGGGTATCTGACACTTTCAATTTTGACAAGCAACTTCAGAAAACAAATCTACATCTTTGTAAGCTGTCATGTCAAAAATGAGTTACTAGCACAGAAAGCTACACAAACAGCCATAAAATGTAACATAGCTGCTTTCCTCCATGGCTGACAGATCTGCTCAGGGATCTCTAGAGGCAGCTAAGGCCATGGGGCAAGAAAAGTACAAGAGAGCTAAGAGTTCTTAATTGTCTGCCTAAAGCTGAAAGTTCCACACAAGTTTGCTTGCTCCTGTTCCCAAGCTGGTTCTATCCATTTGCACCCCGAGTGACTGCCGTGTGCTCTCTGCAAGTCAGTGATGATCTTTATGTTTAGTCTTCACTCCTGCAGGTACAACAGTCTCTGGAGACTTAGAAATTCATGTCAGTGCCACAAATACAACTTTAGAACCAAAATACTCAGGAAAGAATGTCCAACAGAGACCAAGGCTTTTGTCTTGGTCAAGCAGAGGCAGGTTGACCCCCTCTGAGTTTGAGACCAGCCTGATCTATATACCTAAAACCACAGTTAGGGCTTCACAGAAAGACCCTGATGCAAAACAAGACACCAAGATCAAAGCTGTCAAGCAATGAACCTACAAGTAAGAAAATTTTTGCTTCCTATTTCTTTGGTTAGTATAAAGCTTAGCCTTTAATGGCTGAGTTATCTCTCCCTAGACCCTGTTCTCTATTTCCTATTGAAAAAAAAAATGGCTGTCCTCAAAGAACTGTGATACATGCCTGTGATCTGTAAGGCTTGTCAGATAAATCATAAAGTTCCTAGCTAGCCTTGGCTATGCAGTGGGACCCTCGCTTTAAACATCAATTTAAAAAGTAGGCAAATTTGCACTTAATTATTATGTAATGATAACAAGCCAGGGACTGATGGAGCAAATATAAGCAACACACCAGAAATCTAAGGTCTGTTGGAAAAGGCCTACTTTAATAATGTATAGGAGAACTTCAGGGAACACTGAACAAATAGACAATGGGAAAGGGTTAGTATTCGCTGGGAGTCAGAAGAATCCACAAGAGAAAGGACACTTAAGAGGAGAGTAAAGGTTCAACAGGAGCAGCATTCCTTCAACGTAACAAGAGTAGATTCTTTACCACATAAGCTCAAATGCGACTAGGAGAAGAAATAAAGGCTAGAGGAAGCAGCTCTTTGCTTTTGCATTAGTGCCTGGGGCCATGTGAAGATCCTATCTGAGAAGAATTGGGACTAGGATTATAAAAAGCCCTCACCTCAGGAAGCTTTGACCCATTCAGTCCCATATTCTCATCTCCCGCTTTTAGCCATCAGATTCTGTTCCAAACAAATTATCTTTATGTCCTAGAAGGAATCCTCCCGCCTATCCAGCTCATCCAATACCCCCTCCTTTTTGAGACATCATCTCTCTACAAAGCATAGGCTGGTCTTGAGTTTATGGTCATTTTGCTTCAGTCTCTAGCGTGGTGGGAACAGCCACCATGTCTGGCTCCAGACTCTTCTTTTAATAAGGTAAGAGAATTTATCATGAACTCTATTCTCATATTTGGATGTGCAGTAGAAACACAGAACTCTATTCATCACAAATAACTGAGATTTGAGAGCTAGTGAACACAACGGCGCATTTCACTCTCCTTTAAGAACTTGGCAACCACCACTCACTCTATTGTCGTGTGTTTGGCTACTTTACCTATTTATCTGTGTGACCATATAGTATTTCTCCTCTGGCAACCGACTGCCTTATTTCATCTAGCACAATGACCCCAAAGTTGACTATCTAGCTGTAGTCAATGACAGGATCCCCCACCCCCTCAAAAGACTGCATAACATTACTTTGCACGCTCTACCATGTTTTCTTTATCCATATCTTGGCTTGTAGGTAGACTTTGGCTACTTTGTGGGGTTTTTTTTCTTATATCCTTCCCACCCCCTAACACTAGATAGGAAAGAAAAATGGATAGTAGGCATCTAAAGAGGGACAATGTTATTGTTAGACTTATTTCCTGCTGATTAGGGGTGTTTGAGTTCCTTGGGACCAGTTTGATCTCCAGTGTCAGTATATCTAGTTTCTTCTTTCTTCATCATGGACGACCACTTATCAAACTGACCATTATCACCAACAACCAGCTACTCACCAATCCTTGGGGCCCTAGCACTTATATATCCTCTGAAAAGTCTCCAGAATTCTAAATGTCACACAATCGAAGAAACTATCTGTAGCTGGGAAAATCATGTGCTGCTAGAGCATGAGGCAAATCATAATCTGCTGCTGTGGACAACCTAAAGCACCCCATATTCTACATTTGAGACAAAAAGAAAAACCATATTCTTATAATATTTCTGTGTTTTTGTAAAAAAGAAATCAAAATTCTTACTACATAGGCTACTATAAACAATTCTGCATTAGATATGAAGATACAGATACTTTGAGATTCTGATTTTATTTCTTGGGTATATACCCAGAAGTCCAACTGACAGACTAGATTTTTCAAGTCTGTGAGGAAGCTGATGGAGGTGGTAGTGCACACTTTGACCCTGAGGCAGGGGAAGCTGTTACAATTTGAATGTCAGCTTAGGCTACATGGTGAGCCTGTGCTAGTAGTATGAGACCCTACTAAAAAAAAAAAAAAGGTATCCAAAGTTTGAGGAATCTCCATATTGTCTTCCACAGTAGCTAGAACATTTTACAATTCTACCAACAATTCCTAAGAGTTCCAGTCTCTTTACATCTTTGGCAACATTTATTATCTTTGGTTTCTTTGATAGCATTCACCATAATTGGTCAAATTCTTTTAAGTCTGTAATCTTATATATCTGAGATTGAATCATCAGCCCACTGCTACAGACAGCATTGCCTGTAGACCCTTCCGGGTAGCACACTAATTGGCCCATTCTGTTATTCTTCACAGACTACCTGACTACAGGCATCAAGGGAAGACACATCTATCACAGCTCAGCAAGGTCTGGACAGAATGGCACACCAGCCCAGAATGCTTTGCAATAAGCCCTGCAAAGTATGTCCACTTCTTTAATATGGAAATTCTTCACATGATAAACCAGAAGGTCCAAACTCAAACTACTCAGAGTAGGCAGGCTCGCTAATCTCTCTGTGTCTGAGTCGTAATTTTCAAATCTAGAAGAAGAAAGAAGGGCAAGAGAGGGAAGGCTAGACCCTTTCTACTCAAAAGTGATCTGAGCCATGAATGTTCATATTACTGGACATGTGTTAGAAATGCCCTACTCCTCACACACAGGGAAGACAAGCCTAACTACAAGACCCCACTGTGGGGCCTCACAGGATACTAGAACTCTTTGGGGGCTTGGAAACCAGTCTCTCTAAGCTTCTACCCCACAATATAAACCAAGAAGTCCTCACTCAGCACTCCATTTGTCTTTCAAGCACAGCTAGTAGAACTGGAGAGGAGGAGGAGGCAGCTTCTTTATCTTCTATTCAGCATAAAAGGCAGCCCATTAAATAACAAGGGACAGAAAAAACCAAGTGATGGAGCACCAAACACAGCTGGCATTAGCGCTGACAAAGGCTGAGAGAAGCACCTTGTCCTCCTTTGGAGGATCTAACCTGCATTTAACCCTGTGCTGGGGCCAGATCCTGACACAAAAGGGAGGTTAGAAGGAGGAGGAGCTGGGAAGAGAGCAAGAATTGCCTTCTCAGGATGATGTACAGAACAAGTGCAGATGCCTTCTGAGACACCCAGTGAGGAGTGTCTTTCTACATCAGGATTTCACATTACAGGCACATGCTGGGGCTGAGGTGCTTTTTTTGCCACCCACCCCGCCCCTGAAACAAAACAAAACAAAACAAAACAACAACTCCCTACACAGCTTTCTCCCTGGATTGTTAACTGCTCTGCAATGCTGCTGGGAGGAGTGATTCCGTTTTAAACGTATAATGTAATAGTTTAAGCTGTGAACATACTTTCTTACTGTGTATGCACATCTCATCTCCATGCAAACATTAAGAGATTAAAATGCTCCTCCTTTAAACTTGGCTCATTAAAGGCAATCTCCCAGAGAAGTATTGAACTTGAACTGCTTTTAAGTTAGATGCAAATAAAGGTCAAGCTATTTTACTTCCTTCTGAAGGATTTAGAGGAAACAAACTTGCAGGAGGTGGGAAAGCTGAATGAACAGAGTTTAACACTGCAAGCAATTTAAGTGAGAACAGGGATTCATGTCATTGCCAGCTGTCTTCTCCTCCCTCCACTTCACAATTGCATTGTTCATGGAAAATCAGTCAGGGAATGCAAAAGTTAAGGATCTCATGGCTACTGGTAGTCCCACAATACACATAGTAGTATTGGCAACTAATTGGGCTGTTGCTAAAGGTGAAACCTTAATCCTGAAGATACTGTACGTGTGAAGTGGGTGAAAGAACATCCTAACAGAATTTTAAATCTTTCTTATGGTTTAAAATCTAAAGCCTTAAAGATAAATCCAAACTCAGCCGGGTGCTGGTGGCACATGCTATTAATCCCAGTGCTCAGGAGGCAGAGGCAGGAGGATCTCTGAGTTTGAAGCCAGCCTAGTTGAGAGGGACAGAGACACACAGATGCATGCACGCGCGCGAGCGCACACACACACACACACACGCACGCACGCACACACACACACACACACACACACACACACACACACACACACACACACGGGGGGGTGGGTGGGGGGGGTAGAAGTGTCAGAGTTCCAGGACAGCCAAGATTACATAGAGAAACCCAGTCTCAGTTGTAAGAAATGTCTGCTTTTTTCCTATCAATGAAGCTAGCTTGGTAAGGGCCAACGTCCCACAAACTTTCCTGGTGGAGCTTTGCTCACCACCTACCCACAACCTGAAGGCATGGAGCAGCCTATTTTTTTCTCCCTTTGTTTTTTTTTTTTTTTTTAAAGTAGCCTCAGCTGGCCTGGGACTCACAGAGATTCACTTGCCTCCTGAGAGCTGAGATTAAAGGCCTGCGCCTTAGTCGCCTAGAAAGACTGTGAGTATGGACACCAGGAGAAGGAGGAAAACCACAGTGACACCATGTGCATTGGCATCAAAACCAAGCGGAGGGCTTGGTGTGCTTGCTATCCGCTTATGGTTCACAGCACACTTCCCCCATCCAAATTAAATTGCTTGTTTAACTTCTTTTGCTGTGTTCACTACTGAGATTATTCTTGCCCTGCTACTAATACAAATAAAACCAATAGTTAACACAACAAAGCTCTAATCCCAGCAAACAAAGGAGGAAGCTAAGGAGGGTGGGCTATGGTGGAGACAGGCTAAAGGATGTGCCTAAACAGTTAGCTTGCCTGGGAAATGCTGGGAGGAACAGTGGACGCAGCTTCTCAGCTTCTCTTGGTGCCAGCTCAGAAGCTCAGGGTCCTCATCTCACTAGGGCCCTAACTGCGCTTCTGAGGAGCTGGATCAATGGCATTAGCATTGGCCCTCGGCTACCTCACCTTTGAGTTCAGGACACTTTAAAATGAGCTCTGTCATCTAATTAGAGTGTTTATCTGATGAATCAAGGGAAGACACAAGCTGTCTTCTAAGCTGTCATCTCCTACTCTTACGGATTACATTTATGCCAGGGTGAAAATTTAATCAACTCAGATCAGCTGACTTGATTCCAAACTCAAAATGTAAGAGTAAGAATAGTTTATAAGATCAAGGCCTTGAAAGAACGTCAGCTACTCCTTACTACAATCCAAAGCGACATAGCTAGAGTTCTAACTTGCACTTCAAGATTTTGGGGGTGAAGCCTACAGAAGTGCAGACAATGAGACAGCTATTCCTGTAGTATGCAGCTATGAGGAAGCAGTGGAGTTCTGAACCATCTTCCACTGAGGTGTCCTTTAAATTATTTCTAATTCCTCTCTCTCTTATCCCGTAGAACGAGCTCTGTCAGCTCTGCTGTGAGGAATAGCCCTGCTGCGATGTAAAGTAACGATCTCCTTGTATCCCCCACAGGATCAATGAGCAATGGGCGCTGAGGGATGTGACTACTGTGAGATGGCTCAGCCAACAAAGGCATTTCACACGGGCTGACAACCTGAGTTTAAGTTCCTGGATACTGTATGGTGGCAAGAAAGAACTGACTTCTGAGAGCTGCCCTCTGACCCTCACACGTGTGACACACACCCCTGTCCCCAATCACATCATCGTGTTTTCACTATTTGCTGGTATGAAACCAAGATCCTTCTGAGGAATGAGAAAAGGGCACAGTTGAAGAAATATGAAGATATTTAAAGAAATAAACATAATCAATGAAGAAGATGAGTATACATGCCAGCATGGTATTCATTCAGCAAAAAAACTGGAAGATGTAGCGTGAAGGGGTTTAGAAGAACAAAAATGACAGGAGTGTGCAAAGCTGAAAAAAAGTCTGCTTAATACCTTGTACCATCAAAGTCCAGACAAGGAGTCCAGGGTCCTGGGCTATTAGCTGCCGTTTGTGCCTTTAAAAGAGTATCACTGTGTATGTATGTGCATGCACATGCCACAGTGTACAAGTGGAGGGCAGAAGATGACTTTGTGGAGTTGCTTCTCTCCTTCAATAGTCACGAGTTCTGAGGACAGGACTTGGGTCAGGCTTGAACCCCAAACACTTTACTGGAGCCACTGTGCTGGCTTCTAGTCACACTTCTTAGTGGTCATACTGGGAAGTATCAGGTCCTCTTTCTCTAGTAAGCTAGCTGTCAACAGTTTAGAGTCTAGTTGTTTATGCGCATCAAGAAATCCCAGGTGCTTCTGGAATACCATTTAACAATAAGCTCCAAACTCCCTTGCAGGTAAAAGAATCATTTTACACATTTCTAAACCATTGTTAATTGAAATATAGAGTATAAATACCCTACCACATCTAGTGGTAGCATAAAATAACTTAGAGAACAAACATGTTGACATCTAGGACATTCACACTCAATCCACAGGCTTCCAGACAAGCTAGTAACTACATTCTTCATGTTGTTGTTTCCAGATCTTGCACCCTTGTGAAGATCTAGGGCTAAGAGAAGCCTGAAGCAGCAGGAAGCATGGCAAGTGTGAAGTATGGACCATGAACTAAACCAAACCAAACCATTTCTTGTGGATCTGAGCCGCACTCACACCAAATCTTATCTTTACAAACACAGATGGCAAATGGGCCAGTGTGTTAACAATACAATAATGAACAAATGAAACTCTGTTCTGTCTTTTAACTTTTCTTTTAAAATTATATCAAAATAAAAAGGTTCAAGAGCTTGTAGGGAAAACAAATAGACCTCTGGATGATTTAAAACTGTATCTTCTGTGTTAGGTAATAACCATGCACTATGTGCAAGCTTCTGGGATTGCTTAGCAATACTGTTAGTCAACACCATCTCTCTCTACACCACTACTCAAGGCCCTCTGTTTAACCCCTTTACCACCAAATCAGAAAGGAGGGCTCCCTGGTGGTCAGCAGATCCTGTCCCTCTAACCTGTCCTCAGCTATCTACTTAAGTACCACCAGGACCAGGCAAGTTGCTTGGCCTTTTATTAGTAAAGCAGCTGAATAATTTATAAAGGTTGCACAGGGCCCATTAGAAGTGTCCTGGCAGTAATAACAGCCTAAGGACTTTGCTTACTCAGGGCTAAAGTTTAATTTGTCCATAAACAGCCCAGCTCATAAACCCACCCCATAGGTCTGACCTGCTCTATACAGTCATATGTCCTACCCGTGCTCTCTTAGGTATGTATGTCCTTATTGATGTCACCTTGTGGGTCAAGGAAACAAATCCAACCCCCAAATGATAACTAAAACATGTATCTCCACTACTATATTTCCCAAGAGGGGTGGCTATTATCATCTTTCTAAGCTTTGTTTTAGGTTATACCACAAGAAAGGCACTATTGGGTTGGTTTCTAGCCAGCAAGTGGACAGGCAGATGCAATGAATGAGCAAAGTCTGGGGATCCCCCCCTTATTGCCTTCAGAAATACAAGAGGTGAGATCTGGGTAACTGTGTACATTGCTAATATGGGTGTTATATTCTAAAGGAGGGCACATAAAGCGAGGTTAGGCAAGTGTGCTGTTATTTAGCAGGTTAATAGACTTTTCTACCCTCAGTTTTCTCACTAGGGACTGTGCTGTTAAGCGACTTCAGAAAGCTGTGGCTGAAACTAAACGACAGCTACAGTAAATACCCACTAAGGAAAAGATATTATTAGAAGATCAGAACAGTAATGAACCAGAGAATCCAAATTCAACCCATTTATCCTATGGAAAAACAGAGGCCACAGAAGCTAATGTACCGGTTCAGGGCTCTGTAACTTTGGGCAGACCCCAGAATTATTCTGATTTTCTTGAGAGGCACCCAGTTTGGTCTCTTAGATGTTGGAACTGCTATGGCTTCACCAGTCTGTGGGAACACAGTGGGGATAAGGTTTTTTTTTTTTCCTGAAATTTTAAATAATCAAAATGTTACACTGGCCCCCTAGCCAAAAAAAGTCAATCAGCTCGCTCGCTCACTCACTCACTCAGGTTCAAGCACTGCTACAGGGAATTAGGTGGTGACAAGACCAGTAACATCCCTGTCTTCATGCATTTACAGACTCAAGCCAGAGTAACAAGAGAAGGCGATGGCAGGGACTGGAGCATGGAGTCAGACATGCCTTAACTGAGGTCATTCATGCCTGGGTTGGTCTCTAGAAAGATGGTAAACACTAGGTGCAGCATACACATATATGAATAAGAAATTACAGTGCCCTCTATGAATTTCAACTTTATTCTTGGGCCATCATAGTAGAAACAGCCACACTACCACTAATGACTTTTTATAAGAATAGACCTCTGCAGGTCTTTGGTCTTCCCTTCCAGGCTATCCCAGTGTAGAGGGGTGGGTTAAGATAAGAACACCAGGGTAATCAAAGTGGAATCCATTTCAGACTCTTTCAGGTGAAGTTCATTTCTCTTCCCTCTTGAGGCTCAATTCTTAGCCCTTAGCATTTGTGTTGGGTCCCATGAAATTCCTGCCTCAAGAATCAGATCAGGGGATCAAAGAGCTATTCTTAATGTCTCAGTTGAGGCCAACTGAAGGAGGGAATGGAGGCAGAGGCAGGCTACTCACTCCAGCATTTAGCAGCCCTCCTCCACAACGGGGCCATTGAGTGGGTGCCACAATAGACGGCTGAGAATAAAAGGCTAAGGAAAGCATACAGAGTCCCCTTGCACAGAGTTGGTCATTCATCACCAGGCAAGTGCCAATATCTGGGAACAGCAATCTCAATTTCTGCAAATCCTCCAACCTGCAACAGCTGCTAGTGACTCTGGTGGGCGACTTTCCTGCTTACTAGAGTTTCCAATACCGAGCCCTGGCCAGGAGCCAAGGAGATATTACTTAGGGCAGAGCCACGCCACCGGCTGCAGCGAGCAGCAACAATGGACTTCACAGCTTATACAGCAGCTTACAAAGGGCTCCCGTGTATCTCAAAAAGCACTTCAGATAACTGGTGAGAGAAGCTATCTGCACACACGCAGTCAAGCAGTTTATTCCTAACCCACTTAATTCAAGGTTTCTGTCAGAAGCCAGGACATATTGGAGGCAGGTTCAGAGAGCCAAGAGGTCTGGATGTCTTGGAGGATGTGGGGACACAGTTAAGGCACATCTCCGGGAGAACCAGCTCAGCATGAAGGGGAGTAGCTGGCATCAGCCAGCACTTCAAATGGATAGCCAATATAAGAGAGCTAAGGCAGGCTATGGGACTCCAGCTCTTTAGAGAGCCCCCCGCCTTGTTTCCATCAGCACCCTTCAGTAGCGTTTGTAGATGTTACTGAATGAACATGCAGAGTGCTACCTGGACACCCACTGCTACACCAACTAAGAGGACTGCCAAGGTCTTCTGCCTGCCTCACCACCTGACGTCTCTGGGGACCACTTACCAACTCTTTACCATGTAGGCTATCCTACAAGGCACAGTTTAGTCTCCAGAGAACAGGTTCACCAAGAAACAGGCCCAGAAACCTAAGAAGCTAGAGACTGAGCACAGAATGCCTGCATCAGTTGTGCTCATGGGTGGTAAACACTGAATGTACACAAAAGGAACTTTTCCATAGAAGAGATAGATGCAGAGGTATGAAACAATTTCCTATTAATTTTGTCCTGTCCATCACCTTTCTATTTTTATTTTGTTCAGGTGGTGAGACAGGGTTGAGTCCAGGCTGGCCACTTTAAAACTTGTTCCATAGCCATGGACCATCTCAATCTTAGATCCCTGCCTTCACGTAAAGAGGGCTGGAGTTACAGGCACAGGACACCTTTACATTTTACAGCCCCGCTTATTGCTGCATTATTATGTACAGAAATAAGAGATTTTATGTTATTTTTGAAAATCAGTGCAAAGGACTGAGCTCAAAGCCCTCCACATACCAGCCAATAGTTAGCCAGAGAGCACATGTCCAGTTGCAGGCATCAGGCTCTGAGTTAGTGCATTTATGTGCTTTTGGATCACCAGCCTCACAGATGTTTATATCTTATTTACTCAGGAATTAGTTAGCAGAGGAGGAAAAAAAAACTTTTAGAAAGAAAGAAGTGAAATTACTTATATCAACTGAAGAATTTAGGCTGCCTACCCAGAATGCACCTTGGTTTGCAGTATGAATTTTTGAGCCCCTTTCATGTTATTTTAAAAGTGTGTAGTGAGTGTGTGGGGTGAAAGAACTGGTCTTTTACCAAAAAAGGTCCTTGTAAGTCAGAATGTAAAGAAACAAAATCAGATATTGAATTATAGGAAAAGCACAACATGTGTGTTGACCTATCAGCCAATGCAAGCTTTCTGCCCTCAATCAGCAAACACCAGGTTAGGAGGAGCTAGGAGAGGCTGGGAAGGCTCTGGTCCCAGTCCACGACTGTGCAGTTTGCATTTGTTTCTTGGGATCTATATGATGAAGTTGCTATAGTCGCTATCTACCATGAGCAGGAGCTGGGCAAGAGGATTTAACTCCTGGCACCTCTAATCTTAAAGGGCCTACTTCTATGCTGGCAGTTTACACCCTAATATGCAGGGCAGTGAAATCCAAATGCTAATCCCTTGAAGGCCTCTGCCATTTTCTTTTCTCCCTCCTGCAGTGCTGAGCAATAACAGGTGTTAGCAAGTAACCACTGACTAATCCCTTTTTAAAAGGGAGGATTGGAGCACAGATACAAGCAAGAACAAGTATCTGTTACCATGTCTTCCACCCACTGCTCTGGGAAGGAGAAAACTCTGCTCCCCTCAAATCAAAGCAGGCTGCTTACAAGGAATACCACGTGAGTGAGAAAGATGGCCACTCTACGCAATATGCCTATTTTAATACGAAGACTTGTTTTGTTGTTACCATTTCCCAATCAGTAGCACTCACGAGTATGTCTAAACTTGGAAAAGAATAAAAAAAAAATTTCCCTATTAAACAATGAGAATCAAGAGTAAAAAGAAATAGCAGTTTGCTGAAAAAGAGACTAAAATATATCAGGGCCTTAGAGTTATTTCTGCATTCCCTGCACATACAACATCATTCATGAAGAAGGCAATGGTACAAATATAGCATAAATGTCGTCTGCTCTAGCTTGTAATTTAAAATGCAAATGCTAATGAGTGAACTGGTGTATCAGTGGAGTTAATAACCGCATGCCTAGCTCAGGGGCTGCATCCAAAACACACACAGAGAAGAGACAGACACCATGTTCCAATTTAAAAATAAAAACACCCAAATTAACCCTAGAAAAATCACTAGCAGATGTAGGAGCTCAGGAAAAGGAGGCACACAAGGGCAGGGAAACAGGGACTTCTTTGCTAGTCTGCCGACTGGTAGCCATAAACATCTTCATCCACGGTAAAGGTATGCACAGGAGTTCATAGTGTTTATTCAGGAATTCTATTGTAAAGCAACGTTAGAATATACATAAGAGAAGACTACAGAGAAGCCAGAAAGCTCCAATGTGAAGTTCTTCCAAAGCCCATTCTTGAAGCCTGTATGCAGGAAGCCAAAGAAGATATACATCTCATTTATTTTTTCACAGGCAAAGAGAAAAGAAACTCTGGTTAAACCTTTCCAAAACCTCTAAGTAATTGAAATAAATGGAAAAAAGCTTTAGTAGTGAATGGATTTGTCTCAGATGCTTTCCACATATGACAGTGACTTCTGTGCCTCATTTTTGCAATTAGGAGGCCTATGCCTGGCACCTCTCCATCAGAATGGGAATGTTCCTATCGCCCTGAAATGAGGCACAGCTCTTAGTACTTCAATGGCCTCATGTATGGTGAGTCAATCAAAGTCTGTAAGGTCTTCTAAAGGTCAACGGGATGATTGCGCATGGTGGTCCACACCAGACAACTTTCAAGTGTGCAGCTCCCACACAAACTGTACAATCACATGCAAATCCAGACATCAGTTAGAGAAGCCCCAGCAACTTTATGAACAAGCTGCAAGGGGAGTAATGACCTGGGGCTGAAGAGAAGGACCAAGACCATTTCATTGTTCAATAAAGAGCAGGTTAAATGATGCAAATTGGTTTGAAAAGATGACGAGAGAAGTAGTTCTCATAGCAACCAAGATACTTCTTACAAGTAGTATGTATTGTTCACGCTGAGACTATTCACTACAAGAAATGTCATAAAATTTCTCTTAAAAAATAATTAATTGTTATATGTATGGATGCTTTGCTTGCATGTAGGTATGCGTACATGTGTTTGCTTGGTGTCTGTGGAGGCCAAAGGTGTGTGTCACCTAGGACTGGTGTTACAGAGAGTTGTGAGCTGCCATGTGGGTGCTAGAACCAAAGCTGCAAATAAGTGCACTTAGCTGCTGAGCCATCCCTCCATTCCTCCTTTTAACTTTAAATCATCAAATTATTTTTTTTGTACGTTCCCTGTCTTGGATCCAGGGTCTGCTTCTAGAATTTTTCTGGCCAAATAGACTTCCCCATAAAGCTGGGCTAGTGGAGAGTAGCCTAATCTAGGATGCCTTTCCACCAGTGCTAGGAGGCGGAAGGAAAATGCTAGCAAGCTGATGTAATGGTTTTGAAAGAAAACTACAACAAACAACCCTCTACCAAAATGTAGTCTGAAAACGCCATGGAATGCAATGGGCACAACCAGAGAGACTGTGCTAGAACTGAACACATGCCAATGGACCTATCCGATCCCTGGGAACTTCCTCTTCCCCCTTCCCTTCCCTAAGAAGATTCAGCAAGGAAGCCTTGTTGAAGCAGAAAGGAAGAGGAGGAGGAATTATAGAGGAAAAAGCACACAGCCCTGCTTCTGGCTCATTCTCGGGACTCTTACTCACTGTGAGTGACAGGTTTTGTTTCTATCGAGAATCACCCTTATCTCACCTAATCCAAAACTCTGAACTAATAAGAAAACAAAAAGCACTAGCAGCGTTCTGCATAGTAGAAGAGTCCAGAAGGAATCTTCTTAGTGATTAACCAAAGGCATTCCAAGTGGAGAATTGTACAATGTTTCTTTGGCACATAGAACCTAAGTGAGATAGTATCGGTTGAACAGTGTGACTTGGTGACCAGAGAAGTCTGACACACTCTTCAGAGGGTACCATGATGAAAAGCCCCTGGCCGACAGGCTAGCAGAGAACTGCCATAGGGCCTTGCTGTCTCCCTCAAGCCCTGGTGACCAGAATCATGCCAAGATAATTGGGCTGGTCTGATCGAAACAACTGTTGAGGAATCTGAACATTAGAATCCTTAAGTGTTTAAGCCACAAGGTCTGTGGCTCCTTTAAACTATGCTGAACAAATTTCATTTTTACTGAGGCCTCTCCATTCTCACTGAAGATAAGATACCATTGAAATACATCAGGGTGCCCTCCCTGCCTTGGCTCAAACCACTGGTCTCTGAATCTAGAATTTCCCGGTTACAGAACAGGACGGTTAGCTCTCAAAGAGTATCACAATGCTTACGGTTTCAGAATCTCCAAGTGAGTCTCATGTGTTTGTAATTTAAGGTTATGTTTCTCTTTCTCCTACCTCACATTTTGTTTGCATTTAATACTGTTTTGAGACTGTACTCCAGGCTGGCCCGGAAATATGGCAATCTTCCTGCCTTAGCCGCCCATGTGTTGGGATTACTACTGATGTGAACCACCTTATCCTTATCTTTAAAATATTTGTACTCCTTTATGTTTATACATTCCTTCCTGCTAGAAGGCTCCAACTTTATTATGCATTTCTATCTTAAGATGGTGCCCAGAGGACAGAAGACATTATTAAATAACCATGCCAGTGAATGTCCCCTAAGTTATGAGGCAGCCCATTCTGGGGCTGACTCATGATTTAAAGAAGGTAGACAATCAGCCTAGAGTCAGAGGTTTGCTCTTTCACCTGCCTGATCAGTGGTGAGCCTGCAGAGACTTCAAGCTGAGGCCACAGCACTGAAGCTCAATGGGAGGAAAGTCCTTTGAGACTCCCAACAGAAGCAGATACAGTGATGATGACTACATCCTTTGTGTAAAGCAACTCTTCTGAGAACCGATATAGGCAAAGATGTTCTGCCTTGATAGCCAATCTGCCAAAAGAAAAGCTCCACATCTTCTTGGATGCGCAAATGCTACCCTTCCCGGAAGGTTTTCCATCCCCCAGTGACTTGTTCTTCCTCTGTACTGTTGCTGTGCTTTGCATCTGGGCTGCCATCCTGTATGACCCTCCTCCCACACCCTCCATCCCAGAGAAACAGAATTGGTACAATGGCAGTGTCTGGAGGCAGCGGCTTTAAGGGCTGGATTATTTACTGTAGGAGTCAGTTGTTAGGAAGTGACCCTGCTCCTCAGGATTTTTTCTCTTTTATTTATACACTTGCCCTTTGACTTTCTACCATGAGTTGAAGCAGCAGGGGGTCCCCACCAGAAGCAAGCAGAAGCTGGCACCACTCGGATTTTAGATGATACAGCTTCCAGAAGTGAGAGCCGAAATCCACTTCTTCCCTTTACACATTACCCAGTCTCAGTTTAGCTGGTTCATGGTCACAACACAAAAGGAACTAAGACGATGCTTATGAAGTGCTACTTACATTTTTGATAATTCTAATTTTATTCTTACTTGGTTTTATACGGCTGTGTATACTACTAAATTAAAAGTTAATTTGAGAGTATAAACTATCTTGTTAATTTATGTATCGACCTTATAATAAACTTGTGAGAACTCTGGGCCTTGTTACAAATGTTGGCCAAACCTGTTGTGGTAATAATTTCCTATAAGTGACCTTTTAGGATGCTCTTTATTATGAAAAAAAAAAATAAAGAAGCACAGGATCTCCAGGAAGGTCTCTTGTCAAGCTGTCCATTTTAGGTGATGGGTCCCAACTGAAAACACACAGGCAGAGGAGACATCCAAACTGGGAAGTCCCAAGAGAAAGAATACCCCACTTTACAAATATCCATTAAGTTGCAATTCAATTAAAACATCTGAAAGGAATTCATAAGTATCAGCAGACCCTGTAATTGCTTAATTAAAGATAGAAGCCCAGCAAACACAACCACAGTAACAGTCTGATTCATTAGCACCTCTGTGATAGCAGAATGGGATTTCTCACTTAAACATACATTGGCTTTAATTGTGTAATTTGGTTAGGCACTGGTAATCAATGGGGATCCACCATTCCTGGGGCCCGGATATGAGAAGGATACTCCTGTTTACCTTCCCTCCCTTCCCCTCATTACAAGTTTTTGGTCTACTGAAACAAGCAGTTGATATTCCAATTACGACAGGCTGGAAAAGGGACTTTAAATTGAAGGAAGGAAATGAAACACTATTTAAAGGCATTCAAGGTGGAAGGACAGACACATAGCCACACCCTTTGTGCATCATGAACAAACCCACTATCAGTCATCAAAATGCAGACACCTAGAACCTTATCACCTCGCTTGTCAGAATGCATCACCAGGGGGCGGGGCATGGAGCTATAATGGAAAAGAGATGCCAGAAGGGAGGCAAAGGGAAGCCTCATTTTCTAGTCCTAGCTCACGTGCCTCAGTAAATGGTTAATTATAAGTCACCTACTGTGATTCACATGGAACCCCTGCCAAGTGGCTGCTGCCATCTAGGCAGCTTGTCCCACAGTTAGTTCCATGTAAGGTGAGTGCTATCTACTCCAGCCCCTCACCCTGCTCACCTTGGCTTGTAATTCCCCAGACTGCAACACCTTTAAGGCATAGAAGTGCAAACAACCTGTATGTGTCTCAATCTAGGTTGGCAAAAGATCCCAAAGACCTGATTTAAGATTCCTTACACTACTTTACCCTGAAGGTTCAAATCACTCTTCTCTTTTAACTCTGGAGAAGGCATTTTGTTTACAGGACGCTACCTTGAGACCTGCTATGCTTAGTCAGTGCAACAACTTCCTGAACTGTGCCCTCAACATGGCCCTGATGCCCAAGAGGTACAATGTAATTTACAACGGAAAAATCTTCACACAAAGGTCATGGTAATAGTAGGGCACACACCCATATTCATAAAAATAAGGATCAAGAGGTACATGAGTTGCAAATATATGCTTCAGTCTTTCTTAGACAAGACTCCAAAATAAAGCTTAACACACACGGAGAATGATTGAGCTAACGTGAAATCAAAGACTAAGGTATGCTGCTTTTGTACTAATGGAAGGGAACGTGTGAGGCTTACTAAATGATGCTTGAGGAAAACTGATGCCTTAAAAACAAACGCAAGCTGCCGTGGGTTCTCAGGACACGCTGACTGTGATCTGCCTCCGAGAGCAAAATTAAGTGCGCATAGGAGGCAGCCCGGCAGGCTTAGGGCCCTTCAGCAGTCTCAGCTCTGATGGGCTAAGGTCATCTTCTCGCTGACCAAACCTAGGCCAGGTGCTGAAAGGACTAAAGGGCACGAGCTGTCAGGAGGCACTGACCTGTTAGCTGCAGCTGACTTTCCCAGCCCCACCTGCTACCCCATCTGACTAAACAATCACTTCACGTACAGGGGTGCAGGAACCGTGACAGAGAGACCAGCTGGCTCGGGCCAAATGCCACTCCCTATCAAGCTGTGGGGCCGTCTGCCCAAAAAAGGCCACATAAAAATGCAAAGTGTCCACCCCACCTTCAAGTACAGAGAGCTCTCCAAAAGGCTGGGATTAATGAGAGCAGCAAGGAGGGACAGAGCTCAACAAATGTCTTGACTTTCCCCTTGAGAATTGCAATTCGAATTCCTCTCTAGTCTAGTGAATAGAGACCAGTTTAGCAGCTCATTTGATATGGTGTGGAGCGAACTGTACCATGAGAATAGACTGTTCTGACAGCCACAGCTCAGGTCTCCTGTGCTCACTCAGCTCGACGATGTCACAAAGGTCTCTGTAGGCAGACTCACTCCACCCATTTCTCGGAATTTGCAACAGGGCCCCTCAGCAAGTTAAACTGCATGTTCCCTAGGATTTTTCTCTATCCTCCCTATCCCTGCACAACCTCTTTTGAAGATAGGGTCTCATGTAGCCCAGGTTAGCCTAGATATATAGCCTCAAACTCTTGATTATCCAGCCTCTATTTACTTAGTACTGTGATTACAGGCTTTTACCACGAGTCTTGGTTAGTCCATCTTTTTTATATGAAGATTTTGCTGAGTTTTAACTAGCAATCTAGGATTGTTTTAAGAAAAACAAACAGTTATACTAGATAGCTTTCCAACTCTAACATAGAACCTCATGACTTGAAAGCATGTATCAATTTTAGAAGTACGGTAGATGCCGGCATCCTTTTGCTTGCCACGTTACCCAGTCAACTCTTGTTCATATGTACTATTTTCCATTCTCTGATAGATTTTGAGTTAAGCAATCTATATCTGGTAAGTCTGCTCCTTACCAGCAGTCATGGGTGTTTTCTAATCATCTGGAATCTGCCTTTGATTATTAACTCTGATGAAAATATATCATCAAAGATCACCTATGACTTTCTGATTGATTAAATAGTACAAAATCATGTCACTGCGTTGTACACGTCATGTTTTGACTCTGACCAGGCTGGCTCCTCAGAGTTCTCCATCACCTTAGCTTCCTGAGGGCCACTCTCAATGGGTTTGTTACTCTCAGGGCTGAATCTGCTATCTGCATATGAATTCTTAGCCTATGCTGGAGTTCCTGGGTGTTCACTTTACATATGGGGTGGAATAAACCACTCCTAAAGCTGTCCTGGAGGCACCCAAAGAGTCTCTGCACACATGCGGAGCACTCCCTGATCTGAGCATCTGCCCAGGCTCTTTGGATGAGCCTCAACATTTCCATGGAAACTATAAACATTACACATCCAAGGCCAAACCAGCTACCCATTCCTCTAACCAGTTCCTATCACTGTGTTAGCTTTGACGATGGCCTTCATAGTCTACTCCAGGGCTCAAGCTTAGGATGCTTGACTTCCTCCCCTACACTTATCCTAAACAAAAGTGAGTCTACCTCCTAAATACTCGTGATTATACTTTTTACATGTATTCACTGCTATGGAATCTATCTTTCAAACTGAAAGTTAACTTAGGCAGTGACTTGGAACTATAATTCTTAGGCTAATGCTAAGTCTACAGAGGAAATGCCTGACACAGTCAAGCAGTATCTTGCAGGACCACCGTGAGCTGGCTCTGTTGAGGAGCTGAGTTCAGAAGCTAGTGGATGTGAGGCCGGGTTTCCCGGAAACAATCAGACCTTTTCTGTTTTTTATCCTGGACTAAACTCCACACTGCCAAGACGCTGCTTTTCTCAGGTAGAGCAAAGAATGAGCTGAATATATACCTCAAACCCTAGAGCAAGAATCCACAGCCAAGAAACCTTGCAGCTACAGAAAGCTTAAGAACAGGGCACACATGTTCACAGGAACAGACTCCCACCACCCTGTAGTCTTGCTTTTCTACAATTGCCACCAACAGAAACAAATTTGGCCCTCTAGCAAGGTATGGATTTGATTCAAGCCTTCTTTCCCCAACTGTCCCTGAGGATGGAGTCGTAGTTTTCTTGGTCCTTGCAGGAAACCTGCAGAGCTGCATGGGGACCATCGAACTGGCAGAGTTCCTGAGGAGCCTTGTCTAGAGAGGACAGTGACGCAGCACAGCCAGGTGCTCAGGGAGGGGTTTATTGTACATGACTCAAGCCTTCCAGTTGGGGCCTGAGGGAGCCCCTTATCTACACAAGAAGTTCTCAGGGCCTTCCAGGAAAATGGGGCCAAAGGAATCTGGCTATGGATGGATAGAAAGTGAAGCTCTAGCTCCCTTCAACCACAGCAAACTCTATTCAAGAATTCAACAGAAGTGCTGAGGCAACAGGACAGTAACAGAAAGGGCCATCTGGGAGCACAAAAGCGCGTGTCCTTTGTGAGAGGATGAATGTGTACTAGGGGTGGGAAGAAGAAGGGACAGCCTTCCTTCAAAGACCGTAGTTTCTGTAAGGGCTGGAAATAAATATCTTTATTATTTGCCAGCAGCGAAGAAATGAAGCTGTTTATATTCTGAATATATAAATGTAAGCTGTTCAAAGAGCACAGTTCATATAGTCTCGCTGTCTGGAAAACGTTAAGCAACCCAGAAAGGCAGGCTATGAGGGAGGGGTGAACGGTCAGGAGGCAGGCTTGCTCTATGTAGCACGTCACTCTCAGTCAACAAGAAACACTCCTCATGGAGGAGCCTGCGAAAGCGGCGTCACTGCTAGACTTTCCTAAAGGACTGGGAACCTGATGACATTTGAAGAAAAAACAAAAACAGAAACAAGTGGCATTGCCTGGGGAATTCCACGGGCAGGGCAGCTCAGATCCTGAGGGCTGCCTACTAGTGGCATGGCAGGAGCAGGTGACCTTAAATGGCTAATGCCAAGTATTGGAATTTTATTATTTGTTTTCCTAGGCTTAGAATTCCTTCCATTTAAGCAGGATGAGGTTCACTGCTGTCTTTCAAACTATTTTCCAAAGTCATATGCTTGGTGGAATGGAGGAAAAATGAGAGCTTGAGGCTACAGGGAAAAGTCCAGGGTCAACATCCCACAAGGATATATTGGACAGGGAACTCACCGGCCAGCAGGAAGGTGATGAGGCAGGTCTCCTTAGGTAAATAGAGCTTGAGGCGAGAGCCACTGAAGACATACTCTACCACAGCCTCAGAACGGCCTGCCCGCTGAAGAAAGGGCAGGAACTGCTTTGCTTTCTGGGTGTCCTGGTGGAGAAAAGAAGGAGACAATCACTGGACAGCAATGGACACAGACATATGCTCCTTTGTCTTCAGAGCAGTGGACACAGACATGTACTCATTTGTCTTCAGTTGAACTTGCTAGAAGAAATATTGTTAAGCAATAGCTTCCAGAACATTCTTGTTGACCAATGCTTCCACACAGCAGCTGCACACTAAGTGTGTACATGAGTTAGGTGAGTATCTGGGAACTGAGCTTATTCCTGCTCTGGGGCAGGATGAAGAGTTCATTTACTCCTAAGCTAAAACTGAGCTCAGAAAACTAATACTATTCTCCCATGGCAGCTAACTGAAACTTTAATTTTCTTTAAAAAGAAAAAAAAAAGTTCAGGTCATGTTACACAACACCTACAATTGTTGCTCAGGAAGCCATAAGTAGTCTATCTTCAATTGTAAACATGCTGTATAAGACTCCAAGCTCTGGCTTAACCTTGTGCAGAACCTGACCTTCTCTGGACCTCAATTCAATTATCCCTGTTTCGCATGCATTTTGAGGAAGGGGGTGTTTGTGTGTTGGGGGAGGTTCTCTTACCCAGGGAAATCTGTAAGAGCAAGATGTATTCCATAAATACAAAGACCACATCACACCAGCACAAATAATTATGGAAATAAACACACACACACACACACACACACAAACCATCTAGTACTTTCCAAACATTTTAATGCATCAACACAAGTCCATGCATTCTGCTCTCAAGAGTACCAAGTGTGAGCACTTGAGTGCGTCTCAGAGCTCTTGACCACATAGTCACTGAGGGCTTTCAAATCCTCTCAGTCTCTCAAGCTAATTAAACAGATGATAGAGTAAGCAAGCACCAAAATATCACATCACATATGCTGGGGGAATAGTTGCTGGATTTGAGAATTTCTGAGGTTTTTAGCCCAGATAGCAGAACTGCAAGCTCTCTCTGAGGAGAGCAAATTCTGTGGACTTTACTGACTTCTGCAACACAGGCAATCTGCACTCAGCCAGGCTCTTCCATTCTGACGCTTCTCCTAGAAACACAACTATTGTATCTAAATTAATGTACATACAATAATGAAAATTTAACAAGCCATCAAGTATTACAGCAGTTCCACAGCAGCCAAAGATGCTCCTCTCACTCAAATCAGTGAGGTAGCTGTGATGAAAACAATATTTATAGTAATAAGATCTACCCCCCCCCAAGGGATTTTCAGGGAAAAGGAGAGCCAGTCATCCATTCTCAGGCTTCCTAATGGCACATTGGTAGAAGGTAAGCTAACAATGAGCTGTAGTGGGCTGGAAACTCCCCCAGTGAACACTTAGGCGACACATATTCTACTATACACATACAGCAGGAAAAATGCCTTTCTGGCAGTTGGCTGAAGTCCAGGACAGTCAAGCAAGACAAATGCTCCAAGGGAACAAAAGCACTACCTGACTCAAATCCTTTTGCCATACTAGTCTAAATCTGGGGCATTATTCATGAGCTGAGCCAGTAAGTCAACAACAATTACCAAATTGATTATTGCAAATCATGAGGCAACCCAATATCACTGTGAAGGAATTCTAAATTTTCCAGAAATAGACTTTGGCTCACCCCTGTCTTTTGGCTCTATATGGAAGAGAAAGAAATATGAAGATGATTATAATACACACACACACACACACACACACACACAGAGTCTTTAATGTTATTATTGACAAGGAAGCTGTGTCCTTATCCTCCCCCTTTTGCTAACTTGGCTAAAGAGCAGGATAAAACACTCCCTGCTTTATCAGGGAGATGCTTACTCAGAACAATCAAGGAGATTCAAGAGACCTGACTGATCTCTATGCAATGAAATCACAGAAGACCTACCTCCCTCCCTTATGTCTCAGCTCACAACCTACCAGGCTGACTCCAGAAATGACCCATGGGAAGATGACAGAAAGAGAGGCATGTCACTGACGATGGCACAGATTAGAAGGGGGAAGTGAACAGTGAACACTGAAGGCATGAAACTTTAACAGCTTTCCATGTTTACTTCTAGATGCCAAACGGTAAAATAAGTCATGAAGTGCTTGTGTTATTGAGGCAACGATTCAAAGGTTTAGGAGATGAAAGGACACGGGACCACTCATTAAGAGGAAGAATGGAGACTTCATCCAAGTTGACAGCATTTTAAGAATGAAAGGATCTTATGAAGTCAATTAAATTGACTGTAATAACCAAGAGATGTCAACTCTTTGGAATCTCAGTCACAGCCACAGGATGGTGTCTGTCTTTCCTTGTTATGGTGAGCATATCACGCTCCTTTTCAACAGGAAAATTCTTGAGACCGCTTACTTCTGTGGTTCAGATGAAAAGAATAGTACAGAATATTGGTAACTTTCCTCAGGTGATGTACCTATAAACCACTCCAGATAATTTAGATGTAAAAATTATCTTAGGAATTCAGAGTATATTACAACAAAATGGATTGAATGTGGCTAGGTAAGTTGCCTTTCAAGGAGCCTATATAAGCATGGAAAAGTATTTGGGCCTCACAGTGATGTTTAGGGCTAATCAGAGAAAGGTAAAGAAAGGTAAACAAGATAAAATTTGATTACAAGAAATGAACAATAACAGAGGCCAGTTTCTAGTCTCTAGTGAAGTTCAAAATGCAAACAGATCTTTAGGCTAACACAGTGGTAAGGTTCAGAGCTGCCACTAACAGGACAGGTTCAGTCCCTTCCCAATAACACAGAAGTACAACACACTCAAATTTGGTAATAGTCAAAGATTTCTTCACAAAAAGTGTAACCCTGAGTTTGTTTTTTAAAGCAGACATTAAAAGATCTCAGGATAATATTGAGATGTATAGCACCAAATGCTCAGCTTACATGGGTAGACTGTCATCCTCAGGTATTCCATGAGATAGCTTACTCATGAAAGAACTGGGAAATCTACTGCCATAGTTCCGTGGTACTATATGGGCTCAAGAGAATCTGTGCAGAAAACTAAGCATAGTTCTCTGCTATCTATAGAAATACTCTCCTCCATTGGTGTAAATAAGAACTACAGCAGCTGTAGGTCTGGGCAGGAGCTTTTCCTTTGGGTTGCACTGCTAGTTTTCACATTACCGGTGCTTCACAAGTATTTTTCTGTACTCTGGGAAGAGCGAATGTGAGGTTGCATTAGCCACATTTAACCTGCTACTGTAGATGGCATCACTTTAAGGAATGATTCTGCCTCCTCAATACACCTTGAAATTGAGAAAGTAATGATGCAACAAATGTTCCCGGGGTGACTTCATTTCAAAGCAGTTAGTACTATACCTCAAATTTAGATCAACAGGATTTAGAATGACCCCCAAGAAAGATTCTCCTTAGAGAGAGTCAAAGGATATAAATACATCTTAATTATTGACTCCCATTGTGCTCTGTTCTGGCTTAGGCCCAATCTTTCAAATGTGGAAACATCACATTTTTCTTTAAACACATTTTAAAAAACATTTATTTACTGTAGGTATGTGTTACATTCATGTGGGGGCCAAAGGACATCTCTTTGTAGTTGGTTCTCTTCTTCCACTAGGTGGGTTCTAGAGACTGAGCTTAGGTCATCAGGCTTGCTGTCAAGTGGCCTTTACCTGTTGAGCCTTTGATAGCCTTCCACCACATCTCTCTGTGGCTATACAAAAATCTATCTGAACACCTGGGCTGCCAACTCTTCCCTGAAAAGTATTTTCCTGTGGGTGGTGCATATATGTGATCTTAGCACTTAGGAGCAGGAGGGAGCAAGATCAGGCTAGAGGAGATCCTGTCTCTAGAAAACAAAGAACAGGGCAGGGGATGTACCTGAGCTGGTGAGTGCTGGCCCTGAGCTCAGGACCAGACAATGTGGGAGTGGGGATGCATGCCTGTTTTCCATTCTGGCCCTGGGGAAGCTGAAGGAGGAGGTTAGAAGTTTCAGGTTAGCTACTCAGTGAGTTGGAGAACAGCCCAGGATAAATCAAACTGCCTTAAAAACCCAAATAACACCAAAGTACCCTCCTGTGAAAACAACTAGTTTTTCTCTTTTTTAAATGATTTTTGCAATTATCAGATTTGGGAGAGTGGTAAAGTTGGTTGGAAGTAAGAGCGGTAATGAAATAGAATCCTAGAGAACAGACAAAGGACAGGGGCTGTAAGGGCAGAACTTGGACAGTCAGAGGCACTGATCTAAGAGAACACAATGTACAGAAATGATAGGTTCATGACGCTGTTCACATGTACCTGACCTTAGCAAAAAGAAATTCTATCATCTTCCCCCTCAAATCCCCATACATGAAACATCATAGCACTCGAAGGAGCACAGGGAAATGGGAAGAGGGTAAGCCTATTAGTTACCAGGTAACACTCAGGATTATCATGTGCAAGCCTCAAATGGGAACTGTTAAGAAGGGAGCTCACCAATGAATTCCCATCACCACAATCATGCTTCCATTAACATCAAAGAATAACCTTGAGGCAGAACAAATTACACACATAGGTGGCCCTGTTAATCTAGACATCCTCCGTCAGCACTGGGAAGCTCAATGGTGAAGAAATCATCGGGCCCAAGGAGACTTCTTGGAAGCACCACAGGTATTTTCCCTACTTTCGATTGCCTCTTCCCCTGGCATGAACTGGGTGTGTTACTGGCCCCTCAGGGCCAACTCATCATAATGCATAATAAGTGAAAGAGGAGGACAGACAGGTAAGAATGGAGATCACAACTAATCGCTGAGGACACTGAGGCAAACCTGTTTTTTCATGTTAAAGACTACTGTGATCGTTCACTGCCACAGTCATCTATCTTTGCAGGCCTGTACAGAATAGGCAAAGTACTTGTGCAGTGGCACAGAAGACAAATCACAACTACATCCCCTACCAGAAAGGCAGAAACACCGCTCATCACTCCACACTCTTCCTCCCTTCCACATGCTGGGTTAATTCTTAGAATGGGTTTCTGGTTCTCTGTGAGGAGTCAACTGCACGGCATGCTAATCTCCTGGAATAAACGGGACTCTGGTGGGGAGGACACTTGGGGATGCACTCCAGCTCCAGTGGTTCGGCAAAGCACTTACAACCCTGAAGCCAACATCCCCCAGCTAGTTATTAGTATTTCACAGTTAAGAGTGTGAGGGTCTGGTATGTGTGTGTGTGCAAACTTTGGTGAGCAGCACGTTTAACTGGGATAAAGGAAACATAGAAGAAAGTCACAGAGAAAAACACTCAGAACAAAACAGCATTCTACCATGTTTTTTATAAAGGTGCTGAATCTAGGCCATCAATAATCTCTCATTAAGTGATGTCTGGCTTACATCACCTCATGCTGCTGGCTTAGCTGGCACATCACACCGCTCAGGCTAACCACAAGTCAGAGCACAGAAGTGGTTGTCTGGGCCTGGGTTCTACCTCTGTCCATTAGTAGGAACACCAGCTGGAAGAAATCTGCATTCTTATTTGTGGCTCTCTTGAAGTTAAAAATTCTATACCTTCATCTGTTATTGAAGGAATACATCCCAAAGAGCTAAACCAAATTTCCAAATGGAATCTGCAAGCTAAGAACAGACAAAAGACAAAAGAAGTCTGAATGGAGTGCTACTGGAACCAGGGGAAGGCAGACACCTTAGTTCCAGCATGACCTCTCTTCCAATAAGGAGGAACTAAATCCTTTGTGGTTTTGCAGACACACCTATTTCAGAAATGCCAAAAGTAACAGGCATCTATAAATGATTCCATTTGGTTGATCCAGCTGTCATGGGATCTCTCTCCCATGTACAGTACCAAGGAAAGAATTGAGGACTTGGTGAGTACTAGGAAGATAAGGCTCATTTTGCTGACTGACAAGCATAACCGTCCCAGACAAGCCAGGTAACAGGCACAGGGTATGTCCTGGACTTTGAAGAACCACTTAAAATAAAGAATGGCCTAACAATTCACCAGCTTGGGATAAGTAACTTGTACAGGCCACACCATGTCATAGTTCTATGCTGTAGGAATGATAAAAGCACAGCAGGCACTTTGTTAGGGCTGTCATTCTGTGATGAAACCCTAGGACCAAAGAGCAAGTTGGGGAGGAAAGGGTTTATGGGCTTACATAGTCCACCAATGAAGGAAGTCAGGACAGGAACTCAAACAGGGCAGGAACCTGGAGCCAGGTTCTAATAAGGGTGCAGTATACGCCATGGAGGGTGGTGCTTACTGGCTTGCTCAACTTGCTTACTTATAGAACTCAGAACCATCAGCCCAGGGTGATATCATCCACAATGGGCTGGACTCTCTCACATCAACCACCAATTAAGGAAATGCTGTAAAGGCTTGCCTACAGCCCGATATGATGGAGGCATTTTCTCATTGCTCCTTCCTCTCTATGATTCTAGCTTATGTAGAGTTGTCATAAAGCTAGCCAGGATGGGTATGAATCTGAGGATTGGGCCAGGTTGGTAGAATGCTTGTCTAATATGCACGAGGCTCTGGGTTCCATGCCCAGGACCACATAAAACTAGCCATGGTTTGTGTAAGACTAGCACTCTTGGCTATTTCATGAGCTCAAGGCCAGCCTGGGGTTCAGGAGACCCTTTTTCAAAAGGGAAAAAGTGAGAGGGCACATTTGTCAAAGCTCACAGAATTATATGCTGAAGATAATATATTTTAAAATTTAAAAGGTAAAAATAACCAGAGTATGAGAATGCATTTCCTTAATTTAAAATTCAAGACAACTTTTACCCTAGCCAACTAACTTATCATTAAGTACGATAAAATGACAAGTTCGAAACTATTAGCTCAATAGTTATTTTTTTATATGAATTACTTTAATATAATAAAAAATTGACTGTACTAAAGCACTTTAAAACTTTTAACCAGAAAATGGTTTAGATGTGACATTGGTTAGGAGACTAGGGGAAACAATCTTACCAGTTTTTTCCAAACTTGCAGAAGGAAGTTTCAGCTCTTAGGTAACAGCTAAAGGAAAGCAGGGGAACAAATGCCATGCTCAGCAAACCAGAGCGGTGTGCACAGTTCAAATAAGGAGCACGGTTTCAGCCGACCGCTGTCCATGCTATAATCCCAGCACACGGGAGGTGAATGTAAGGAGTTCAAGGCCAGCTTCATCTTCATAGGGAGTTTGAAGCCAGCTTGAGCTACATGAACTTGTCTTCAACAAAACACAAAAAAGGTACAAAAGGTAAAAAGTGCTTGCTGTCAAGTCAACTACGTGGGTCCAGTTCCTGGGACACACAGGTAGAATGTGGTCCCTGCATCCTCAAACACTTGCTGTGTGTCACATGCACCAACTCATCAAAGCTGTAAAAAGCTTTTTGGAGGCATGAGGAAGGGGGTAAAAAGAGAAAAGGTTTCACTAAGTCCTAACACCTACCTGGAAACAAAATCAGCTGGTATGACTTAGCATGAATAAAATAATTCTAAAACAAAAGAAAAATTCTACACAGGCTTAGGGATTGCTTTTTTATTGAATGACTTTCAGTTTCCCAAATTTAACCAGCTCAAAATAAGCTGTGAGAATCATTTAATTCAACCTTTAGAAATGGAGTTATCGTCTTTTAGTGGTAAAATCTACATTTTATCATGAACCAGAAATATAATGCACTCACCATATTCTACATATAAATAAGCTAAGTTAGGCATATTAACTGCAGAAGATGGTATATGTGCTTCATATACAAAGGATGACAACATAACCTGATTTACAATAAAGAAACACATATACTGACTTGTTCTCTTCCTGCCTTCAACCCTCATTTTCTAATAAGGGTGCAGTGTAGTCATTCATGCAAAACTAAGGTTGCCAAGTCAGGGTCTTCCCAAGACCAGCTAACCTATACAGCCAGGGTAAAGCTATCAGTCAAATTCATGTATCCAGAAAAGTCTTCCATAGACCCATATTTTCTTGTCCTCTTTCCAGATCATCCTAAATTGTCTTCCTCCTCCTCTTCCTGCTTGCCAGTACTCTTAATTTCTCACCAGCATACTTCTATAACTTTTGATTCAATTGACTGTCATGATTTTTGTCCCATGATACCACAAAAATAGCTGTCTTTGGAGAGCCTCTACCCATGGGCTCTCCAACCCTGCTGCTGGCCTCCACATGGGGTCTGCCAGCCGTTCCCTCGTCAGGACCCTACAAACTCCTTCATGCCTTCTCCTGGAATGTGGCTTCCTCTCAGATCCATGCCTTCTACTTCCCTGTCCTTAAAAAAAAAATTTCTCTTCATACTTCACACAGAAAATGTCTTATCTCTCTGAGGTCAGGTAAATAAATATTTCTATTCAGGAAAAAGACTATCCTATTCAGATAGCCTCGAATCAGTAATAAATCCCTTTCATTATTCAACAGTGTAGCAACACATTATACTCTTGATAGTGCTGAATGCTTTATGATGTATAGTTCCTGTATGATGTACAAGAAAGTTATTATATTATAAAACAATGGTAATTACTCTAAAAATAGGCAGGAGACATGGCAATTTGTTTTCTGGTTCAGAAATACAAATATATAAGGGAAAAAATGTTTATAGGCAGATCAAAACAAGCTAGGAGAAACACCTTTCAATTATTTTCCAATTAAATATTCTGCCCAAACATGCAATTTCTAAGTGTAAATGTCTCATTTATCCAAATAAACCTTTAAACTGATGAGGCAGTACTGAAAAGAAGCGCACCACAGGCAACTGGGAAATCCAAAGGTTTATACTTTTAACAGTTCTGTTGCTTCTTTTCTAAGCATCGTGCAATGAATATCTATCTATCTATCTATCTATCTATCTATCTATCTATCTATCTATCTATCTATCTATCTATCTATCTATCTATCTAATCTATCCATCCATCCATCCATCCATCCATCCATCCATCCATCCATCCATCCATCCATCCACCCACCCACCCACCCACCTACCCATCCATCTATCTATGCTGCCTTTGTTGGCCTGGAACTTTTATGCTGACCTCAAAAATCATAGATCTAGCCAGGCAGTGGTGGCGCACGCCTTTAATTCCAGCACTTGGGAGGCGGAGGCAGGCGGATTTCTGAGTTCGAGGCCAGCCTGGTCTACAGAGTGAGTTCCAGGACAGCCAGGGCTACACAGAGAAACCCTGTCTTGAAAAACCAAAAAAAAAAGAAAAAAAAAATAGATAGATCTGCCTGCCTCTGTCTCCCAGTGCTGAGACTAAAGGCTTATAGCATCACACCTTGCACAAGTAAGTTTGATGGCGACAAGACAGTGTCTTCAGGAGTGAGGCATGAGTGTGACCTAGAAACAGTGTAGCCAAGGCATGTGGCACTAGGATATAGAACAAAGTGCATCAGCTAGAGGCTATATCTGGATATCTATTACAAGACAGGAATAAAAAATAACTTACAGGTGTGAAATATTATTTTTCTTTAAAACTTTCAGACAGATTTTTATTACTTCCAATGTCTCTATAGGTTAGAGGTAAGAATGTATTAAAGAATCAGAAAATGGCTCAAGAGATAATTAAAATGAAATGTGCAGAGAAAAGAATTTAAAATGGCCTGATGAAGCAGACATTTTCATTTCATGGGCAAATCAAGAACTCAGGGGCAAGGAAATTGATGTCAGGCAAAGCTCTACTCCAGACAAGAAGACAACTTCAGAAAAAGAAAAAAAATGTCAGTCAGTAATCTACAACACAAAATTCAAAAACCTTAAGTAAGTGTCAACTAGCTATTAGATGGAGACAAATGCATTTCCCTAAATATTTTCTTCATGGAGAAGACTGACTGAAGAGATGCAGAATCTTAAATACTGAGGTCAAACACAAAGTATTCAGTGGTCTCATAATGTTAAGCAAAAGCATTTTTATTATATTTAATTAATACTTTCCAATGTCTGGTGTTTTTAGAGTTAATAAAAAATAGATAATTATATGATTTGGAAGAGGAAGTTCTAGTTTCCTCAATATGTAGACAAATGACAACCATTATGGTAGAAACTTATTAAGGAAAACAGAAAGTAATATTTTGAATGACTCAAAATGTATCAAATTAAAAGCCCACTTATTTTACTCAATAGTTTTCCAGAAAAAATGTTATTCTTTGACCTAGCTTTCTGTTTGTGGTTGGGATTGCTTTAAAAATTACAGACTATGATTTAAAGGTCATTTATGATACACACACACACACACACACACACACACACACACACACACCCCTTAAATACAACTTCAAGAGGCAGATTAAGGCAATTACAATATAACACGTTAAGCCACCCACCCACCCAACAGTAATAAATACCTCCTATGTCCTCTTCTAGGAACTGACTGTACAGCTGAGATAAAATACATCTTAGGTATTAAGCCTGTAGGAAGTTTAGTCAGGATTTCCTCCCATTCTACCATCAGTCTGGCCACTCAGTTATCTCCATTAATATGTAGAAATTTTTAATTTTTAATTTCATTTAACTAATTTGTTAATTCTTGGTTTTATTTCTGAGCAACTGGAGTCCTTCAAACAGTGGTTAAAATAGAAAAAACAAATGGCCATTAAACACACACACACACACACACACACACACACACACACACACACGTACACACACACACCCTGACAATGTTTTTATCAGGACAATACAAACTAAAACTACATCAAGAGTCCATATCTCACTCCAGTCAGAACAGCTTTCATTAATAAAAAAAAAAAAGCTGCTAGGTGATTCAGTGGATACAGGCCTAATGTCTGATTTCAATCTCTGGGGCCCACAAGGTAGACGGAAAGAGAGGATTCCCTCAATCAGAGACATACAGTCTCTGCTCTGAAAAGAATTTAAAATACTTCAAAAAGTAAAAGAAATGGGGTGGCGGAGGGGCACAGTCTGCTTAACTAATATTTTTCCAGCACAGAGGTACAGATGATTTTCATTTTCTTCTTTCACCTGCTTGTAGTAGATTTAGTTAAAAACAAAGTTCTTCTATGTAAGGAAAAAAGGTTTTCCTATTTATTATTAACATTCAAGACTAATTCTGCTTTGCCCAGATAAACTCACAAATCAGTTCAGTCAGATAACCGTCCCTCTAGCTCTGGAACCCTGTGCGATAAATTCGTTCTTTATCTTTTGAGACAAATACTTTTGATGTTGACTAGTCTGTAAATGATGTGGAAAACATCACTGGGAGCTGATGAGGAATTTGTTCTGACTCAATCAAAGGGCTGTACGCAGAGTGCTTCCCAGTACAAGACAACAGACTTAGGAGTCCTTCTTCAAAGGGACCACGACTTTACATAGATAATTATGGTTCAAAGTCAGAAAGGTACAAAATAAACAAAGCTCACATATCAGACTGGTTTGAGAATTTGAAATAAAATGTGTTCCTAGTAAGGCAACAGCACGCTGTCAAACACCTCAAAGCCATGCTCAGCAACCCAGGCTTCCACACACAAGTGGGAACAATTGATAAGAAGCTTACAAAGCAAAGAGGCAACCCCTACAGGAAAAACACCTTCATGGCAGTTTAATGCAATCTTTTGTTCTGGAGGTCACAAACTCTTCCTGAAGCTGTATGGAGCATGTACTCCTAGCCTCACCCTGTAGCTTTCAGTTCAAGTACTGAGGTAAACTACATGTGGACTATATTGATGATCTGCTGATCAGTGAAATCCTCATTGATGGAGTGATGCAAATGAAATGCAGTTTGGCAATCTTGTTTTCAACCAAGGAGCTCCCATCCTTTTCTCTGTCAGGCACTTACACTTGTAGGAGCTCTCCGGGTTTTCTGACATTCAAACTATACAGGTACCATTATCACACGTATACACTGACGGAAAGTATGTCAGCCTTCTGCTAATCCAGGTGGGTTGATTTCTAACTTCTGCCGCCACCACCTCCACCACTACCCTGCTCCTGCTACCTACACTAACCAAGAACATGGCGCCAAACACTGAGCAATTCTTAGATCGTCACCTCACGTAACAGTGATGCAGCAGGGTTTGTGTAGTGACACTTTTTTAACACTATGTCTCTTTGGCAACAAGCTTTTCCATTCCCTTTGCCAGCAACTCCCTCATACGGCTATATGACCTTTATATTTGAGAAAAAAGGCCAAGGCCTAGGGATTTTTCTTAATGTGCTCTGTGGAGCCAGCGGGATGGCTTGAGGGCAGAGATGCTTGTCTACACTGAGACAGGTTCTTGAAATTCATTGAAAGAGAGGTCGAACTGCTGAACCATGTCCTCTGACCACCCCATGTAGGCTATGTTGGGTGTGCAGCTATACATACACAGATAGCTCAGATACATTAAATTTTAAAAATTAATAATTAAAGAAAGTTATGGTAATGCATATCTTCAATCCTAGTGCTTTGGAGGCAGAGGCAGGCAGGCAGAATTCTGTAATTCCAGGTCAGCCTGGTCTACATAGCAAATTCCAGGCCAAACAGGGTTACATAATGAGACCCTGCCTCAAATAAAAATAGATATTTGTTTTTATATATGGGGAAATGATGTGATGACTCCATGGGTAATTTAATTCCCAGAATCCATTATAACAGAGAAATAACTCCAAAACATTGTCCTTTGACTTCCACATTATGTAGCATCCACCTACACTCACACTTATCATACATGCATCATAATAATTGTAAAATAGAATTTAATTTTAAAAGAATTTGAGGCAATTATGCACATAAGTATCTATGCATCCAACAGTTTTCAAACCACTGGCTTAGAAATCACCAAATGGTTCATGCATGCTTAATATTAACATGTTCAGAAATTCCAAATTTCATTCTCAAATCTAGACTGTTGAATCTATAATATGGGAAAAAGCATACTTCCACAGAGTTCCTTGTGACCTTGACTACATTGTTCAGGCATGGCAGCTGACTTAAGTCTCCTGCCCTGCCCCCTCACTTCCCCACTTCCTCACTTCCTCTTTGTGCTTCCCTGATCTAGATCATTCCCCTTTCTGCCTCCATGGCACCACAACTGCTGCAGCCTCTGCTTTCTTGTCAGCCATCCTGAATAACCTGTGGTCATTAGTGTACTCACGGGACTCTGCTCCAATCCCCACAGTAATTACATAATCAACTACGTGTGTCAATAAAGAATACATCTGTCTGGTTCAATCCTCAATATCCAGCACTGTGTCTGGCATTTAAAAAGCTCTTACCAAATACATCCAGTTTAATTGTTCACTCATTGATTTTACATGAGAAATGCATGAGGGGAAAAAGCCCAAGATGGAACACATTCGACATCAATAGAGAGATAAGGCAATGGTAAAAGAGCTGGAGGAGTGATTTTGAACTTCAATCGGAAAAGGAGTTTGAAATAGAAATACTACAGCTGATGATATGTGTCACTCAGAGGACTTCCTGTGCGCCAGACAGAATGTTAAACAACTCAGTCACAACAATCAACACAAGGTCCTAAGCACTGATCTCAGCTGAGCTCGTTTCTGTCCTGCCAGTTGTTCAGAATATATCCATGTATTAATTCATACAACTACATCACAAGCAAAGAAAGCAAGCACAACACCACACCCATTTTACAGACTGGAAAGCTCACAGAAACATTAATAACTTCTTCAGGGTGCCAACATAAGAAGTAATGGAATTCTGACTTGAATTTCAATGAACTGAGATGAGAGCCTTAAGCTGCATACTGACTCCATTCTACCAACATACACTTCTGTGTATCTCTGTACAAGCCTGCCTAGTTGGATAACAAGTAGTTAATTCTGAACTTACAGAGTCAGCATTAATTTGACTTAAGTCTCCTGCCCTGCCCCCTCATTTCCTGCCCAGTTCTCTTTGTGCTTCCCTGACACATGTCATCATCTGTAGTATTTTTGTTTCAAACTTAAACTTATATTTAATTAAATATAAGTTCACCCTGAGGTGCATTACTTGACATATCAAATCTAAATAAGGCACTGCAAATAAATATAAAAGTAATTCATTCCCCTTAGGGATTTAGAGGCTAATAAGGAGAATACCTCTAAACAAGTTGAAAAATTACCTATTTATCAACATATACAAGATCACTGTAATATGATTTGTCAATGTTAAAAAGGGTGCAAAGGGACATAAACAAAGGGGGGCAGAAAGTCTGGTCCTAAGGGGTGGAGACAACATTCAAAAACGAAGAACTTGCCCTCTAGGTGTGATAAAGAGGGAATGCAGGCAAGTCCTTAAATGAGAACACTAAACTGTAGGCTAGGTAAATATGTCCCAACAGAGTAGTCAGGTCTGACCGAGGTGAGAGAGACACCCAAGTACTCTGCATCAGTGCTCATGGCACAGGTCTTTCTCCAAATTAGACACCTTGATAACAGCTTATGTTCTCAGGCCCTTCCACACCCAACTCTCTAACTTCCTCCTGAGAACACCATTTCCTGAAGAAGAGAGCCATAAGCACTGGGCATTTCAGAGGTACCCCGAGCTCTAAGTCAAGAATATCTGCATGTCAACATTGCAGAGTTTCCAAAATTCTGTGCGACACAGTCTGTAGGGAATCTTAGAAACATGCTAAATAAAGGCTTAAAATACAAGCAAGCAGAATGTCTATGTTAGTAAAATGACTTACTTTGAAATGTTTACATAAGCAATAGCCACAGGACAAAAAGGGTTCAGTCTAGGGCTAAGCAGTTACGATGACAAAGTAAAAAGAACAGTACAGGGATACTTCAAGGCTTACCACATCACTGTGGACTTGGGATAGATGCATCAGACAACCCAGTCACACACGGCACCTCAGGAACCAGGCACATTAGTGAATACCGTACCCTCATTTGCTTTTGCTATGCTGGGCTCATTTAGCCAATCTTGATTCCTGATGTAGAATCACAGAGCAATATCCATGTGCTCAGAGAATGGGAGAGTGAAAGAACATGGACCAGTGACAGTAGAATCCATGTGCAGAAGCACTTCTCTTAGGAAAAAAGAACATCTGGTTTAGGGAAAATGCCCCTGGGCTCTCTCAATTTCCTTGCTACTTTCCTTGGACAAAAGAAAGATTATAGCTTTGTTATTGAAATGGGATCTAGGACCCTGTGCTGGTGAGTTTCTTGCCAACGTGACACAAGCCAGAGCCATCTCCAAAGAAGGAACCTGAATTGAGAAAATTCCTTTATTAGGGATTTGCCAAATTTGTGCTGGGCTTTTTCTAGATTAATGATAGTTTCAGGGTGCTGGGTTGGAGATAAGTTCAATGGGGATTGTGCCACCTGTGGACAGGTTATCATGGGGGTTGTATTAAAAACAAAACACCTAGTTGATTGAGCCATGAAAAGCATGCCAGAAAGCAACATTCCTCTGTGGTCTCTGCTTTCAGTTCCTGTTCCTAGTCACTCTAGCATGCTTTCATTATAGACTGTAAGCTACAAGATGAACTACAGCCTTCCTAAGTTGTTTTTGGTCATGGTATTCATCACACCAAGACAGCACACTTGGACAGACCCTGATGCTATGGAGCTCATCCACAGGTACTCCTATGTGAAGTCAGTTAAATAAGAAATCAGAGGGAGCATGGGAAAAATTATGTCTGTCTGCTGTCTGTCTGTCTGTCTGTCAATCAATCAATCAATCAATCAATCAATCAATCATAGCAGGGAACTTTTCTATATCACAATTCACAGCAGAAACACATCATCAAGGTTTATGAGTACACAGGGATAAAAACGTCTTCCTCACACGAGGTAAAGTGTCCTGTCTCTAATAGTGATCTACCTTTCAGGCAGGTCACTTGACCCAGCATTTCTTCAGAGGTATTAAGAAGCAGGGCCAAGACACACCCAATCAATGGTCAAGATACTGCACCTTGCTTTCAATGTCCTGACTTCATATCCCTAATCTTAACTGCTGCAGTACCTGGATTTTCTACCAACAAAAGCCAGCCAATGAGCGCCAGGCATAGTGGAACACGCCTATATATTCCATTGCTAAGGAGAGAGGCAAGAGGATGCCATGATTCAAGGCAGCCTGGGCTACCACGCAAGACCCTGATTCAGATATCCCAAGGCCTGAGACTTAGCTCAGTGGCAGAACACTTGGCCTTGTCTTTGATCTCTAGCCCCCACCTGGTAAATCTCCCAGTGAAAATGGCAGTCCAAACAAGCATTATGGATTCAGATACTTTAAAGCTTCATTTTAACCCATTTATTGATGAGGGAAAGATTGAGAGGAAAGTAAGGAGCAGACATATATCGGTCACTAGGAATGCTGAAGAAAATGTTCTAAGTCTTTATGAAAATATAGAGTGAAAATGTCAAATCTGAACACATTTCTCTCAGCAGAGATCAGCTGTGTCTCTAAAGGACATGTCTTCAGAACTTACATGCATCACCATCAGCCCTTCACAAGCCATCTTCTCAAGCTGCAAAGGTGCAAAACAGACCAGGAAAATTCACAAAGCAAAACTCACAGAACTGCATCACCACAAAATAGCTTATAAGACTCCATCCAGCATTCTACTGAAAGTACATTCAGTAATCTTCCTCCTTATTTCAAAGTCTTGAACAATTTTACTGATACTCAAAACTAAATAAAAGCCAGAGACCATGTCCTAAATTTGGTGCCCTATATTGTACAAAGAATACAAAAGAAATAGAACTCAGTCAAAAAATGTATTAAAACTCTCTAAGAAGTACTTAAACACAACCACCACTGACTGTATCAATGCTGAAATATAATCCTGGGAAAGTTCTCACAGAAACCATAAATGCTTTCTGATTTATTTGGAAGAGTGATGTTCCTGCAATTCTAGGGAACCAAATGGGGGGGGGGTGGGCGAGGGGCGGGCACGGATTAGCCACAAAGGACTCATGTGGCTCTAGAAGTGAACCTTCCCTCCTCCTTCAAACCAATAAAACACTGCCCTCTACTACGGTTGTGAGGGCAACTGACTGACTCTGACTTTCTGCCACAATCAATGACTTCTTGATGACATCCAACTTTTCTATAGAGACAGTGGAGGCAGGGTTAGAGGAAGGGAAATGAAAGAGGAAGTAGAAGGGGAGAAAAGGAAAGAAAGATTAAAGATTAAGGAAACAGTAAAGACAGAGAAACTACATATGGTAGTGCACGCATATAATCTCAGCAGCCTTGTTGAAGCAGGAGATGCCAAGGCCAGATTGGGCTACACAGTGAGCTTCCATTTCAATACAAAATAAAACAGAATGCCTCAGACCTCTGTAGCCTGGGAGAGGCTGCTAATCTAGCAGTCCTCCTGCCATTAGAGATTCGGAGTGCTGCAGAGCTGTGGGGCATATTTTTTGTGTGGGGAGAATCCAAGTCAATTAGCTGCATACTGCAGGCCAACGGTTTCAAGACAGATGAGAACAGAGAAAGCAGTGTCTTCTCTCAAGTGAGGAAGAATTTGAATGGTCAAACGAAGCATAGGTACCAGAAAGCCAGGGGACCTGAACATTGTCACCACCACGGCTTCTGACCAAGGTTCCAACGTTGTTCATGGAACACAACATGCTTGCCTGAGAGAACATGGACTAGACAGTGGATTAGCTCTGGACAGCAAACACGGAGCCCGGCAGTATAACTAGAGGAAACATGACTGAAGAGGGTTTGGCACAGGCTCTGACCACTCTATCTGCAAAAGATACAGATAGGTTAACTTTTTACCACTTGGTAAAAAGTGTCCAATTAATTGATACGAAATAGGTCATCTACTTATCTTACAAAAGACTCAACTTAATGCTAAACATACCTGCCATTCGTAAACAAAGATCTGCTTCTTAGAATATACCAGGCTGGCCTGGCAGTGGTGGAGCACGCCTTTAATCCCAGCACTTGGGAGGCAGAGGCAGGTGGATTTCTGAGTTCGAGGCCAGACTGGTCTACAAAGTGAGTTCCAGGACAGCCAGAGCTACACAGAGAAACCCTGTCTCGAAAAACCAAAAAAAAAAAACCAAAAAAAAAGAATACACCAGGCTAGCGTCTCACTTCCTAAGTCCATTTATCTCTCACTCCCATGCCTAGATCTTACTTCCCACCAGGAATTCAGCCAAGAAGATACTGCTTTTGCTAAATCTCCATATGAAAGTATTCTAATGTATCCTATTCTTGGCCTAGGGGTAACTGAAACCCAAGAGAAGATAGGAAGAATGGGTACAGACTTAACTTCTAAAGGAGATGCAGTCAGCTCTGGGACAAAACCCACAGGTTATTTGCCTCTCAGTCACTACAGGCCATCTTCTGCAGAGAACATCTCTTGAGTGTCTTTTTACTTATTCCTATCTTTTTTTCCTCTAAAGATATGCATTATGGTGGGAGGAGAATAGAGGGAAGAATTATGCAGAAATAACAGTTCCTGGTAAATTATTTTGGTATCATAGTGCATCCACTCAACAAAATCTTCCATTTATCATGACCTGAAACTGTAGGGAGAGTCAGTATGGGGCAATAGGGGGGACACAGCTGAAAATTTAAAAGAGATTAAGATTCTTTATGAAGCTATTATATAAGTGTACATTACACTGTCATTACTCAGGGGTCTATTTTCCATTAGCTGCACACTGCTTGCCCATGACCCTAATGCCTACCTGTCCCTCAGACAGCAAAATTGCCAGTATGCTCTAGGGAGCAGAAAACCCATACATCTCACTTAAATGGCACAAGGGCACCCAGCCCATACTCACACTTAACACTGTGATGGAGGGACAGGGAGGTGAGAAGGGGAAAGACAAACCTCTTCTATTACACAGGGCACAAAAAAATTACAGTCTTAGCTGACTAATTTGTGATCCAGGCAGACAAGGTCATATCTGACATCTATTTAAATTGAATAGCTTTTCACTTCCAGTCTTCCACCTGCTCAAGCTTTCCTCTTTTATTTATGTGGTCACTGAGGGACATTTAACTGGCATTTATTTTTAAATAACTTAAGAGCAAACCATTTTTTTTCCACACAAAAAAGAGAATAAAAAGAGGTACGAAAAGTGAGCCACAGTTTAAGGGTGAGTCGGTGGGTTAGGAAAAATAGTATTAATCATGATTATGATAAAAATGAAGGCAAGTTTGCACAAGTACCACTGATATCTATAATAGCAACTAAAGGGCTAAGAAACACCAGGAAGCAGCAGGTCAGAAACAGTACATAAGAGGGAGAGGGAGCACTAAAGATTTCTTGACTCAGTCCTCTGGGGTCCTAAGAGGAAAACCATGGCAGCACACCTCTGCCTTACTGGCTTCCTTAGGACTTCACTGCCAGGGCAAACTGGGAGCCAAATGCGACCTTGGGTTACCAGGAGAACCTAGCCTCAAGCAGTTCTTTTGTTTATTTGGGAGGGGGTGGGGGTGGGAGTGGGGGCTTGGTGCAGCTCATACTAGTGTGTGTTACTAATTTGTTTAAAATTTGTTTTCAATTCTAAATGACATCATTTCCCAAGGTTTCATTGAGCTCTGGAAAGGTCCTAGAGTGTCAGCTTTACATAAACATTTCCATAGGCAGATGGTCCACTTGTAGAGGCACCTCCATTGTGTTTTACAAAACAAGCATTTATAACATTTTCTTTCCCTGGAGCTGAACAGTCCCCTAAATTGCCTCATGATTATACTAACCTCTTCAGCAAAAGAACATTAAGGAAAATACTGTTGATAATACCACAGCACATACCTATAGAAATTAATAACATGTAGGCCAGAATAACTCAGCAAGCTAAGTCACAGAGAAAACAGGATGAATAGCCACATGCTGGACACATCATCCCTGGCAACAATAACCTTAGCAGATGCAACGCAGACACTAAAGGTGAACAGACATTACCAGCAATTTTCTTCTTCTCAAGATGTTAAGCCACAAAAACATGCGTATCACTGCATCTCACCTAAGTACAAGAGACCCCAACCTTGAGACTGACTCCTAGCTCAGGGGAAGTAGGCAACCCTGTTTAATCTAGCGCCTAGGCTAACTAGCTATATTCAAAGAAAAGCTCACTGAAGTCCCATTGTTTCTAATGGGGTATGAGGGCACTCACACATGGCACTCACACATCTGGCCAGACAGATTTTCATAAGCTACAATAGGAACAAGAGGAAAGGCTGTGAGCAGGCATGTAAACATGGCATAAGGAGAAGGAAGGCATTACACTCCAGTTCTTCCCTGCCTGGGCCCAGGCTGAGCAATGGAAGAATTTGTTTACACTGGTATTACCACCTTGAGGTCCAAGGCACATTCCTTGTGTGTCTATGGTCAGAATCACAGGTCCTTTCTCCTTCAGTTCCTGATACAATGTGGTCCTCCTCAACTATGGCACACACCAATCTCCTGCTTGGCCTCACTGCAGGAGTTGAAAAGGACTGTGTCCTGGGTGCCTGCCCGTCACCGGCATCATCTGCCTCCTCTTAGCTGGGAGTGCTTCTCTCCATAGAAGACGGCTGGCTCTGTTTTCTCTTTCTCATTTGAATGTAGGGTCTGTCTGTCTCCATTGTTATATTCACAGTACCTAGAACAGTTCCTACACATAGTAGGCAGTCACAAAGTATTTCTACAAGAAATCCTCAACAAGCAGGACACTGCTCAATCAGAAGAGATCTTAGCAAGGGTAAGTCTTTACTGCAAAATGTTGCGAGGAACAGAGCCTGTTGGGAGCTCAGAATTATTTGTCACTGATTCTTCTATATATTGCCTTTATTTATTATCTCTAAGGATGTTCACATATTCCTCCGTTCTGTTCCAGTAATAGACAAGCTGCGAAGAACTCATTAAGAAGTCACAAGTAATTCTTAGACTTTCTCTTATAACCTACACTTGACCTTTTAATATGAAGACTTCTCATTCACATTATAAAATAGGTATTAAAAACCCAAAGAGCTAATTTTACTTCAGTACAATGAGGAAGTATAAAGTGTCTTCTAAACTCCTAACAGTTAATAATGAAGAAGCAACACAGAGACAGCTCAGGTCAAGAAACAGAATGGGGGCTTTAAATTACCCTTTTCCACGATGTAAACCAGAATTACTACACATGCCTCAAACATTCCCTGCAAAATTCACATTTAGGGATTGAAAAGCACAGAGCTACAGAAAACAGATAAGCAATGTCCTTTATTGAGTTAAGAAACACACAGGCTCTTGGAGGCTGAGCCCACAGTTGGATTCAAGGCCACAACTCACCCCAGAAATGTCTGCAACTCGGTGGATGGGCACTTCTTTCTTGCTGTGCAATCCTTTGCCATTCTTAATAGCTCTGTAAGGGCAGAAGAGAAAAACCCATCAAGATAAAAGTCATACCAGGGAAGACTCTGGGGCTGGAGGTGTGGGGAAAGGATCGTAGACTGCTGACATGGATGTGCCACTACACAAGCCCCAGTGTCTACCACGGAGCAGGCAGATTGTGAGGAGCAGCAGCTGAAGGGGAGAGTGTAAGCTGCTCTTCTGCCCAGCCCAGTCACCAGTACTTGGCTGCCAGTCCCAGCTAACTGTGTGCCTGGTAATCAGAGAACTCCCTTACTTGTTTCCAAATTAAAGGCATTGTTCTGGGTACAAAGGAAGAATCGGTTGGAAGCTCACACTCCTAAGAAGCACAAGTAATAATGTTTCAGTGCTTAATCACATGAAACATTTTAAATGCAAAATATGTAGCTAGTGTTCCAATTCTAATGGAAATAAGTTTCTTCCAGGTAAAAAAGATAAATTGCCTAGAATGAAGCAATATTGTACAGAAATGCCAGGGTGGGGGTGGGGTGGCAATTAGAGAGTACTATATAACCAATATTAAGTTTCACTCCAATTAGTTGTGGGGTGGCAAAAAAACAGGATTGCACAGGTTAACTCTTGAATTCACACATTTGATCATGAGGTGCCCATCTCCCACCTCTCAACTACCCAGCACTACTGGGCGTGGTCAGTGGTGATACAGGAAGAGCCATGGTGCAGAGCTGGTTGGTTAAGTTATTAAGCCCTTCCATTACTAGAAAAGGCCCATGTGGCTACTGTTAGCTTCAGACCTCAGGACGGTAAAGGTCCAGAGAGGTCCCTACTCTAGCCTTTGTAGGGTTTCTGGGTGGACGCTTGGTCACACTTCCTCTTAGGCCTGGACTGAAGTGGTGGCAGTACCTCTAAAGTGGTTATTCTCAGTGTCACAAGTCTTTAACCTAACCTCAACAAACCAAGTAAGGGAAGGCACGTGCGCTCAGTACCACTTAGACTAGCCACACTTTTTACATGCAGCTGGTGCTTTGACAATTCAGCGAGCCCCTCTGCCATCCCAGGTCACCTGTCACCTACCTGTCTGACTTGAAATGGTTTTCAAAAAAAAAAAAAAAAAAACCCAGACTAAAGCTTTCCTTTTTTGGTATGGCTGTTTCCACCAGTGAACAGTTTCTAAGGGGGGGCGGGGGGTGGGGAACTTGTGAGTGGTAAAGCATCCTGTGAGTGAAAGTCTGCACAGGGGAATTCCTGGGGGTGTAGCTGTTTTTGAATGGCCCCTGTAAACAACCCCAATAACCTAACAGGTTTACCAACATGGACTTAGCAGTCTTTCTGTGGTTTGTGGGTATCCTCCCTATTTGGGGTAAATAGACAACCTATTCAAAAAAATCATGCTCATGTATTTAATATGTAGTGTGAGCATGTGGATGTTCGCCTTCAGAGGTTAAATGGCAACTTGGGGAGTAGGTTTTCTTCTCCTATCATGTGGGCCCGTGTTCTAGTAAAGAATGGCATCTATCTCTAGGAAAGATGCCTCGTTTCCTCCCAAGACTTAATTCAGTTGGGCAGGTCAAGCACCTGACAAGGGGACAACCCCCAGGGAAGCAGGTTCACCTTAGATAAAGTACTTCCCCTCTCTAGTGTAGTCCTTAGGAGTTGCCAAATGGTTTGGTTTGGCAGTGTCTGTTTGACCTACTGAGTCCTGACTCAGAGGACTTAACTATTTTTTTTTTCTTTTCTCATTTTGTTTACTTTTGGATACTGTCCAGAGCCCAAGTATGCTTTGAAATTCCCTAATGCTTTGAGCTTCCTTATTCTTTTTTCTTTTAAGGCTCAACTCCCTGCCACTGGGCTGATCTCTTTGGCTTACTTTTTCTACTCACCACCTCTGGGCAGCTGCAAGAATTAGTTTGTCTACTGTGTGGTTTTTCTTTTAAACCCTCGTAAATTCTTCTTGCATCTCTGTTTGAGCCTGTTCTTACTTTTTTTATTAAAGAAGCTAAGAACCCAAGAGTAGACATCCAACTTCCTCCATATTATATGATGGCTCAACTGGAACATCCCAAGATTTCTCTTACTATTTTCTTCCTTCATTGACATCTTTTAGTTGGTGGAGAAAGCAAGCAAGTCTATTGCTACAGACCTTCATCCATCACTCTAGCCTCTAGATTCCTCTAGACTCTTCCTTATACCCCTTTGGGAAGTCTACTTTCTACTCTACACTAAGGATAATAGACAACAAGAAAAAAAGAATCTCTTTCTCTCTCTCTCTCTCACACACACACACTGATTTGACATGCATCTCAGAAGGCATTTCAAAGTTCCTTGAATGCCAAGGTTACTCTTCAGTTGAATTCAATTGCAAATGGATAGTGGGACCATCACAGTGAGTCTGTTATGCTTCAGGACTCTGTTGATGGCCACTGACTAGGACTGACTGCCAAGGAAGGACTGTGCCTAGTTCTTAGGATTTGCAACTAACAGAACATGAAGGTTTAGACAGAAACTAGAAGCCATAAATGAGTCTCTTCTATTTCCTAAACCCCCATTTCCACAACCTCCTCTGCTAACAACAGACTCCTGATTTGGCCACTGTAAATTCAGTGAATCAGCCATTAGAAGGCTTAGCAAACCAACTCCTACCTGGATGTTCCTCACCCCAGAAGGTAAGACAAGGTGAGGGTTCTGAGCCTTTTCAATGTTTACCTGGGCACCAGGTGGCTGAAGAACCATCAAAATAAAATTAACATGCCCTCTAAACAGGTAGGTTCATGTTAAAGGGCTGCTGAACTGGTAGACTTTCCTGGACTAGAAAACAACTCATACACATGAAGAAAATCACAAAGGGCTTGAAAAGTAAATTAGAAAGCCAGGCAAAAAGTAGTGAGGTATATAGTAAACTCCAATGATGATTTTTTTATGTGTCCCTACACCTGGGACTTAACCAGGAGAGACTTGCAGCTACCAAAGTGAAAATAGAAAATGTGAACAACACTGTACAATTAACACTGAAAACAAGACAGTTCTTTAAAACCAAGTACTATTAACAAGATTATGCTTTGTTCCTAAAAGTGAATCTCAGGTACTGCCTTACATTCAGACATTCATATTGAAAAATCCTCAGATAAGTTGTCTTATACTTAAGCTGTGATGGTTAAATTAGATCAAGTTTAGCATGTTCAAAAGCTAACAGTGTACAGTAACAATGGGCTTGTTTTTCATTAATTAGAGATTATTACTTCTGAAATCAAGCCCATACAAGACCATATACATTTACAACAGTATGCTATCTTTGCACAAACAAACAAATAAACAAACAAACAAAAAACTCAAGCTAAATGTTTCCAGACCATTATGGTTGTCATTTTCTATTTGGTATCAACTAAGTATAGCAAATTGAAATTCTTTTTTCCAAAGTTAACAGCATAACCAGTTCCAAATTATTATTCATATGAATATTTTTACTAACACTAAAGACCAATAACAGCATTATATTATGCATCCATTGAAGCAAGAACCTTTTTGAGGTAGAACACCATATTCCCAGATTCCTATTCAATTGTAATATCGAAGACTGGGGCTGGTACTCCCAGCTACCAGGGAGCTCAAGACTAACTTGGTCAGCATGATAAGACACACACACACACACACACACACACACACACACACACACACACACATACTTGAACAACCCTAAATTGTTCCCTTTGTTAGTTAGTTCTTAGTAGGTACTCAGGTGTCATCCATGAAGAACATGGGATACCTGCCATACAGCAAGAGAGACTTGTGAATCTGTGGGGACTGGTCTGAGTTGGTGCCAAACCTACATTCTTTGCTAAGCTGTAAACATCCTTACTTCATCTCTCTAAGAACACACACCAGGATCAACTACAGGACATTGCATATATGAAGTCAAGAAGAGTCATGATCGGCTGGAAAGCCATGTGTGCTGTCCCGATGGCAGCACGTCTCAGTGTTGCTCTCCCCAGTTATCTGTGGGAATACTATGTATTGGATACTGGTAGTACGTGGGTCAAAGGCATGACTGCATCCACAAATACCTGAGTGCCACAGGGCACTGACACTGCCCCACAGATTCTTGCCCTAAAGGCTATAAGCACCACTCTATATCCCTTTTCATTAGGCAAGGAGGGAAACTCTTGCCTTCTGAAATTCTGCTGCTTCCCCTTAATAGCTACAGCCTCACCATGGAAAGCTGGTATTGAGATCATAGAAAGCAGCCTGTTCCTCTCAGAAGCTTTATTCTCTGAGATGCAGCAGTATGAAGCCAGAAAAACCAGCAGTGTCAAGAATGGACAAAAGCTGCCACTGGCCAGAAAGAGTTGGTGTATAGCCAGATACAAGAAAGGGGGATGAGCAGAATAGGAATGAAAACAGCTTTCTAGGGTTCTCCCTGGCCTGGTCAGGCTGTTTAGTGCTACGGTGTAGAAGATAATTTCAATGCAGGTTACTGGAATGGTCTCCGTGGAACAGTAAGACATGGACTCCATATGCATTAGTGCTACAGTCCCCCCTACTCTGAAAGAAAACCAAATCCTTTTCAAAAACAGCTGAGAGCTGTGACCCTAACATCAGCCACAGCGCCTGGGCACACCAGAGACAGGACCTTACTCACCTTCAATGCACAGGAACCAAGCCTAGGTTTTGTGTGCTATAGTGCACAATAACAATTTCCAAGAATGAGCTTTCACTAAGGCAAAAGTTGGTACTACAGAATTATTCTAAGCTGAGCCAATTAACAGGCCAATCCTAAAGTAATTGCTGTATTACCAATAAAGGGATGGCAGATTGTTACTCTGAACAAACATTTTGTTAATTTACAAATTTTTCAATAAACAAGTATTTATTGAAATCAGATAACTGCCATACGATGAATTCTTACTTTAGGTATACATAAGAGCTTCAGCAAGAATACTAGAAATATCTATTAATCATCTGGGGGACCAAACACTACTGAGCATATGAACTTTCCTAGAGAGCAGTAGCTTTCTGTAGATTTGTAAAGAGGCTGCTTTCATACATAAAAAGATCTAATGGAAAGCAAAGCCTGCACACGATAGAGAGGACCAGTAGCAGGGGACGATGGTCAAGAACCCGTGGCTGTCTGGGCACCTGCGCCTTCCACCTCTGGTCATCAGATACCAAGATACCCTCAGCTCTGCTTGTTTCATCTGCTCCTGGCAGCACTTTCTACTTTCTTCACGGTGCTCATTTTGTCCTTTTATAACTCTCTAGATTCAGAGTCTTGCCCAAGATAACTACATAAAAATTTAAAATAAATTTATCAGCCATTTTTGTTGCTGCTTATTGATTCCTTACTGCATATTACCACCATGACTTCTACTTCACCATTGTATTATCCACTTAGGTCCCCAAAAGAGAGTGAATGGGAATTCTGTTGTTGACGATGAAGATGGCAATAGCAACCAAACCTAGGACTTCATGCATGCTAGGGAAGTGGTGTATTCTAAGTTAATGTATCCTTACTATACAAAGAAAAATTTCTATTTCTTACAATTTACTTTCATAAGTATCTACCATGTGGTTCCAATTTATATTTTCCTCTGGTTTCAAAACCACAGCCTTTAACAGAATTAAGTCCATTTTTTCTTATGCACTCTATGCAAGCATTTCCTCTAGGCTCTGGCTAACAGTTACCTGGCAAAAGCCAGGTAGGCCTGGCTTATGATAAGAGGGCATGTTTGGTCCCTCCTTGCCCTCTTACTTTCCCTGACTCCCTAACCTCTTCCTCCCTCTTCTCTCCCCTTTCCCTTATCTCCTCTCTCCATATGTTCCTGGCTAGCTTCTCCTGTCCCCCCCTCCTCCTTGCCTCTCTGCCTCTACTCCCTTCTCACGCCCTAAATTAACTCTGTACTAAACCTATCATATGGCTGGTACCTCAGGGGGAAGGGATGCCTCAGCATGGACCCACCTCCCATCCCACCACACCTGCCTGTGCTCTACAAAACTATTTTTGGCATGCAAGTAAGCATGCTCAAGTTCTCTCTCTCTCTCTCTCTCTCTCTCTCTCAAAAAACACAACACTGGTGCACTCTACCTATGTTTTGAATTATACATATCCCCTGGAGCTTTGCTTCTCGTCCATCTCACATGCTCTTCCAGGTTCTTCACTATAAAATGAAAAGAGCAGTCATACACTTGAGAGCCAAGGGGGTGGTTCAGTGGTTAACACCATTTATTGCTCTTGAGGAAGACCAGAGGTCAGTTCTCAACACTTGAGGCAGATGGCTCAAAACAACCTGTAACTCTAGCTCCAGCAGATCTAACCACCTCTCTGGCTTCTGAAAGTAGCCCATTCATGTGTATACACATATAGACAGACATCTGTAGCCTTTGTCTCAACACATCATAAAACATGTTTCAGCTAGGCAAGATGACTTATGCATATAATTTTACCATTTGGGAGGTGGCAGCAGGAGTTTGAAGCCATCCTTGGCTATGTAGCAAGTCTGAGGTCAGTTTGGGCTACATAAAACTATGCTACAAATTACAGCAATGAAAATACAAACAAACAAAAAATCCTGCTTTATAAAAAAAAAGCTACTATATATCAGTAATTCTAAGGATAAAGCTGGGTGTGGGGTGAACTGTATTTTATATTCAGGAAGAATCTATGAATTCCTCTGATATGGTAGTGAAATTATATACACAAATACAGTGTGTGTGATCCTGTGCCTGTGCATATCTGTGTGTTACCATTTAGTTTAGTATGGATCTATAAACAGCAACGGACCAATCTGCATTGCTTCAAGTTCTAGTCTTCCTTTCTACAGTTAAACTGCAGGCTCTTTGAGGATTAGTTAGGATAATGTTCTTAACGTCTATTATAGCATTTAACAAAGATCTGTGCTTTCATTATTACATAAGCACAAGGTCATCTAGTTCAGTTAAAATGTGCCTTGTAAAAATGAGGAAATAAATGCCTTTGTAGAATGTTGAAAATACTTCAAATTAGAGACATGGATAGTGCCAAAGTTACTGAAAGGCAACTATTTGATGCTTGCTGATTCCCCTGGAAGCACCGTTGTCATGATCCAAGCCCTAGGGCAGAGTACCAAGAATTCATCTCCCTCTCACATCCCAGGGTTCTGGATGAGCAGAAATCTGCCTGACAGGGAGGAGGAGGAGAGCTCTGACCACTGGAGACAATACACAGAACTACCTGATTGTGATGATAGTTATGACAGATGACTTAGAAGAAGTGAAAATGATCTCAACAAAAAGGTTACAAATCAGAATAAAGAGATGAGAAGGGCTCACTCTGACACCGCTCACGGTTTTGGGCTGCACTGATGAATATGGTGCTTGAACTAAACATAGTTGCAATAAACAATTCCTTTGATCTCTCTACTGGTTCCTAGGCAGCTGGAGAAAGCAACAGGGTCCTGCCATTCAGAAAATGAGACACAGAACAGACGCAGGTGCAGAATGGCAGGTGTGTAGGAGAATGACTAAGATTATGCAGCTGCACTTTCAACAAAAGTGAGCACTGCTCATAAGGACAGCACCAATGGAGAGCATGCAGACTGGAAATGAGGAAATTGAGTGCTCCGGTCTAGGGAGGTGGGTGGACCAATGAGTCAGTAGGTGTTAGGAGGCAGTGAAGCAAATAACAAAGAACTCTGGGTCATCCTCTCATCTAAAACTAATATAAGATAAGAGATGAAGGCACACGCTATTGTGCGAGGCATGACAACAGTGACCAGTGATGGGAAAGAAGGAGAGGAGTGATGAGCTCACAGCAGAGGGAGGGAACAGTTGTTGCAGATAAGCGAATACTCCTGGTCTCACACCAGGAACAAAGTAAGACTGGTGCTAGTAAACATAAATGGTTATCAGGAGTAAGAAAGGATCAACAAAGCAGACTTAAAATCGCCTTAGAGTTGCTGGTTCTATAGTTTTCTTGATCCTGACTTACAAAGTCTGTCATTAAAACAAGGAAACAATGGCTCATAATTCTATTCTAATATAAAAGTTCTTAATGGTTTCTAAGTGTCAACACACATATCTTCCCACTTACACATTTAAAAAAATGATACCACTGTGGACAAAGTTTTGTGGCCTTTTCTTTTTTTTTTTTCCTAGTAACAAATGGTTAAATGAACGCTTCCCTGTGTACTGATTTCTTTACTTCATTTTTAATGATTCTACAGTAAATCCACCATATGGATCCATTTAATCAATCCCCGATTACTAGGTATTTCTATAAATAGGATACTTACATTATTCTAAATAATGCTACAAGGAACAACTTTTAAATAAACTGGTGGGCAGTTTGTGAATTATGTCTTAAAAGTTCAAAGGCATGGATCCACTGCTATTGCACAGAGGAAGAAATGACTTGTTTTTTTGTACCTCACTCCCAAGGTTAGCCAGATGGAACACACTGGATCCCACAGACACTGTTGTGAATACTCTTAGATTCAGGTCATTCTTACGTGGAGCTCACTCTTCAAATGTATCTTTGCTTTTGCAACTATTTATTTATTTCTCTAAATCGTCTATATTTTGAATTATTGAATTTATCACAATAAACTTGATATGGTATGTTGCTTAACAGACACAAGGCAGTTACAGAGTTGTCTACATTACTTTATTTTGCAGGGAAATTGACAACTAGTTCTGTTCCCTTTTTCCAACATGAGGGCCGCAGGGAATCAAAATCAGCTTATCAGCCTTGGTAGCAAGCATCTTTACCCACTGAGCCATCTCACCAGCCCAGTTATAGAAAAATGCAATGTGTGTTTTGAGTTGAGTGAATAGCCACACGTATTTAGCACAGGTTTTTTTAGAAAATGCTTTTCCAATGTAACTTGAACTGGCCGGCATCCTCTGGAGATTCAGCTCTCTGAACTTGATGCAAAAGCAGGAGGAAGGGGAAGTAATCCTTCTCAATTTCTGGGTCCAAAGCAGGAGGGGGAACAGAGGCAGCTTAAGATAAAAGAGAAATGCATGAGGGAGGCTACTAGAAGTGAAGAAGCAAAGATGCTGGCAAATGAGAGAAAGCTATGAAGTGGATTCTCAAGCAGCTATAAAACTGAGCATTGATGGATCAGTGTTTAATTACTCAAATTATGAGCCTTCCAAGAGATTTCTAAGGATTATAACCAAGTAGGCTAGGGATACCTAATACAATCTCAGCTTGCAGAACCACTCTACCACCTGCCATTGCAGAAGGGCTCAATCAAGCGAGCATCATGGCATCCTGATTATTTTCACATTAGTCAGGTAGTGGCTACTCAGAAGCAATAGAACTACGGAGCCAACCAACAACTGTGTATGAAGGAGACCAGAGTCAAGAACAAGAAAAAAGTCAAGCCTGCAGAGAAATATAAGCTTGTCTGCTTCATGCTTGTTCTCTTTGCTTATAACCATGGTTACAATTGCTAAAGTAATGAAGATTAAATCTGCCATAAAAGGTCACATAATGGGATTTGCTTTACAGTGGTTAAGAGTTGTTTACAGCTGTGCTCCTCAATCAGCTATGACTTCACTGTTACATTTATTTCAGATTAAAATTATATTCACTATATGTTGGTCTTCAAATGTATTTTTCTGGAAGGACTAAGAAGTTAGCTCAGAAGACAGTAAGAAGGCAAACAGTGCACAAGCTCTATGCACGGACCAGCTGCATGCACTGAAGAATAGTGACCGTGATCAGATGGTCCAGAAAGGCAAGTCTGGAACAATGTCCTCTGAAGGAATACAATCAGCACAGATTAATGGTTGCAGGAAATATTATGTAAGAGGTACTTATTAGCAGCTTATTATCTGGTCATCACTGGTGGAACTCTCTACAAACCTGGCACCCAGGGGAGCACATAGAGTGAATGGGCTCCAGCTTAGCCCCATTCCCCTTGGTCACCAGTGAGCTCCCCCAGCCTACATCAGAACCAGGGGAGGAGAAGGAGGTAAAGAGGATGGAGGGAGTGAGCAGATCCTCTTAATATCCTAAAGAAGAAAACTCACTGGAAATGGCGGCATTATACAGCTCTCCAGAAGTGGCCATTTGTGCTGCCTTAAATGCAGATTGATTACTGCTATTTGGATGTTGAGTGCATCATCTTTTCTGAAGAAAGGGAAAAAGCTAAATTTCCCCACACTCAGCTGTGTCTTCAAATCACTTCCCCACACCAGCTCTTTTAGTGCATTTTCCTGTTATCATATCCACTTGCAATAGCCGATCTATCCTACTCCCCAACACTGAACCCCTCCCCTGAATCCCCACCATGTGTTGAAGCCAATTAGCAAACTCATGACTGTAACACCAAACTGCAATCCAAAAATAGGGTTGGGGGGGGGGGGGAGATGCCATCTCCAGAGTTAAAAAGAAAGGAAGCCAGAAGGCTGTTTCAGAGAAAGGCCACTTTCCATTCCCCAATGCTGGTTTCCAACCTGCTCTGGCATGAGGTAATACATCTGGTAAAGAGGCCAGACAAGCATTCATCTACTTCCGATTTCCAGGATGCTCAAGTGAGAAGCCAGAAGTACCTTGGTGTTAGAGAGACTGGAGAATAATCAGGGAAGAGAAAAGCTGTTTTTATAGAGACTGGAGAATAATCAGGGAAGAGAAAAGCTGTTTTTAACACTGCTTAGTAGCCCCAGTTTTATTCAAAGAGAATTTTTACTTGTTGAGGTCATTAGATTTGGTTTTTCTTAAAGCTGTACCATTAAACTACTGAGAAGGTAAGAACAGAGGCTGAACAAAACTGACAAATTTCAAGGAGACACTCTCATGGGAAAATTTAATAGAAATGAGAGATGGAATAGAAAAAGATGTAAGGCAAGCAGTGTTAATAAGTAGGATGAAAAAGGAAGAGCTAAGAAGACAGATGAGAAAGGCAAAGAAATAGGAAAATAAATAATATCTAGAGGTACCACTCTAGATATTTAATGCCTATCCTTCTAGGATGGCATGCTTTGTAAAGAGTTCAATCTATTCTTTTTTTTTTTTTGTTCACCACTATTATTCTCAATGCCTGTGACCCAAGATGAGAGAGAGAGAGAGAGAGAGAGAGAGAGAGAGAGAGAGAGAGAGAGAGAGAGAGAGAGAGATGAGAATATAAAAAGTAGAAATGGATGCTAAACCATAGCACCCAAAATAAAACAGAGCTGAAACAATTGTTCCTAACAGCAAGATCTGCTTTCTGGGAGTTTGGATAAATCCATGTCATCTATACCTTTTGTACTGGCTGGTTCTGTGTGTCAACTAGACACAAGCTAGAGCCATCCCAAAGAAAGGAGCCTCATCAGTTGATGAAAAGCCTTCTTGAGATCCAGTTGTAAGACATTTTCTCAATTAATGATCAATAGAGGAGGGCCCAGCACATTGTGGGTGGTGCCATCCCTGGGCTGGACATTCTGGATTCTATAAGAAAGTAGGCTGAGCAAGCTAGGGAAGCAAGCCAGTAAGTATGGCCTCTGCATCCCCTCCTGCCTCCAAGTCCCAGCCCTGCTTGAGTTCCTGTCATGACATCCTCCAATGATGGACTATCATTTGTAAGTGTAAGCCCAATAAACCTATTCCTCTTGAACTTGCTTTTGGTCATGGTGTTTTTGTTGCAGCAACAGAAACCCTAAGACAACTTGTGATAGAATGTAGCACTTCTAACATTTCAAAGTACGCAAATATTTGCAGGAAACACACATTCAAATGTGCAGGAAACACACATTGAAATTCCACAGTATACAGTGATGAAACTTGCTGCTTTTTCAGCTCAAGATCTTTTAACAAATTGTAAATATGTCATACAAGTACACTTAGTTCTTTCATTCACTAAGTCAAAATGTGTTACACTGCAATTATTTATTTACTTTGAGTGTGTGGTGGTGGTGGTGGGGGGAATCAGAGGCCAGCCCTTGGAGAATTTGCTTTTTTGCTCTGTTGTGGCAGGGTATTTCCTGCTTCTGTGTGGCATAGCTTCACACTCGAGGCTCCGTGGCCTGTGGGCTTTTGGGTGATTCTCCTGTTTCCATCTCCCATCTCAAGCAGGAGTGCTGGGATTACAGATGTCTCCATCACATCAGGCTTTTAAAATTTGGGTTCCAAGTACTCAATTCAGGTCTTCAAGCTGGCCCAGCAAAAGTTTAACCCTCTGAGTCATCACACTGCCTGTTTTGTCTGGTTTTATGCTGCAGAGGACTGGTCCTGACTTCCTGTAATGATGGGCTATGATTTGGAAGTATAGGTCAATAAAGCCTTTCCTCTCCAACTTGCTTTTGGTCATGGTGTGCATACTAGATATAGGCTCTATCTCTGAGCCAAAAGGTGCATCCTTCTCCTCCATTTGTGAATCCAGCAAACGGATGCCAGGCCAACTGAAGATACAGCATGGAAGGTGTCACCATTTCTTTTCTTTTTGTTTTCCCTATTCCTTGACGGTTTACAGAAAACATCCTACTATGTGAGAACACTAGGAGAGCAGCTTTAAGCATGTGTAGAACAAGGGCATTTCTCTCCCAGGGGCACTGAAAACACTTCAGGAGACTTGAAATATGCATCCACTAAGTGACAGCTACCAATGCATGGATACTGGCAAGACCAACATGACCCCTAACTCAGCAGGAGTCACCTGATAAGAGCTGTAGCCATTATAACATGCCCAGTCACACTGGCTTAGCAAAATCAACCAGAGTCTTCAACAAGCATACAGCCTCTGATCAGACTCTAATAGAAATGCTAGTATAGTTTCCTAGAGTTTCCGGCAGAGAAGTCAACAATGGAAGTACTGCCAATCACACTGAAAAAAGCGGGAGGGTGATGCCCGTGGGGTTTGCAGACTGGAGATACAGAACCCAGCAAGGCAGAAGCACTTGCTTTTTGTTGTTCTAAAGAGAGAGTTTGCTCAATCAGAAAAATGAGTTCTTGAGGGAGCTATGCAATGCAGAGAGAAGGGCAGGTTTGTAGTTGCCTCTCAGAGACTAAAGACAGCACCAGTTTTCCAAGCTTGCAGTGTGCCAAAGAAACAGAATATACGTGAAAAGGTAAGAGAATGCAATGCCTGCCTTTTTCTCTTGAGATAACACTAACTTCATTTCATATGTCCAGAATGAATCCAAACTCATTTAAATCTGCCCAGGTGCTAGATTACTCAGTACAAACATTTTCAACAGTCAAGCTGGGGTATCAATTTCTTTTCGAATATATAAATCCTAACCTGAAATAACAAAAGCTGAGATGAAAAAGAGCCTTAAATGAGTAAAGCCCTAACTTCAGTGGCTTTTTGCAATAAGCTATAAATTTTAAGAGATTCCAGAAATAATTAAGATTTATCTATTTATTATATGTAAGTACACTGTATCTGTCTTCAGGCACACCAGAAGAGGACATTAGATCCCATTACAGATGGTTGTGAACCACCATGTGGTTGCTGGGATTTGAACTCAGGACCCTCGAAAGAGCAGTCGGTGCTCTTAACCGCCGAGCCGTCTCTCCGGGTTCCAGAAATAATTAAAATGGTACATTGTAAGCTAAGTATAGTAGTGCATACCCTTCAGACTCAGCATCTCATGACAGAAGCAGGCAGATGTGTGTGAATTTGAAACCAGCCTGGTCAACACAATGAGTTCCAGGTCAGCCAGGACTCACTCCATAGTGGGATGTTTAAAAAGAAACCCAGCTTTGTCTTTTGTTATTTATTTTGTGAGCTAGGGTCTTATTGTGTAGACCAGGCTGGCTCTGAACTCTCATTCCTCCTGCTTAAGACAGTCAACTGCTGGGACTATAGGTATGTTACAGTTTGGAACATTATAGTTCTCAACAGAGTTGGATAATACAGGAGAGAGAACACACATCAATGTTATTTCCCATCCATACAAAGAAAGCAGGGCACTAGCCAGGCTTTTTTGCTTAGACTCCAGACTTTACTTCAACATGAGTAACAAGTTCAACAAAAGCCCAGTGGGAAGACAGGTGTGGTGGCCCACACCTATAAGCAGCACTCTACAGATGGAAGCAGGTTAGCCTTCTGGCTGCCCTAGGGGGAGTCTGAAGCCTAGGTTACAATGTTAACAAGAAAAGTCCATAGTAATGAAGTCTACCACAGGGATGAAAATTTCATGTTAGCCTTTCTAAAATCAAATTGGATATGTTATAGCAGATACAGGGGCTGGAATATGTGACATTTTATAACATTTTCAGGTGAAAAAAAAAGGTTGAGGGAGGGGCTTAGAAATACTTCAAAAGTAGGTAAGGGGCATTTCCTCCAAGAGTCAGATGCTCTGGCTAAAGCCTCTTCCAGACAAGCACAGCAAACCCACCTGGGGACTAAACATTTGAACTATGCAGATAAGAACTGATATGGGGGGCTGGAGAGATGACTCAGTGGTTAAGAGCACTGATTACTCTTCCATAGTTCAATTCCCAGCAACCACATGGTGGCTCACAACCATCTGTAATGGAATCTGATGCCCTCTTCTGGTGTGTCTAAAGACAGCAACGGTGTATATGAAATAAATAAATACATCTTTAAAAAAAAAAGAACTGATATGGGCTACTTCCTAGGTGCCCATGGGAAAACAAAAGAAATAAATTCAGGGGTGTCCTGGTGAACCATAGGTCAGGTGCACCTAAATTCTTTTTGTAAAAAATTCCAAGGACAAACAACTTGGATCTGTCAGACCCTGGAACAAAAATCAAGAGATTCTCAATGGAGCCTAGGAGAGAACCCCAGGAAATGCCAAAACCTTATCTTGCCAGGACACAAGGTAATGAGGGAGGATGTGGCTGATGATGGACACCTGAGCTAGAAAGGAAGGTTGCCTTTGGGAATTAACGGGCTTATTTATTCTTTAAACACAGAGATGTGGCTTTCTCTAGATGGGCCAGGCATCTGAGGCTTTATGGAGGTTGCCCAGAAGCAGACAGGCAGCTAAATAAAGGCTCCTGGAAGGGTCAGCAAGCTGAAGAGAAAGCAAAGGAGAGCTTGTTCCAAGCAGGCAAGCGATGTGCTGGAACACAACTGGCTGGCTGACTGCAGAGGAGCGTCCATTCTTCCCCTTCCTCTTGCCTAGACGCCCAATGAGTGCCTAAGTATCACTACTCCTTGAGCTCCTATCAGATGACCCGAGATGGTAGGAGCTGCAGAGCTAAGGGAAAGCTCATCAGCTCCTAGGCAGGCAGCTGTGCTGACCCAAGAAGTCAGACAAGTTAACAGGCTGCCCTTTTACCAAAGCTTACAAGGTTTCTTTAAAAGGATTAATGGCCAAGCAGTGCACTGGAAAGCAAAGTCAATGGAAGAGCACAGCTGTGCCACTGGCGATCGGAGCAGTGATAAGCAGACAAAAGCAGGTAACCAAGGTCAGGGTTGGGAAATCTGTGGCAATCGACACCATTGTAGGGAGAGACTAATCACAAGCACAGCCTTGTACCGACCTGAGAAGCTTCAGCATGACTGACAGGAATGCAGCAGATGTTACTAATTTGGCCTTTGCTAAAGCCTTAGCTATAGTAGCTCAAGAAAATTTCCTTGGGAAATTAATTCAAATTGGCTTGGTTCAGTACACAATCACTGAAGATTAAAAAGTGGCTGAAGGAATGATAAACAAAAGACAGTCCATGTTGCGAGAGACTTGGGGTCAACACTAAAGCCTTTCTTGTTGAGGGGTTCTATTCATGGACCAGAAAAGGAGTAAACAACTCACTAATGAAATCCGCAGAGGACATTACGCTGGGAGGTGGAGAAACCTAACCAACTGGGCACCAAATCACACAGCAGAGTGCAACTGCTGTGGAATTGTAAAGCTAATCCATCCATGGGAAAGAGCCCTCAACTCGGGTAATATTCAATAGACAGGCAGGATGCAGACAGAGGCAGCATGTACTAAGAGCTCCGACCAGCTGTGCGTGAGTAACAGAGGCAAGGATGGGGACATAGAGCCTGTGTCATGAGTGAAAAAGGGCGAACTGTAGGCAAACTAAGTGTCAGCAGGTACATGGTTGGGGACAGAGACTGGCTTGATCATTTGCAAAACAAGCCTTCTCTAAATGAGAAATCTTTTTCGAATAGCTATAAAACCACCATTACTCCCTAGCAGGAATCCTGGTCTCTCGACTCTCTCCACCTGACTAGGGACTAGCATCTAGGATGGCCTTGGCCATCATCCCAGGCATCACTGACAATGGTGCTCCAAAGGAAACCATCTTGGCTCATCTTGGCTGTTTCTCAGAATCCTTTACAAGGCCTGTACTGCCTTCGGGCATGCCTCCTGGCCCTGGGGAAGGGTTAATTTCTCTCCATTTACTCACCAGCAACAGTGCAAGGACCCAGGAGCCAATTTTTCCACCATCAGTCTGAAAGCAATGGCTTAACACAATTATCTCCAGGCAAGGCAACTCACTGCTTTAGCAAACAAGCATATTGTTACATCGCTTCAGCACAAAATCTGCACTAAAGAAGCTTCTTTTCTTCAAAAACCCAAATCTCCTCCAAATTTCTTTATGTATGCATACTCATTAAACAACATTCATGACACTCTTCATACTATGCCTATTTCTAACAATGTAATACAAACTGACTCGGGCATCTGTTTCCTGAGCTCCTTAGCAGATTATGTCCACGCACACCTGCCTGTTAGAATCAAGTGTTTCTTTGCAGTATGATGGACCCAGACCTGGAGACAGGGGTTAGACTCTGCTGTGTGATCCCGACACTGTGATTGCCTTACTTGTTCTTCAGATTACATCAAATCAGAATGACCAAGCTGACCATCGGCCCACCCCATGAATTCCATCAGTTGGTGAAGTTGTTTCCTGGAGGGTAGTCTGTACGGTGTTAAGAAAAGTGTATCCACATTTTTCCATCATGGGGGTTTTGAGCTCACTATATTCATATAACAGTGGAAGGGAGAGAAGACCATCTAGCTATGATAAATACCTATTTTGAAGCTATATCACATTACTGTATTACTATTATTTGAGACACAGTCTACTTACAGCCAAGGCTGACCTGGAAGTTGTTGTTAAGCCTAGGCTGGAACTCAAGATTCTCTTGCCTTGACCTACCATGTGCTGAAATAATAGGCCCCAGGAGCCTTGTTTTTTTAATGGTTACTAATAAGTATTCTATCAAAGGTCTGTAACAATCCATTCCTAGACAGGACAACTGAGAAAAGCCCACAAGAAAGAATCAGAAAAGTCGCATCAGCCTGATAGGCTGACCTCTCCACTGATACTCTATAGGTGCTTTACCAATCAGGATGTGATATAGTGTTACAGGTATGTGTTGGATATTACGGCAACGTTCTGGGCCAAAGAGCAAGAGAAATGATGTCAGTGACAAGGTGTGAAACCAAAATTAGGGACTATGTGCCCAACTCAAGCCTTCTCTAATAGAATGCACAATCTCACAATGACCAAACTTGTAGAATAACAGATCCTAGTGGCCCTGAAGGACAGCCGAGTGAGTCAAGTTCAGGCCTCACTCTGACACAATGGAGACATGTTGCAGGTACATATGGACTGCTGAGCAGCAGGTCAGCATTAGTTCAGATCTCACGGCTTCAAGAGTTTGGAAAACCATGGGACTACCAGTACCACCGACCAAAGTCTCTCAGAATAGGAGCCAGGAGGAACCCAGCTGAGCACTATGCTTGCCATCGGGGTAACCAGCCACAGGGATGAAGGGCAAAGGGAAAATGTCACAGGCTTTCTCAAAGGCTCTCCTGCCAGCTGTCAGAAGTGTTTTAAACCAAAACTCATTTCCTAATAAATGTTTTCATTTCCTTTGTACACGACAAAAGGTCTAGAGGTGATAAATGTGAAAGGAGGGACGAGGAGAGGAAGGGAGTGGGTGGAGGGAGGAGGCCTCTAAAGGAAAGGCACAGAGTCAAATGCAATGCACACATAAGCCAGGCTTCCCTGACAGTGCCAGGAATGGTCGCGATCATCATACATGGTTATCAGACATGATAATGCTCACACCCATGTTTCTTTCTTTTTCTAATGTCAACACAGAGTGACCACATTCTTTATGCTGCTGATTGGTGTGTGTGTGTGTGGGGGGGGAGCTAAGTATGTTTTAAACCACGGTTAGGCAGAAACTTCAAAGGATGTCTTTCTTGTTGTCCACTGGCAAAAGCTGAAGAGAGAAACAATCCAGATTCTATCTGCATATTATTTCCAATCTACTCTGTTCAGGTAGAGGCCCAACAGTGACACAGAACAAAGTGCTGCTATGGGTCCCAATGTGTTAAGCAATTTCACAATTTACCTGGCCTCTGCAGCCAGCAGCTCATCATAGTGTGAAGATCTCTGGTCATCATCCTGCCGGTATCTGATCACTGTGGCTAGGCCTTTGCTGACAAGGGCCTCAGCAATGTTTCTGCAACAGAAGAGATAGGTCAATTAACACTGGGGCTACAGATGGGGCTCAGTCAACAGAAATAACAACAGCACCTGGAGGTCACAATGTTTTCTGGCAGGCGGAGGGAGAGGCTGAGGATGTTAAAGTAGAATCCAAATAAAATGGAACAACAAAAATCCCCAACTCAGCATTTTTCTTGTTAGCAGCATCAGATGCTACATCAATCCACACACACACAACCAGCAGAAACTATCTGTAAGAAGCCCACATTAGGCCAGGCTATTTACAGAATGTTATAAACAAGCTACTACCCTCAAGAAAAGTCTGCTCTAAAATACCAGGCACACAAGATAAAGAATGAGCACATAAAAGCATGACCTAAATTTCTCAGGCTCCTTCCCAGCCTATATGAAAGCGAGGAGATGCCTACTTGTACTTCTAGTGTTACAAACACTGGTGTAAAAGGATATTCAACATGCCTCTCTTCTCACAGCTCCAGACAGTAGATCTTCCACTCTAAGTGGGCTTGGAGAAGAGCCAGGAATGAACTTGGGAGAAGGAAAGGCAGAAAAAAGGCATTTGGGTAGGAAGAAAAAACCAAAAATCCCAAAGAACAAAACAAAAACAAACCCCCTCCTAAAAAGCCCCCACCAGGAACAAACATAGGAGGAGGAATAAAACCAGTTTTCAACTCATCCAAATGACTATATTCAACAACATTCTGACTGACTACAGACTTCAGATGAGAATCTGCCTTCAAGTTGCATACATTGTGCCGACTACAGAATGAGACACGCCCATTTAGATTGTGTGCACCTCTACCCTGACAATAGTGCATGGGGAACGGCACTCAAATGACTAATGCTGCTCTTTTTATGGTTTCTCCCAGCCTAGAAAGAGAACTTTGATAGGAAAAGCCAGCTGAAGAAAAAAAAAAATACCAATTTTTGGAAAGTAAGAGACATGATATTATTGAGGGAGAGTGGTGGTTATGTCTTTCTTTGTGTCTGTCATAATTACACCAACGGCCCCACTCACACCATCTGGTTTGCTGCCCTTTAGGGAGAGGGTACAGTAAGCAATAGGCTACTGTGCCATATGCTGTGACTTAGTACTGCTGGAAAATGGAGTTAACTCTTAGCACACTTGTGATCCTCAACAAGTACTAGTATGAGGTCACTGGCAGCTCACCTAAGCAATATCTGTTTAAACCAGTAAGGAGTCTATTCATCTAAAACCCAGGAGACCAGAGTTTTCAAAGAAGCAGCACAAAATATGGTGGTACAGAAAGGAAGAAAGATGTCGTGGCTGATTCTGTTCTCATTATATGCCCCTCTGCTGCCTGTTTATCTACTGCCAGCATGATATTAATATCTCCAAACTGCCATGGAATTAGCACTTCTTAAAATCCACTCCCACAAATAGGCTGCTGTGCTGGCCACCCTGTCTCCTGAGTCACTGCGTAAGCGTGCTGGCAAATGCTGTCATTATCACAGAGTTGTGTTTGGCAGCGCAGAGAAAGCAACAGCCCCAAATCAGCAGATGTAGATGTTGATTCATGGAGAGGATTTTAACTAAGGTTGTCACCAAGGAGCCCTACTAGGGCAGGAGAGTGGCTACACCCACCAAAGAGCTGTCAAGCTAGAAGGCTGGGGAGTGGCTTGCAAGACAACTCCACTTTTGACAGGCTGAGACGTCTTGGTGATTTGAAATGCCAAGAGAATAAAGAAATGTTTGTTACTGCATTTTGAATTACCCAGCATTGACATTTTACAGTCAGTGCATGAGGTCTAGAGGAGAAAGCTGGAACAGTGGAGCAAGTAAAGAAATTTTCCTAAGAACAAGACCCAGTATGAAAATCTAGAGAATACTAAGCAAAACAGAACAAATATTTAATGATCTAGTCTCATTAATGCACTCAAATTAATTCTAAGAATTACCGAGTACCTGCCAGGGCAACAGAGACAACGGGCACAATCTTCCCTACTTACCATCCTTGCCCTCCCCATCCCATCAGCACTTTCAGAGGCCTTAGATTCCCAAATCACTCCACACTTGGTCACTCCTTTCCTGTCCCCTCCCCTAAAGCTTTGCAGCTCTTAGCTTCCTTTCCTAATTACAGATTTCCCCTGAAGGAACAGTTTCCAGTGCTCAGCAACAGGAGAGTATAGACACAGGCAACGGTCACAATCTCATTACTGAGTCTTTACTACATTCCAGGCACGTGAGAGGCACGTGTGTTTCTTCTTGGTGATGAAGCATCGTGCAACCACAGTGCAGCTATCAACTCACTGCTGACCTGCCCTGACTTTGTGCCCTGCATGAGCAGGGCTCCCGGCTATCTTGTACAGCCCTTTGTATAAGGTGGAGAGTAATTTTTTTTTGGTGGAATTATCATATTTAGAATTTTTAAAAAATTTAAAGTGGAAAAATTACAGCAACTTAGTTTTAAGACATCCAGAAAATTAAGAAACTCTTTTAAGCATAAAAAGAACTCCTAGTCATTTTGTAAACAGTGCTGGAATTCTAAAAGGATTCTCCTAGCAAGTTTGCCTAGAACAGAAAAAAAAAGAGCACGACATTTTACAAGCTTTTCCCTACCTTTTCTGTCTCTTTTCCATGATCTGAAACCACAACTGGAAAAATGAACGGAAGAGAGCACACAAGTAGAATTAGTCTAGATCTAGTATTTGACTGTCTCATTCTCCTGGCTGCTAAGAAAAGACTAGGAAGATGTTCTGGAAGAAGATGGCTTAGAACCTAATGTGAGTGCACTAATCAGGTGCCCAAGTAAATAAAGAGAAAACATTAAAGCATATTCCGTGACATTATATTGCTTTCTTGTGTCACTAATTCTACCACAATTACATGTCTGGTACAATGGCTGATTAATAATCAGCACATAAAAAGAGACCTAGCTCAGCCTTGGCTGCCTAATATTACATCACCTCTCTTTGAATTGGCTAGAAAGAGAATTAATGCTGGGATTGAAATGCTTTCCTAAACTAAAGGAGACATTAAAGGCTCTCTATTAAACATAAACTATTGTCCTAAGGCAGAGTCAGGTATTCTTAGAAACGCATGGCTTGGGGTCACAAGCAGGTTTTTTTCAAAGTGTCTACAATAACGGGCATCGACAGATATTTATAGAACATTTCATCCTAAAACAAAAGGATATACCTCTTTCTCAGAATCAAAAAGAAGCAAATACCTTCTCCAAAATTGACCATATAATGGGGTCACAAACAGGCCTCAACAGATAAAAGACTGAAATAATCCCATGTATCCTATCAGATTCTCCATGGACTAAGGCTGGTCTTCAATAACAACAAAAACAACAGAAAGCCCACATACATATGGAAACTGAACAATGCCCTTCTCAATGATAACTCGGTGAAGGAGAAATAAAGAAAGAAATTAAAGACATTTTAGAATTTAATGAAAATGAAGCCACAACATACCCAAACTTATTGGACACAATGAAAGCAGTGCTAACAAGGAAAACTCATAGCTCTGAGTGTCTCCAAAAAGAAACTGGAGAGAGCATACACTACCAGCTTGACAGCACACGTGAAAGCTCTAGAAGAAAAAGAAGCAAATACACGTAAGAGGAGTAGAAGGCAGGAAATAATCAAACTCAGGGCTAAAGTCAACCAAGTAGAAACAAAAAGAACTATACAAAGAATCAACCAAACCAGGAGCTGGTTCTTTGAGAAAATTAACAAGATAGATAAACGCTTAGCCAGACTAACCATAGGGCACAGAGACAGTATCCAAATTAACAAAATCAGAAATGAAAAAGGATGTATAACAAAAGAAACTGAGGAAATTAAAAAAAAAATCAGATCCTACTACAAAAGCCTATACTCAACAAAACTGGAAAATCTGGATGAAATGGACAATTTTCTAGACAGATACCAAAGTTGAATCAGGATCAGATAAACCATCTAAACAGTCCTATAAGCCCTAAAGAAATAGAAGTAGTCATTAAAAGTCTCCCAACACCCCCCCCAAAACAAACCAAAAAAACCATAAAAAAAACCAAAACAAGACCAGATGGTTTTAGTGCAAAATTATATTAGACCTTCAAAGAAGACCTAATACCAATACTTCTCAAACTATTCCACAAAATAGAAACAGAAGAAACACTACCCAATTCGTTCTATGAAGCTATAGTTATGCTGATACCAAAACCACATAAAGACTCAACAAAGAAAGAGAACTTCAGACTAATTTCACTTACGAATATTGATGCAAAAATACTCAATAAAATTCTCACAAACTGAATACAGGAACACAACAAAACAATCATTCACCATGATCAAGTAGAATTCATCCCAATCAGAATGGCTAAGATCAAAAACTCAGGTGACATCAGATGCTGGCAAGGATGTGGAGAAAAAGAACACTCCTCCATTTTTGGTGGGATTGCAAGCTGGTATAAACACTGAGGAAACCAGTTGGGTAGTTCCTCAGAAAATTGGACATAGTACTACCTGAGGACCTAGCTATACCACTCCTGGACATATACCCAGAAGATGCTCCAACATGTAATAAGGACACATGCTCCACTATGTTCATAGAAGCCATATTTATAATAGCCAGAAGCTGGAAACAACCCAGATGTCCCTCAACAGAGGAATGGATACAGAAAATGTGGTACATTTACACAATGGAATACTACTCAGCTATTAAAAACAACGACTTCATGAAATTCACAGGCAAATAGATAGAACTTGAGAATATCATCCTGAGCGAGGTAATAACCCGTTCCAAAAGAATACACATGGTATGCACTTACTGATAAGTGGGTATTAGCCCAGAAGCTCAAATTACTCAAGATACAAGTCGCCGACCATATGAAGGAAGACCAAAGTTTGGATGCTTCAGTGCTTCTTAGAAGGGGGAACAAAATACTCACAGGAGGAAATATGGAATCAAAGTCTGGAGAAGAGACTGAAGGAAAGGCCAGTCAGAGAGTGCCCCACCTGGGGATCCATCCCATATACAGTCACCAAACTGGGCTGTTATTGTGGATGTCGGGAAGTGCTTGCTGACAGGAGCCTGAGTCAGCTGTCTCCTGAGAGCCTTTGCCAGAGCCTGACACATACAGAGGCGGATGCTTGCAGCCAACCATTGGACTGAGTGCACGGTCCCGATGGCAGAGTTGGAGAAGAGACTGAAGGAGCTAAGGGGGTTTGTAACCCCATGTGGGGAGCAGTGTCAGCTGGCCAGAAACCCTGGAGCTCCTAGGAACTGGACCACCAACCAAAGAGTACACAGTTTGGACTCTCCTTATCCATCCCTCTTCCTTTGCCTCCCAGAAAGTGTTTGATCCTGGTCCCATAGTCTCTTATAGCTTACTTTCCATTCTCCTCCAGAAGAGATTCAAGTTTCTTGAAAACCTGGTCCTTCTTAGCATCTGCTTCTTGGAGAAGCTGTACCAAAACAACAGAATGTAACACAAGTGCCTGCACAGTGTTCCTCCTTTCCATACCTTTAACTCTCTTCATCCAGGTAAGAGGCACATCCTTAGTGTGCAGAGTACATATGCTTGGCTAGAACCAAGCTGAATGCTGCTGTCACTTCTGAGTTGCTGTTAGGCACTAAGGCTTTGCCTCTGAGCCACATTCCTACATGGATGTGTGCATCTGCCAAAGACTCTGCCCTGTGCAAATTCTACAACCTCCTCCTGGGCTATATTCCCTGAGCAGATATGCCTCCATTGAGTTCTATGTACCTTCAGATAAAATTGTTTCCATTTGTCTACAAACACCAACCATAAGCCGGGCGGTGGTGGCGCACGCCTTTAATCCCAGCACTTGGGAGGCAGAGGCAGGAGGATTTCTGAGTTCGAGGCCAGCCTGGTCTACAAAGTGAGTTCCAGGACAGCCAGGGCTACACAGAGAAACCCTGTCTCGAAAAACCAAAAAAAAAAAAAAAAAACAAAAAAACAAACAAACACCAACCATACTAACTTTTCAGAGCTAAATTATGAAAAGTCTGTTTCTCAAGAATGTTCTTACTTCACTCACGACTTAACTGATTAGACCTGATGCATTTAGATGTCCATCCTGCTACGAACACAGCCAAAGCTCATGCATATGCATCAGGGAGAATACTTCTCTCACTCACACACTATGTGACTTCCATGATTTGGTGCCTAGAAGTAGAGCTAACTAAAACACATAACATGATAAATAGGACCTGTGCTAAATGGATAAAGACCTTCAGAGCGGGCAGGAGAATAATAATAGCTCACAGCTCTGCAGGCCCACCCCCTCCACTCTCCATCTGAAAAGCATAACGGATAGCTCAGGGCTCCAGGCTCCTAGATTTTTATCTAGGCCCTTTGAGCTTAACATTTTCCACTTAAGAACCATCTGCATTTTATCAGTCACTGAGGTGCCCAGAGAGATTACAGAAGAATATTTTCCTTAAGGCAAACACAGTGGGCACATATTTAAAATAAAGTAAACCCACAAAGAAATGCTTTTGCAATATATCTTAGTGAAACTTAAAGGAAAGGACTGAGTGGTAATTAAAAGCTCAGTATATTCACCAGCAGTCACCCTGTCTGTGGGAAGAAATGAATCTCAAGTATATGTATGCATTTATACACTCACCATACAAATTTACAATAATTTCAAGACTTGAAATTTCAAGGGTCATGGAAAACATGCATTTCATGTTTGTATATTGTGACATATGAAGCATATAGCTTAGGCTTCTGTCACCTACAATTACCAAAGGCTACAACAGTATGATGCTGGAAAGGGTGCTGCTACTTCCCTTTTGTACACTGGCTGTACTTTTGCTTTAAGTGTGGGCAAATGCTGGCCTAGAGGCCCCAGAACTCCTTTAAAATGGCTGATCTCAGTTCTTTCTCATGAGCTGTTCAGACAAATGCTACAGTGGAGCTGATGTACACCAGAATCTATAGCGCTTATATCTGTCTTTGCAACTCAGTTGAGGCAGGAAGAAAGCAAAGGCTCAATAAAGAAATTCAATGAAACGAATAGACAGATCAGAAGATTCTTCAGAACATATGGAGAATGTGGGCTTTCTGTACGTATCAGTTACTTTTCTTGAGGCTATGAGAAAATACTGACTACAGCTACTTCAGGCTGATAGTGTGAGGGCACATTGGCCTCTGTGGTAGGGAAGTCACAGCAGCAGGAGAGTGAGGTAGCTGGTCACACACACTGCATCCCAGAGTCAGGAAGCAGAGACAGCTGGTGCTCGGCTCGCTTTCTCCATCTTATTCAGCCCCAGGCTCATGCCAGGGTGCTGTCCACATTAGTGGGTCTCTCCCGGTGTCAGACCTTTCTATAAGAATCCTCATAGACATGGCCAGAGATGTCCTTCCATGGCTATCTTAAGTCCCACAGAGTTGGTAATGAAAATTAATTTTGATACTATTCCAAACAGTTCCTAAAAACAGGCTCCCACTAAGACCTCTAGCACTCATATTCTTAGAGGCAGGAACCCAGCACTTCAGGCTGGTGACACACTAGGCTTCTCAAAGCTAGAAAAAAAAGTGTCTATAAAGGGTAAGAACAAAAATTCAGCACAAAACAGACTGAGAGAGACAATGGGCAAGGAAGAAAAGCCTTACTCTTGAGTATTTTCCAACCAGACTAGACCTCAAAAGAGGGGGGAAAAAATCCCACAAAGTGAAAGATAGCTTTTAAAAGCTAATCGGGTCCCCTTTCCAAGGATTCACTCCCACTGCACATTTCCATAACGAAGTCTTTAGTCTCCTAGCTTCTACTGGCTGAAAGGGTCCCAGCTCTACCCTTCCACCTAGACAGCAAGAACTTCTCACACAACCCAGCAGCAAGTATGGACAGGATATTTGTTTCTGAAGCAACAATTATTGGAAATACTTGAGGTGGTACATATCTTATATAGATTTTCTAAATTCTCTACCTCCATCTTATCTACCTTTATAAAAAACTTCCCCCTTAAACTTATCTGGTTCTAAAACTGATTCAAATTGAGTTTTAAACCTTTTCCATTTAACAAGTATCATCAGGATAGTTCGAGGTATCTTGACAGTGCTAGGTGACAGCACTCACAATACAAACAGATAACAAACTAGAAGTTCTAATGCTTCTGTGTCTCTCGTCAGCTTTAGTAATGAGATCAGATGAAGTAGAAGGGAAATCATAAACTATGAAGGGCAGAATTAAGGTACAGCAAGGCCTGAAGCAAAGCATCCATGCTGGAAGTTCTTTGACAACTCATCAGTAAGAGTGTGATCTCCAACACCTCAACACATAAATAGGCCAGTGTGATAATTAGAACTCCTGGGCCTAATGGCCCAGCTTATAACCACAGCACGTGGAGGCCAAGGCAATTCTAAGTTTGAAGCCAGCAGGGACTATAGAGCAAGAACTTGTCTTTACTAACAAGGATTATAAAAGTGTGTGTGTGTATGTACACACACACACACACACACACACACACACACACACACATTGTAACCTAGAAATTCAAATGCCATTGTTATGACCAGGTATATGATGCATACCTGTAATTCCAGCACTCAGGAGATGAAGGCAGGAAGGGACCAACATGTTCCAGGCTAGCCAGAGCTACACACTGAGAGCCCATCTCAAGAAGGGAAGGAGAACTGGGGGTGTGGGGTTATTAATAAATTGTTAAACAAACAAACGAAACAAAGAGAAGTGATCCGACCAAGAAAAAAGGAAAACTCCTAGGAGTAATGATTATGTGTGTTACCAGATCAAAAATCACTTTTTCTGGGTGTTAGAGTGGGGACACAGCACACTTGCAAAGCAGCACAACATCTGGGCAAGTGAGAACAATAAAACTGGGATGTAGCTGTAATAAAAAAACACCCACCTTCAAACCAGTATTTCCTCTGCTCTTTAAGCATCTTAGCAAAAGGAAAAGATCATAGGAAAGGAAAGAGAAGCGTGAAGAGTGGTATTAAGACTGATGTGAGTGGAATCAGTCTGACTTTAGAACCGCTGCTACTTTGTGAATGAAGGTAGGAAGTGCAGGATGGAAGAGGAAGAAAAGACTTCCATGAACACCTCTGCCTTACACATAGGGAACCACTGACCTGCTACAGCACACAGCCACTGAAATGTCTTTACCAATCACTTAATAATGATTACACTTAAACACTAGCCTTACATTTGAGCACTATCAATGCCCCCAGCGTAGAGGCCATGCTCCACTGAACTCCAACAGCACTCTTCAGATCGGGTGAAAAAAATAAAATCAAAGAGATCCAGGGTCCTGGCTTTTAAACACTGAGTATTGAGGAGATGTTCCTTCACATTTGCTGCCAAATAGCTAACTTGTATGCCAACGCATCAATGAATCACATAGATACCTGTTCCATTCATGTTCTCCTACCACAGTGAGCATACCTACACTGATCTCCGGAAAGAACAACTGATGGGGAAAGCAAGACTCAAAAACTATGGCTGGGAACCATAGACTGAAACCCCTAAGGCCACATCATAAATCTGGCTAGTGGAGGTTATAGTTCTAAAAAATATGGCTCAAAATGCTTTAGCAAAAGAGAGGAAGCACAACATCAGATAGTTCTGCTCAGTAAACAGACAATTTTATTCTGCCCCAGGATTTCTGCAATGCTGGAATCTTATCGCCACCTCTTATTTGATAGTCTCATGTATTCAGCAATATCATGGTTATGGCATTATGAGACAAGTATAACTAGCATTCTGCTCATTATGCCAGTTCCCCTCCAGATACCAGGGCATTTCCAAGGTGGCCAAATACCTGAGGAAGTGAGGTTATTGAGGAATGAGGAACACAGTAAATAAATAGCAATAACAGATATCACCCAGTTTCAAACAGTTAGCGCTCCCCCCAATCTACAACTATCCCAGTCAAGCAAAATAAAACGAAGGAATAATAGAGCATGAGCTTGTTTGAATCTTCTTCTATGACAGAGAATATGACAGTGACCATCAAAGTCATTCTATGGAAGAAATGGGCTTCTTTCTTTAGAGACAATAGGTGCTTCATAATTAAGAAGAGTAAAAATACTATATGTAGCCTTTTAAAATTATTACATGTACATGTGTGTGCCTGTGCATGGCTACGTGCATGTTATGGTAGGTGCCTGCAGAGGTCAGAGGTCTCAGATCTCCTTGGAGCTAATGTTTGTGAACCTCTTGAAGTACGTGGTAGAAACAGAACTGGGGATCCTCTGGAAGAGTAGCGAATAATCTTGGTGGCTCAGGCATCTTACTAGCCCCTAGATCTAACTTAAAAAAAAAAAAAAAGTAAATGGTCTAACAAACACGTGCTTCTAACCCAGCCAAACTGGTCTACTCATAGCTAAATATGCCATGCATTCACATTTCCAACTATTTGCAGGACATGTGAATTTGTGTGATTCATCCTCACACAAAACTCAGCATTTCAAAAATAAAATGCAGTTTCCTAGATTAAAAATTTTGCTGAATTGTACCAATCACCTCCTCCGTCCTGCAGTCCCACAGGCCTGCCATTGCTGATTGCAGAAGAACCTCTCGGCAGGACTCAAACCTCCATGCTTTCTCTCCCTATTCTTCCTTCCCAGTCCTGCTGAGACCTCCACTGTCTCTTGTATGGTCCACATAGCATCCCCTACCTGATCCTTAACACTGCCAGCTCAATCATTTCAAAACACTTAGATGACAAGTAGTCCTCATTCTCCAACTCACTAGCCCCAGGCCTACCACCAACCAGGAGGGTGGGGAGAGGAACAGTGAAGAAGGAGAGAAGATAAGGGATTAGGGGAGGCTAGGAAGACTGATCTTTACTGAGTCCTTTTCTAAATGCTTTAAAATTGTCTCATTTGATAACAGGAAGCTTGTGGCACCTCTTATGAGCAACAGTCATGGTATACCCAGAAGGCTTCAAGGAGAGAGGCAGTATTTTAGTATGACAGAGACTTTGCCTCATCCAACACCTGATCTATCAATGTCTGATAGCATAGCTTACTTACACTCACTGAGATTGTTGTAACTGTAGCAGATATCTGTGGGGGCTACCAAAGGACTGTCATTTTAACACACAATATCTTACCTAATCTTTCTATCAATACAGAGGCAGACATGCCTTTTGTTTCCCCAAAGAGTAAATCCTTTCAGATTCGCAGCATGATATCCTACTGTAAGTGGCAGAGCGGCAACCAGAAGCCAAGTTTTCCCATTCTAAATCTAGTGTCTTTCTCACTAAGCAGTGCCACACGACAAGCAAGAGTATTATTGTGCAGTCTAGCCTTAGAGACCTCTCTAGCCCTTCCTCAGGAAGCCCTTCCAGCTATACTGTGAACACCCACGCAGTGCACTTCTGGGGGCCTCCCAGACCTGAAACCCACGCATTGTGCTCTGTGGTGGCACACACAATTAGCAGGTATCCGTTGTTGTTAAGTATTATTGTCTTCCTTTCTGCATGTACCTTGTTGTACACCTAGATAATATTCCCTCCTGATCTATGAAGAGTCACACACTTAGTAGGCACTCAATAAATATTTATTGGCTAGCAGATTGATTTCACTCACTGAGTTCCCAGGGGGTTCTGTGGGTTGTCAGATGAAAACAAAGTAATAACTGACTGAGTCATAGAATTTTTGAGCAAAAAGAGTCCACAGAGATAAACGAATTCAAACGCTTCCATATAGAGATGAAGACAGATCCAGGGATAAATTGTAAGCAAGCTGTTTAAGGGAAAACAGAGACAGACACCATCGCAACAGGCACCTAAGAGCCCTCTGAATCTCCGACCATTTTCCTTATTATACTTCTGTCCTTTAAAAATTCCATAAAATGGGGATAGATAATAATGTGCTCACGAATTATCTAAGATGCCTTTAATGCATTAAAAAAAAATCAGTACATTAGAAATAATCTATTCATATTAGATTATTAGTTTGACCACTCTAATACTAATAAGCTGGCTAAAATACACATTAGACATTCAATTAAGCAGCTTGTCTGTCAACTGGAGTTTCAGTGACCCTATTTGAGAAATGAATGATTTGAAAATGACCAATATCTTCTCTTTTCCCTCAATATATATTCCAACACAAAGCAGAACCATTCACTGGAAGCAGAGACATGTTTTCTTCATCTCTTTCTCTGCCCTTCTATCCTTTGAGAAATAGCATTTCATAATACATCACCTTGTTGACTTTGAGAATGCACCTTACTGATAAAACACATGCTCAGAAGGCATTAAGAATTGTGATTGTTTTAAAGAAAAAGAAGAAAAAAACTGTAGTGTGAGGAGTGTGGACTTACGGATGAGGGGAAAACACTCTTGCCTTCTCTCATTAGTGATCACAGAGACTGTCTGTCCCGGGCTTGTTCAGTCTCACTGCAGGCTCATTCTTTTGCTGACCACCTCCCTACTCTTGACAAGTCATTAAACTAAGAGGACTCTGACTACTTGGGTACAATATGGCATAGAAATGTATGTCTGAAAGCTACCAAATGTCATCTTCCTTACACACAGCTCACTGCCATAGTCCCAATAGGATGCAGTACAGCTCCACATCCCATGCACATCATCAGTGCACACCCTTGTTCTCATTCCTGGCAGTAAGTCATTTTGACACTGACAGGTCGACAGGACAGTTAGAATCTTACCCCTGCAGCAGCATCCAGTGAAGTTGGTAAGGGTTTTTAGGCCAGAATACTTCTAATTAAAGCAACAATAATTAATGCTTCCTGATTCTTGGCATTATGTTGCTCCCATCTACTTAGTTCTATCTTTCCATAATTCTCTCACACCAATAACTCCCTTAGTAGAATAGTCAAAATTGTTACTGTTCTTGGCATCCAAAATATTCTTAATAGATTTAACAGGCTCTGACATCATGAAGACTCATTCGTAAGAGATTAAAACAAAAGGTCTTATCAAGCCTGGTGGCAAAGGCCATGCTCCCAGATACTTGCCACTCAAGGAAGATGACAAGTTGCCAGTTCACTTGAGCTACAGACTAGAGTGTTTATCTAGTATAAGATCATAGGTTCAAGCTTTAGTACAGCAGCTCTCGCCCCCCCCCTTGGAAGGAGGGAGGGCTAAGTTTGTCACTTAAGACCACTTGACAACACAGACATTGACATTATGATTCGTAATAGTAGCAAAATTACCATTATGGAGTAGCAATGAAAATAATTTTATGGTTGGGAGTCAGCACATCATAAGGAACTGTATTAAAGGATCTTAGCATTAGAAAGGCTCAGAACCACTGCACAAGTAACCAAGTAACTAAGTAGCATACTATGTGGATCACACTTTCTTCTAAGATGGCAAAAGCAAGTGACATCTGCAAGGGCACAGGAGTGTGTGTCTGTTCCAATGATCCCCAATCCCTGCTGCAGTGGTATGGTCCAGGGCAGGTAGCTGGACAGCACTTAACTTTAGCCTTCTTGGAGTAGAAGGAGGGAGTGTGTGGCTCTGTCACCTCAGTGCTCCTCAAGGTGTGCTCTCCATCTAAATGTGAAATGCTATGTGGGTCCTCAACCACCCTTAAGCCAACAGCTCCAGCCACTCTGCTAAGGAAAAGAAAATGAGAAACAAAGAAAGGAAGATGGCTTTAAGTGTGGTGCAGCCATATCCATGAACAATGTATTAAAATGTACAGTATATGAAAGGGGAATATTTGAAGGTAAAAAGAAAGTTACTATAGTTAAGCAATGGGTCAATTACAGGAGTCTGAAAGAAGGAACTGAGTTGGGCAAATGTGAATGTCTCTTGCTGATATGTTTATAAACACAAATTATGCCCCAACTACACTCACTCTGAATAGATAAACAAATCACAGGCCTCATACTCCTTACCAGTTAAACAGATCCATAGCTGTGGGCACTGAAAAGATATTGGATTGCAGCTTTGCCTACTTCACTTATTTCCTAATGCCATGCAAGACACCAGCTTTCTTCAAGACATTTTAGAGTGTGGCAGACTGCGTTTAAAGGGCAGTCTCATACGAACACTCGAAGAGAGAACACAGAGAAACAGTTGCATATGGTGAGACAGGAATTTCAGGCAGAAAAGTGGCCTATCACCCTGACAGAAGAGACGCCACACAGCAGGGACGGCTGCCCTCCACAGAAAGCCTGGTTAGGCTGTCTACCGCTCACCTTCCAGGGCCTCTGAGGTCATCAACGAAGCACAAAAGATCTGGGGCTCTTACACCCATTTACTCCGGCAGTGAGCCTAAGCGTGTGCCAGTTTCCACACCCCTCAGATGAGAAAGTCTATGAAACACATTCTAGCTCACATTTTGTTGATTTTTTTTTTCAACATGAACTAGGATTTACTGATCAACAGTCATGGAATACATATTCAAGTAGCCGTCTTATAAAAGTTGGCAATAACATCCAAGGGACAACCAGACAGCATCATTTCAATGGGTATTTAACATAACACGGGTTGTAGAATATTGTGGAAGTAATAAAACTTCATTTTTGGCCTCCCATTAGAGACTCTATGGGCCCTTATCTGCTGCTGTTCACACACAGTGCTGGTAAAAGGTGGGAGGTTAGATTGCTGAGCAAAGTCATGAGATCCCCAACCCCACGTTTTAATATGCACTGCTTGCTAAGATATGCTATATCACCCAAACACCCTGTAGCACAATAAAGAGGAGAGAAAATGAGCAAGTGGGGAAGGAGACAATATAGTATTTCTCACTAGGGAAAACAGATTCTCAGACTTCAGGATTCCATTCGGGCTAACTCAGTTTTACCTTGGCTAAGGACCTGTTTTCATCTGTATTGGACCAAGCTCATTAGCAACAATGTGTTCAAGGAATGGATTCAGGAAGGGAGAGCTGACTTGAACAGAACCGACATTCCCTTCCATTGCCCCTAGTTCATGCTCGAGCTCTGTGTACTGTGTCAACTAGGATGCTCACTCCTATCTCAGCACTGAGGATGCTGAAAATCAAGCTTCACATCCACACAGCATGTCAAGTAGCAGCAATGTATGTGTATAAAACCATCACGCAATGCTTCTTAAGTGATGACTATGAGCCCGACAATACACTAAGGACAACAGGAGTGACTACAAGCAGAACAACATCAACATAGCCAGGAAGAATCAGTTTCCTGCTGAACAGATCTAGGCAGTCCAACTGTTGTCCTTTTATATGGCTAAACTGAAATGAAGACATCACCAAAAAAAAAAAAAAAAAATAAAAAAAGACAATCTAGACTACAATTTGGGTCTCAGATCATAAAATCATGCGTATAGATCAGAAAAGGCAACAGGAATAAATACTAATGCCAGTCATGACTTAGATGGATTGTAAGAGCATTATCTTAAATGAAAAGGCCTACCTTAAAAGACAATAGCTAATGTATTATTTCATTTACATAAGGATCTTAAAGGCAGAAAGATAAAAAACAAAATTAGAGTCAGGAATGATGGGAGGGGAAGGACACAAGGGGCAACATTGGAAGATCTTTATGATGATTGGATAAGTTCCTCCTCTGACTTCACTGTACAATAAATGGCACCAAAACATAAATATAAGTATATAAATATCAATGTCCAATTCCTACTTTTAATATTATATAAGATAGAGCCACTAGCAGAAAATGAACGAAGGTCACATGGAATGCATAGCTACTGTTCTCAATGCTTTTTAAAAATCCATCTGTAATTACTACAAAATCAGGTTTTTAAAACATCAATAGGATTTGAACTTAAAAAGAAATAGAAGAAAAGCACTGGAAGTCAGAAGTCCATTCAAGTAACTTTAATGTCGTAGAAAATTTATGTTTTCTGCTATCTTCTGTCCCTACCTCAGCAATATGATCTTTCGCCACCCTAACTATGCTTACCGACCCAAGCCACAAATCTAACTTTGCTGTCCAGGTCTCCATGCACCCCAACTGGTGTTCAGTTTGCCTCCTTAACACTTTCCGAGCCATGCCCAGTGGTCCAGTCTGGTTGTCATTGAGCCATGTTTGAATGGCCTTCCCAATCCTGTCACACCCCTTTTACTTCTCTCATTTCTTTATATGCTTTCCCACTGGAAATATTGTCAACTTTAAAAAAAAAAAAGGCCGGGCGGTGGTGGCGCACGCCTTTAATCCTAGCACTTGGGAGGCAGAGGTAGGCGGATTTCTGAGTTCGAGGCCAGCCTGGTCTACAGAGCGAGTTCCAGGACAGCCAGGGCTACACAGAGAAACCCTGTCTCGAAAAACCAAAAAAAAAAAAAAAAAAAAAGCTGTCTCTGAATCGGATGCACTGCTTTATTTCCAGTGCCAAGAGAGAAGCCTGGCAACATAATGTACTAAATAATCTACTGAATCGAAAAAGAAAAAACAAAATCAAAACAACACTAAAAAACAGAACTGAATTGATGATTATGTCCTAGGCTTGTGGTACATAAGCAAACGGCACACACTGGGGATGACATGCAGATGAAGTTGGATTGGCTCACATTAGGAATAGAAATTTCACATTTCAATTCTGGCCTTAATTAGAGAAACCTACAAAAAGGTGCTTACCTTTTCAGTCATATTCTGCTCTTCTATTACACCAAGGAGACTAACCTGAAGCACCTCTAGGGTCCGAGACAAGACAAAAGTTCGAAATGATGCCACAAAAGGCAACGCCTGACCTCATTTCAGGTATAACGTAGCTGACTCTAGGAATAATGAGATAAGCCATGGGGATCCATGGAAAGTACCTGAGCATATATTAACTCCAAAGACTCTACAGAGCATAACCTGCATTATATCATCAGAAAAGGGAGACACTTGTGCTTGAGTGTTACCAGGGGTGAGCCTTATCACAGGCAAGCATGGGGTGCTGGAATGTGCGGGAAATGACCAGTTCTGGGTCTCGTTTGGCATGGTGCCTAGGCAATTTTTTTCTTAGCAGTGAGCAGAGTGATGAGCAAGTACCTGGCAGGTGGAATGTAGACGCCAGACAGACAGCATTCCAACTCAAGGATAGTGAGTCTCTGCTTTGTTTGCTTGCCCAGAAATGATGGATGAAAACAAGGAAATGAAAAATATAAACATGAAAATAGGCATGGGCCCTTGTATAATCCCAAGGGCAAAGGAATGATGAATGAAGACATTGAAGTAGGAAGATAACAATCAGATCTGTTTCAAAAAAAAAAAAAACCCAAAAACAACAACAAAAAAACCAACAGTCAAGAGAAAATGGATCAAATAGAATAGAACCAGAAACCAAAGGCTAGTCTACATTGCTGTTCTTTAACAATGATGGGGAGAGGGAATGGACAGTGTAACTGGAGCTCACCAGACAGCAATCAGATACAGGAAGGAAGCACAGAGGAGGAGGTGAAGTGTGTCTGAGCTGCACCGCATGGGATAATGGATCACAATAAAGGAGAAGATGAAGAGGACAATGCAATCTGTGGCTGAATGGTGGCACCATGAATAGGAATAAAGTGATCCAAGGAGAGGAAGGACTCTTGAAGCTCATTTGTACACTGCTTCACACCTAAAAGGAGCTGTCCAGGCAGCAGCTGAGTATGTCAGTGTGAAGTGGGATCAGAGGACTTGGTTACCATGGACAATGGAACCTGCAACATCTACAGGAAACTGAGAAAGAATGAAGATTCATGGAGACGGGGCTGGGGTAAGAAGAGGAAAGAGAAAGATCTAGAAATAAACGGCTGTTTAGGGGTACTCACCAGGGCTGTCTGAGAAGGGGCCACCAAAGATGCAGAGAGACCTCAAGGAAAGTGGCCTACTGAAGATGAGAGACAAGTTTTCCTTTTCTTTTCTTCTTTTTCAAAGAAAAATAGAGATGTCAGGAGGTCAAGTAAAAGTAAGGACTGAGACATCCTTGAGGAAGTATGGCTGGACGATGTCAAGTGTCAACCAAAGGAGCAAAGAGCAAAGGGACACAAGAGGTACATTTCCTTAATTCTTTTAAGGGAAGCGGCTATTCGGTAGTAAGGAGAGAGACTGAAAGTAGAGAGGCCGGCCTGAGCTACACAGGGAGCCTGTTTTAGCAAGACCAACAATTAAATGGGCAAGTAAAATGGGATTACTAATGGGGCCAAATCCTGGAAAAGACTAGATTCTAGGAAGACAAATGGTAGAAAACAGAGCAGAAAGGAAGACTGAGTGGTAGAAAGTGGAGGTAAGAAAAGTAGGGCAAAGAAGTCATGTTGGGGCAGAGAAAGCAGGATGCTCAAGACATGTTCTTGTCAATCTGTATTTTCTCCAGAAAGTAGGAGATGATACTGTGACAGTGAAGGAAAGAATGACAGTAGGAGGTTCAACTGGAATTATTATGAAAAAGCCTTGATGGTGGTCATGAAAACCTCATTTATGGAAAATTAACCTCACAGCACTATACCGTTAGAACTAGAAAGGGATAAGGTTTATAGCTCTGAGGACAATACTTAGAAGACTATGTGTTCATGTCCATCTGATTTGTCAAATGTGCACAATACAGTAGTGACAGAAAAGAACTAGCAACATAATACTTAAGAACATAAATAAGTAACCCTCTTACCTAGAAATTTGTATCTTCATAACAAAAGTTGTTTTCTATAAGACCCTGCTGATCAGAAAAGCAGGATCAGATTGTTTCTGAGCCGAACGTACAAATGGGCAAACTCAGAGCGTTCAAAATTCCCTATCTAAAATACTTCTAACTCAATTTATCAATCTAAACTGTTAATAACTCAACCTACCAATCCAATAAATGCCTAGATAAAGCATGCCTGGAATTATTTCCTGTACAAGCAAGCAGTCATGGATTGGTTCTGCCTGCTGTCCATTCAGTCAGAGAACACCTCGGAAATGGCCCTTTGCTACCGGCTCATCTTTCCAAGTTCAACACATTCCTGACACACAGTGAGGGGGAAAGAGTCATTTGGGAGGAAAAGACAGCAACCATGAGGACTGTATAACTGTTGGCAGCCCACTGTCTGGGTGTGCTTTATAAGCTGCACAGGTTACTTTCGTGACATAATTAAGTTGAGACCCTTCTTTAATAAGCATTAGTATTAAGCATGTTCGCCTTGAAATGAGAGTAATATACACAAATGCAAATAAAATGGATATGTGTTAGGGTGAGCAGAGAGAAATAAGAAGCAAATGATCGCCAGCTCACAGGAGGGTATGTGGAACTCTGACTAGCCAAAATACCCTAGGGGAATGATTGGTAGGGGAAAAACTGTAAGATTCGGACTGCCCCCTTGAAGAATGTAAAGCCAAATAATTTAACCATTATTATTAATTTTTAAAATCCTGAACTAAAGACACATGGAATGTGTCCAGCTCCAGTTCCTCATTTTATCTATGAAATTCATTTCTCAAGATTGACAACCATGTTTTTTGTATCAGTTTGGAATCTTTCTTTGAAGAGAAACTCTAACAGAATGGTTTGATCATTTACCTAAACACTTCTGGTATGGGCCCATCTCAGATTCCTTAGTTATAGAGAGGAGGAAAAATGCCCTAAAACTTAGAAAGAGCCAGGGCCAAGAACATGTGAACAAGTGAGAAATCCAAGAAATCAAGCTTAGCGCATGCGTCCTCAGAAGGACAAAACAGTACAGTCGCAGGGATTGGGCCTCACTGAGCTCCTGTCTGGCTACTGGTCTGGCACAAACTCATTTCCTGTACATTGAACACTGGCGTAAAGATGACTGTTCTCTATCACATTTCCCAAAATTATCACAACAGATTGCTTAATCCCTTTCATTTAATAAATGCACATGGTTGTCCACCCACACCTCATCAAAATTGGTTTTCTTACTGTGCTGGAGATGGATCTGGTCTGGGACTGACTCCTCCGTACCTTGCAGAAGAATCAAGTACTTTTCCAGTGAAAACTTTTCTAATGTGTTTGACACAGGACTTGGCATAAAGCTGTTATTCCAGATACATCTGAAATGTACATCCTGAAAATAAAGAAGGAATGTGCTCTACCGGACCAGCAAAACTTACTGGATAGGGAGGTATGGGATCCTACCAAATCTCCCAACACTATTCAACAAAGGAAAAAATCAAGCCACTGCCGAATCAATTTTCCAGAGAAACAAACAGGAGAAAGATCTTCGAAAGGGATAAAGAAAAACAAGTGAGCAACCGCAGAGCAATAGGATCCTGAGAGGAAAACGCCACGTTTACAGTGTTCTGCAAAGACAACTGGACCAGGTGGTTTTAACAAAGAATACAGAAATGAATACCCAGAGAAATAGAAACATTCTTGTGGGACCGCAGAACCAGGAGAACATAATCAAGAGAGGGTGGGTGGTGGCCAGCCTGGAAAGGGTTCAAATCAGCCTCTTCCTTACAAGCTGAGCTTCTAGTAGGGTCAAGAAGAGATCACCTAAAATGTACTTGCATGAAGAGCAGTTCTAGCTTTTAAAAAAACCCAACAAAATCTGGGCTAAGTTTCTTGTTCATTCTAAAATATTTCTTTATAAAATTCATTAGACTATGAGTAAATTTTATTCATGTAAATGCTTGTATCTGTGATAGAGAATAAATATCACTGTCAGACACAGTTTTCTTTCAGTTTCTCTACCTACAAAGTGATGTCTAGGTATATAGTCACATCTCCATCAATAAGTCCTGGAACAGTGGCTTGCAAGCACATTGCCTGCCTCTATAATCACAGTCTAAGGGACACAGCCTCTTGGTTTGTGCGATGACTGTGGCAGAGTGGACTAGGTGCACTAGAGACCATATGGCTCTCAGAGCAGAAAGCTTTTCCATTTGATCCTTTATGGAAAAGTATGCCAGCCTCTCTATCTTACAACACCACTCTTTAAATAGACTGTTAAGAGGTTACTGCCGTAACACTAGTCTTACAATTAGGAGGTCACACCATAAGAATGACTGTTACACTGAGTTTGGGGAGCACATGCTTTAAGTGACCTTCACACAGCACCTCATGAATCAGGCTGATTCATGCATGCAAAGCAACTAAGAGGTGCTCTGAAATACAGCAAACTCTATGAAAACTCTCATGAGAAAGGTGACTTCTTTTCTCCTGGAATAATTTTCTGAGGAGGGGGAAAGAACCTAGCATTTATTCACAGTATTAACACTTTGGCCAAAGATACCATGGTAAATAAGCCAGTACCTCCCTTCCAAAGAACACTCACAATGCTTCCATTAGTAGGAAAGAGAGCAACTAACACTGTCATCTCTGCTTTTAGCAGCAGCAGGAGATCCAGAGAGAAGCTGTGTGGAACACCGGACTTGCTGTGCAATGTTACCTCCTGAAGCTTCTATGAGGGAAAAATGAATGACTATATTTAGAGCCTGCCCGGCACATAGGAAGCCTGGGAGGTGCTGGGGGTCACTGTTGTTGCTTGTAATTTTCATTATTATTATTAACACTGTCTTGGTTGTGTTGCTCCTGCTGTCGGACTCCTGTCTCTTGTCTGTGGTGGGGAGGGGTGTGAGGCAGGAGTGGGCAACAGATACAAAATGGCCAGTCTTAGAAGTGGCTACCAATTGTAAAATTCTACAAACTATATGAAAGGAATTCAAAGACAGACACCATGGTGCATGTTCTCAGAGAAGGCACCTTTCAGAGAATGGATGAAGAAGCAAGCAAGTCCTGACCTCACAAGGCCAGAGAGCTGTCAGAACAGATTCTTGTTTCAAATGTGATGGTCCTGGGAAGAGGTCACCCTGAGCTGATAGAGATGTCATGGTCACCTCTTAGCAGCAGAGCACGGCCTGGGAGCACACCCTGGGAGCACACCCCTCCATCTGCAGCACAGTCAATCACACCCACACTGAAGAGGCAAGATTCGTGGCTCCGGCAACAGTCCAGTGTTATCCAATATGCATGAAATCAAAGTTTCCATCATTTCCAGTGGTCAAAGGCCAGTGAGTACTAAATCCCAGAATATCAGGATTAATGAAGGAGTCATTAAAGAGCCAGCATTAAATCACTTCTGCAGCCAATGCTGAGAATGATGTCTGTAATACATTACAAGGCTGATTAAAAAGAAACAAGTTCCAATTTAGAAATGAATTACCTGATCTTCTTAAAACAAGTTGGACAGCTATCACAGCAATTTTGTTATTATGGGAGGAAGAGACAGTAGGCAAAAGAATTTAGATCAGTAATGGAGAATCATCATCCTAAAATCATTGGGCAAATAACTTCCAAGAAACATATTAACAGTGTTATGAGAGTTCTAGAAAATTGTCCAAATTTTACTACTACCTTTGACTTTTCTCACAGAAAAGTAATTTTGCAATTTTGGGGCTGTGGGTCGCTAACACTTTATGGTCAGGAAACATAGGTCCAATACGTTTTAGAACAATGTGAATCTGGTTAAAGATCTGTAATCCCTGCTTTTTTAGCAGACTCTATAATGAAGCCATTCTTCACTGTAGGTTTTCTGAGTCACTATGGAGAGAGAGAGAGAGAGAGAGAGAGAGAGAGAGAGAGAGAGAGAGAGAGAGAGAGAGAGAGAGAAACAACTTCTACCTAGTGAATAAACCAAAGAAAGCCCTAAGCATGGCTGGGAGGGAGGGCAGTAACAGGTGCTGACCTCAAAAACTACCTCTGAATCCACAATGAACACCAAATGATAGACAAAATCTGTTTATGCATTCAAGTTACAAAAAAAAAAAATCAGTCCCACAGAACTGTACCTACAGTGTTAGATTCCACCTGATAAACAGTTATTAATCTTCAGATATGCTCTGGGTAAGGTATTGAAAATACTATTAATTCAAAGGATCCAAACAAAATTTGAGAATACATTTAGTCCTTTGTATAAGTGGCTCCCACATCTATGTAGTCAACCAACTATACTTCAAAACTATTCAGAGAAAATAAAAAGAATCATGACTACAGTGTATACACAGACTTCATTTCCTGCCATTATGACCTTAACAATGAAATGTAACAACTACTTACACGGTGTCCACTGTGTCAGGTATTATACACAGTCCAGAGAAGATCAAGTACATGGGATTATAGGTCCAGGTTATACATAAACACTGACTGTGTGTGGATCTGGATGTCTACAGGGGTCCTGCAATCAATCCTCTGTGGATACTGAGGGGCAGCTGTGCTGTGCTTGACAATCCTCTCTGCCAACAGTTAAGAATAAGATTACATCTCTCCTTGAAAAGATACCTTGAAGGGTTCTCTAAGGCCAAGTGATCTAGTTCTAAAATCTTGTGTTATATAACCATAAATGGTGCTCAAAATATTTAACATTATGGCCCTGGATAGTTTGTCCTATCTGTTCTGGGTATGCTGGCTAGATGAAAGACCTTTTCACAAATAGAAAGGCATGACAGAAAGCAGCCAGGGTTATAAATTAGGTTCTATCTAGAAGGGCATCAGCATAAAACAGTAAATCTACTCCAGGATATTAGTTTGGATTGAAAGCTGCCAAATAATCATGCTGTAGTCATCAAAACACATATTATTAATTTCAGACACACCAGTCTATCCCCAAATAGAACACAATAAACTATTCTTCATGGCTGTTTTACTGTTGGCTTAAAATGGAGTAAAGCCCACAAATGGTATTTACTGAACTAATACATGGATAAATGACACTTGAATTATTATTTGGGGATGCAGTTTGAGCTAATTATCAACAGTGGCAACAAATGAGTTTAAGAACAATAACTACAAGCTGGGAGTTTCTGTTGAGGAGGAAATTTTATAATTCATCTCCTGCCATCCAAGATAAGTAAGTAAATAAATAAATCTGAATTCCATGACCAGTCGAAAACAGGCTTAAATGGAACCTTATAGATCCATCCAAACTCACTACACTCCTATGGCAACACACCACTTTCTCTGGAAAGCATCTTAACTAGGGCCATATTGGCAGCTAATGATAATAGATTATGGAGGCAATTGGTAGAAATCCCCAGGAGAATGGGCATGGTGACCTGTGCCTTAAATTCTAGGGCTCCAGAAGCAGAGACAGGCAGATACATTCCAAGCCAGCCAGAAATTCTTAGGAGAAAAGTAACTGCCTGGGAAAGCCTGAGTGTGCTCACGAAGGGTAGGGATCATGGGCAGACTTGTAAATCCCACGCCACAGGTAGGACAGTCACTTTATGGTTACCGAAGAGGGTATGGCTGTTGTCAAACAAACAAACAACCAAAAAAACCATGGCTAGATGCTCAAACCAACTGGAAATTTGCTTCTCACACCCCCAATACAGGAAAAGTGACTACTCCTTCTGTCAGTCTTAGCCGGTCAAGAAGAAATACGTGAAAGAAGCGGAGCATCAATAGTTCATGACACTTCTTACTAGAAAAGCTAGATACTTGGGAAAAAGAAGGTAAACAAAACTTACCAAGGTCATGTCTTGAGCTGGAGGCAAAGCTTGAAATAACCATAGCAGCTCAGCCCCTATATTGCTCTACAATCTTGTACTTTCTAAATAGAGCTGGAATAGGAGAAATTAATAGATCCATAAAAGGCTGTGCTTAGACACAGGGAGTGATAGAACGAACATCTGTAAAGGTTTCCATTCACCTTGCTACCTACAACTCTGCTTAATCTGTGAGGACAGGAAAATGCTGATTTGGGAGCCTTCTGTTTCATCTACAGGCTTCCTCTGTCACTGAAATCACCAAGTTAGACTTAATGCCAGCTCTGCTCCAGAGCAAGAACCCATAGGCATAAAACCATTATTTCTAAAACGCCAAGCCTTAGTACTTATTTTTAATTAGGGGCATGGTCTATCGTTTTTTCCAAGTGTCTCACGGGATTCTAAATAAGCTTTGTGAAAAACAGTAGTCAGAATCTTTTTTAAAAATATACTCAACTTCTAAAGAGATGAAAGGCTAAGAATGACTGAGCATAATTTAAGTCCCACCTCCCTGAAGAATCATAAAGTTGCCCGTACACCTGATCGTCAGAAAAAAGTATAGGTAGGGAGCAGACCAAATGCCATTAATTGTTTTAGAAATAGTGATGCACTCCGGATGCAAGTGGCAAGGAAATAGGGAATCAGTTATGGTAGTAACCAGGAAGAAGATCCCTCATCCTTTGACTCTTCAGGACAGAACTTGCCAGCTGCCATACATACTTCAGTTCCTAGGCATCTAGAATGACAAGAATCCCCCCCCTCCAATGTACATATCACTTGGAATAAGGGAGGATAGTTCTCAGCCTTCTGAAGAACAGGGACAAATAACTCATGACCATTATGACAAAACCAGGCCTACGTATCCAGTTTATTATTAGCCTGACATTAAACACCACTTAAAAACAAACAAAACCACCCACCCATACAAACACATACTCCAAGATGGAAAATTACACAATGGCGTCTGGAATGATTGACTCTGATGGAGAAAGCAGAACCAGGCAGACCCGGTAGGTAACGTCCCAGGCAGTGATGGGGCAGTCTCAGAGCCTCTCACACCCTGATGGTGTGTGCAAACACTGCTCTGAGCTGTGCTTCTGTCATAGTAAAGGACTGAGAATGACAATCTGGATTCTGGAAGGCTGTCAGGAGCACCAAGCACTTCTGAACTCAATCATTTTTGATAAGATAGAACAAAATTGTTTTGGCACACGGTGATTCTCAGGGAGAAAACTTAAATTAAGTTTTTGTCTTGTTTGGATGCTAGAAAAAAGGCAGAATTTTCCACCTTGCCCCATTATAGTTCATGGTGACAGCCCAGTCAGCTGGCATAAGAAAAGGGGGAGTATGCTTTTGCTCTCCAGAATTTATTAGCACCTGGACCAAATCCAAGGTCTACCTTTATTGAGGCCTAAAGTGTGGCAGCTGCTGTAGACTTTCACTTCTATACAAAGCATAGAAGGTCTATAATTAAGACTTCTAGAAATAAGAGCCCATGGAACTGAACCATACATGGAGCAAATGAAAATATGGGTGGGGAATCAGGCCAAGGGTTTGCCTAAGAATTGAAAAACAGAATTCTCTGTTTTACTTAATGAGTTGTCTCTAGTGTGAAAGACAACTACGCCCAACAAAAGGTTAAGGGGTTTTCAAACATCCCATTCCTTCTTTCCCTTTGAGGAGAGAGAAGTGACTTGGCTTCATGATTTGAAGTAGAGTAAGCCACTAAGGAGACTATGTGGTCAACCTTCTCTTGATCTGATGTTTCCATAGCTGCAGATTATGCTAAATGACACATGAAGGTGCACAAACACTTCAGAGAGGGAAGGTTTGAACAGTATCAGTAGAAAGTGCAACACAGTTACTTCTTGGTTAAAAAAGCAAAAGGATGTTGCCAATGCTAAACTGATACTTTTAAAAAAAAAAACAAAACAAAAACAAAAGGACAAGGAGGATGGCCCTAGAACTGTGAAATGTCCCCTTGCTACTGACTTGACACCCATGGTTGATAAATCACAATTTCAACACAATAGAAGCACGAGTTAGAACAACAGCCTGCTGACTCTCTATTTATTTGTAAGCAGATACATCAAGAAGCCAAAGGCTCTCCATAAAATGCCCAGAAAAGCCCTGAGAAAGTGTCTCGAAGTCCTTCACTATTGTCACTACTTTCAACATCTCCCTTTATGTCTGAGCTGGTGCTGTTCACACTAAACCTCTCCTAATTTCTTATCTCTCCATATTTTAATTCATTTTCATTGGAGACAGAAAAATTCAGAAAGGCTTCAAGACAGAGAAAGCCAGTCTGCCTAACCCTTTACACTAAGGCAATAGCTTTCCACATTTGCCACTTCTTACTTAGCTGGTAGGCACCTAGCACACAAAGGGAAGGCAGGAAGCACAGTTCCTGGCTTCATTAAACTGCAATGGTATGTGAAGTGTCTTGAAATGCTGAGAATAGCACAGTCCACTTGTCTACATTTAACCAAGAACTTGGAAATCATTAATGTCTATGTGAACAAAGTGCTTTACTATCAAACAGAGGGTAAAATCTAGAACATAATCCAATAGGACATGTTTGCTTGGTGGTCTTTGGGAGGGAGATATTAAGGGAGGTGGTGTAGAATTTGAACACAGGATGCAAATATATTAGGCAAAAGAAGCGCTCTACCTCCCAGTGAGCACGCAGTTCAAGGAATATGCTAAATGAACGTTCTGATTTATTTGTTAGGAAATATTATCCATGACTGGGCTCATAAGTAAATGTGATAAACAAGAAAAAGATGGCTCATAAAACATGGAAGAAAATTTGCTGTAAATCAGGAATATCTGAGGAAAGGAAATGCCTAGAAATGTGAGACAGGGGACTGGGAGAAGAGATGCCATTAGGTCAACAGTGACCACTGAATGGAGAGAATGCTCGGCTGAACATGAAAACACATTACCACATTTAATCTTTATAATAGCACCATTAATATCTTTAACGTACAGGCAATAAGCTGAGACCCAAGATCATACAACCATCTAATAGTAAAATAGAGGTTTACCTCCAAAGTCTACAATGGGAATAAAAAAAGCCACAGAGATCCAAATATCTCAACTGTGCTACTACTGGGCCAGGGAGAGAAAGAAAGAAATCAAACCTCTTTTTTTTTAACCTTTCTGAAAATGTTTCTATAGTTTCTATTACTTAAAAAACAAAACAAAACAACAACAACAACAAAAAAAACACTCAGTATGAACTGCAGCCAGTCTCTTAAGCACTATCACAAATGGGAGATAGAAAACTCTGTAAAAATTCCATTCCTGTATCCCTTAACACATTTTAAATATGCTCACCCCAGGAATTATAAAGAGAAAAGGTCTGAAAACCAGCATTTAAAGGACCCAGATGTTTTGGTTAGTGGTAAGCGTGCCACATGTTCCTTCTTATTACATCAACTGCAGTAGCCATAGAGATAAAGGAAGAATGCTTGTGGAAGGTCAGAATGGCTAGACTGAAAACTGTCCATAACTTGTCCTTTACAAGGCCCCAACAAAATAAAGCAAAGATCAACCCAGAAAAACAATAAAGCTCTAAAGAGAATGGACAGATAGAAAGCATGTCAACCCCACAGCAAGAAACACACGCAGATTCTGAAAGATGGGAAGCAGAAGGGCTCAGAGTGGTGGAGAAACAGCATGAACATCAAGAAGACAGGAAACTCCAAATACAAAGGAGCACACCAAGGAGGCACTGAAGACACTGTAAACTACCAATCAGAAACCCCATTCAGAAGAGATGGGCAGAGGGAGCACTTCTGGGTCTCCCTGAAATCCACAGAATCACCAAGAACAGGAAGTCTGGTCTAACACTTGGCAAAAACTCAACAAATACCTTTATAAGCAGGCATGTTATTATAAACATGTCTGCTATTTCAGAGTTGAATATCTGATCCATTAAACAAAGGCTGTTTGCAGAAAATACTAAAAAGAAAAGGAAAGGAAAAAAAAAAAGGCTCATGAGGAAGAGCTGCAGGGTTTCCACTTAAGGCCATGGGTCTTGTAGACCATGACTTAAAAAAAGTACACTAGTAAAATTGCATGGAACACTGAATGTGTTAAACACTTGTTTAACACTGAATGTCTACTAGCAGAGTGCTTTAAATTCTGCAGGTTCTCTTGTCTCCTGCTCCTTCTAGATGAGATTTGAAGAGATGGGTGTTTTGGAAACAGCCCATTTTAATCAAGCTATAGAAAATGACACAGGGTTAGTCTTCCCCATTAGCCCATTGTTTTCACATGAAATGATTAACCTTCACAGATTATCAGCTTGCTACAGAGGTCACCCATACAACAGAAGACTAGAAGCCACTAAAGTTCTCATACCTTGTATGAAACTATAGATGTCTCAATTAGGGCTCCAGACTTGTAAGTCATTACTCCACAACTCTCATAAAAGGTGAGAAAGGTAGCCTTCATTTTCAGTCCTTGAGAAAAGCCTTTAAAAGAATGTGACTTCCAGCTTGATAGCAAACCCAGACTCCAAAGTATCAATCAGCATGCTGTCTGTCCTAAAGAAACAAGTGGTATACGCAGATAGTAGAAAATGTAACTTTGGAACTACGAGATGGCATCTGTGGCTTGAACAGGGGAGAGCGAGGCCCACCGCAATGGAGCCAGCTTCTGTCCTGTGAAGTGCACCAAAGCTCCTAACAGAGCCCTGTCTGCCAAGACAATTTTACCGGGCTCTGAAATTTCCTGCTTCAGGGATGATGTTTGGGGAGTACCTTGTAAAGGAGGTCACTTCTGACATAGCCTGCCCACCTCTCCCTTTCCCATCTGAGATGGTCTGGGGAACAGCACTGTGACAATGCAGAGAACATCGTCCTACTTAAACTATTAAGCATCTGTCTGTCTCCATAAGTATAAGTCACAAAGTACACAGAACACTTGGGGACTTGAGAAGAAAAGGAACAAAATAACAAAGAGAACAAATCAGTCACAGATGAACAGGTATTCATTCTTTTAAGTAGTACTCAGAGATAATAAAACCATGTTTATAAACTGGAAAGATGGTACTATAATAGTACATTTAAATAGATTTTTTTTTTTTTTTTTTGGTTTTTCGAGACAGGGTTTCTCTGTGTAGCCCTGGCTGTCCTGGAACTCACTCTGTAGACCAGGCTGGCCTCGAACTCAGAAATCCGCCTGCCTCTGCCTCCCAAGTGCTAGGATTAAAGGCGTGCGCCACCACCGCCCGGCTAAATAGAAATTAAAGTGCTAAAATACATCAACCAAAATAAAGTGAGCTATATCAATAGAACAGTGTGTAAGTTTTGTGAAGGTAGAAATCTTTCTGGTTTTTCCAGTATAGTTATGATGCCGTATACAGTACACACAATAAAAGCACTCTATAAATACATGAAAAATCAACTCATGGGTAGCTAAATGAATAAACAAATATGATGAATGAATAAGCACAAAAGTGAACCTTAGCCAACTATGTGTGATTGGCTGGGCAAACAGGAGGATGTAGTTGAGGCGTCTCTTCTAATATTGAAGGGAAATGTAAAGGAAGGTCTCTAGAGAAAGCCATAGCAAAAGGTCAAAGATAGTTTACAGAAGTAAAGGAGAGAGTTAAATAATCCTGGAGGAAATAATCCAAGATACACGTTTTTTAAAGTCTCCTAAAATCCACGTATGGTGCCGTGCATACATGTATCTCTAGCACTCAGGAATCTGAGGAAGCTGGACTGAGTTCAAGGTCACCTTAAGTTACATAGCAGGGCCCTGCTGCAAGATCAAATAAAACAAAAAGTAAACTTTTAAAGATGGATGTTCTTTTAAACGGTCCAGTAAGTATATAGCAGGGGGAAAAATACCTAGTAACAACTTAAAAGCATTTCAGTAAACCAAACTTAAATAAAAATACTCTAAAAACTTTAAGACCTCAAAGTTCACAGAAGCTTTAAAAAAAAATCGGTTATTTTGAAGTTAGAATAATTAAGATTTCAGCCCATATGAGTATAGTCCTAGACATGTAAGAATTCAGAAAGTTTGCTTCTCAACACATGAAAAACAGGAAAGTTTTTCAGTGAGATGAAAGGAAACGCCACAGAGAAAACCAGGAGGTAGGCAGTAGCTGAACAGGAGGCCCAGCAAGGGAGGGTCGGAGAGACCAACGCACACATCTGTGCCACACTGACTTCTTTGCCATAGGGTTAATCAGTCACTGTCATACTTTTGGTCTAATATAATTCTAATATCTAATGCAATTATATATTATAACTACTATGGGAGAAGAATTAAACTTTTAGGATAAATTTATGGACAAATTAAGATGACAGAAGAGAAATGCAATAAATGATATATATCATGAATACAGAAGAAGTATTTAAAAAGGAGAAAGGGAGTTTGAGGTTGCCACTTCCCTTAACATTCAGAATAGAGAGCACACCAGTATAATGGTGATCAGAAAGAAGTCAACTGAATGTTATAAGTCAAACTATCTGAAAGTTAACACCTAGTGGGTTACCTGGGAGGCTCCTGAGCCCACCTGGAGCAATCTGGCAGGAACAATGGTAATTGAGTGGAATTCCCAAAGCTTTTCCACCCTGAATGAACCAGGACAAAGAGTGGGCAGGTTTCTCTCAGTGGCATCTGAGTGTTTCAATCAGTGGCTGACTTATCTAATACTCATAAGAATTAGTTCTCCTATAATAATTCACCCTATTTCCAAATGGTAAGATGAGGTCTCTGCAAAAGCCTGGCAAAACCGGAATAAAAATTAACCATTTTATGCCTCAAATAAATAACACTTCTATTTTTTAAAGGAAAACTCCTCATAAATACTGTAAAGTCAGTTAATATCCAGGAGGAAAACAGGTGGAGAATGTCTAGAACCCTATATTTAGGCTCAGGCGAAAGAGTTAAGAGTACATCCTGCACTACATAGTACGTTTGAAGTCAGTCTGGGCTATGGAGGACTGTTCTCTCTCTTTTCTAGAGAAAGAACAAAGAGAAGAGTAGAGGAGAGAGAGAAGGGCAACTTGAGAGATTGCTTAGCAGTTACAAGCTCGTACTGATCTTACAAAGGACCTGAGCTAGGTTCCTGACATACACATCTGGTAGCTCCTGTTATCTCTACCTCTAAGGTATCCAACAGACTCTCCCAGACCCCTTAAACATCTATACTCCCAAGGATGCACCTCTGACATAGTCAAATACTTAAAAATGAAAATAATTTTAAGGGGTTAAGTTAATGGCTCAGAGGTTAAGACTGTTCTTTGCTAAGATCTGGGTTCAAGTCCTGGCACCTAGATGGTGCACGGCTCATAACCATCTGCATATTACTTCTAAGGGATCTGATGCCCTCTTCTGGACTCCCTGGGCACCAAGCACCAGAGTGGTGCCCAGACATGAATGCAGGCAAAATATCAATATACATAAAATTAAAGACTAACACCCAAGTCTCATGGCTCTTAAGAGACAGTCAGAGAAGCCTTAAGCCCTCCCTTGTTGCATCAGCATCTATCAATATTCCAAGAATGTCTTCCCTAAGGATTAACTTACTGGTCTGAGGCAAAGCCTCATTGCCCCTCAGGCTCTCCATGGTCTGCTCTGGGAAAAAAGAAAAGGAGAGTTCTAAATCCACCCGGGGAAGTATGCAAGTCCTCCACAGCCAGACAGTCTACTCAAATGCTACTGTAAGAAGAGAAACTGGGAAAGAGAAAGCTCTCACGTAATTTGTACATCCACAGGTACCATTACCCTGAAGCTCCATAAAGCAGTAATGGCTATCAAGTAATCTGAAACCAAGGACTTTAAAGAAGACTTGGCAGCATGAGCTGTTCAGAGACAGTCACAAAATATTTGAACAAAAGACACAGATTTGTCTGAAACTCAACACTATCTTCCAGACTCCGGTCCTGAATTTGTTCAACTGTCATGTTCTTGTGGGACAAGTCTCTTCAAATGATTGCTATACTTGAGTTATCAGAGAATAGAGACAACTATTTTCCCAAGTATTATTAGCCACTTACTGACAGAGACAAAAACCAATGAAAGTCTATTACACAACGTGAAAATTGTATTAATCAAGTAGCCCATGCCTCACAGAAAACAATCTAAGCATTTGTTTCAAATGTATGTAGGGTTGGGGCTCAGTCAGAAAAGACGCCTTCAAGAGGCCACTTTCTCTCCGTGTGTAGTTTGAAAGAGAAATGGTAGTGCTATAGTTTAGGTTTAAAACTGAGGGAGAAATTGGCTGACAGGGAAGGCTTCAAAGCTACAGAACTCTGGAGATTGTATGATACTTATTCTTATTGTGATACGGGGCGGGGGTTGGAGGAGTGGGGAGAAACAACTAGGATTAAAACTGGCTTGCTCTAGCAGAGTGAGACAAGACTTAGCCTAATGCTTCAGTGGAACAGCTGGAACAAAAGTGTTCCTGAGAGATCAAGAAGGCAGCCTTTCCCTTGCAAGTTCAGAAGTCTGGCTCATGTGACTACAGGTGAGGGAAGCTCTATCTCTGAAGAATCCACAAGAACAGACGGGAATTCACAAGACAGGTCTGCTAGACAGTACTCAGAGCAAAGAGGTCACCCCAGAAGCCCTAAACACACATATTGTGGACAGTTCCTAGGATAGCAAGGCCTATACTCAACATTGGTTGATGAGAGGCAATGAAGGGGCCAAGAAGGGTGAGGCAGGGCCACAGAGACACACAGAAACAGAACAAAACTGTTACACGAACCAACCCTCTCACAAAGGGAGCCTGTCAGGGATGAAGCAGCATCTTCCCATATTCCAGCAATGAACTACCCCTTACCTCCAACATCTCCTACCAGTTTAAAATATGCCATGAACTGAGAAACAGTGGGGAAATGGCTTGGTTGACAAATGTATCTTGATGTATGACTGATTTGCAGGGATGAAGTTAGGGAGATGGTGAGAGATAGTGTGTGTTTGTGTGAAGCTAAACCCTTGTTATAATTTTAGGTGTCTTTTAATACAAGCGTGAACAAATAGTCTTATAATACTTTTCTTTGAATATATGATATGCAGAAATATAAGCTATGAGTTAATAGGTTTTATAGATTTGCCAAATTGGAGCTCAAAGTAATTGGGAAGTCCAGTACAAAGAAAGGTCACCCCAGAAAAATCTCACTTTTCAAGAAAGCACTGGCAAAAGGGAAAGAATGAGATTTTAATCACTGCAGCTAATTACATAGAAGACTAAATCACAAGAAGAGTTATTTAAGTGTCTTAAATACAATAAAAAGTAATTAACAGGCAGCGCCATCTTGACAGCTTCACATCACAAACCAGGCCTAAAAAGATCAGCTAATTCCCAACCTGGGAGTGAGAGAATGAGAAAGGACTCAAGGTTTGATCTTTTTATTTTTTATTTAAACTGTTTTGATTAACAGATAACAGCTCCTGCCAACTCCACAGTGAAGTTAATCAAAATGTAATCTATTAGAGGAATGATGAACCCTGTTTGCATTGGTTCCCTTGAGGGGGACATGAGGCGCTGAAGCCTGGCTGACACCACGAAGGGCCCACAGGGGCCCAAGAGTAGACTCTTTCCCATAGAAACATCAAGAGGGAAACCATAAGGGTCCCACTGGGCCCTACTGAGAATACAGACAGTGCACGCATTTTGCATGTGCCATACCTCTGAAAGTCCCCTTTGAAGTAGCCCTTTGCAAGACACCATCTCACCTGCTTCTTTTTTCTTGTTCCCCTGGAATCATCAACTTCAAAGGAGCTCCTCCAGTCAGGAGGTGTGGGGCAGGCCTCGGGTAGGCATGTAAGTCTGTAGTCATTTAGATGGCTCTCTTCTTCACTCCACACCACACACTGACAAGACAGGGCAAAGCCTGCCTTCCAGAAAGAAAATGCTCACCACACACTTTTAACCCTTCCCTTAACATATCCACACAACCCATGACCATAGCAAATGCAGGGAAGGTGCTTGAAAGAGGGATAGAGGCCCACTCTCACAAACCTGAACACTTCACTGAATTTGTTCAGTCATTTGCTTTGTCCCTAAATCAAGCTTTTACTGCTTGTGCTTGTATTTTAATTATGTGTTTCTTTAAATGTCACGTTAAGCAGTGAAATATATAAGCATACAGGGAATATTTATGAAAAACTCACACGCCGTAAGAGCTGAACAGAGAGGAGCAACTTTCAAATGGCTGAAAATAAGTGAGGCACACAACTATAAGAGAAAAAGGCAAAGAAGAGTTCAGAATTATAAGGTTCTGCTAGTACGATTTTTGACTCCTCATTTCAGATATGCTGTTCACTGGGACACTAAGTGACCTGTGTTTCTCATGTACTAGAGATCTGAAAATACGAACCAGTGAGATGGCTCAATGGGTCTAGGGGCTGCTAAAGTCTGACAACCTAAGATTCATCCCTAGAACATACCTGGTAAAAGGAAGGAAGTCCTTCAAGGTGTCCTCTGACCTCGACACAAACACCTTGGCAGATGCAGGCCTACCACCCACATACAGGAAAATCTTAGCTTAGGCAAAACCCTCTTCTCTACGCAGTGGTTTTTAAATAACTAACCATTATGGGCTGGAGAGATGGCGCAGAGGTTAAGAGCACTGGCTGCTCTTCCAGAGGTCCTGAGTTTAATTCCCATCACCCACATGGTGGCTCACAACCATCTATAATGGGATCTGATGCCCTCTTCTGGTGTGTCTGAAGACAGCTACAATGTACTCATATACATAAAATAAATAAATCTTTTACAAAAACAAAAAAAAAACCCAACCAACCAATCAACTAACCAACCAAAACCTAACCATTAAATTAGATAAAGGGTATTTAATACATATTATTTCTGAATATAAGTTAAATATTTGAATTTTATTAATAACTCAATTTTCTACAATATTATTTTAGGTTTATTTTAAACTAAAGAAAATTCATGGGTGAAAGGATAAGAGTAAATACAAACTAAGATGAAGAGAAAACAAAGCCCTTCCCATGGGATGCAGAAAGCAAGTCTGGAGGCCCACCTGCTAGGGAAAACTTACCTTAATCACGGAGATTCTAGATCAAGGAAAAGAGGGAAACTTTCAGTTCCTAGTTCTGGTTAGACAGAAACAAACCCAGAGTCGGTGGAGAGATGGCTGAGCATAAAAGTCTGTCCTTGGCAAGCCTGAAGACATAGATTTGATCTCCAGAACCCAATATGAAGGAGATCAGACTCTTGAAGTTGTCCTCTGATCTCTACATGTGTCCTCCCCACCGCCACCAACCAACCAACCAACCAACCAACCGACAAAACTGTACCATCCAGAAAGAAAACATTCAAACACCCCTACACCTGATTCCTAAAGAGACCTTCACTGCATTATAGTTAACAAATAATTCAACAAATTTCTTGTACTATCATTTGATGGCTACTGGAGTTTTGACTAAAGTAGACGAGACAAAATTTCCAAATGCCAGGGTGATAACAGTCTAGGGAATGATAGCATTATGATATTGGTAATTTCTAATGTCAAGACTGTATCAAGTCTCTGCTTTCTGGATACACCAAGTACAGGATATATAAGAGACTCAAAGAATTGAATGGTCAAAAAGCAGGTTATTGAACCAAAACAGGCAAATAACTGGAATAAATATTTCTGAAAAAAAGGCATACAAATGACCACATTCACCAGAAAAACAAAAAATATAAGCCAAAGGGACAATGAGGTATTGTCTCTACCCAATCATAAGGGTCATGATGAGAACAATAACAATCCACAAAGGCTCTGAGAGCTGGGGAGGAGGGCTCTCCAGCCCTGCTGGCAGATGTAAACAGCACAGCCATTACAGACATGCTGGGGAAGTGTCCTCTCTCATCCACCCAGCCAGTCCACTTCGGGTGGACTAAATAAGAACCTGTCCAATTTGAGGGAGTGATAAATCCAACTTGAACCTGGAGGTCTGAGTCACAGGCATAGCCACAACTTTCCACAATGTGGAAATACTTTGAAGTTGGCTGTCGCAGATTATCTTAAAAATTTAAGAATCCCAAAAAGCCAGTCCCCGAATATCTGATTTTAGGCAGTGTAAAGTTATTTTTAAGTCTACTTTGGTGGTATATAAGTGATGGTGGAGACCATCTGCCAAATATAAAGATGTACGTTTGCACAGACATAAAACTGTTTCCCCAGTAATTAAGAAACAGTCAATCTACTAGCAATCTACGGAGGCAAGTCCTGTGTCTTCCAGTAACAATTTAATACAGGGGAATACTAACTACCAGCATTTCCCAATGCAGAACCATACACTCACTTTAAAGGATTGGTGATAAACTGGCAATAACTATTTTAAGATATTTAGACAGAATGATGACTAAAATATCACATAGTTTTCCACATTTCTAGATACTATCTGGCTCATGAGAAGCTGGCTCCTTATAAAAGCTGTGCTGGTGTGAAGGTAGTGACATCAATTGCCTATACTGAGATTGTCCCACAAAAATGGAATCTACAATCGCTGTGTGAACATTAGAAATATTAATAAACACAGGAGTGGGAACTGACTAAAAATAATCTCTTCCAAATGCAAAGACAGGAATGAGGGGAAAGACTCCTTCCTGACAGGAGAGCTTGAGAAGCCACACAGTGAGCCACTGTAACTTGAATGCAGTTCTCTTACCCAGGCTCACTCAGTAAGTAAAACAATTCCCGCTTTGCTTTGCCTCCCCTTAAAAGAAGAGAAAAATACCAGTTTGGTAACAAACAGCAGTTAGGACTGTTAAGGAGAGACGGAAACAATAACCATGCTGGTATATTTTATGCAAAGTAAGAGTGGCTACTAGGGACTGACAGATTGTTTTAATATTTATTGTGAGATCATGGCCCAGCAGGCTTCCTCCTTCCTCTGTCAGATGACTCCCTTGAAAGATTGTACTCATCAGCCAGGCTACCCAGAGACCCTAGAATAGAGCTGGGGATATATTATCTCTATACAAAGAAATGACCGGTTAACCTCTCAGTTTCTTCTTCCCCAATTTATTAATGGGAGGAAGTATCTAAAACTCAACTTTCTAAAACAACATGAAGAAGCTTAACTTGTTTTGGATAGTACCTAGGAACAGCTTGATATGCAATAAATAGCATTTTTAGTAGTACTAATGTACTTCATAGGGCCAAGCAAAACAGAGCCCAATAAATCTTAAAAAATAACAATAATGGAAGTATATGATTAGCTAATGAATGATTATAAAGTGTTTTACAAATATAGTGCTGCACAGGCACACTGGGTTAAGTGCAAGAGAAAGCAAGCAGGGTGGGGAGGAGGAAGGGGGTGACTGAACAGAGTATTCGGCTACTTAAAAGCAAAGCCAAGTCTCTGCCAGGTGGAGCACTCACATTCCTCCAATGGTGACAGTAGCACAGGTACGCTCTGAAAAGGCAGGCACCGTTTCTGTGGCTGGGCTGGCTGGTCTAATGTAGTCCACAGTCACATTGACCTGGAAAGAAATAATGAAGGGTGTTAGGTTTGGGAGTCTATCACAGTTCACTAGCAGCCATGGCACATGTGCATTCAACTCAGGTGGACTTCATGGATCTAAGATTAAAAACAACAACAAAAAGCAAACTAACACATTGCAGAAAGATCTCCAACAGACATATTGAATAAAGGACGGCACCCAGGATACAAAAAAAAGTTCTTGAAGCTCAAAAGGACAATTTGATTAAGAAATGCCATAGGACTCGAACAACTCAAAGACAACATATAGATGAGAAAACACTGGCATTGATGCTCCACTCCAAATGTCACTATGTAATTGCAATTTTAAGCAATGAAATATGAGCTGAGGACTGGGCTTAGTAAAAAAAAAAATACTTGGATACTATATACAAGATTTTATATCAATCTGCAGCATTGCAAAAATGCCCCCCCCCCGACTATATGCTTAATAGTACAGACAAACTCCAGATCAGGAATCACACAATGGCATTAAAAGAGTATGGAAAGAAAATTCTCACTCACACCTGTTGGAAATGTAAAACACATGGGTATCAAACATTAGAGAAAAGTTCAGTAGTTTCTTAAACAACTAGGCATAAATTTTATGCAGAAATATGAATCCTTGAAATTTACCTAAAACCACTGTCAAAGAATAGTTTATATTTAAATACAAATTAAGCTGGTCAATGGTGGTGCACAACTTTAATCCCACTGCTTAGGAGGCAGGGGCAGGCTGATCTCTCTACTTCAAGGCCAGCCATGGCTACAAGGAGAAATTCTGTCTCAACAACCTGGCCCTCTTCTAAAAAAAAAAAAATGAAAAAAGAAATTAAGAAATACACTGATAACCCAAAGAAGTCAATTGGTTGAACAAGAAAAGCTTCTACCAAATTCCACTTGATTGACAGAGGTGGTAGAAATCTGTAGAGTCCAGCAGATGATATGGTAAAATATTTCTTAGACCATTTCTGCATCAAAATACTTATGTCCAAATATGTGATTGGCCTCCTCAGAGAAAGTGCATGTGACTTCAGATTGCCCTAACTTCTCCTAGGCCAAGTGAAGAACTATCAAGAAGAACAAGATGGCAATCACAAGGATGTGGATCTGATTTCACAGTGTGTAAATCAAAGTGACACAGATAACTAGGTCTAATAGCAACACAGATGGAGTCAGGAACGTTTGTAGGGAATTCAGGGCAGGCCAAGACGGAAGAGAGCAGAAGAATCTTTATGTTTTCAATGAACAAAGGACAGGCATACAAATAGGAAAGCTGCAGGCACAAAATGAGAATACTGTACAATAAATAAATGTGGGTATACTGAACAATACTATTTCTTTATGAAATGGTTTAATATAAGCATATTTATGTGTCACAACCAATTATGTAGGATCCATTAGGAAACATTATGGGTTGTATCTGTATGCTTGACTTGGGCCAAGCTTTATCTATTACACTAAAGACAAACCCTTCAAGCAGCATGAAGCAATTCCTGAGTTCAGAATGCCTTTCCTAAGCACATTATCAGTTCTTGGCCTCAGCCTAAACACAGCATACTGTACAGTCATGAAGTTTGGCCACATTTCTGATCAGCACCATTCCAGTACTTTCACTTTGTCCTTCACAAATGTTTTAAAAACAATACAAGGAAGGACTCAGTAGATGTCTCAGAGGTGAAGTACTTCCCACAAACAAATACCCCTGGCACCCATCTCAAAGAGAAAGAGGCCAACAGCACATGCGCATGTAAACTCAGTACTGGGCAGTAGAGACAAGATGACCCCTGGGGCTTGCTGGCCCATCAGTCTACCCAAATTGATGAGCTCTAGGTTCAAAGAGAGAACTGCTTCAAAAATAAGGAGAACTGAGGATGACCTCTACCTAATCTCTGCCCCCCCCCAAACCTATTTTTCAAAAAATATATAAAGAGGAAGATGTCTTAAAATTTCAACTGTCAAATTACAAACCTGATCATACTTTTAAATTTGGGGGGGAACCCGCCAACCTGCCCCCCCCCCAAAAAAACAAGAGCCATATCAGAGACCAGGCACAGAAGAGCTGAGACTAGGTAAATCTGTAGTAATAATAGCCCCTAAAATCAGGTGTCTGCATTCAAATTATGTAAATACGAGGATTATGGAGACAGGCAGGGTAGCCATTAAATACTTCAGGGGTTCTGAGTTTCCATGCATGTAGCTGAACTCAGTTAATATAGGAAAAGAGTCAGGACAAGGCATGGGAGGGCTGCATATAGGGAGGACGGGAGACTGAGTTACTAGAGAGAAGTACTCTAGGTAAGTTAGTTCACATGTAACTCTCCAGAAAAAGCCTCCAGCATAGCTGCTAAAATGAGAGGCTACGAAAATAATAAGAGTATGTGAAGCCATGTCAAAATGTCAGCTAAATACCAAAGTTGGCCAAATCATGGAAGAAAAGTTGTCTCAGGGCCATAGACTGTGAAGCTCTCAAATCTCATCAAAGAAGTTTCTTTGTGCAATGGAGAGCATTTAATGAAGCAACCTAGAACTGACCAAAGTACATAAATTACGTGAACAAATGATCGTGAGGTACTCACCACAAATAAGAAATCTTTATCATAGCCTTTCCCAAGGTCTCAGGGAGCATCACAGAAGAGGGGGCGGGGAGATTATAAGGGCCAGGGTCATGGAGGAGTAAAGCAAACAGCGTCTTGTAGATGTGAAAGGGTGGCTGGACTCACCAACTCTTAGCAGCTGTGATGGCCCACTCAAGACACACACAAACTCAACCTAGTCTGAATTCCAGCAGGGAACAGAAAGGGCTCCATTAGATCCACCTCAACTGAAGAGCTACAGGGAGCTAATGGTTTCTGGGGAAGGGACAGTTCATTTTCTTAAATGGTGTGGCTTCTGGTATGAAACTCCTATTCCAGTGAATGCTCCATACCCAGAAACATGTGTCTGCAAAAATGAGTTCATGGGCCTATGAAATTTAAGAAGAGGAAAAGAGAAGGAGAAACTAGAGAGGTCAGGTGGCAGCATAGGCTCTAGTAGGAACTGGGGTACGAGAATAGGATCTGAATACACTGTGTGACTATTTCAAAGAAGAAAAGAATTTTTTAAATACATGGAAATGTCAAAGTAAACATATCCCTGAATTTTGAATAACCCATCCAACAAATTCAAGCAGTAGGAAAGAAAAAAAAATCACCACTTATTAAAAAATAAACTAAGTGAATTTCAGTTACCTTGTACTTGCCAATGCCAAGCTTGTTCCTCAGACAGGGATGGGGGTGGGCGGTGGGGGTGGGGGAGCAGCTACAGGCACAGGAATAGTCTGTGGAACATTCTCTCTAGTTCCACGGGGATTGTGGCTGCGGTGGGAAAATGATGACAACAAACCCGAGTGAATGAACGCCTGTGCTTCCAGGCCAGGAGGCCAGGAGGCGCTGCGCCCGGAACTGCCTTCCAAGGGAACCCACGGAACACACCTCCCACCCATACTTTAATGTGCAATAACCAGAAGAAATAACAACTACATTCATCTTTCAATTAATTATTTCCTATATCAAGAGAGAGAGAATTGCAAATGAGTCAGAGATTAAAGAGCTCTTCATGGCGGCAACATTATTAAAGAAAATCTCAGATACAAATGAGGCTCTGAGAATAGCCCACAGCCAAGATACACACCTGCAGGCTACTATGACAAGCCAGGAATTAAAGTCAATGTGTAATTAGCATTTATGTCCCTCTCCTGTGGATTCTCAGATCTGTTCCCCTGCCTTGGAGTTTTTCATCTCCAGATATTCATCACTGACCTGCCAATCACTCTGAAAAGCTGAAGTTTAAACAGGTTCAATTAAAATGACAGGAAATGTTAGAAATGTCTGTCTGAATAAATGGTGACCTAAATTTTGGGTTTGTGGTAAGTTCATACAAAACAGCCCAAGTTAAAGAGAAGAAACCGATTAATACAAAGGTGGTCCCTCCTGTTGAAGCGAAAGTGCTGCTGATAATGAAATGATAAAATGTGAATAACCTATCCTCTAAAGACAAGGTGGAAAGAAAAACAATTGGAGATGCTCCATAGATGTTGGGTGTACATGTGTACAACATCTTCACATGGAAACTAAGATCACTAGATTAGGATTTTACAGTACCATTTAGTTCTAACACTGTAAAAGACAACCTAGCCAAAAATGATGTGCTATATCCTAAGTGCTTAAACCTTTGTAATTTATACCTCCCTTGTACCAATTAACTGAAACATGGAGATAGAAAGCACCAGGGGAGGGAGGAACGTGTCTTTTGAACTGACACAGAACTTGCAGCTGAACATACAGTAAATATTTGTTGCACGAATGGATGTATGTAAACAGGAATATGTTCAAGCATAACATTTTGGAGAACATCTTCGAAATGAGAAGGTTCGACATTTTAAGGACAATCTGAAAAGTTGGCGAATCTGCTCTTTTATATAACAAGAAGAAAAATTTCAACGGTGGGTGATGGAAGCCTGAGGGAGGAAAAGTATTTTAAAATTGTGATGAAATCCCAAAGTTTAACAAAAAAAAATAACTACCATGAGAGACAAACAAAGAAAATTATACATTATAGTATTTCTCATAAAATTTGTTTCTTGAAGCTATGAAAGAACAGAAAGCAATCTAACCAATCACTGGACACTACATTACAGAAACTTCTTTGAGAACAATTTCAGGAAACCTTCATAGGAACTCAGTCTACATTTCTGTCTCTTGTAAAGCCTGAAAGCAGTTAGTATAATAAAATCACTTTGGATCACATTTAGACTCTGAGCATCTATGGACATTTTTCATGTAAGTAGTGACTAGAAAACATCAAATTGCCAAAGAACTAGATAGATGCTAATTAAATGAGAAAATGTAACATACCTAAGCATTAAAGATGGGGTAAGGAGAAGAGCAATTGCATATCCATAGCATTTCCAGGCCACACTGTAAGTTTATTTTTAATATAAATAGGTGTTATGTGACGCTATTTGGTATAATTACCACATAATCCCACCTATTAGTCCACACAGTGAATCATAAATTCACAGGAAGCTGCAATACTCTGCTTTTAGAAATAAGCTCTGTTATGTGCCCATTCTCACGGCAGAGTTTGTGGGTAGTTACAGACACACAGATGATGGCACCATCTGGGCCGAAATCCAAGTCACTCTGACTAGACACAAAGCTGAATAAACTGGAGAGCTTGCGAAGCCAGGTAAGAGCACAGGCCTTGGCACATCCAGGGTGCAGTCAAAGGGTTGGCTACCAGCCTCTCCCAGAGCAGCTGTGTGAACCTGGAAGACTGGCTCAGGGTCTCTGTGTCTGCCTTTCTTGGCTTGGAAGAAAAGTATTAGTATGCATAAGGGAATAGAACAGGGCGTGACTCAGAGTAAGTTCCAAGCAGCTTATTTTTAAATAAACAGGTACTGGTTTTCTCAGAACAGTGCCTGGCACAGAGTAAGTGTTAAATCACTATGCATGAAATAAACAACCACACCTATACATACCTATATGCATAAATAAGACACATGTTGACTTAAGTCATTAGACTTCTGAAATCATTAGATAGACTCAATTAAATACACTTTTCTCCTTAAGGAGTCACAGCAAACAAGAATGTGTACCTCATACATATTCATCCCAACTTTGAGATAAGTAGAGCTTATTTTGAAGAATGACACACTATTTAGTATTTATTTAAATGTTTTAAGGATTAATTTCACAGGTACTAGCTATTGGATATTTTATTTCGTGATGATAACTGAAGCAGAATCTGTGAACTATTTCAGTTAGTAGGGTAACTGGAGAAATTCTGGGCAGGGTGCTTCTTGACTTTTTAAATGAAGAAGATGATAAACGTCAAAGACCATGAGTACATCTGCTTTGGACTTAGTAGGATACTCATCACTATTTAAATTAATTATACTTCCTTAATTCTTTCGCTGCTAAGAAATACCTTATGTAATCATTCCGAAGACAATGATAGTTTTTATTTTTTTTTATATTTTATTTTATTTTTTAATTTACATTCCAAATCATTTCCCCTTTCCCGTTTCCTCCCTCCCCGAAAGTCCCATAAGCCCCCTTTCCTCCCTCTTTTCTCCATTCAACCCCCTCTCGTTTCTCTGTCCTGGCATTCCCCTACATCCAGTCTTTCCAGGACCAGGGGTCTCTCCTTCCATCTTCTTAGAAATCTATTGATATGCGAATTGTGTCTAGGGTATACAATGATAGTTTTTAAAAACAACAACAACAACAATTTGAAATAGGTCAGTCATCTACTTATCTAGGAATGGAATAACCTCAGAACAAATTGTTATTGATGAGGCCTCCTGGTCCTGTTTCCAGGCATAACCTCTGCTGACCACCTAGCAAAATGAGCCTTTCACATATGATCACACACGACTTCACAAGACAAACTTACCTGCTTCTAGTCAATATGTGAAAGAAACAAGTAAATACTGAGAGCCACATGTGCGTACTTACATCGAGCTAATAGGAACAGTAGTAATCTTACTTATTTCACTCAAAATTTACAAACTACCACCATACTAGTATAGAGCTAAAAGAGGATTTTTTTTGTATAAAGATTTTAATATTTGGTATGTTTTGTCTATATAGCACATCTCCATTTGGACAACCCCATCCAGGTACTTGAAGCCACATATGGTAATGGCCTGAGTCCCTTGGTACTATATTCCTAGCCTTTTATAGTGCACAAAGACATACTTATTTGATCTGTGCTTGTTGTCTGAGTTTGTGTACCAGGTGCATGTAGGAGCTTTTAGAGAGGCCAGAGGAGGGCACCGGGCGCTCGGAGCTGGAGTTACAAGCAGCTGTGAGCTGCCATGTGAGATACAAGTCTGCAAGAGCTCTTATCCCCTGAGCCTCTCTCCAGGTCCCAGTCAGAAGTCCTCACCTTGTTCCACTGTTATATGATCCTATTTCTTGGTTCTAATTTTCTCTCTTTATTTTCCCCTGTGAACTTTTAATATCTTCTGATTTTATAAGTCCCCGCGAAAACTCTGAAAATAAGTATGAAAAGTTATAGTATAAAAAACAAAAATGTTTATTCCTTGTTTTCATTTTTAAAACTCTGACTAGAGAAACAGATCACATACTTCTGTAATTCTAAAACCTATTTCTGGTATTTGAATAAATTTCTGTAAGAATCTGAAGGGCTATCTTCCAGTATTCTAAGTATAAAATATACCCTGTTTAACCATTTTGTTGTTGTTTTCCTGTTTCTGGTTGTGGTTTTGGTGGAACTGGGAATCAAACCCAGGACTTCAGCCTGTTAAGCAAGTGCTTTGCCCTGAGCCACGCCCTAGCTCCTGTTCAGTAGTCTCAAGAAGGTAATTTTCTTTTGTTTTTTTTCTATTTATTTATTTATTTATTGCTTTTTCGAGAAAGCGTTTCTCTGTATAGCCCTGGCTGGCCTCGAACTCAGAAATCCGCCTGCCTCTGCCTCCCAAGTGCTAGGATTAAAGGCGTGCGCCGCCACCACCACCCAGCCCAGGAAGGTAATTTTCAATGATGTTTCCTAATTCGTTTACAATTAACTCATGATTTGCCAACACAATTCTAGTCTTCTTTACCTTAAGGTCCAAGATTTATTCTAAGATAGGTGGTAACCAATCTTGTTAAATCATGTTTAAAAATTGCTGTTTAAGTTAAGATATTTGTTGATTGGAGATATTATTTAAAAAAAGAGCTATCTTTAGATATGACCTATTTGTCTTTTTAAAAGTTTTAATTATTAAAACTGAAACTTATTTTATTTCATTCAGCCATCTTTGTATATTTGTATCTCTTAAATTGAAATAATATTTATAACAAGCATTCATAAAAACTTATACATTCTATTGCTTCATCTACACTTCAACAGACTGAAAGACATAACCCAGTCTCCTGGGATATCAGTGAAATGCAGCCTAGCTGTATTCCGGAACACCTCCTTTCACATCACTGTAATTAGGTGCTGAGGCTGGTTGTTTATTCTCCTGTATTTATGCTGCACTCCATCTACAATCACCCTCCCACCTCCTGCGCACAGATCTATTTTTAAGCCCATTTCATTTTCATCAATGGACTGGTAATCTATGGTGCTTACAAACCTTTAAAATCCCAGAGGCAAATAGCTTTCTTACTTGATGCTTTTCTAACAATCATGTCTTCAACAACCCTTACACACCCCAAGCACATATATATGCCAACTTACATGCACAGATGCTTTTTTCTGCTTTGAGGGGAAAGGTAAAATACAGCACACACAGGGCCATTGGAGGTGCTAAGAGTTCCTATCTGACATTAAGCATTCATTTAAGTGGACACATTGCTGGCTAATAAGTGTTCAGTTTGATAAATATTTAAGTAGAAGGATACACAAACTCATGATACAAAAATTCACAGTGACACATTTTATGTAGGGGTCATGTGAAATCGGCAAGGATTTCTGAAGCAGTGATAGCTAGCTGACATCAAAATTCGATTAAAATGACCTAAAGAGACACTGTACCACTAACGGTAGAAGCAAACAAAGATGCATAAAAACCAATGGGGAAACATGGCTTTGAAAATTAAAATTATTTTAATTAAATTTGAGGATTTTTAGAAAAATATATCACCATTCGTTCAAAATTTCCTTACAGACGCCATCATATTCATTAAACTTGACTCTTTTCTTTTAAAGGATTTTTTATTTTACTTGCCCTGGTGTTTTGCCTGTACTCATGTATGTTGTATGAGGGTGCCAGATTCCCCTAGATAAGGGGCTACAGACAGTTGTGAGCTGCCATGTGGGAGCTGTGGAATGAACCCAGGTCCTCTGGAAGAGCAGTGAGTGTTCTTAACTGCTGAGCCATCTCTCCAGTCCCAAACTTCTGTTTAAGTGTTTATAATCCCACAAATATAATTAAGGAGTGTAATTGGTGTTTGTCCTAACATTCCATTATCTCATTATTATGTCACTGTCAAAAATCCAACCCATAACTTTTAACACCAAACTGCTTATCTCTAAAGACTGAAAGGCCCCCAAACTGTCCCCTGTACCCCTCTGCATGTCCCAGCTTATTCCTTATCACAAGTATAGCTTCTCATTGCTTTCCCCAGGGACAGAACTTGGAGTGGGTCTTTTTTCTCTTCTATACAGTGCCAATTAAAGTTATCTGTGTCCAAAATTCCCAAGGTCACCAGCAGTCAGGGAAAATTAAATCACAATGTCTAGAAGTCTCCCTGGAGGAGTTCCAGCTACATAAGTAGCATAAGAACATGGAGATACTTATGCCTTTGCCTTTGTGGAGAATGCATGCAATGGCACCCAGTCTTTAAAACAGACATCAGTACTAAAACTGAGAGAAGATGATTAGAGAAAATATGAAGAAAGCAAATGTGCTTAATAGCTTATAAGAGTTACTGTAGGAGAAGGATGACAATGATGACGAAGGGATGTACACAAGTAAAACATTACGCTACATCTGCTAATAAAGCCAGCTTATGAAGATTTGTGATATATGTCCTCCACTCACTATGAAGACAACCTGAAAAGCCTAGGCAATAAATGAATAATCAAAGTATTCACTCAGCCAACAATTTTCCTAGCATCCCACAACTGTGGGAAGGAGGACTGGTGAGCTGAGCCAGTGTGGAAAAGGTACCCTGTATCACCACAGTACAGAACACTCATTCCCTTTTCTCCAGCATTCTCATGAGTTGGTAGAAAGAAGCCATTATGCCTAGGGTTAATGAATTCAAGGAAGTTAACTAAAGGCCAATATGAAAATGATGAATTGGCCTCATAGAGCTGTATCACGATCTTAGGGAATTGTAGAGAAAGATGTAATCATTCTTTAGGAATTGTTTGGACAAAATACAGTCTGATAATGTACTGCTTTATATTAATGGATCACTCTGTATCTTATTCTTACTTCTGTAGCTAAGTAAGCATTTCAACATAATTGACCCTTCTGGGGACCAAACTCAGGGCAATAAGAATGCTAGGCGAGTACTTCTCTACCACTGAACTACATAAAATCAACTCTAGGCATTTCTTTATATAGACAAATGAACCTTCCAGGCCTCTGCCACCAACCCCCACACCCTCAGTTCTTATCTCTAAGTTTTCAGACACACAAAGCAAAAAATGCTGCTTAGGTTCCTCAAAAATCTAGTCTCAATGTCCAATCCATCAATTTCACTTCTGGGCATACATTTTAAAAAGTGGAAAATAGGGTCTTAATAAAAAATCTGAAAGCCCTTGTTTACAGAAAAATTAGTTACAGTAGCCAAAATGTGGAACAGAGAAATGTGCATCAATGGATAAACTGATGAACTAAATGTGGCACATGGAATATCACTCAGGCTCAAAGGAAGAAAACTCTTGACATATTACAACATGGAGTTTGTGTGAAGGCTTCATGGGAAGTAAAAACAAACTAGTCACAGAGAAGATATACAAAAAGGGACAGTTAATGTCACCACTTAAGTGAGGTGCCAAGATTACTTAAGTTCAGGAAGGCAGAAAAGGAGAGCAGAGCTTGGCAGGGACTAGAGGGAAGGACGTTTAATAACTATGGTTTCAGTTTCCCAACATGAGCAGGGTCTTGAAATGGATGATGGCCAGAAGAACACAACACTGAAAAGCTACACTACAAATATTTCTAAAGATGAAGTTTTTAACCCCATTAGTCTCAAATATCCAAGGGTCACAACAGTTTAGTGGCAGCTGAACTGGCAGAGGCCAGGCAAATCTAGGCTTCAGTGTGACAAACTCATGAATATCTTGGTTGCATCAATTCCCAGGGAAAGAGGTGGTTCTCAAAGGCAACTGATAATAAGAAACCATGTGTAATTACTTAAATAGAGATCAAAGGCACTATTTATATAGGATAAAACTTAACTACTGTTCCCAGGATATAAACCTGCCATTGTCTATTTTCTCACCTTCTGAAACGTGCCAATCTTTTAACACACTGTACATAGGGGTTCTGAGGAATCTACTCAAATGGATCCTATGAGGCACCTGGAGAAGGGGGTATGTGGCTTTGACTAAATTAGTGAATTTTTTGATGTTGTATACCCTGCAACATTTCCTCTGAAGAATATACTCTCCCTACCCCAAGAGATCTGTCACCTACAGATCTTTACTTAAGAATTTTCTTGCATCCCATTGTGATTTCCACACTTCTATCTACCACTTCAGCCACTGGATCCAATAGCTTCTACCTGTGCTTTTCTCTAATAAACTTATGCTTTCATGTGCTTCTCCAAGATGTATGTTTTACCACTATCAGCAAACTTATTTTTATCTTTGGAGATCCTGTTAACAAGTCTGATAACATTCAACATAGGATGTCCTTTGGCTGAGCAACTGTACTTCTGAAAACTCATTCTAACGGACCAGAGAAGCTGGTGAAAAAGTCATGTCCTTTTGTACTGATGTGGCTTAACATCAATGTGTTAGCTACATGCTGAGCCCAAAAATTCACGTTGGCAGAGCTGCGGGCTGTCTTCTTCACTGTGTATTACCAGCACAATGAAACAATAATCTGCTGAAAGCAAGGGAGATAGATCTACACAATCTGAGATGGGAAAATGTTCAGTTCAAAATGTCACTGCTCAGTGAGACAGGATAAGATTCTGGTTGGGGGAACAAATGTAAGGATGTAGAATCTGGACGAACATACTTTGCACAGAAGATCTTATTTCTTTCTTTCTTTCTCTCTCTCTCTTTTTTTTTTTTTGTGAGGGGACCACTCCATTTATTGTTTCCTTCATAGATTATTGACATATGTTTTAGTGAACTTACATGAATCAAGTTGTGTTTTTTTTTACTGTTTTTCTTTTTTTTTCTAAGTTTTTTAATTTACATTCCAAATTATTTCCCCTTTCCCATTTCCTCCCTCCCCGAAAGTCCCATAAACCCCCTTCCCTCCCTCTTTTCCCCATTCAACCCCCTCTCGCTTCTCTGTCCTGGCGTTCCCCTACATCCAGTCTTTATAGGACCAGGGGTCTCTCCTTCCATCTTCTTGGAAATCTATTGATATGCGAATTGTGTCTAGGGTATTCCGAGATTCTGGGTCAATATCCCCTTATCAGTGACTGCATACCATGTGTGTTCTTTTGTGATTGGGTTACCTCACTAAGGATGATATTTTCAGGTTCTGACCATTTGCCTAGGAATTTCGTGAGTTCATTGTTTTTAATTGCAGAGTAGTATTCCATTGTGTAAATATACCACATCTTCTGAATCCATTCCTCCGTTGAGGGACATCTGGGTTCTTTCCAGCTTCTGGCTATTATAAATAAGGCTGCTATGAACACAGTGGAGCATGTGTCCTTATTGCATGCAGGTGAAGCCTCTGGGTATATGCCCAGGAGTGGTATAGCCGGATCCTCCAGGAGTGTCATGCCCAGTTTTCTGAGAAACCGCTAGACTGATTTCCAGAGTGGTTGTACTAGCTTGCAATCCCACCAGCAGTGGAGGAGTGTTCCTCTTTCTCCACATCCTCGCCAACAACTGCAAGCTGCAATTAGTGTACTTTTTTCCATTGGAAGTAAAAAACAAAAAATAAAAACTTTAAAGAGAAAATAAGAGTAATGATTGCAAATATTAACAAGAGGAGCCTGAAATACATATATGACAAAACATCTACCTTCCAAAGTAAAACCAACAGCATCCTGCTCACAAGCAGGATCTTTAATGTTGAACATGTAATTCTTCACAATTCCCACTAGAAGCCATGGTCAATGCTCAGTGGTATCTGCCAGCTACCAAAACATTCTGCAGGACAGGCTAAGCAGTTAGAAGGACGTGATGAGGAGCTTCCGGGTGCCCAGTGGTATACTGTTGCCATGGCAGGTGGGCATCAGTGACTGCAAGTGAACTGCCAATCTCACTGTGAGCTGATAATCATCCTGCCACCACCACCTGCCTGCCATATGTTTTCCCTACTTGTCATGTAACAAGGATCTGCATTTGGCATGCTGATCACTGACAGTTTGATGCTATTGGTTGGAGTTTGTTGTACTTCACCGCTGCCCTTCAGTTAGAGAAGAGCGGCAGAGGGATATAAGGTACTGTTCTGCCCACTGGCCATTCACAATGACACAACAGTTTGAGGCAGAGTAGCCAACCATTCTCCCTTTAGTTCTAGTACTGAGACTTCTAGGGTTGTAGGGCTCTGCCCAGTGATCTTGTTCCCCATTAAGAGCAAGAAGAGAAGCTCCCTTTTCCCATAGTAAATTGGACATCTTCCATCATCCTTAAATTATATACAGACAAGAATAGGAACCATGCCACAAGGCTTCTTTCTTTACTGTGATGGTATAAACATGGGCTAGGGAGAGGCAGCCAGAGTCATAAAGTGCCAACCGATGGAAAACTTCTCAGGAGGAGGATACAATGTGGCAGGAGATCATGATAGGGGGAAATGCGGTTGTATACCAGCAAGCTGGCCTGAAATGTGCTCCATTAATTAGAAGCCTGACTTTATATTATACAAGAGAGAAACTGAAAACACACTGTTCATTACTACTCTGTGCCAACAAACTAGTATATATGTCCTGAAAAGAGGTTTTCAGTAGAGTTTAGGTAACAGATAGTGGCAAATAAGAGATTACTGGGATTGGCTATGCATGCCACCCAAAGTCCCTGTCTACAACTGATAAGGCCAATGAAAGGAACACATTGCATGAGTTTGAACATTGCTGCTTTTAAATGAGGAGACCCTGCCCACACTTAACTGCTTCTTTATACCTTCTATAAGCATTATTTAACACACTGAATAAAATGCCAGCCAACATAAGTACCAAGAATCACCAAATGTTTCTTCAGCAATTATTCCACCTAACAAGCAGATTTACCTCTTAAATTCATAACAGTGATAGCATAAAATTCATCAGCTTAAATAAGTATACTTATAATACTTTATAACCATAGTCATTACCCAATTCCAATATACATTTATCAAACCAGGAAGCAGCCCTGTATTCTTTAAGACATTCCTTTCCAATTGCAGCTTCCCCTAGCCCTTGGCAATCACCAATCTAGTTACTGTCCCTATGGATTTCACTACTCTGAATATCTTACAATGAAACCATTATTTGTAGTACTGCTTCATTTTTTTTATCAAAACAAGTACATGAGGTTCAATTATACTTTAATATGTTAATGAGACTTCAGTGCCTCCTTAGGCAGACAGTATGAACTGTAAATTTCACTGTAAGAAAAAGCGTATTAAGAACCACTTTACTAGTAAGGTCCTATGTCAACATTGTTTTGACCACTATGAGAAGAGTGCACTGGAAGTCAGTAGTAAACAAAGGACTGCATACATAGAACTACCTATAATGTACAAGGACTAATACATCAGAATCAAGTCATATAAATAATTTAATCTCCTAATTTGCCAACTTCAGATAACCTTGACCAAATTCATAAATGTGTGTGTAGTGGGAGGGGCTGAGTGTCATTCTCTATATAATGAGAAATGATTCACTTCAGAGGAAAGGAAACCTCCTCCACAACAGTTATTTGTTTACCATAAACTAAATGGGCACTGTAGATAGTATGTAAGTTGATGTGGGTATAAAAATGGAAAGTCAGAAACAACAGCCATGGGCTTCTGTATTACTTTGCACACACTTGCACTGAATCAGGTGATTCATGTTGTTTCTCATTCTCTGTCTTGGTCTTCTAGAAACAACATGTGTTTAGAGAGCAAGGGATCTCACCACAATGTGTTGCCTGAGGCCATTCCTAATTAACCCCAAACCTCTTCTGCACTTACTGCTAGGAGGTCACAGTGGGAAAACTTATCATTCATATATATATTATATATATTTCACACGTGTGTGCACACACACACATACACACCCCATGATACTCAAAGGATAAACAGAAACAACCCACAACTCTGCTTAGTAAGTTATCATGGGAAGATTTGTTTTGTTCTTTTAAAAGTTTCTACAGCTGGAGAAATAAATGGCTTATTGTTAAGAGCACTGGATGTTCTACCAGAGAACCAAGATTTGATTCCCAGTATCCACATGGTGGTTCCTGCCCCGAGAGATTTGATGCTCTCTTCTGGCATACATGGACACTGAGCACATACATGGGACACAAATATACACAGACAAAAACACCCATATCCATAGAATGAACAATTTTTAAAGCTGTTAACTCAGCCTATATGTTTGGGAACTCAGGTGTATATATGCATATTAGAAGATGACTTTGGAAGGAGGGTCTTTTTCTACCATGTGGGCCATGGGGTTGAGCTCAGGTCATTAGACTTAGCAGTAAGCACCTTTACCTTCTGAGTCATCTTATCAACCCTATTCCTCTGATTTCAGAAAAAGTCTCATTCAGAAAACTCTGTATTTTAGCCTAAGAGGTCAATTAATATCATATGAACAAGAAAAGTTTTGAGCTATAAACTTAATATACTGGTGTAAAAACAACAACTAGAGAGCTAATGATGGTATTAGTTTTTAGATTTATTTTATTTCATGTGTATGAGTGTTTTCCTTGTGGAATTGGAGTTACAGGAGTTTATCAGCAACAATGTGGGTGTTCAGAACTGATCCTAGATCCTCTGTAAGAACAAGAAATGTCCTTGTCCACTGATCCATCTTTCCAGGCACCTAGTGGTGGTATTTAATAATATTCTATCACTACAGAATTGCCACAGAATGGAAGGCAACTCTATGGAAAAGAAGAACAAAGCCAAAGTTCCCTGCAGGTACAAAAAGTAACTAGAAGATGCCCAATCAGAAAGAAATAGAATCTGGACACAAGAGCCCGCACTAGACACAAGTACTAGAGAGTCCCCGAAAATCAGCAAGTGTGGCTTCCAACCACACACAAGTTTACTGCAATCATTACTTAATACCTTCAGGCAAAACATGGAGAGACATGTCTAAAGCCCAGACAACTAAAGCTCACGTTTTAGAACAGCTAGAAAGTTCAGGAAGCAGTAATAAAACTTGCTGTGAGAAAAAGAAAATGAACAATATGCTAATTCAGTATGTTTACTAAGGAATGAAACAGAACAGTAAAGTAAATAAAACTTTAAATGACTGGATTTTATATTAATTATCTCCTAAAATAAATAAAAGACTATTATGTACTGTCTCTTAATTTTCTCCATAAAAGACAAACCAAGATGCATAGGCATAGTTAAACTAAATAAAAAATTATAGTAATACATAATCTACATAATGACTGATTACAGAAGATAGGAGTTCATAAATTGAAATGGTGCATCTAACCTAATGAGAATTATTTAGTGACATCAGCTTTATTCTGGTGACTGCAAAGCTTAATATTCAATGATAACTTTGAAGGTAAAAGGTCTAGAAAATTATCTTATGGTCAAAAGGAACTTAGAGGCTTGCTAGGGACAATGATGGCTAAAAGCATCAGCTGGTGTTACAGAGTTTATAATGTAAATGAACCAAAAAAAATATACCTATATGGTAAAAAGCATCAGATGCTTAATATTCAATTATATAAAAATTCTACTAGTGTTTATTCTAACTCTTAATTTGTTAACTGCATTTTTAATAAATAACAGTCTATTTTAAATGGGAAGGAAAGTGATCATGGTTATTACCTAAAGCAAGTTCACACTCCTACAAAGGAGAATATAGATTTAGAAAAGATTTTAGACTTCTCCAAATTTGAACAGCTATTAAAGAAAAGTTTTAAGTAGATTTCTTACATATCACAGAATAAGTCAAATCTGAATTGGGAAAGTAAGAACCTATAATAAACAAAGACTATTAATATCACCTCAATAACTCAAGTCTATTATTTGTCCAGTTAGAAGGATGGTCGAAAGTTCTTGCAAGTCTGAATGACTGTAGAAGCTATCTTTACAATGAGTGCAAATGGTGAAGAAGCGTGTGCCTCTCAGAAGTGAAATACCAGGTTCGATCTCTGTGCCCAACAGAGTAAACCAACAAAATCCAGGAAGAGTTGTGAGGAGTTAAAATCTCCAATTCCTGTTACTGACCCTTGTTCACTCTGAAAACTTATCATCCTACCTCATCTGTCTACAGAAAACCAAACATTATAATTATTTAAGTAAGAGAAAAGGGTATATTGTGTTGCTATGTTGTTTTGAAATAAGGAATGAAGTTAAGAATTTAAGCATGACATAAAATTGGCAAAATAAGTTTAAAATAAAAATGAATAAAACTAAAGTTTAGAATAAGAACAAAACCCTATGAAATCACAGAAGCGTGATTCATGTGAGAAAAAACCCACAGAATTAAAAGGAGAGGTGTGCAATTCCTGTGCCCTCCTTATAACTTCCCCGCTCTACAGGTCTATGACTTAATGAACATACACAATTCTGATGTATAATATATACACATAGATTGTTTATTAAAACTTAAAATAAAATCATATGAAACACTTAAGACGAATATATCCTGGTTAAATAAATTATGTAATCAGAATAAGATGACAAATCCATTAAAATATTTAATATTTCATTTAAGTATGTAGGAAGGTACATATTGTATTGTAAATGAGGTTGTGCGAAATGAGTCATATATAAACAAGTCTAAGTAAATACCCCAAGGTACTGTTATTTGAATTGCATGGCCGTTCGCCACCCACTTACCCTTCCCACCCACAGCCTACATATTCTGCATGTAGGACTCCATGTCCTATCCCAGCTCTCCAAAATACGAGACTCAACAGGTCAATTTTATTTAACTCCCTTTAAGTGCCTATTTTCTTATATTGTACCTACAAAACTTCTGCAGTTATATATAACATTTCAAAAATATTTGACCTACATTTGGCAAATATACTGCCTGAGACCTAAGTCAATGTTATTTATAATGAAAGATCAAGATATTTGTAAAGCTTCCTAGAGTCAAGAACTAAAGAGATAAAATAGTGAGAAGTGCCAAAAATGACAGCCCTATTGCCTAGTTGGGGAGGTGGTGGTGTGTGCCTTTACTCCCAGCACCTATGACACAAAGGCAGATGGACCTCCATTTTCAAGATCCGTTTGCTCTACAGAATGATTTCCAGGAGAGCCAGGGCTACACACACAGAAACTCTGCCTACTAACACCAAAAAAGATAAACAGACAAAATTAAAATAAAAATAAAACAAGCTTTAAAAAGCCTGGAAGGCTGCTATGAACATAGTGGAGCATGTGTCATTACATGTTGGAGCATCTTCTGGGTATATGCTCAGGAGTGGTACAGTTGGGTCTTCAGGTAGTTCTATATCCAAATTTCTGAGGAACCACAAAATGGATTTCCACCAGCAATGGAGGAGAGCTCCTCTTTCTTCACATCTTCGCCAGCATCTGGTGTCACCTGAATTTTTGATCTTAGCCATTCTGACTGGTGTGAGGTGGAATCTCAAGTTAGTTTTATCATTTCCCTGATGACTAAGGATGTTGAACAATTCTTTAGGTGATTTTGAGCCATTGGGTAGTCCTCAGCTGAGAATTCTTTGTCTAACTATGTAACCCATTTTTAATAGGGTTATTTGGTTCTCTGGAGTCTAGCTTCTTGAGTTCTTTATATATACTTTGGATATTAGCCTTCTATCAGATGTAGGATTGGTAAAGCTCTTTTCCCAGTTTGTTGGTTGCCACTTTGTCCTTTTGACAGTGTCCTTTGCCTTACAGAAGCATCGTAATTTTATGAGGTCCCATTTGTCAGTTCTTGATCTTAGAGCATAAGTTATTGGTGTTCTTTTCAGGAAATTTTCCCCTGTGCCCATGTGTTCAAGGCTCTTCCATAGTTTCTTTTCTATTAGTTTCATTCAGTGTGTCTGGTTTTATGTAGAGGTCCTTGATCCAATTGGAGTTGAGCTTAGTACAAGGAGATAAGAATGGAGCGATTTGCATTCTTCTACATGCTAGCCACCAGTTCAAGGCTAGTCCCCACTTTTCTTTCTATTAGTTTTAGTGTATCTGGTTTTATGTGGAAGTCCTTGATCCACTTGGACTTGAGCTTTATACAAGGAGATAAGAATGGAGCAGCCAGCCTTCTGGCCGCCATCTGCAGCAGGGAACCAGGCAGCTCCAAAGCCTTCTGTGCTTAGCCCACCAGGAGAGAGTGATCTCCCAGCAGTGAATTCACTTCTGAGTGTGGAGGTGAGATCTCCACTGTCTCTTTGGAGATGAACAGGTAAGAGCACACAGGGCATATGATCAGTGGAGCTGCTGGAACAGGAGTCTTCATTATGGCCGACATTTGCAGCGGGGAACCAGACAGCTCCACAGCCTTCTGTGCTTAGCCCACCAGGAGAGAGTGATCTCACAGCAGCGATTTCACTTTTAATGCAGAGGTGAGATCTCCACCTTCTCTCTGGATGGGTACAGCTAGGAGAGCACAAGGCATATGATCATTGGAGCAGCTGGGACAGGAGTCTTCCCTTCCAGCCTCCATCTGCAGCAGGGAACCAGACAGCTCCACAGTCTTTTGTATACAGACCCTGCCAGAAGAGAGTTGGTCTTCCAGGAGTACAGACACAGGATTACAGGCCCACAGGAGGGGCAATCTCCAGCCAGAGACAGCAAGACCAACTAACACCAGAGATAACCAGATGGCGAAAGGCAAGCTCAAGAACCCTACCAACAGAAACCAAGGGCTACTTGGCAACATCAGAGCCCAGTTCTCCCACCACAGCAAGTCCTGGATACCCCAACACACTGGAAAAGCAAGAGTTGGATTTAAAGTCTCATCTCACGATGCTGTTAGAGGACATCAAGAAGGACATAAATAACTCCCTTAAAGAATACAGGAGAACATGGGTCAAAAGGTAAAAGCCCTTAAAGAGGAAAAACAAAAATCCCTTAAAGAAATACGGGAGAACATGGGTGAACAGGTAGAGACCCTTAAAGAGGAAAACACAAAAATCCCTTAAAGAATTACTGGAAAACACAAACAAGTAAAGGAACTAAACAAAACCATCCATGATCTAAAAATGGAAATAGAAACAATAAATCGCAAAGTGAGACATCTCTGGAGATAGAAAATCTTGGTAAGAATTCAGGAGGCATAGATGCAAGCATCAACAACAGAATACAAGAGATAGAAGAAAGAATCTCAGGTGCTGAAGATACCATAGAAAACACTGACTCAACAGTCAAAGAAAATGCAAAATACAAAAAGCTCCTGAGCCAAAATATCCAGGAAATCCAGGACACAATGAGAAGACCAAACCTAAGGATTATAGGTATAGAAGAGAGTGAAGATTTCCAACTTAAAGGGCCAGTAAATATCTTCAACAAAATTATAGAAGAAAACTTCCCTAATTTAAAGAAAGAGATGTCCATGAACATACAAGAAGCCTACAGAACTCCAAACAGACTAGACCAGGGCTATCAGAATTACACCAGACTTCTCACCTGAGACGATGAAAGCTAGAAGATCCTGGGCAGATCTCATACAGACCCAAAGAGAACACAATGCCAGCCCAAACTACTATACCCAGCAAAACTCTTAATTACCATAGATGGAGAAAACAAGACATTCCATGATAAAACCAAATTTACACAAGATCTTTCCACAAATCCAGTTCTACAAAGGATAATAGATGGAAAACGCCAACACGAGGAGGGAAATTACGCCCTGGAAAAAGCAAGAAACTAATCTTTTCCCAACAAACCCAAACGAAAGCGACCACACAAACATAAAAATAACATCAAAAATAACAGGAAGCAACAATCACTATTCCTTAATATCTTTTAACATCAATGAACTCAATTCCCCAACAAAAAACATAGACTAACAGAAATATTTTTTATGTAAATCTTCATTTGTATCAGAAAATGTTTGTGATTCCTCTTTCAATTAATTTAGTAATGTTTTTGTCTACAATTATATCTGTAAAAATTTTCCATGAAATAGTCAATTTTAATGTGTTTTTCTATATAGTTCTTGAATTTTACCAGAAATATTTTCCTTGTAGATCTTCAGTTTTATCAGAAAATATGTATAATTCCACTTTCAATCAACTTAGAAATATTTTTATGCCTGCCATGTTATATGTAATTTTCCATGACAATCTTCAATTTTAATGTTATTTTATATTTTTCTACAATCTTATTAGAAATATTTCCCATGTAAATCTCCAATTCTATCAGAAAGTGTTTCTACTTCCTTTTTCAATTAATTTCAGAATGTTTTTTATGTCTACCATTTTACTCTTTAATTTTTCATGAAAATTGTCAATCTTAATGTGTTTTTCTATATGCTTCTTCAATTTTGTCAGAAACATTTTCCATGTAAATCTTTAATTTTATCATTAAAAAAAAAAAGAATTCCATTGTATAATTAAGAAAAAAAAAAAAAGAATGGAGCAGCCAGAAGCTGGAAAGAACCCAAATGTCCCTCAACAGAGGAAAGGACACAGAAATTGTGGTACATTTACACAATGGAGTAGTACTTAACTACTAAAAACGATGAATTCATGAAATTCTTAGGCAAATGGATGGAACTAGAAAATATCATCCTGAGTGAGGGAACCCAATCACAAAAGAACACACATGGTATGCACTCACTGATAAGTGGATATTAGTCCAGTAGCTCGGAATACCCAAGATACAATTCACAGACCACATGAAGCTCAAGAAGAAGGAAGACCAAAGTGTGGATACTTTTGTCCTTCTTAGAAGGGGGAACAAAATATACTTGGGAGGAGATACAGAGACAAAGTGTTGATCAGAGACTGAAGGAAAGGCCATTTAGAGACGGCCCCACCTGGAGATCCATCCCATATACAGTTACCAAACCCAGACCCTATTTTGGAGGCCAACAAGTACTTGCTGATAGGAGCCTGATATAGCTGTCTCCTGAGAGGCTCTGCCAGAGCATAACAAATACCGACATGGAGGCTCACAGCCAACCAACGGACTGAGCACAGGGTCCCCAATGGAGGAGCTAGAGAAAAGACCCAAGGAGCGGAAGGGGTTTGCAGCCCCATAGGAGGAACAACAATATGAACCAACCAGTGCCCCCAGAGCTTCCAGGAACTAAAACACCAACGAAAGCGTACACATGGAGGGATCCATGGCTCCAGCTGCATATGTAGCAGAGGATGGCCTTGTGGGACATCAATGAGAGGAGAGGCCCTTGGTCCTGAGAAGGCTTGATGCCCCAGTGTAGGGGAATGCCAAGACAGTGAAGCAGGAGGATTTGTGAGCAGGGCGATGGGGATGGGATAGGGGGTTTTTGGAGGGGAAACGAGGAAAGGGGATAGCATTTGAAATGTAAAAGAAAAGAAAGTCTTGAATATAATCCTTGTATTGTTCCTCTAATGGAACTATCCCTGTTGATGCATAATCTCACTTCTAGTCTTTGAAATTGTGTTTATCAATAAATCTGTACTATATAATAAAAAATAAAAAAAGTGTGGAAGGGACGCTTGGAGCTTGCTGGCCAGCCACCAACTTAGATTAATCTTTGAGTCTCAGGTCCTGGTGAAAGACCCTGCCACAAAAAGTCCATAGTGGACTGCCATTGAGAATGACATTCAGTTGACCTCTGGCCTTCACACATTACCACAGTTACACATACTTATATACAAGGGTGGGAGAAAGAATGAATATCTTGTGGACACCTGTATACGTGTAAGTTGCAGAGAAATGGTATTTTAGCACCTAGAAGACTACCTTTACCAAAGATAAGAAGGAAACATAAAATGTTTAGAGCAGTGAAATTCTGTATAAATCAGAATTTAAATCTGGGTAAAATGTTAAAGTGAATCTTGAACCTAAATTGGTTTGTTCTTCAAAGAAAAAACTTACAGATTTAGGTAGCCACAAGGAAATCCCCAGAGCCAATGTTAAACCTGTGTTTTCATGGAATTTAGCTTGAATGCTTACAAAACAAAGTAAGACTTCAATGCTTTCTTGAAAAGGAAACCCCGACTAGCTGGCTGTAAAAAACTGGAAAGGAAAAACAATCTGGTAGTTAATTTTTCTGTCATTTAAAAAAAAGAAAATAAAGAAAAAAAAAGACCCTCCTGTTGAAAGTGCGTTAGAACTGGACATTTTATTTCAAATAAGTATTTTGGAAAATATACACATAGTGATTTTATTTAAAGGTAAAACCATGGGAAAAGGGGGACACAGTAATAATACAGCACTGTGTTTTCCTAACCATTCTGCCTTACACAGACTATATACATTTCTCAATAAAGCAGCATTTCTATTCCATTTTAAACTTTGAACATTCTCTGTATTTAATACCAGAATAACCTTTTCACTGCATAACCACTGGTTAAACTATAGTCATTACCCATTAATATCAACCATTACAGCTTTCTAATTCAAAGCATCAAGAGACTTTAAGCAAAATATGTTGCCTATATGATCAGAAATAATTGACTTCAAAATATTATTTCAAATTTAGTCAATATCTGAATTCATCAATGACAGCACAATTAACAATGTTGCTTTTAAAAGCAAATATGTTAAAGTAGGAAAGAGAGGGAGTCAGGGTATGTGGGAAGCGCTTTTGAAATGTTGGGTCCATGCAGAAAGCAAACAGGAAGCCATGTAGCATTTCTTCCTCACTGATGACTAGATGGTTACGTGCAATAGATACAGAATCCTTAATTTTGAGCTTAAGACTTTCAGAGAAACTTGGAGTATAAGAACTGGTAGGGGCATGTTTTGCCCTTTTTTCAGCTTCCCTTAGGCTACAGTCCTCAGATGTCCTGCCAGTTCCCATGGGAACTCGCTCAAGCTGTGAAACATGCAGGCAAACCAAGGAAGGCAGGTAGTGGAATGTTCAAGTTCTCTCCCACTCTGCCCTCCCCAGGCCCATGCCCCTTACTCTAGGATTCAGGAGACCCCAGCTCCTAGGCAGTAATGACCTCTCTGAAGGACAACCAACCAACTTCAGTCTTAGATTGTAGGTTACCTCCATCCTAAGAACTCAGTGCATCTTTCTCTGTCCCCACTGCTCATCACACAGGCACATGCGCATGCTCACACTCATACTCATTTTGCCTTATCCGGACATAAACTAGAACAAGCTCATTTCATTTGTCATATTATATACTGCATTCTGTTCTTAATTTTCCTAAGCCCTGACTCAGAAGTTTGCTGATATCGATCTAGCAGCCAAGATGTGCCGAGCATTGCACTAAGTACTTAGCATATATTATGTCATTTAAAGTTCATGACAGCCCAGGTCAGAATGTCACCCCAGGGATTCAAACTCAAGTCTATGTGGTTCAAAGCCTTCCACTAAACCACTACAAATAGCTAGCAACAGGATGTTGATTAAACATTCACTTGGTATGAAATGATAAAAATACCTCAGGTAGAAGACTACTTAACGACATAGGGAAATCATTGTGTTGAAGGTTACAAAACAGTAAGCACCGTGTAATCACTAGTCAAAATGAAAACTATGCTAATAGCCATGCGCATAAAGAACATTGGACTGATAGATACTCAAGTGTTAGCAGATGCTACCCCTGGGAATCACAGCTTTTTCTGTATCCTTTTCTCTTGTTTTAACAACTATAATAATAATAAACTTATACAATCAACAGTGTTGTTTTGTCACTGATGAAGTAGGCAGTAAGTCGGGAAACAGAAAACAGGATCATAATCATGGATACAGTGGACAACAGTACCAGTGTTAAATGCAGCTGATAACTGCATTTTCAAGTAGAAAAATTAGCCCATGGAGAAAATTGGGATGTAATCTTTATAGGACATCAGCAAGCACTCCCCAAACTGTGAAAACCAAACAGGCCAAGGTTCTAGTGTTTGTATGCACACAGAATGGAAACACAAATGCAATGATCCTATTCCTGCTCTACAGTCCCCACATTTAACTATACTTATGGTACCAGCACATATGTAAAAGGCAGGAGCATAGCTGCCCCACCCACAACCATGCTTATATAGAGGTCTAGAGAATGTCCAGGAAGACCAATGTGGCTGTTTCTGAGGAATGCTCTGGACAAGGGAAGGCCCAAGCCCAGAGCGGAGGGTAAAGCCTCTCCTCATACTCTTTATGTGAACTTTGAAGGAAGTGCATTATCTACTCAAAATACTGATAAAGAGACACTACAGCATAAGAAGTACAATATTATGGCTTTTCTAGTTAAAACCTTTGAAAGGATGTGACAAATAATCCAAATGCCTAGTCTGTTTTATTTACCATCTGTGTGAGGGGGTAGAGGTGAGGATGGGGCCTTCTTGCCAGTGACATCAGGAGGTCTGTTTCAAGTAAATAAGCCAACAAAATTCACTCATTTATCTTAATCTGAGTTTGAAAATCTTTAGAAACAAAAGAACCACTGCTAGGTCCATGCATGTGCTTTCTACCCATCTATTTTTCTCCCTGCCTCTGTCTATTTTTAAAATGTAAAGAACTTAAGATATGTTATATAAAACAACTTTTTCAAAAAAATCTCTTCCTATCTGTTTAAAAATTAAATTATAAAAGTCTTATAAAAAAGTATGTTTGGTTGGCTATAAAACATCCTCTCAATGTAAAAAACAAAAACAATAAATAACAACAAAAAAAAATCTTTGCAACAGAAAGAAAGAAGGCAACAAACAGGAAAGCAGTGAAAGGTGACATGCTCCTTTTGCCAAGAGGAGTGCTGGCTCTGTGCAAGGCCTATGACACACGGCCAAGAAAGGGACCATCGCAGCGAGGTGAGACCGGCAGCATTATGGGTCACTTCACGTAGAATCTGAAAGAGGTCATAGGTCACCTAAACAGTTATGAGCAAGCATCAGCCTGTTCTTTGTGCGTGAGGCAGTGACAACGTGATACTTACCAGAGTACACACAAGGTCATGGGCATCCTAGACCAGGGCAACCAGAGCCCAAATGGCTTGGAGGGCAAACTGAGAGGATGGCTGAGACAACTTTCCCCTTGCTCGATTGTCCTGTCTTCTGTCAAGAGCAGTAAATGGCAGATACAACAGAGGCTCAAAGATACCACAATATTATTTACTGAGCTTAGAAAACTGTGTTCATCCAAGAGACCTGAGCCTAAAAAGAAAGTGGAACCATTAGGCAAACTAGGTGGAACTTCAGAGAGACCACAGCTCCGTCAACTTTGGTAGTGAACCAAATTTAAAGCTGCCGGGAGGAAGAACAGAAACAAGGGAAAAAATGACATTTAACAAATCACTGTTTTCTTCTCAAGGCCAGGAAGGTGCCAGGGATCCACTCCAGCAGCTACGCCAGGCACTGAGGCAGACAGAATACCCACCGGAAATGAGAGCGCACCTTGCAGTCTGACATCAACGGTCTAAGAATTGCTGAGAAGAGGGATGGAAAATGAAAACCAAAGGGAAAAGAAAAGAGCAGAGGGAGAAAATAATGTCTGGAAGACAGAAAGAAAGGAAGGAGCTTATGGTTATGAAGTAGGGGATAATTGCTGCTATCAATATCTCTTTCAGTCTCTAAATGATGAGAAACATTATAAATCCATCTAGACTCAGCGATTTTGCTGCCATTTTCTCCTTGGAAATCTATGGCTAACTACCACAACATCAGAAAAACTGAAAAGCAGCAACATGACTCATCCTGTCTTTCATCTTCAAAAACCCTTGCATGCTGTGGAGTTCACACTGCGTGCTGCTCTTCTTCACAGTCCTGCAGGCAAGCAAGCTCCACAGTGGAGAAACTGGAGAAAAATGCGAAAAAGCACCTGGCCAAAGTTAAGGGTAAATCATCTGGATGGATTATGATTCCTAGAGCCATATTTCAAAATTTAGTGAGCAGAAAAAAGGAGGGAAACAAATAACAGACATAAAATATGGGGAAAAGATTTGGACATATATAGAGAGAAAGAAAAGGGGCTAAATGTCTAATTAAACCCATTTAAAAACGTCAGAGATGGTCTCTGATCGTAAGTCAGTACCATGGGCGGAGGTGGGAAAGATGGAGTTCAATATCAGCTTTCAGGAGTGGGGAGATTGGGACATAACAGATAGGTACAGCTGGACTTGGGGTGTGGAGCTCAATGACTAAACCCTTGCCTAGCATGCGGGAGCCAGGTTTACTGCCGAGACAGGGTGGGGATAGGCAAAATCATTTCATAGAAGTCAGGTTTAAAGTCAGCATCATTAATAAACAAAATCCGTAACAAGATCTTTTCCGGGTAAGCACAAGGACTAACTGTGGGTCACAAGGCTCAGAAGTGAGACATGACCCCTCACATTAGATACTTATATTCACTGATCTTCTAAGTAAAACAGATCTCTGACATCAGAAAGACTGAACTTTCACAACTGCAAATTAAGAATATTGATCAACATAAAACAGGGCAACAAATTATCATGACAAAGTTTATGAATAGCTCCTTGGTGCAAGCTAATCCCTCAGGATAAAAGAGGTGGGGGTGGTAGTGGTGGTGGTGGTGGTGGTGGTGGTGTGTGTGTGTGTGTGTGTGTGTGCGCGTGTGTGAAAACCCTGGTCCAGGGCTTTAGTGATATGGGGGAGGACCAGTGTCCAGCAACAGAAATCTATCTGAGCCCTCATGATGGTCCTCTCCAGAGACACTCTAGGAAAACTACATTTGTTAGTCATTGTTATTAGACTCTGATCAGAAACACCTGGACAATTAACTAAATCTTGGGTTCTTTAGTAAGGTCATATTTTTAGAGGACAAAAACAATATTCTTTTGACTTTTAGAAATTAAAAAAATGCTACCCTTGTCTACATAGCAAAAAACCAAGGTCAGCCAGACTCAGAAAAGGAAAAAAGTGAAGAAACCAATTCTTCCAAAGAGCAAAAATTACTTCTTTTCCTGTTCCCAAGGTCACAGACATGCCCCTTCTCTTGATTTACTGTAGCTGAAAACAGTGTGGACAGGTCTAACGCAGGTCTGCATTAGACGTGCTAGCTTCTGTCTCCCTCTGAAGCTGCTGACTGCACTACTCAATCTGAGGAGCAGAAGCCATCAGAACCATGGCACCATATAAATGAAGAAAGGGGCACTGTGAACACACAACCATATACACAAAATATACAGGGAAAGACTATGCCAACTCTCTAGCTGCACACAGGACTATCTCACCCAAACATGCTCACTTCCATTCTGATCAAAACCAAGGTCACTTTCAGTTCCTGAAGGAAGGCTGCTATGATGGTTTCCCTTCTTTCTCTCGTTCCTCCCTCTCCCTTTCTGTTGTGTTCTTATTAAAGATAAGTCAAAGATTTACAGGGGTGGGAACCTGGCCCAGAGGGTAAAATAGGTTTCTAACTAGACACTCCCTCTCAGTGAACATCAGACAAGCTAGCAGGGGCTTGACTCAGAAACAAGCAAGCAGACAAAAAGGCCCATGATACATGAAGTGGCCAAGTAGAGCAAGTCACTAATTTGTTTATTTCCAATTTGTGTGGACTGTGATGAGAGGACTGGAGCATCATGAGCCCAGCATGGGCCAGCAGGGCATCTTCAGGGACTATTGAACTTCTGTCACTTAGAGCCATAAAATAATAATGGGGAATTCAAGCCAAAAAAATTAATTTATCGTGCACTATTTGAGCAAAACCTTTTGCTATTTTTAGGAAGAACAAATAAAAAGTACTGCAGAGACTCAATTTTAAAGAGAGGAGAAGAATAACCCCAAATCACCACCAAGCAGCAAGTCTCTGACTGCCGCATGTCAGGTGGACAGGGTACTAACTACGTTAAGCCTTGGACATCTTGCAGTCAAAGATGGAGAGCTAAGTTAATCAATTTAATGCATAAATAGAAAACAGAAGACATTTACTCTGCCTGTCTCTAAGCCCTTGGCTTACAGTACTGTCAGTTATCACAACGCCCATGGTATCCAGGAATCAGAGCACAAGGATCATAAGCATGAGGAAAGGACATACAGCAAGAAAGCCACTGCCCCACTTAAGCTGTGTTCTCTGTACACCCTCCTTGTGGAGATGCTCCTGATCTTCCAGAGACCTTCACAGGCTAGGAATGATCTCCTCCGTCAAGACTCAGGAGAACCCAAGCCTGAATTTGGGCATCAGACAGATGCTTGTCCTGTGCTGGTGGTCCAGGTCAGACCTGGACACTACAGCTGCAAAGTGGACATGGACTGCTGAGAACAGGAAGCACCAGAACGGGGAGAGGTTCTGCAAAGAAAATCGAATGTGGAGGCAAGAAGCTGTGAAAGGTCAAACTTTTGAGAGCAGAGAAGGAAGGGAGACTAGAAATGGAAACAGGCTCATTTAAAATTATGGTAATTTATATACAGCTCCTTTTCGGGCTTTTATGTTCACTTAAGAGAGTTAGATTCTATTCGGCAGGCAATCAGGTAACACCAGAGTGGGTGGCACATCAGGATTGTGCACTGAGAAAGCAACTGTGACAGGAGGGTGAAAGATGGCATATTACGAGCTGTTGCAGGAAAATGAGTTAAGGCAGAGCTGCAATAATTAAAAAGAGAGATTAGGAACACTCAGACATAGAGCTGCTCACTGGGAAATCCAGGGGAAGGAGGCTTCAGGAAGCAGAGTCAGATGGATCTGTAACTGAAAAGCTGGCTTAAAAGCCAGGAAAGTGATGATTTTGGGGGACACTGAATAGCTAGTAACATTATAAAAGACCACCATCAAGTCGGGGCGATTTCCAGGTAGTAAAAAACATCATATGGAATTCATGAGCTGCATTTTGGACATGATAGGTGCCTACTGGCTACAGGGCTTGAGGCGGACCAAGAAGGAAAGAGTAAAAACAGTTGGAAGTCAGTCAGCAGTATGTGTGGCCACCCAGGGCTAGAGTACATAAGGTCACCCAGCAGGTAAGACCTCTCTGATCTGTGGCAGATAACTGAGATCTGCACAATTCACATTAATATTTATCAAGTACTGCCAAGGGCCAGTTTTCTGTTATCTTACCAGTTATTCAAATTGGTCCTCATTCAATTTTGCACATGTTGAGGTCATCTTATCCCAGTTAGATCATAGCAAAGTTTTAATAGATACCGTACTTATTTTTATTTTACCTCCAAGAAGGAAAGCAGCAACTGTGTTGTCCTCTTCTAAAATATTAGCTCATGAGGAGGGGCTTGTAAGGTTCTGTCCCCAATGCCTGAAATAAGCTTTCGACTAAAAAGTATCACCTGTACAATAATAATAAATTCATTTCATTATGCTGCTTTTTAACTGAGTATACATGACCAAAGGTGTCAAGGTCTACAAATTAACAAAATGACCTCCCCAGCTATTATTTTCAGAACATTATATGCTCATCAGCCCAGCCTGACTCATTCTAGCCCATCTATTAAGCCAGAAAAGGTGAGAAAGCAGTGACTGACTGACTGACAGACAGACAGACAGACATCTTGAAAAGGAGCCAATCAAAGACAAAACTATGAAATCCAATGGGCACAAAAGGAAAAGCTAGAGTTCATATAAGGCTCACAATAAGTATACAAAATACTGACAACATTTTAGCCAATAATGATTTCTCCCAGGGTGTCATATTTCAAAATGCTGCTAATGATCAAGGAGGAAGGTCTTGTGACAGAGATGGCCACAAGGCAATGTAGCCTTCTGTGGTGGACACCAGCACTCATCCTTTAAGAAACAGTCATAGCCTAAGGTTGAGCCCACTAACAGATGGGGAGAAGCCTATCAATTGTTCTATAACTGTCACCTGGCCTGGAGGAAGACTAGCCTTAGTATCTAGAAGGAATGACAAAGCACAAACACAAATTACGGGAATAAACCATGCTAGCAGATGACCAGACTCTACTCCATGAATTATGGTGAGAAACAATCTCATTATTGAAGTAAAAATCAACAAACCAGACATCAGGCAACGGGGAGATGACCAGACACAAGAAATAAACATACTTCCCTCTTAGTTCCCAGAGCTGCAGTAACAGGACGCCACAAACAGGCAGGCTGAGAACAATAGAAATGTACTCCCTCAGTATTCTGGAGGCTTCAAGCTGGTATCAGGGCATAAGCAGTCATTATCCCCACTGAAAGACCCAAAAGGAGTATCCTTCCTTGGGTTTCAAGCTTCTAGAGGATCCAAGCATCCATTGCCCTCCCCGGGTTGCTCGCCACCTCCACTGTCATGCAGCCATGATGAAACCCATTTACCACAGTATGATTTCCTTCAAATTTATTCAATTATATCTGCAAAAGATACTATTTGTTATCAGATCACATTCTGACACAGCAGATAGATGGGGATACTCATCAATCCACTATGCATACATTATGAAATATCACAGAGTAGGCTCAGTCAGTAAAGTGCTTTTGATTTCAGAACCTCAATTCCCAGGTAAAAAGCTGGGCTCAGTAGTGTGCACCTGTAAATCTCAGTGCTAGACAGGTATAAACAAAGATCTCTGGGATTTGTGGGCCAGTCAATCTATCCCAATAGGTAAGTTCCAGGTTCAGGAAAAGTCTGTATTTCTAAAATAATGAGGAATCAACTGAGTAACAATACATGACCTCTAACCTCCATGTACACTGACACAGACACACAGAAAAGAGGGGAGGGGAGGGGAGAGGAGCGGAGGACATAAATCCATTAGAAAGACTTGTCCAAGCTGGCCCCCTTCCTGCGATGTACTGCTGCATTTCAGGCACACCTGAATATGTGCCAGAGAAAATATACCATAGGAGTAAAAGTAATCAAGGCTATCCTAGTGATTAATGAAAGAATTTGTTACAGTAAAAAGCAAAAACCACTATTCAGATTTTTAAATTTACAAATGTATAATTGTATTTATATAGACATACCACAGACATACCACTAAGTATTACTTCTATGACACAGCTAAGGAATCGACAGAATTTCATCCTCAAAACCAACAGACACGTATGCATTCTATCCTCTGATACATGTATAGATTATTAATACTGTAGAGCCGCAGCAATGACGAGCACAAACAAAAGAGGCTTCAGAAAGCTGGTGTTCTAAAATGAGGCTCACTATCTCCAATGTGTTCTTCTAACAATATGAGCTACTTCTTTTAAAAAAAGAACTAGTAAACACATCGAAATCCCTGCAGAGTCAGTTATAGGCAAATGAAACTGTGGGAAGAAAACCACACAGAAAAGACAAGTCAGGATTCTTCCCCTAAATGCACATCTGGCCTGAGTTCTGTCTTACACCCTTTAACAGCACAAGTGTTTGGCACACTGTCATTGAACTTGAGCTCAAAAGGATCTATTCTCTGTAAACCCAGAGGTATAGGAAGTTGGAAGATCTGCAATTCAGCACATTTTATAGGATTTTTGGCACATAACGGTTATTTTTAAAGTGGGGGGAAGGGCCTGTGCTCTCCCTACCCCCAAGCACAGCTGAGCTGATTCAGCACAAATCTCCCCCAAAATAAAATCTCAGTTTGCAGAAAATAAGCATGGAAAGTTCCAGCTCCAAGGACGACATTCCAGAAACCTAACATTAAAGACTGGAAGAGGACAGCTTGAGAAAAGACCACTGCAAACCAGTTACACAGGTGAGAACTTCCACCAGAAAACTGTGAGCAGTTTGGTAATCCAAAGAAGAAAATCTTTAATAATAACCAGAGTAACACAAAAGTATCAGTGAGAGATGGGAGCATTTTGAGGATTCTCACAGATGATAAATCATTTCCCACAGGTGAGCACACAGAAATTTTCCAGGAAAATTCTAGTTTCTTAATTTAACTTAGAGATGCTTTTGAAGAGGATATTACAATATAAATCACACAAATAACAGACTACACCAAAGAGCTGTGTACTCAGCTCAACACACTGACTGTCCCCAGACCACAGTAGTACTTTGCACAATCTGCAGACCAAAGACAAAACAAGAGCTCTTTACTGTAATGAGCATTTATGTGGCAATGGGAAGAAAACTACCTTGCCGAGTTTCAACAGAGACAGGCAACTCCATGGCCATTTTTGCTAACCATATGTCACCAAACAAGGGAGTTAATGGCTTCATGGACAAATAGGATTATTGCTGAAAACTAGAAGGTGAAACACATCCACAACAGACTTAGGTGTCCAATGTATATTGGCCAAACCCCATCACAAGTCTGCTAGAATAGACAGATCTAAAGGTATGTCATTCAGAGCCCCTCTTCGTCTGGAGAGTATTTCCAGTCACTTGTTCAAATATTTACAGCCACACTGATGGTTAACAGCTGGCGATGTACGGCAAGGACAGCCACGTCATATAAACCTGTCAATTTAAATCACAATGCATTTACAACCTTAAGAGCCTGTTCTGATCATTAATATAAAGGACTTTTCCATAGTGTGAATGACTCAAAGTAACATGAAGAGGAAAATGTGGAGATGACAAAAGAAATGTTTTTAAAACCCAAACTAAAACACATCAGAGGCAGGAACAAGAATTCCCCCCTTGCTAGCTGCCTGCTAATACCCGGCACAGCTGACTGAGTGACACTCTCAACAGCCAGCCAGTCTTCAACAAGGGCTAACAAGGGAACTCAATCTGGTGGCCAGCCAGAGAGGCTGAGGCCTTTTCCTCAGGAAGACTCTCTGCTCCTGAGGATTCACCTTGCTGAATGAAAAACAGCCCCTCCTGGTACACAACTTCTGGTACCCTTAGAGATCTGTTCCTGTTCAGAGAGCAAACATCTACAGTCCCTAACCTCTCTGGGTTAAGGTGGGTTTGGCGGTGGCGGGGGCGCAGCAGGGGTGGCAGCTGCTATACCTGCTCCTCTCCCGCTCTCTGCCGCAGCTATGCCAAAGGAGTAGTGAGAAAGAGAAATAAAGCTTTACCACCATCTTGACCATGATGTTTGCGCTCCTTGCCTACATAATTGCGGGGAAGAGTGTATGATATGATTGTGTTCTATGAAGAAGAAAGGCGCCCTGACAGGGACATCTGAGACTGATGAGATGTCTGGAGGGCTGCAACACTCAGAAGACAAATACATGGTGCTGTCACTACTTCTTCAAAGCTGTAGACCAGAATGAGGCAGCTGAAGAATCAACTTCGTGGAGCATGTAAAAGGCATGTCATGCATAGAAGTTGACACTGTCCCCAAAGTACAACAGCTTATTGATTCTGGGAATCAGATTTTTCTAGATGGGTCTTTACTTCAACATTACAATTAAAGTGAAAAAGTACAGGTAAAGTAATTTTTATAGTTTTCAGGGATTTTACTTGTAAAAATGGGACCATTATATACACTTTTCAGGATGTAGGTAAAAATAAAACACGAAAAGACAATCTTAAGAATTCAATGCCTACTTAAAAAAAAAAGGCTCAATTAACAGTGGCTGTAAGCAGTAAAAATAAACACGAACAGCAAGGTGGTGCATGCCTTTAAGTCTGGCACTTTGGAGGCTGATGAAGGTGAATATCTGTGAGCTCAATAACAGTCTGTCTATATACCTAGTTCCAGTCCAACCAGGGCTGCATATCTCAACACAAACAACAACAAAATCCCATAACCTTAGACAAACAAGCAAGAAACCTACGCCATATATGAAATGCTTTTAAAAGGCAGAATGAAGCAAACGTCATACAAAAGTGGTCACCAAATGATGAAGTTGATTGAAACAGTTCATAAAACCTGTTTAGATATTTTAAATATTTATCCAGTAGTAGGAAGAAGGCTAAGAACAATCAGGTGGCCAGCCTCGCTCACGGACAAGGACCCAGATGTCACTGCATATGGCATTAGCTATTTCTAGATGTCTATGGGCTTTCTGAGAGGAGGATGCCACCTTGACCAAGCACATTTGGCTGACTTAAGTTAGTCAGGTGAGTCTGACTTCACCCTCCCCTCTTCTATGTTCTTACCTTCTTATTTTGGGTACACACTTATCTCTACAAATTGAACTCAGTGCCTTTGAAGTTAACTGTCTTAATAAAAATTGACTGAGCACCTATGATGTACCCAAATTCTATTGTACACAAAGATGGTAGGTAAGCCTTAATGAACATAATAAAAAAATCTAGTAAGAGAGATAGCTTCACATGTGGTTTCCCAATTACATTATTGTAAACTGTGAACTGTGTATATCGTAAATTACAGGAAACAGGGAAAAGCCAAGAAAGATTTTCTTTTTTTTTTTTTTAATTTTATTTTATTTTATTTTTTTAATTTACATTCCAAATCACTTCCCCTTTCCCGTTTCCTCCCTCCCCGAAAGTCCCATAAGCCCCCTTCCCTCCCTCTTTTCTCCGTTCAACCCCCTCTCATTACTCTGTCCTGGCGTTCCCCTACATCCAGTCTTTCCAGGACCAGGGGTCTCTCCTTCCATCTTTTTAGAAATCTATTGATATGCTGATTGTGTCTAGGGTATTCTGAGATTCTGGGTCAATATCCCCTTATCAGTGACTTCATACCATGTGTGATCTTTTGTGATTGGGTTACCTCACTAAGGATGATATTTTCAAGTTCTGACCATTTGCCTAGGAATTTCGTGAATTCATTGTTTTTAATTGCAGAGTAGTATTCCATTGTGTAAATATACCACATCTTCTGAATCCATTCCTCCGTTGAGGGACATCTGGGTTCTTTCCAGCTTCTGGCTATTATAAATAAGGCTGCTATGAATATAGTGGAGCATGTGTCCTTATTGCATGCAGGTAAAGTCTCTGGGTATATGCCCAGGAGTGGTATAGCCGGATCCTCCGGAAGTGTCATGCCCAGTTTTCTGAGGAGCCGCCAGACTGCTTTCCAGAGTGGTTGTACCAGCCTGCAATTCCACCAGCAGTGGAGGAGTGTTCCTCTTTCTCCACATCCTCGCCAACAACTGCTGTCTCCTGTGTTTTTGATCTTAGCCATCCTGACTGGTGTGAGATGGAATCTCAGGGTTGTTTTGATTTGCATTTCCCTAATGACTAAGGATGATGAACATCTCTTTAGGTGCTTCTCAGCCATTAGATATTCTTCAGGTGAGAACTCTTTGTGTAGCTCTGTACCCCATTTTTTAATAGGGTTACTTGCCTCTCTGGAGTTTAACTTCTTGAGTTCTTTGTATATCTTGGATATTAGTCCTCTGTCGGATGTAAGGTTGGTAAAGATCATTTCCCAGTTAGTTGGTTGCCGCTTTGTCTTTTTGACGGTGTCTTTTGCCTTGCAAAAACTTTGTAATTTAACGAGGTCCCATTTGTCTATTCTTGATCTTAGAGTATAAGCTATTGGAGTTCTGTTCAGGAAATTCTCCCCTGTGCCCATATGTTCAAGGTTCTTCCCTAGTTTCCCTTCTATTAGTTTCAGTGTGTCTGGTTTTATGTGGAGATCTTTGATCCACTTAGAATTGAGCTTAGTGCAAGGAGATAAGGATGGGTCAATTTGCATTCTTCTGCATGTTGACCTCCAGCTGAGCCAGCACCATTTGTTGAAAAGGCTATCTTTTTTCCACTGGATGGTTTTAGCTCCTTTGTCAAAGATCAAGTGACCATAGGAGTGTGGATTCATTTCTGGGTCTTCAATTCTGTTCCATTGATCTACATGTCTGTTACTGTACCAATACCATGCAGTTTTTAACACTATTGCTCTGTAGTACAGCTTGAGGTCCGGGATACTGATTCCCCCAGAGGTTCTTTTACTCTTGAGAATAGTTTTAGCTATTCTGGGTTTTCTGTTATTCCAGATGAATTTTTGAATTGCTCTTTCTAACTCTATGAAGAATTGAGTTGGGATTTTGATGGGGATTGCATTGAATCTGTGTATTACTTTTGGTAAGATGCTCATTTTTACTATATTAATCCTGCCAATCCATGAGCATGGCAGATTTTTCCATCTTCTGAGGTCTTCTTCAATTTCTTTCTTCAGAGACTTGAAGTTCTTGTCATACAGATCTTTCACTTGTTTGGTTAGCGTCACGCCAAGATACTTAATATGGTTTGTGGCTATCGTAAAGGGTATTATTTCTCTTACTTCTTTCTCAGCCTGCTTATCCTTTGAGTATAGGAAGGCTTCTGACTTGCTTGAGTTGATTTTATATCCGGCCACTTTGCTGAAGTCGTTTATCAGCTGTAGGAGTTCTCTGGTGGAGTTCTTTGGGTCGCTTATGTATACTATCATATCGTCTGCAAATAGTGATAGTTTGACTTCTTCCTTTCCAATTTGTATCCCTTTGACCTCTTTTTGTTGTCTAATTGCTCTAGCTAGAACTTCAAGTACTATATTGAAAAGATATGGAGAGAGAGGGCAGCCTTGTCTAGTCCCTGATTTTAGTGGGATTGCTTCAAGTTTCTCTCCGTTTAGATTGATGCTGGCTACTGGTTTGCTGTAAATTGCTTTTACTATGTTTAGATATGGGCCTTGAATTCCTGATCTTTCCAAGACCTTTAGCATGAAAGGATGCTGAATTTTGTCAAATGCTTTCTCAGCATCTAATGAGATGACCATGTGGTTTTTTTCTTTGAGATTGTTTATGTAGTGGATTACATTGATGGATTTCCTTATATTGAACCATCCCTGCATCCCTGGGATGAAGCCTACTTGATCGTGGTGAATGATCGTTTTGATGTGTTCTTGGATTCGGTTGGCAAGAATTTTATTGAGTATTTTTGCATCGATATTCATAAGAGAGATTGGCCTGAGATTCTCTTTCTTTGTCGGATCTTTGTGTGCTTTTGGTATTAGTGTAATTGTGGCTTCATAGAACGAGTTACCCAACTGTTCCTTCTGTTTCTATTTTGTGGAACAGTTTGAAGAGTATTGGTGTTAGGTCTTCTTTGAAGGTCTGATAGAATTCTGCACTAAAACCATCTGGACCTGTGCTTTTTTTGGTTGGAAGACTTCCAATGACAACTTCTATTTCTTCAGGGGTTATAGGACGGTTTAGATGGTCTATTTGATCCTGATTTAATTTTGGTACTTGGTATCTGTCAAGGAAATTGTCCATTTCCTCAAGATTTTCTAGTTGTGTTGAATACAGGTTTTTGTAGTAGGATCTGATGATTTTTTGAATTTCCTCAGTTTCTGTTGTTATCTCTCCCTTTTCGTTTCTGATTTTATTAATTTGGATACTATCTCTGTGCCCTCTGGTTAGTCTGGCTAAGGGCTTATCTATCTTGTTGATTTTCTCAAAGAACCAACTCCTCGTTTTGTTGATTCTTTGTATGGTTTTATTTGTTTCTACTTGATTGATTTCAGCCCTGAGTTTGATGATTTCCTGCCTTCTACTCCTCTTTGGTGTGTTTGCTTCTTTTTGTTCCAGGGCTTTCAGGTGTGCCATTAAGCTGTTAGTGTATGCTGTCTCCCGTTTCTTTTTGGCGGCACTCAGGGCTATGAATTTTCCTCTTAGCACTGCTTTCATTGTGTCCCATAAGTTAGGGTATGTTGTGCCTTCATTTTCATTAACTTTCAAAAAGTCTTTGATTTCTTTCTTTATTTCCACCTTGACCAAGTTATCATTGAGTAGAGCATTGTTCAGCCTCCATGTGTACGTGGGTTTTCTTTTGTTTTTGTTGCCATTGAAGACCACCCTTATTCCATAGTGATCTGATAGGAGGCATGGGATTATTTCTATCTTCTTGTATCTGTTGAGGTCTGATTTGTGACCAATTATATGGTCAATTTTGGAGAAGGTACCATGAGGACCTGAGAAGAAGGTGTATTCTTTAGCTCTAGGATGAAATGTTCTATATATATCAGTTAGTTCCATTTGGTCCAAGGCTTCAATTAGATTCACTGTGTCCCTGTTTAGTTTCTGCTTTCCTGAACGATCCATTTCAGAGAGCGGGGTGTTGAAGTCACCCACTATTATTGTGTGCGGTGCGATGTGTGCTTTGAGTTTTAGTAAAGTTTCTTTTACGAATGAGGGTGCCCTTGCATTTGGAGCATAGATATTCAGGATTGAGAGTTCTTGATGGTGGATTTTTCCCTTGATCAGTATGTAGTGTCCTTCTGTGTCTTTTTTGATGACTTTAGGTTGAAAATCAATTTTATCCGATATTAGGATGGCTACTCCACCTCGTTTCTTGGGGCCATTTGCTTGTAAAATTGTTTTCCAGCCTTTTACTCTGAGGTAGTGTTTGTCTTTGACACTGAGGTGCGTTTCCTGCATGCAGCAAAATGCTGGGTCCTGTTTACGTATCCAGTCTGCTAGTCTATGTCTTTTAATTGGGGAATTGAGACCATTGATATTAAGAGAGATTAAGGCATAGTGATTATTGCCATCTGCCATTCTTGACGCTATCTTTATGTTTGAGTGGTTATCTACTTTTGGGTTTGATTCAAGAAGGTTATTATCTCATTTTTTCCAGGGTGTTGTTTCTCTCCCTGTATTGGAGGTTTCCACCTATTATCCGTTGCAGGGCTGGATTTGTGGAAAGATATTGTGAAAATTTGGTTTTATCATGGAATATCTTGGTCTCTCCATCTATGGTGATTGAGAGTTTTGCTGGGTATAGTAGTCTAGGCTGGCATTTGTGCTGTCTTAGTGTCTGCATGAGATCTGCCCAGGATCTTCTGGCTTTCATAGTCTCTGGTGAGAAGTCTGATGTGATTCGGATAGGTCTTCCTTTGTATGTTACTTGGCCCTTTTCTCTTACTGCATTTAGTATTCTTTCTTTGTTTAGAACATTCGGTGTTTTGATTATTATGTGACGGGAGGTATTTCTGTTCTGGTCCAGTCTGTTTGGAGTTCTGTAGGCTTCTTGTACGTTCATCGGCATCTCTCTCTTTAAGTTAGGGAAGTTTTCCTCCATAATTTTGTTGAAGATGTTTACTGGCCCTTTAAGTTGCAAATCTTCACTCTCATCTATACCTATAATCCTTAGGTTTGGTCTTCTCATTGTGTCCTGGATTTCCTGGATGTTTTGGGTTACGCGTTTTTTGCATTTTGCATTTTCTTTGACTGTTGAGTCGATGCTTTCTATGGAATCTTCAGCACCTGAGATTCTTTCTTCCATCTCTTGTATTCTATTGTTGATGTCTGCATCTATGACTCCTGATTTCTTCCCAAGGTTTTCTATCTCCAAAGTTGTCTCCCTTTGTGATTTCTTAGTTGTTTCTACTTCCTTTTTTAGTTCCTGGATGGATTTGCTGAGATCCTTCACTTGTTTGTTTGTATTTTCCTGTATTTCTTTAAGGTATTTTTGCATTACCTCTTTCAGGATTTCTTCCTGATGACCCACGTTCTCCTGCATTTCTCTGAGCGATTTTTGTGTTTCCTCCTCATGGGATTCCATCTGTTGATCCATCGTCTCCTGCATTTCTTTAAGCAGTTCTCGTGTTTCCTTTGTAAGGGCATCTAACCGTTGATTCATTTCTTTAAGCAATTTTTGTGTTGCCTCCTTATGGGCATCCGTCTGTTGACCCATATTCTTCTGCATTTCTTTATGCAAATTTCGTGATTCCTTTGTGAGTGTATCTACCCGTTGATTCATCTCGTTAAGCGATTTTTGTGTTGTCTCCTTGTGCGCCTCCATCTTTTGATCCATGTTCTCCCGCATTTCTCTAAGCGATTTTTGTGTTTCCTTTGTAAGGGCTTCTAACCGTTGATTCATGGTCTCCTGTAACTCTTTATGAGATTTATTTGTGTCCTTCTTGTGATCCTCTAATAGCATCACGAGAAGTGATTTTAAATCCAGATCTTGTCTTTCGGGTGTGGTGGGGTATCCAGGACTTGCTGCTGTTGGAGAGTTGGGTTCGGATGGTCCCACATTACTTTGATTACTGTTAGTAACATTCCTACGTTTGCCTTTTGCCATCTGGATACCTCTGGTGTTAGTTGGTCCTGCTGCCACTGGCTGTTGGTTGGACCTCCTGTGAGCCTGCAAAGCTATTTCTGCCCCTCCTGGATTACCAGGATTCCCCTGGCACCGATTTCTGGGGCCTGCCTGCTCCTGAGTGACTTTGGAGCCCTAATGTGCTTTGCCCCAAGTGATCTTATATTGGGGAGGCCTTGCACATCTAAAGGCTCAGCCTAGTGGATTCCTGAAGCAGAGGTCGCCAAAGGGAGGCTGGCAGGCTCCTGCCCTGTGCAGGGGTGTGTGATCTCTCCTGGGGGGGGGGAGGGGGCGTCCCTCTGCCAGGCAGAAGTCCCACAGCAGATCTGGCGCGCTGGTCACTGCAGATCAGCCCAGCACCTGGGAGCAGGTTACACACAAGCTGCCTGAACCCGAAGCGATATTATGCCTGTCTGTCTCTGAGCCTGGCGGTCCCAACTACCTGGTCACTGTAGCAAAGATGGCGGAGGGCACTCTCCGTGGCGCTGCTCACCCTGTGGTCACGATGGCCCGCCGATCTGGCACCCAGACGACCACAGCGCCAACCCGCCCTCGGGCACAGACGGAAGCCCCAACAGGCCGTGTCCCAAGTGATGTTATATTGGGGGGAGAGCCTGGGTACCGGTTTCTCCAGCGCAGTCCGTTGGAACAGAGGTCGCGTAAGGAAAGCTGGCAGGCTCCCTCCCAGCGCGGGGTCCCTCCACCAGGCAGAAGGTCCCACCGCAGAGCTGGCGCGCTGGTTACTGCAGATCAGCCCAGCACCTGGGAGCAGGTTACACACAAGCTGCCTGAAACCGAAGCGATATTATGCCTGTCTGTCTCTGAGCCTGGCGGTCCCAACTACCTGGTCACTGGAGCAAAGATGGTGGAGGGCACTCTCCGTGGCGCCGCTCACCCTGTGGTCACGATGGCCCGCCGATCTGGCACCCAGACGACCACAGCGCCAACCCGCCCTCGGGCACAGACGGAAGCCCCAACAGGCCGTGTCCCAAGTGATGTTATATTGGGGGGAGAGCCTGGGTACCGGTCTCTCCAGCGCAGTCCGCGGGAACAGAGGTCGAGGAAGGGAAGCTGGCAGGCTCCCTCCCTGCGCGGGGTCCCTCCACCAGGCAGAAGGTCCCACCGCGGAACTGGCGCGCTGGTTACTGCAGATCAGCCCAGCACCTGGGAGCAGGTTACACACAAGCTGCCTGAAACCGAAGCGATATTATGCCTGTCTGTCTCTGAGCCTGGCGGTCCCAACTACCTGGTCACTGGAGCAAAGATGGCCGAGGGCACTCTCCGTGGCGCCGCTCACCCTGTGGTCACGATGGCCCGCCGATCTGGCACCCAGACGACCACAGCGCCAACCCGCCCTCGGGCACAGACGGAAGCCCCCAAGAAAGATTTTCTTAAAGTCAAATCTAACCTGTATGCTAAAAGCACAAACAGAAAGTAAGTGGAAAGGGGAAAATGAAGAAAATAAGAAGGCACTACAAACTGAAAGAAAATCCCAAGGTGGGAGGGAACAGAATGCATTTCAGAACTGAGAGCTGCCAGGAGCCAGGAGGGCATTGGTTGTGGAAAGGTAGCTCCCTCTGAGAAAGCTGTCCAGGACCACACGGGCTGGTACAATGGAAGCAGGGCCACCAGGAGCAATGGAAGCTGATACTGTTATGCAAAAGCAGAGCATGGTGGGAAGGCATAGATGAGGACTGTATTCATGAACTTTACATGGAAAAGAGACAGGAAAAGGGAGCAAGGATACTGTAGGAGGAGTAGAAGGAGGGGAGGGAGGGGCATGGGAAGGCGGAGAGGGAGAGGGAGGATGAGAACACTTGATGCTCTGGGCAAGGACCCAGGCTTGGTTCCCAGCAGCAATGTGGAAGCCCCTAAATGGCTGTAACTCTGGTGTCAGGCTATCAATCTGATATCCTCCTCTTTTGGCCTCTGTAGGTACCAGAATTCCAAATGCTTCATATATGTATAATGAAAGCAAACACAAATGTAATGTAAGCAACACAAATGACACTTTAAAAAACTTAAAGAATTAAGAAAGGAGTCCAGGCTACAAGAGGTACAAGGGCTCTCTGCTCACTGCACAGGAGAGGGTAAGTTCAACAAGAGCGAAGGGGACCCAGATCCAGCTTACAGAGCCAATCAATCACAGCTTGCAAACACATGAAAAAGAGGTAAGTCCAATTTAAACGTGCAGTGCTGACTCCTTGCCAATACTTCCTCAGGAACACTAAAACTTGGCATAGTATTTGCATTTAACCTGGGTATATCCTTGCAAAATAGTTTGAATCATCTCCAAACATGATCATGGATGGAACCTCTGAATATACTGCTCTTCTCTTTAAGTTACTTATATTAGAAATTCTGTCTCACTGACAAAGGACTGACACAAAAAGATAATTAATTCCCAGATAACTAGGAAAGAGCGGCTGGCATGACTGATACAAGGTAATAGATCAGTTCTGGGTATGCCTGAATGAGCATACAAGGAGATTTTACCTAGCTTTACACCCCAAAAGTATATGCTTTGGAAAAGGGGATTCTTAAAAGACTTCAACAACTTAAAACAATCTGGAAATGAAATAATCCTCAATGAAGGATTTACAACCTCATAATTCTAAAATGCCTGCAAGAATCCAGAAAAAAAGCTTAATTTGAAGAGCTAAGATAATTCGAAGAACAAATTCCAATGGCACAAAAATGAAACAAAGTCACCCGTTAGTTTACAAATGAGTCTCATCCATAGGTTTATTAAAAGAAATGAGGTCTCTGGTGCTTGAAAGCCTGCAGTGAGCATCTCCTGCCTCCTGGAGCACATCCGTTAACTCAGGCTTCTTGGAGTCCTAGCTGCTCCACCATTTTGACCCCTAATTATTTAAACAAGTTCCAACTTTGAACACAATGGTTCCCATGGTGATAGAAATTCTGCAATTAAGGGACAACAGTTGTAGGAATGATTCATATGTCACTTGTAAATGCTGTGTGACATGAGAGAAAATACTGGAACTCAGCATTATATACTTTAAGAGAAAGCTGAAGGAAACTTCCAATGAAGACCAAGTTATTTTACCTGCCTGAAAACAAATGATTGAGATGTGCACTCTCCTATTTTATATAAGTTGTTCTTCAAGGATAAAGGTGGAAGGGGACTACACAGACAGGCAGGCAGGCAGGCAGGCAAGGGAGGGAAGGAGGAGAGAAGGGGTGTGAAGGAAGAGCGGTTTTTGCTATTAGTAGTGGGCAGTTACAATGATTCCTTTAGGAAGTCACCATCTTAGACATGGAGGATAACATCCTGGGAAGCTTTAAACCAACAAATAAGCAGACAGCTAAAATTATCATAGTTTCTATTTCATGATAAGCCTCTGAAGAAATTGGCAAGAAAGTCATGGATCACGAATATTCGTTAGTTATGATTTTAGAAGAAGGATGGCAAGTGATAAACAGGGCAGGAGGAGGAGGTGGTGATACCTACATCTTCTCACACCCTCAAACACACGGAGTACATGCTTGTTTGGGAGAGGCTAACATCCCGATCCAACAGCTCACCAGTTACCACATCAACCAAAGTCAATAGAAACAACAACAAAACACACAGAAAAACAATGTAGTCATGATATCAGTTGTAAATCGATTCATTTCTCTTGACATGAAAGCCAGAAATCAATCTAAAGGGGCAGGGCTACACCAGATTCTGAACAAAAATAACTCTTATTAAGCAAAACCAAACCCTGAACCTTCCTGACATTTGGGCCAACATGAAAGACATTATCACCTTGTATTTTGCAGCACAGCTCTAGGAAAAGAGAGGCAAATACAACCCCAGTGTACAAATGATAAAAGCAAGACTCAGGAGCAATATCCTTACTGCAGCTGTATGGCCGGCATCCAGAGGGAAATCTATGTGAATGGAATTAAACCAACGTAGATGTCCACAATGGAAGAAGGGCCATCAAAACCAATAAAACACTTCAAAATTTTACCTTCCATCTTAATTCTCCACATTCTAGACATCTCTTAAAGATGCCATTAGTGCTGACTCTCTGCGAAAGAGGCAGGCAAGAGGATTTTACGGCCGTATCTTCCTTAACCTGTGACAGGCTGCCCTAATCAGCTTTCATGCACACAGGCACACATGCTCCTCACAGTAGCTTCTAATCACCATGTACCATGCTGAACAGCTGCAGAGGTCTGAAGGGAATTGGCAGAAATGTGCAATGATGTGCTAGCCACCCCCCGAGGCAGCTACTGCCCTGCCTGCTCCCAGATGCCAGAGCTCATGGGTGTTGACTGCTATAACTGACAGGCCTAGAAGACAGGCAAGTGGTTTCAGGTGGTGAGTCAGGAAAAATGGTTTGCATCAGGAATGCTCCAGTCCAGCAGAGCTGAGATGTATCCAGCTCTCTATGAGAGGATAAAGTATTCATCATTTATACAATGTCACTGTGGGGGACAAAGCTGGGTCTCAGCACAAACAGAATCTAATCAACTCCGTTGCACAGGAACCAGTAAATGAGGCTTCTCCTACTAAGAAGGCACCTAATTGCTTAAGATTTGACATCAGATCTGACACTTGAGGTCAGTCCTTTTGTCCTATGATAGAGGACTTCACAGTGGCCTGCCATACAGTCTTTGAGAGCACAGCCCTGGCTAGCCCTTCAGGACTATTCAATAGCAGCAGCTGCAATAAGCTGTGATCTATGTGTCCAGGGAAGACACAGAATCACAGCAAGACAATACTTAGGAGACTAGTAGGTGCCATAATATATGCATAGACCCACCACACAAATCAAACATGTGCTGTCATTTTGCTGGATTACTGTGTGGATTTCCTTCAAAATCCATGGAACTCCTTGTTGTCTATATGAAACTGTTTATGAGACAGAGAATGACTGATGTGATATCAAGTGGGTAAGATAGAGATGTTAGACATTACACCAGATAACAAGGGATCAGGAAATTGAAAGAGACTTAAAGCCATCACTGGCACTACACTTCATGAATGAATATAGCACTCTGTCAAGTTTTATACAGTGACAAATGAGCCTATTCTCTGAAGGAACCTGAGTAGATTTAACACTCATTTTAGGGAATCCAGCTTGGCTTCCTTTAAAAAAATAAAATAAAATAAAACCTCAAAATTAGCGATTTCAACTTATAGCCATCTTCAAAGTACCTTGCTATGAGTTACCATGCTACTATGATATATAATAAAGCTACTGCCATAGTTTGTTTACTTAAGATGGGATCCCATGTAGACTAGGGTGACCTTGACCTTGCTATGTAGCTGAGGCTGGCCTTGAATTCTTCACTTCCCTGCCTCATCATCTCATCATATGCTAGGACTGCAGGCATGAGTCATCATGCACAGACAAGTGCCTATAATTATATTATTTTGACATTAATTCAAAAGCTATGGGAACACATGTTTATAATCCCAAAATCTAGGAGGTGGAGGCAAGATCTCAGGAAATCTTTTGCTACACTGCTTGTTTAAAGCTGTCTTGAAACATACTTCACCTTGATTGTGGGTAGGAATGGGTGCACTGTATATCAATCGAGACCCAGAGCTGTACTTAAACCTGTCGAAAAACCATCAGTGTAGGGGAGGAGTAAATAACATGGGTAGAATGTTTAAGACCACACCAAACACAAGTGTGGTGTTCTTAAGTACTAAAGGCTTTGTAAGATGCTATCACATAAAAATCAACTCATAATGTGAAATTTCTCCTAGAATCCCAAACTAAAGCATGATTCACAGTCCCTTCCTGAACAGGCTTCCTTTGGTACCATTAAAGGAGTTTCCCCATTTATGTTCTTTGAACATCCATCTAGATCTCAAATGGTCCTGGACTTCGGAATAAGTCGTCTGAAAAAATAAAGGTATGTTTAATAGCTCACCATTCGTAACACTTACAGAATATTGCCATAAATAATAATATTAAGACACACTCTAGGTCTCTGAACCCACAGACTGCAGAGTCAACATCCCAAGCAGCAAGCAGTCTTCACATGGGATCCTAAGAAGATAACACAATGGTTTCCAGCTAAAGTCCCTACTGCCCCAGTATATATTGTTTCCAGTAGCTGGAGTAAAGGCTACTGGAAATCTAAAAAGGCTAGGTGGCATCCGTATACAATGCATTTCCCTACACATCCTCCTAACAGGAATATCTGACTTCCCTCTCCTGTAGTCATCTTGTTCCTTAGAAATAGGAGAAACTCACACACAAAAAAGAGCAGCAACTTTCCCTCAGTACTAACTCTCATGGCCCTGGACTTAAAGGAGGTGGCTAGAGAGACCAGGAGAGCCAACTGAATACGGCATGGGGCGATATGCAGTTATTGAACTGGAATCGAGCCTGGAACCTGCCATGAGAACACTGACTCAAACTGTGGTAAGGGCCCCAATTTTAAACCTCTCCCAAGGGGTACCACTTCCTGACATACAGACTGGCCTCTCTTCATATCAAAGTGATTCCACTTTGCTTGAGTGTCATCCGCCGCTAAAGTGCCTAGAGAAGACATGGTCTAAAATCATCACTTCTAAAGCAGGAGACTAAGTCCAAACTCATGCTAATGGATGCTCATCATTTACCTTCTTCCCAATGAGCTTTTTTCGAAGAAATTCCCGGGCCTCAAACATGTAGGGGATGTCATATAGGGGCCGGAGCTTCTTGTTCTTATCCTGCAAGTAAAATAGAATATGCTATTAGAAATGAAAAGAATTAACATAGGCAATACAGTAACACATAGGAACATATATAAAACTGGCTGTCTCAGGATAACAAATGTTAACAAAGCCTTATAACTAGTTGCTAAATCGTGGTTTAAATGCTTTATTGAGAGAAGAATTTCTTTTTCAAGTGGCAGGTTCAAAAGGAGTGACCCAAGTTGGAAACAAGCAATGTGGAAGCAATTCAGTATTCACTGGCACCTACGCATACACGCACACGAGCACACACACACAGTGAATCTAATTTCAAAACCTCAATTAAGTACCTACCAACTATTAACTATATATACACACTACCTAATATGCACACATCCTAGACTCAAGACAGAACCTAATATAGTCAAAGACAAGATCCCGGTTACAAAGTAGCAACACAAAGCAGTTTTGAATAAATACAAAATAATGTGCTAAGAATTCAGAGAAATGGAAAGGAAGAAGCGATCGAGAAAAATTTCCCTGATATATAGTATTTAATGTATTTGCAAGACAGGGAAAATAACTAGTGTGAAAACTAGAGTTAGGAAAAACAAACAAACAAACAAACAAACAAAAACAGAGCAAGAGACAGAAAGGAATATATTTCAACATCTACAAGTTGGCTCATCACCTTAGGTGCCCTAGACTCCTCCTCCATGGTTGCTTTGAACAACCATCCTCTGCAGAGAAAAAGGAAGTCTTGAGGAAGGAGACAGGAGTAGGATAGAGAGAACTCAAGAGCTATGAGAACATTTTGGAAAAAGGCATTAACAAGAATTTGACAACACAGGACAGAGAGGATAAAAGGGTTGAACGTCAACCCTAAGTCATGATGACAGGACTAAGAAGTCCAGAGCTGCCTGCGTTTGTGACATGTGAAAACAAGGGGGATGTCCTTAAGAAAGAATGCATATCTGGATAGTCTGATATGATGACTTCAGTCTTTCACATGAGGCTTAAGCTCAAATCAACAAAGACTCTAACTCTATAGTACCTCCCTATTAGCATAGACCCTGATGAAGAATGCTAGAAGAACATGAATGTTTGCACAGAGTTTAGGGTCTCCAAGACCAGTAGAGTATCTGGGGAAAAGTATATGTAGGAGAAAAGTAGAAACTATCTCCTATTATATATGTAAGCCAGTGATTTCCATCTTCCATGGCTAGCTAGCTTAGTCCTGACTTTACCAGATATTTTGTATCTGACAAAGTAAGATGTCTGTCTAATCTGTGTAATACTTAAGGAAGGTATTTGTAACTCATTTTTTTCTCTTAAACAGTCTTCAAGTTAGGAATCTTCATCATTATAATGCTACATTCAAAACTCATCCTACAGTTAATATTACAGAAAAGGGAAATGAAGTAGGTGTTTCCTCTCAGGCGCTCACTGAGCTTTGATGTATTGAACACATAATAAGGCATTTCAATTCAGTGCTATGACCAAGAAGATCTCTTATGAGAATGTAAACAATCCTTCGAGTAACAAGGGATTCTGAGCTTCAGAGTCATCATCTCATGGTCATTTACTTCCTCTGTGAAATTTACCAAAAAAAAAAAGGAATTATTGTCCCAGCACTCTCTTCACAGATCACATGTAAGAATCTGCTACATGAAGCAGAAAGAACATGAGTATCCAAGCTCAGAACAAGAGATATCAGGAACACTGCATATGTTTAGGCATGACCCTAAACATGATAATACTACAGAAACAAGAGAAGAGCCAAACTGGAGGTGCATAATGGGAGTGATGCAGTCTACAAAACAAAAAAATCTGGGTATTACAAAAAGATGGATTGTAGATATTTTGTAAATACCCTGGAAGCCAGGTCTAATCAAGGGACCACAAAATAAGATGTTGTTATGTAGAAGTAAACCATCCTTATAAGTTACAGAAGTTGCATCTACCAAAGCTCCACACCCCCCCATACACACACCTATAAGCAACCTGTATTTTTGCAGAGGTGTGGGACCAGCTGTTACCTGTAATCACTCATGCTAAGGTGGGCTTCTCCATGGTGTAGTGACCTGTGAGTCATTTGTGCCCCTATAAAGAACCCCATTCACTCTTGTAATTCCAGTAAACTTACTGGTTTGCCAAGATGATCTGTGGTGAGTCCATGTTTGCACCAAATGTAAGAGTTACCAGAAACAATCTAGAAAGAGTACCTGATGCCAATACTGCACAGGAGACGATCTGACAGATTTTTGTTGCCAGTAATGGCAGGATTCTACTTTGATTCTCAGTAAGGAGACTCAAAACCAAAGCCTGGCACATGCTAGGAAAGCCCTTTACTACTCAACTACATCCCAGTTCTAACAGGATTTTTAATAAAGACAAAAATCTATGGTTATCAGAATCAGCCCTCAGGAATAAAAAGAACCAATGGATTCACACTCACCAAGCAAGAAAGAAAAATCTATTTACAAAGAGTAGCAGTGTGATTACAGAAGCCTTAGTGAACAAACATGTTTTAAATCAACTGAACAAAGCAATGGTGCTTACCACACACAGCTTCATGCCATGTCCTGACAGCTGAACTTCCAGCCTCACTACATACCCTGAAGCTCCACATGGCAATTAGAAAATGAGAGCTGACTGAAACTCTGAAAATGGAAGGCAAGGAGTACATTTCCAGAAGTATCCCAAGGAAGGCCACAGATGATACATACATATGTGTAGCAAGTGGTTATGTAAACAAGAATACTATTTGAAGATGCTCTTTCTGGGATGGACTGATCCAAAATCCCCTCAAAAGAAGGGAAGTGTATCAGCAAGCATCTAAATGACAACAGAACAAACTCAGAGTCTCTCTCTCAGGAAGCCAGGAAGAACACAGAACACAAGTGAAAACAGAGTGATCTTCTTACTCTAACCCTTCAGAGCCAGGAGCTATTGACATCTACAAACATCTGACAAGAGAGATATTAGAAGTCCCAAAGAAGCCACAAAATAAAAGCAATTCTTCCAAATTACCAGGTACATAAAAGCCTTTGAAATCTCGAAGAGGCAATTGAGGTATGGAATGTATTCTGGGGAAACAGGACTGCAGTTGAGTCTTCCTGCTAAAAAGGACTGTCTAGTTTAGATTCTAATTTACATGGAAATATTTTTTTTCAAAATAAAAATAGAAGAGAATGCTTGCTTTATCTGGTGGGCAGATAATACACAAACCAATATGGGCTGTAATCACCATTCTTCCTGAAAACTGACACTGCGTGTAGGCCCTGCAATGATTCACATTATAGACGGAAGAGATAACTACAGTCATCTGTCCCTCTCCTTAAGCGAGAGGCCTGACACCCACAACTCAGCATATGAAGACACATCTGGCCTTTTGACTGGAGGCATTTTAGGTCAGTAGAAAAAATTGGGAAGTGTCAGGTCAAAGATCTTTTGAACGCAAAAAGAGACCTCCTGTCAAATCCTTGCTTTCAGGCTTTTCCTAGTCTGCCCCTAAAAGCTGTGGCCATAAAATATGACCCTGAAACAGTACAGTACTTCTTGAGTTGAACACACACACACACGTTAAAGGAAAAGGTGGCTAAGTATATTCTAGTAAGACTTTTAAAGTTCTCTATCAAAAAGGTAGAGCAAAAGAAAAGGAGGAGGCCAAGAATTCCTGGATCATAAGAAAGTGAAGGTTGAGAGCTAGTTAGAGGAAGTTTAAGCAGGGAGCTGGCATAATGTTCTTGTAGCAGCTTCTCTTAATTTACATCTTCTCAGAGATTCAAGAAACAGTCATCTGAAGATAGCTAAGGAGATCTAAGTGTGAACCAGGAACGTGCCTGATGGGTTCAAGACAAGGAAAAGAATACTAGGCCCCAGAACAGAAGGCAGGAAGGAGCAGAGCTGACAGGAAAGGCAGTTCTTATTTCCCAAAGAACTCCTCACACAATACTTCTTAAAGGGAAGTGATTAACACTGACCTGGCCTTTAGGTTGAGGACTTCCACTGTAACAAGTGAAACAAGATAAATTAGGAAATTAATACAGCAATCTAGGTAGAACATGATGCTAGATTACCAATGGGTGGTAGCAATATTAAGGCAGATACCAAATGGAACATGAAATGTCAAAGAAAGGAAAGAATCAAGGATGACTTGGACTTGAACAAAAAATGAGCAGGGGTCGTCAAAGAAAAGGGGAAACCATAAGTGCTTTGGACTACGGAGAGGAGGTATGAACAGGAGGTAAGCTTGTAAGCTTTAGCTGTTAAGATCTACATCGGGGCAGCTGTATGCACAAATATGGAACTGGGGTGTGTATAAACTGGTTCAATAGTGTGAAAGGTATAGTGTGTAGTGATACCTTACCTCAGTAAGGACCATGGCATCTGTCCGTAATGACAGGTAATGAATGTGTTTCAGAAGAGAGAGGAGCAGTAGCCAGTGAGCAGAGCACAAAGACACTAAGCAGAAGGATGATCAATTGTATTAAATACTACAAAGTTGACCAAGCAAGACCAACTTTGATTGGTAAAGGGTCGAATTCTGTGTCCAGCTAAGAATGGTCTTGGTAGATTCGTAAGGACAGTTTTGGGGGACAGTAAAAGTAAAAGTCATGCCAGATCTAAGAATAAGTACACAAGACACTGGGAAGAAAGCAAAAACCTGAGGGGGGGAAAAAAAAACAGGCATATATGACTCCTTCGAAAGGTGTGCTGAAAACCAGTCAAAAATAAGGTCACAGCTGCCAGAAGAATAGGGTTTCAGAAGTTTAGGTTTCAATTTCAGATGAGAGAAATGGCAGACAATCGTCAAGCAGTGACCAGATGAGTGACGTCAGAAGAGCAGCAGTAACTACCCTTATATACCAATAGGAAAGTGGCTTTACACAGAGCATCCTACATCTCAACATCTGTACAGATGCAGGTTTTTGTGTCGAGGGGGTTCAGAATGTATGGTGGAGGTCTTTTCCATCACATCAACTCAGGCATGGCAAGAAACTCTTGACAAATTAACAACACCCCCCCCCCTCAAAAAAAGATGAAAGAACTCTGTGTAGATACTTCACTAAGAATTCAGAATGGTAAGTTTAAGACAAAAAGAATAATTTTACTAACAAGAAAAAACTACATTATGGCAATCATATTGACAAAAATACTAAAGCCTTAAGAATGTGAGGAAATTGGAATGTCCTTTACCTACTGATAGAAATATAAAATGTCCCTCTCACAGAGTGCTGAGCACTGATGTTGGCTGACACACTCCTCTCATTAATGAATGCTACTTACAGGTTAAGTATGGACTCTAGAACATAAAAAATTCTTACATGCAGTAGACAAGTATTACAATGTCTATATTAACACTGTGTAGTGTACTTGTATAATGTAATACAGAACAATTAAATTGAATTAGATCAACACAACGATGAAATAAATTTGAAAATATTGAGCAGAAGAAAGTTTCAGAAAGACACAGTACAACTCTATAATACAGAATAAACAGACAAAAAGAGTATTATCTATTCATAGACACATGTCAGCAGCAAAGGAAAAAAAAAAGACACCAAAACAACACACACACACACATTCTGAACCATTGCAATGGTTACCGATGCAGGAGAGAGGAAGATAAGGATAGGGGACAAACAGGGTTAACGATAATGCCCAGGCCCAGGCCCTTCCAAACACAAATGTAATATATGACATTAAGAAGCAAATGTGGGATAATGCTCAGGCTGGAAACAGAAGGCAGGTGCTGATTACCACTAAACCTAGTTGATCGCCTTCAGCCATTCCTCACCACGTCTTGTCCTTTTATTCCTGTGTGCAGCAGACTAACTGGCTGTTATTCCCCTCAGAGAGCATACATTATATTCTTCTCCCCTATCACAAGGGGGAAAAAGACAGCCCAACAACGACGTGGCTTTCCATGATGCAGAGGGAATATTTAACTACAAAATGTGCTATGAAATAAACAGGGTCAATAAGAAGTTTGACTTTTGTCTTAAAAATGAAACAAATTATAATATATTAATTAACATAGTCAAGCAGAATTATACTTCGTGATGATCTTAAAACTGAGTGCTGAATTAAAATAAGAGCAGACATGATCAGACTTAAATGCATAAAATTTCAAACAGTAAATAATGGGCCAGTCCCAGTAGCTTTGCCTCACATGGCATTTTAATAAACAAAGGCTGCAATTTCCATTTGAATTATAGACTTAAAATAGGAACAGTATCACATGCCCTCAGCATATTTACAATCAAGGACCTTTCAATTCCCTTGGCAGCCAGGAGACAGGATCCACAAGGATATCCTCTAGTTTGTAGTCCTGAATACACAGAGTAGCACACTCCTGTCTGTCTGTCTGTCTATTTATTTTTTAAAAGTGTCTGCTAAACACAAAGCTACAAAACAGCACAGGGGAAGCTTAAACTTGTAACTACCTTAGTGAAATGGGCGATACCTAAGTATTTCTGCAGGAGTGTGCACAAGCTTCGCATTCTCAAACAACTACCAGGAGTAGTGGTTGTGGGGGTGGGGAGAGGTGTCAGCTTTATTTCTTATTTTGCTGTATGTATATCTCCCATTCTAAAATATATCTTAAGAATAAGCAAGTCTACTACAAAGACACAAGACAGATATGAATAACTACTAATTACAATCTAATACCGCTGTTACATGACCTGGGGAGAAACGGAAAAAGGTCTATAAGCCACAGCTGAAAATGTTGGTGAGAAGAAAAGAAAGAATACAGATGTGCTTAGTCTAGAAGTGAATGCCACAAAAGACAAAAGCAAGCAGAGGTTTAGAAAGGCAGGAAAGTCACAGTGAGGTGCCCGACTGATGATAAGATGGTTCAGTATAAATAAACAAGTAGGTTAAATAACCATGGGGAATTCAGTCCTCTGTGACCTTCTAGACAGTGACAGCTGGTAGCACTCAAGGACTGGGGGGAAGACTCAATTTCCAAACACCCCTCAGGACCAACTCGTCTAAGTCTGGGAGTAGAACCTGAGAACATGACAGAGCAAACCAACCTGACCACACCAGAGCAGAGAGGAGCAGGCAGACCTCACTGTTTACCTAGGACCAGTCCTCCACTAACCATGGTGACAGGAAAAAGGCAAGGGAAGTGGCAATTCTACCAGCAGTCCCAGTTGCAAATTTCTCCTGGCAAACTGCCAGCAGAACAGTGTCACAGAACCAAGAGTGAGTGACATACAGCACGTGAAGGCAGCCTCATGTCCTTGAAGGACTGACCCGTTCGTTATCTCCAGTGCACAGCATATGATTATAGTCCACAGGAACTGGCACATCCCAAAATTAAAGAACCATTTTCAAGACTATCATGTAAGAAAAAAAAAATCTCCCTCAAGAGACTGCTCTTCTACTCAATTACATAAGCCAACTTAGAGCCTTTTCAGAAGTGCCTGCTATCTATTGCTCAGATGCAGTGAGAAAGGGGAAGAAAGAGAGAGTGAAAAGTGGGGAGGGGAGGAAATAACAGAGCCAGACGACAAGTCCCCCCAAACCCCCAGACTCCAGCAAGACTTTAAGAATAAATAACTTAAGGCTCTAAGGCCCTAACCACAATTCAAGCAGCTAAGCATATGGGGTCCCCTCATCTAGCTGCAAAAGCTTCTGCAGGAAAGTCAAAGAGAAGAAGAAAAGAACAGCCCAGTGCCTCACAAACCTAAATGCCAGAGGAAGCCAAGAATTCCAAGTAAGGAAGTGTGCAGCCAACAGAAAGGTGGATCCAGATTAACTGAAGGAAACTTCAAAAGAAGAAAGACATCCCTGGGGACTTGCCCCATCTGTCCTTCCTGCACAGGTGTGGGTTCCCACACGAAACTGGGCAAAAACCTTTCTCCCACCCACAAATGCTCTCAAAAAAAAACCAAAAACAAAAACAAAAACAAAAAACTGCTCTGATAAAAAACGATGGCAGCACCAGCTTCCACAGAGGAGTAGAGAGGATTTGGGATAACTAGACAGAAACAGCATCCTAGAAGAGAACAAGGTTCAAGGTTAGTAATACAGAAGCCAAAGATGAACCGAGGCACCTTAATCCAAAGGTGATATTCTTCAAACATCGCCTGGCACCAGGAGTAAGCAGATGACTTGCTGCCATTCGAACAACGGAAGTCTGGCTCCTGACATTGAGTGGGGAGGGAGCTACTGGTCTACATGGAGATTGGCTTCAGTTTTTTCTCCTGAGATTATGAAAATAAACATCTAGTCCTTTAAATGGTTTTACAGTGGAAACCAGGCAGAAACCACGTAGAAGCGGAAATTAATTGAACTCTTAAGTTCCTGGTCAGAGAGCAGGCTGGAAAATACAAATTCCATGGGAAAACAAAATCTACTTAGCTGCGTTAAGTTTTACACCATCTAACACGGGTGTTAACAAGAGAGCTAATGTCAAGAGACAGAAGAGATAAAGCAATGTTACAGTATTCATCACTTTCTACATTAGTACTATAATTTAATTACTCTCATAGGTCTTATCTTACCACCCACACCTCATGAGGGAAGATAACTATGAAGGGGAAATAAAAATCCCTTTTCTCAAGTGTCCAGCATGGGACTGTTAGAAAGTGCCAATGGTGAACAGTAAGAAGAGAAAACAGAGAAGATTTCTGAAAATTCAAAATGTCCTTATTGTGATTATGGGCATGAGTGAAACTGATACATCTCCACGCGGGTTACAAAGGAGAGAGTTCTCGCCACAGCTCTAGAACATAGTTAGCAAATCCTCTGGAGAGATCCATCCTCTCTCACAGCATATTAGCTAAGAACTACTGGCAATTTAATGATCCTACCAGAGCACCTAGGCATGAAATACCACTCCACAATTGTGAGAAATAAAATCTAGGCAATTGATATGTTCGTCTCTAATTTAGCCTTTTTTTCTAAAGACGGAATGTTACTATGAAGTCTAAATTGACCCTGCACTTGCCATCCTCCTGCCTCTGCCTCCTCAGATCTGCGAATAGAGACGGGCACATGTCACAATGCCCTCTTGCCTAATCTTTAAGGCAATCTTCTGTCTCTTTACAATTTTAACACAATGAACTCTATTACTTACGATGTGGGAGGGGGTGGGGGCGGGGAGAGGTCGTGTAGAGTCAAACAAACCTGTTCACAGTCAGTAGCTAAAAGGAAATCAGAAATCCTCACAGAAGATTACTGTTCAAGAAAAGATGAACTGATAAACTAAAAATACCTCAGCTATAAGAGTTCAACACTAAATATATTAAGTTATAACTAAAAACAAATAAAGAACTAATAATGATAAAGGAAAGGAAGGAAAAAATAAAGGGAAAAAGTTTGCTGTCCAAAGTTTTTCAAATTTGAGATAAAGTCAAGCAAAAGTCCGCTCTAGGGACTATGGGGGTGAGATGAAGGAGAGCAGGGGCTGGAACTCACTGCTGGAGTGTCTGCAAAACAAGTACCACAAAGAGACAGAAGGAACTGAGGCTGCCCCTGGGTGGCAGAGCACACACCCATCCTGTATCAGCCGACTCTCGGCCTGATGTCCACTGCACCACCACTAAACAGACAGGAGGGAAGGAAAAGACAGGGCCAGGTGGTAGAGTCCTTCCTTTGTTCTAGAAGAATAACAGGCAGTGATACAGACAGGCATGAAGTTTTGCTAAATGAAACAAATTCATCTGCTATTCACATGAACAGATGGAACAGAGGAGAAATAAAAAATAATTAGCATCACTGAGAAGACGCTCTTGCTACCTAGCTAGGAATTCTTTAGATGAACCAGAACCATGAGTCAGTGTTGAAAGGGGAAACTCCTTCACTGGCAAGAACAGTAAAAAGCCTGCAAACAACAAACCAGAGTTTAAAGGCAGAAGGAAAAGGGGTGGGAGAGAAAGCCTATAGAGACGAAAGCTTGGCTGGATGCAGCTGAGTGCTAGAGTCCTGGCCTAGCATTCCCAGAGCCCCGAGGTCAATCCCAAGTATCAGAAAGAAGAGACAAAACAGTAACAGGAAGTAAATAAAGCATAAAAATCTAAAAAGGAAAAGCGCAGACTAACCCAGAGGTCTTGCACGGCAGCAGCTTTGTCACCACCGGCTCTGCCCGACTAGCCCCACTTCTCTTCACTGGGGGCTCATAGTTAACCAGTTGGCCTCAAATCATGTTTTCTAGTAATGGAGAAATCTTCTCCTCCACTTTTTACCCTTCATACTCATGCTAAAAATGGAGAGGCAATGCCCTCGGAAGAGACAACCCGGATACTTAAGGCACAGGCTACAAGCCAGATGAAACCCATCCAGCACAGCGATGTGCCACAGTCCCTCCCACAGTTCTCAACGAGAAGAAAGAACTAGAAGGAAAAAAATACATCTCTTACAATAGGAAACCGATTTTCTCTATAACCAACAGCAGGATGGGATGGGCTAACTCAGAGGACTGTATCATTCTGTTAGAGAAATGCCTCTTTGTGAATATCTCCCTTTCTTCACCATATTAAAAAATAATAATTATTATTAAAGTTTCTTCCTGGAACAACACAGAAGGGAAAATGATGCTGGATATGACACTATTATTTAGTTGGTGCCAGAGAAACTTTCAATTGAGCCAGAGTTCCAGTCAAATTTGTGCAATAAATTCTTGCGCATTTCAAACCAGGAGACTGAATTATGTAAGTACACGGCAGAAAGGCCTCACTTTAGACACTGACTTTCTGCTTGGCCAGTTGCATCCCTCCAAGGTCTAAATCAAGCTGCTCTGTCTAGTAGCACATACTTTATCTACCAAGACAGCCTACTCTCAGCCATTCTGCGTCAGGCACCCATCTAATGTTACAGAATGAAGATCACTTTCCTTTACTATATAGTGTACATGGCAGTCATCAAAACCCTATCATTTACCGCCCACTACTACAGTGGAGGAAAATGGGCAAGTGAAGAGAGGAAGACCATGACTCGACTCTTCGCTCTGTCTGTCTGTCTGTCTGTCTCTCTCTCTCTCTCTCTCACACACACACACACAGATTTTTCAGCACTCAGCTGTCACAGAAGATATAGACAACACAGTCTTGATATATTGCATGGGGGGACCTTAACAAGACCTCAGTGGAGGCTGCTATTGGGAGGAGCCTGTCCATCACCACATCTGCAAATGTCTACACAGCGCCTGCTTGGGATCCTTTTCTTCCCATTGGTTGCACTCAGTAAACAAGTTCACAAGTAACAAAACCCCACAACAGTTACTTGTGAGTGGAAGAAAGCAAGCACAACCAGGGGTTTCTTACTCCATGACAGTCCTGCAAAGAACATAGGACTGGCACCCAGTCTCCAGGTCTCCTCATGAACACATTCCAGAGAAATTATTCCCTAACACTCATGCCCATTGTACATATGTGCACATGCACTGCATATGAAAAGTTTCCATAATTAAAATATGTGATGGAAGAGAAATTAATGCTCAAAGATTTAACAACTGACAATGAGTAAAAAAGACTTGCAAGCCAATATGTGTCTAATCTACGGAGTCTGAAAGATATAAAAGTTATACAATAAGGGAACAATATAAGCAGTAATTTTTCTCTTTCTGATATGTTGCTGAACACTCATGGGTAATGAATCATTCTGTTCCTTTAAAGTCTAACCACAAGGAGGAAACATTCATAGTTTACAAATCACAATCATGGTAAAGAGGGAAAACTAAAGTTATCTTAACCACGCCAATATGGCTACTGTACCACAGAGTGGGATGTAAATAAAGGACAAATTAGTGCAGACAGCAAAACTCACTGGAGACCTGAAAACAGCAACAAAATACCATTTTTCTACTATAGTAGTTTTGCGATTGCATACTTTATCATGCAGTCAACTCTACAAACATCTCTCAAGGCAACTGCAAAAAAAGGGAGGGGGAGAGGGGTAAGTCTCACTTATTATCCAGACTATGGGAGAAGGGAAATGGAAGTTACTATTTCACAGAGTTAGTTACAAGATGAAAAGGGTCAACAAGTGTGTTTCATAAAAATATGTGTATACATAACACTTCTGAACTATAGTTGATTTTTATATTGTGTTTTACTATAATAAAAATTTGAGTACATTAAAGATAATGTTCCACTGACTCTTTAATCTGAGAGAATCATCAGACATGAGATCAAATTCATTTTCCACAATATGAAAATTTTCAGATATGAATGCTGATATTTTGTTTAGTGTTAAGAGATTACTCAGTTACAATTTATGAACATAAGTGAGCAAGCTGGCCCACTTCTGGTCTCCAAAACTATCTTCAAACTGTCTGCTTTTTGAATAAGCCCTACAAAGGCATCATCTAGTCCCATTTAATGTGATTTATTTAGCTGAGTATGACTGTCATCTCAGTTAAAATTGGTTAAACCAACTTATCAGTTAAGATGTCAAATGTTCTGCAAAATGAACACATTTAGTCCCAGTGCTTGGGGACACAGAGAAAAGGTAGACTTCTGGGAGTCCAAGCCAGCAAGGGCTATAGTGAGACCCTGTATTAAAGAAACAAACAACACAAACCATGTTCAAAGACCACTACTGTGTCCTAGGAAAACTTCTTTGAATCTCTAGTCAAACCTCCACTCTTTCCTTAGCACATCTGGCCCAAGTTGGTTCATCCTTCACACCCCAAAACTGGTTGAAAGCTACATAGGGGCAAAAGGAGCATACTGGTTGCTGGATGTCACCATTCCCACTTAATTCTCAAATTTATTATAGAAAGTAGAGACCCTTGGGCATACCACTAGAACACAGACTAGAATTTGGACCACCCTCAAGACCAACAGGTACTGGAGGTGGTACTGGCACCTAAAATCTGAGGCCATGGCTACAAAAGCTTAGAGTATGAGAAAAATAGTCATGTTCCTTTTGCCTAAGCACTAGGCCCCCAGTCCTAGCAGAGCAGAGCTCAAACGTGAGGAGAAAAGGAAAACTGACTTTGGGCTGTGCTTTCCCTGTGAAGCAACCCCCACCCTCTGGGAGATGTGCACAAGGTGACTCCTCACCTGGAAGCTGGGCTCTGCCTCGCCATTAGGTGACAAGAACGCTGGGCAGTTCCTAACAAATGTTGCTGAATGTGTGAAAACTACCCAGGGTCACTGCTAATGAGAAAGCCAGAACATCCTGCTACCAAGCTACAGAATGTTTACCTAATAAATCTTACAGATTTGAACACAACCCAAGATCAGGAGGTCACTATTAAAAAACAAACAAAAAAATTCACAGCCACACCAGTCTAAACCATCATTACCTCTATATCCCTAAAAGAGATATAATACATAAAGGTTTGGCATCAGAACAAGATAAACATAAAAGAGAAGGCTATCCTAAAAACACTGACATTTATTTCTGAATATGTTGATAGCAACATGTGAACGAAACTTTGAGGATAATCCTCATTTTGGCATGTCTTAACGTTATTTGTAGAAGTTTCAGTGAGGAAAAGTACACAGTAAAGAAGTCCCCAAACTGAGTGAAAAAGGCATTCAAACTCAGTAAGCAGATCCTCACATAAGTCTAAAAAAATTATAATTGTAATACAAGAAGTACATGATGGGAGAAACCAACCTACACATCTGCCTTTTTGCAGTATGTATATTCGATTTCCCAGAAGGTAGATATATAACTTGTACATGACTGTGGACTGCCGGCATGCTGACGGTCCCAAATGTCTAGGTTAAAATTAAGTATGGAAACAGTATCGCTATGTAGGTTATTTTCTCTGGCGGAGTGATGAAAAGTATAAAATTCTCTTACTTTAACTTTAAAAAAAAAATCAATAATTTATCTCAAACTAATTATAAACTCAAATTTAATCAGACAGGGCTAAACACAAGTTTATGCATGTATAATTTATGAATTAACGAAGGGATTGCCAATCGATTTGAATACAACTAAGGGTTATGTTTAAGCTTCTTAACTGAATTAATATACTGACAGACATTTGATAGAACTATAAATTTACCATTAACAACAAACCACTATAGAATGCTGTTTGGCAGCAATGAAAAATACTAGCTTATATATTTAGCCCAAGGACGAAGGGTATGTGTACATTAGTGCGAGTGTTGTGTAGGGAAAGATAACAGAACAGACTGGAGTTGGGAGGAAGGAGAAAGGAAATAGAACCAACGATTCCCCTGACCAAGTGTGAAGCCACTCTGGATAATCAATTACAGTTGTTAAAAAGCTTATGGATATTCCAGGGACTGGAGAAAATGTTCTTGTTCTCAATAGGAGAAAAGGGAGAGGTGATCTACAGGACAAGAACTATGGGGCTGGAAAACATGCATGAAGAATCATGAATAGTGGGAAGGTGGCAGGACCCATGTTCTTAAAAGGGTGATTTGAGATAAGACTTGAAGGATAAACAACCAGTTGCTATAGAGATGCACAGAACGTATGGTCTATCTGGGGAGGAGAATTTGAAACTCCATGGAAATGAATGCTTAAAACGGAAAGGGGAGAAGGCTCACTGCACATTGACACGGGATGTTTTGATGGTAAGATAGGGCTTGAAGGAAGATAGGACAATGGAGCCCAAACATGGTAAGACGTCATAATAACAACCACATAATAATTCTAATATACCCACCAGAAGTACAAAGGGCAGCTAACAGTCAAATTCTAGGTAGGTTGAGTAGGTGGGAAAATGGAGGTGTCTAGTGTATATTCATCTTTCAATAACAAACATTAGTTTAAAAGAGGGCATTAGAGTTCAGGTGAACGCTGAATTTCTATATATATATATTTGAATGATTAAAAGTTAGCAAAAGAGACAGAGAATTGAGCTAAATTCCACCTTATCAGTTCAGAAGGATGTGATCATGAATGATTCACAAATACTTATGCCCTGATCTGCTAATTGCAAACTGTATGATCTGGGAGCTATGTACATGTCTCCAACAGGGACTTTAAACTTATTCATCTCTGTAGCCCCCGGCACCTGGTACTGTGTCTAACACATGGTGCACTGCTCAATTAATGTTTGTTGAATAAAATTACTTAATCTCTCTGGACTTCAATTTCCACCTCTGTTAAAAAGAAGAATTGGCTAGATCTAAATGATGTTCCTTCCAGCTCTAAATGCCCATCAGCCTAGGAATGTTACATTAAATGGGTCAATTCCCTATGATTCTTTGCCTTGTTGTACAATTCATATTCAACCAAGGGCACCAGAGCATCAAAGCTGTGCCACCAGCCTAGGAGTGAGATTATGTGCATTCTTGAGTGGCTCCTGTGAGGTGAAAATGTTTCCATTAAATCAGGTCAAAGAAAGGAAATGGCAGGTAGGGCACTTGAGAAAGTGTGGTGAGCTAGCCTTTGCCACTCTCCCCACCCAGCATTAACTGTAGGTATGCCCTGACATGGGCACTAAATGGAAATTTCCAAAATGAAAAAGAAACCTTGGGAAGTTCATTTTCAAAGATTCAAAGGCAATACATCTGTAAAGGTCTTAGATCTTCTAGGCCCAAGCTATTTAAAAGTTTAATTCCAGTTGGGAAATATGGAGGAATGAAAAGGAAGAGAAGGAAGGAAAAGACAGTCACTAGAGTACACGTAGCTCCCGGGGCATTAAGAAGTGCAATACATCACAGCATCACTAACCACCGAGTGAACAATCAGCTTCTCATTATGATCAAGAATGAAACAGCCTCGAATCGGAAAGCAACCATGAACGTACTGTGAAAAAGAAGAAATGCCACATAGCACCTAGCTGATGAGCTAGTAACCTCACACTGTGACCTTTCTGCTCCAGCACCAAAGATAACCAGGTTAGGTGAAGAAATCAACAGTCAGAAAACCTGCAGTTATTTTAGGACAAAGCTACGGACTTATCAGCTAACTGTGGCTCCACTACTAACACCAGAGGCTCTTCAGATCTTTCCAGTTCAACCTACAAAATTTAAATATATAATAAACTGACCTCATCCAATGGGACTGTGAGCAGAGGGAATAATGCTAGCAATTTAATCTAGACTAATCCACCAGAAATATCATAATTACATAGGTTTTTAGTAACAATGCTTTTGCCTGAGACTATTTCTAAACATTAACTACTCAAACGGCCACATGTCCATAGTAGGTAGATTTTATTACTTGGTTTTCACAAGTTTCTACACTAATCGGTAAACACTTAGTTGACCATTATGCCAACCAATTCAAATAGAAATCAAATAGCATTATGTAAAACTTACTGTAAAAGGAAAGAAAATCTCAACCAAATAAAAGAATAAAACCCTTTTCATTACAGATACTTTAAAAAATTGTTGTTGGGATTGATGAGAAAGCTTGGTTGGAAAAGGTGCTTGCGATTGAGAAATATGACCCTCTAAACTCACAAGAAGGTGGAAAGAGAACCCTACAGCATAGCTTGTATTTTGACCTCCACAGGCAGGGCTCTCTGTAACACGCATACACAAGCACACCCACATGCAGTATTGTCTATCTGAATAACATCTACCTTAGAGTTTCTAAAGCAAATGCTGACTTTGTAACTAAATGTTGGTATGGGCAGCTGCAGTGGCAGAACTTCAGGAACAATAGAGTAAAGAGCTACACCTTTCCCACTTGTGTTGCCACTGCCTTGAAAACATCTCTTTGTAAATTATCATTATTTACTTCATCTAATTGAGCTCTAGTAAAGCTAAACTGTTCAAGAGGAGCGAAGATAAAAGAATGAAGCAAACATTAGTGGCTCTGCTTTTTTTCATTCCATTTTATTAAGAGTGTTATGTGGTGTTCAATAATTACAGATATTATCCCTTCCAACCACACGCCAACGCTGTAACCTAAGAGTTCGCAGTGGTGAGACTATAGAGGAGTAAGACATTGTTTCAAAGGGTAGAAGAACAAGTGAATAAAAATGATGAGAAAAGGGTATGCCCAGACATTCCCTCACTGGGATATGAGAAGAAATTACAAGCAAATATATGTACTTGAGCCAACAAGAGGTGACTTATTCAGTCAACCCAACAGGTTGTGTATACAGTATCATAGCAAATTAGTCACTTCAAGTTTCCTTAGGATTTAATTCAAATATTCCATTCTTAGACACTACATGTGTATGTGCACACACATAGGCAACTATAAAAAATATAGCCAAAGATCAAAGAAAACCAACAAGAGATCAAAGGAATTGCATGTGGATGGAGTCCTTGGAGTGAGCTGTCCCCACAAATTCTAGTCTCTACGCCTTATTTAACTCTTCTGAAAAGCTAGGGTACTGCAGATCAGGGAGACACACAGTTAACAGACAGTGGACAAAGACATTGTAACAAATGAGATTTTAAATGTGTCATGCTCAGTAACACAGATGATTCATTTACTTATCTAACTGAACAATGTATTATCCAAGAGGCCATTTAGAAGAAACTGCATATGCCTAACATACACAAAGATCAATTTAAAATTCAAAGGAAAATAATATAAGCACAAAACAGAGCATTTGAGCACCACATTTACCAAACTTAGCCCACAATTTTTTAAGTTTCCACGTGGCAAAACCCTGGATCATTAGATACAATAAAGAAATTAAACCTTATAAACAGGGAATGCAGAAACAAAAACTTGATGTCAACAAAACATAAAACTGGTCTGGCTCCAGACTTGAGGTCAGGGAAAGCATCCTGGAAAAATGTCCCTCATATTTTTTAGATGTCTTTCCTAACGCAAGGAGATATGAAGGTAGAAACTGAAATTGTTTTATTTTCTTCTGTGCATGCTTGGAGAGCAGAAAATCTTAGGTAGGTCCGAGACTAAATAAACAGGCAGCACTGCAGAGGTTATTACGGCAGCTACATCTGCAATCTCAATACAACTTAAATTCAATGATCTGTGCCAAGAGTCAGATAATAGAAAAATTTAAGTATCCAATATATATTGTCCTTAAACACTATCCTGTCAGCCACCATTAAATACCATTTTGCCAGCTTGTAAAATTGATATTTCATGTCTAGGGAGTGTACAATGGATAACTCTGGGAAAGAATTCAAGGCTTTAGACACACATTTGAGGTTTTGCAAATAAACATTAAGAATGAACTCAATAGCCAAAATGCTAACTAAATTTCATGACTATCGAACTTCTAGCAATTACAGTCACCCAGAAAGATACTGAGCTGTTAAATTACTTTTAGGGCAAAAGGCTTAAATGGTTCAACTCCCTAGTGGCCATCACAGGTAATATTTCTTAAAGAATGTCATCTCATAATTAATAAACTTGTAGGAGCATCTCATTTCTTGAGTAGAATGCATCAGATGTCACAAAATGAATCAATATCACGTCTGTCTTCGTATAATGGGACTCAGCTCATGACGGAAGCAGTCATTAAACAATCTTAGGGGAGGCTGCATGTCTTGCCCTTGTTCACTGCACTGTTCATCTTCCAATTAATTTCTGCTTGGACATCCCATTCTCCCCCCCACTGGTAATCAGAATGCCCGCCTGCCTTTCCCACACATCCATCTAAGACTGTCAAGTTTCTTTAGGCCTCACTGCTGTCAAGGTACTCGTGGATTTCTCTCAAAATTATTCTCCTACTACACACTCTCCCTTTCAATGAATCAAACCTTAGGTATTGCTTTCCCCCTTAATTAACATCCTCCAAATCCCAACATCTCTGTCAATTTCAATACTGATTAGAGTTCAAGAAAGCACATGTCAATAAGTCAGGGACTGATGAGGTGAAGCCCTCCCCAGTAGTAACAAAATGAAAACATAGAGAAGAACTTGCAGAGTCCAGGCTGGTAGATTACTCCAGACGGAAGGACAGCCATCACTCTGAGATTAGGCCTTTTGAGAAGTAGGTCTTCATTCTCTTATGAAATCATCTCAGCCATAGAGTGTAGACACACACTTCTCTTTAAATTTTAGACCTGAAGATGAGCTCATTTTCTAGATGGAGGAAAGGGAGGCAAGAGCAAAGAACAGAAGATTCAGGGAACACAGACAAGAGGTAATTCTGGGAGGGCGCCAGGGGACCAATCATGAAGAGATCAGCTTTGCTTGCTAGGGATAGATGTCAGCCAGTGGGAAATGAGGGGACACTTAGGAAGAAAGGTGACACAATTTGGATTTTACAAAGACCAAATGAGCAGCTGTGTAGGGTAAGAGATCAAGAAGACAATACTTCAAACAGGGAGTTAAAAGCTGTGTGGTGAGACAGGAGATAAAGGCTTCCCCAGTTTGTGGGGGGTGAGGTTCCTGGGACAATTTAGCTCTGCTCTCTATGTCTATGTAAAGTGATTATTATATAACGTGACTTAGACAAAGAAGTCAACAAAAGTGGGTAAGTGCTCTGTTCATTATGTTTGCTTTATAACATACAGACATTTTCATAGGCAACCTATAGCAGCATTGGACACTGAAATGAAAATAGTCCAACATAAAATTGTAAATTTATCTAAATTAGCATGCTTTTTTATCGAATCATTTTTTAAGTGACTTTAATGCATGCTTCTCAAACATGAACTTTGCAGATAATAATGCCATGTTCTAATGCCAAAAGATTGGGCAAGTCCACTAGAGTATCAATCTAGATGTGGTGCTGGTTTTCTATAAATATTTAAGAACCCTTAATATTCCTATTTGACATGTTTCCTATCAATACAATTAAAATGTCAACATTAAAAAGTGGAGACAGCTTGGAGAGACATCTCAACAGGTAAGAGTACTAACTTATCTGTTAAAAGAAGGATCTAGCTTCTATTCCCAGCACCCACATAGTGCCTCACAACTCTTAAGTCCCAAGGGATCAGAAAACCTCTTCTGACCTCCATGGTCACAGTGCATATGTAGTAAACAGATACACATGCAGGCAAAACACCATATCCCTAACAAATGGTAAACATCTAAGTCAGATGTGGTGACACACACCTTTAATTCCAGCACATGGGAGACAAAGGCCAGCTGGGTCTACTCACTAAGTACATCCAGCCCTACAGGAACCATGGGAACTGGTGAGTGTGCTTGGCCTACAGTCTCCTTTGGATTCAGCAACCTCAATCATCAGTGTGGTAAGTAAATGCACCCAACTTCTCTCAAGTACTGATCTATAAAATCTGAAAATGGAAGGAAACCCATTTCCCCATTACATCCAATGATTTGGCAGCAAGAAGCTGATCTTAAGTCTGTTAAAACAATATTCATCAACGGGAAATGAGAGTCAGAGTGTTCTGCTAATCACTGTCACCTGACCAATATCGTGTCAATCACCAAGGAGAGGTAGCCTGTTCCTCACGAGTAAAACACTTCCCTATCTAATAAGGCTTCAGAAATTATTAAAAGGACTGAAGAAGAGAGAATCTGGGAGATTGTAGAGTTTAGATAATAGCTGTCAGACATCACTTCCATAATGCGAACACATCTGGTTCTGCTGGGAAGGGCAACCACAGTTCTACATATCACAGTCAAAAGAGGTGCCACACTGGAAGGTGACTCACATATGCCTCAGCAGGTGACACTATAACCACCCTTTAACAAAATAAAGCCAGAGTTATATTCATTCCTTCCTGTGTCCTCTTACAGTCAGTCCCCACACTCCTGCAGTATCTTTATTGAATTGAAGACGAAATAACTGGTCTGCTCCATTTCTGCTCCTTTTTCTCCTTCCTATCTAGGAAACTGGGGAGCAAGATAACGCTTCACCCGCTAGATCCTTGTACTCTTTGGCATTTCCATAGGAAGTAAATGTACAGCAGATGAAAAGCTCAGTCCAGATCACTAAATCCCCATCATTCCTGCTTTTCAAGATGGCCAGGAGCTCCGGTGTGTACAAGTGGGCTATAGCTATTTCTTCCCCCTTCCACACAACTTTAAGGACCTAATAGGCTGATTGAATCATGACTCTTTTGCCAAATTAAAAATCATTACTCTGTACAGTGGCCAATTAAATTCTATTTTCAGCAAACTACCAACCCATATCTGCCCCCAAAGGACTGTAACCTATGACAGAATGAGGTTTAAGTAGAAAAATAAACTCCCAGAGCTACTTGAGATATCATAGCCTCAAAGGAATTACATCTTGTCTAAAGAGCAGAGTCTTATCGGCATTCCTGGTGAGAACACAGTAACCGATCAAGGCTCTGCACACTGCCTCGTACAATGAATCACAGAAGACTACTGCTCTGATGAAGATTCTACTGAAATAGCTTCACCTTTCTCCCTGAAAAGAAGGAGACCTCAGCTGTACTCAACAACAAGGGAGGTCAGCATTTAAATTCAGCTTAGAAGAGGTGATCAAGAAACAACAGGAGACTGAGGATCCAGCCTGGCAGTAAAATTACTGTCTGGTATAAGACAGGCCCTGGGCTTGATCCTCAGCACTGCCTGGACCCCACCCAACCTCCCAGTTCACCCCACCACAGGAACGTAAGAAGGTAAATAATACACTGGACTAAAAGCTGTTGCTGAGGATGCAGCTAAGTAGGAGGTCCAGAGTGCGGTCAAAATACTGCAGCTTGACTGAGGACAGCTAAGTGGAACTGGCCACCTCTTGGACAAATGAATGATACCCAGTTTAGCTCAGGCTAAACTGTTGTGGAAACTGATCTGAACTGAAATAGGGGAATCCACACTAAGTTCTGAAAATGGCTGCTGGATTTCTGTATCTTGGGTCTGCCCCATGTGAAATGAGGATTATGAAAACCTTGGGTATTATTCCTATGTATTCCGAACAGAAATGAACAGAACAGAACAGAACGCTGAAAATCCAAACCTGCTTTGGGGCAGTTTTGTTACTGAAGCGGCATTTAATTATGACTACTTTTTGTTTTTGATTATTAGTAAGAGTAGGTAAACTGCACCAGATGCAAGGGCATTTGACTACCTTGCTCTGTACAGGGCTGAAAGGTAGAACTGGGAAAAAAAAAAAAGTAAGACTTGCCAATCAAGTCACAAAGAATCACAGCCAGATTTCCATTCCGAATAAAACCCCAACACAAAAGTCTCTTCCTCCTTTCCTAATACCTATAGAACAATAATTCTGCCATTATCTCTGATCCTATAAATTCAAAGAACTGGAATGAGTTAAAATTACAAAAGAAAGTCACCCAATGGCTCACCCAGAATTTGGAGGCTAATGGGAGAGGACAGTTGTCATTTGAGACCACCCTGAGCTACGTACCGAATTCTAAACAAATCTATAGTATATGATCCTGTATCAATCAATCAAAAAATCAGCTTTAAAATTATAAAGGAAATACAACAATTATAGCCATAAACCAGTTCCATTTTCAGCAGCTCAATTTTATCAGTTGGTATAATAAAAACAAAGCAAGATAATTGCAATAAGACACAGACAGCTTTAGTGAGAAGCATTTAATACACTTATAATCAATGTATAGAAAGATTAATAAGAGCAATGCAAGGCCGAGCAGTGGTGGCGCACGCCTTTAATCCCAGCACTTGGGAGGCAGAGGCAGGCAGATCTCTGAGTTCGAGGCCAGCCTAGTATACAGAATGAGTTCCAGGATAGCCAGGGCTACACAGAGAAACCCTGTCTTGATAAAACCAAAGAGTAAGAGTTTTTAGTGAATTTAACTGGTCTCAACATTTTACGAATTAAAAGACCCACAGAATCACAGCACCTATGGATTCTAAGGGAACTTGAAAGTCTTTTCAAATCTTCTCAAGGTTCCTTCTATATGGTCAATCAACGAACAAATGACAGCATCCTCCCGTGGATACCCACTCTCAGACACCTTTTCTTAGCCAGTTCTTTTGTGCACATTGAGCAAAAATATGATCTCATGTGTCAGATCTTAGTTTTGCTTGTCTGCTGTCCTACAGGAAAATCCTCATGTTTCTCACTGACTAGACAGTGTTAGTGTCTCTGCAGTGCAGCCTAACAAGGAAGTCATAAAACTTGAGTTTTCTATAGCTCAGTGGGATTCTAAATGCCACCAGAATCATAAAGAACTCACTTTCCAGCACAGGACACCTCAGGCAACCAAATCCCCAGTGCACTATGAAATCATTCTTTGGGAACTTGGCTGCCTGTTGCTCTGGTCTTCTAAATGACCCAACTGGATAAAAAGGAATCTAAAATTAAGGATTTTGTCTTCTCGTTGTCTAATTTGTCGGTTACAGCACTGTAACAATTCTAGAAAAAGAGATAAGACAGACTAATGGTGTCATTATGATTAGTGAGCTAAACTCCAGACAGAGAACACAGGGATAGGCTTTCAATATGTCAAGAAGAAAAATTACAAAGGAAGATATCTTTGAAGAGGTAGTGATTCCAAGCCCAAATTTGAGATGACAAAGAAAACAGAAAAACAATACTGAAATCATTCCTATTTTGAGTTCTGGTCCTCTGGACCTCACAGGGAGTCTAAAGTTAGTTAGCCCTAGGGACTTCATGTCAGGAGTCACTGGAATCCTTATCAGGAGTCTGGGCACTGTACTCTAAAAGGTCTTGACAATTTTGATACCTTATTATCCTAACCAGCAAAAACAAAACAAAACAAAACAAAAAAAAAGAACCCTGTGGCTACTTTCAAGGACTACCCTGTTTACCATGAAACAGTTCGGTTGTTTTACATGTTGGTTCAATTTTCCAACCAGAAACTACTGTGTCTTCTCTGTGCAATATGAAAGTAATTACAAAATGATTTAAAAAAAAAAAAGTAACAAACCTAAACTACTACAAAATATTTCAGCCCATTTAGAGAGAATCTTCCAATAACAAACAGTTCTTAAGCTTGTTATTGCCTCAAGTCAGAAAGACCTCTCCATCCACTCTCTATAGCATGTTTATGGCCTGCGAGGGGTCATTCTACAGGCTGGGAATACAAAACTGAGTCAAACAGGAATCCTACCTCCAAAGAAGCTAAGAATCTGCTAATGGAGATGAGACATACACTACAATGTGAGAGGAAAGAAAAAGAGAAACATAAGATGTGGATCAAGCCAGTGGAAGAAGCTTCAAGAAGATGTCCCTGCATGCTGCATGCTGAAGAGTGGGACCACCATAAACAGACAGCAGAAAAGACCAATCCAGGCAGGAGTAGAGCAGGAGAATAAAGGGGAATGAAAGAATGAAGCACACATGAGACACAATCTGATTTGGGAAATTGTACTGTTCTGTTCATGAGTATGCTGCTGAGTTTTGGGGTGAGTCAAATTTTAGCAGTCATGACAGTCCCATACAGCATGTTGGGTCCTACCCACTAAATGCTTACAGTGAGACACAAATAAAATACCACCACAAACCCCAAACTTCTAAAAACCAAAAATTACATGGAAGCAGAAGCTATAACATGGGCCTTTATGAGGCTGTTCTTTGTCTTGCTAAGAAATAGAAGCCTTTTTAACAGTTTACTATATGATAAGTAGCAGAATCAGGTATATTTCTTGAAGATTAATTTTGCAGCCATATATATATATAATTAGAGAAAGAAATCAAGAGCCAATTCAGATGCATTTTTGATGATAGAAGAAAGACATATTAGGACCAGAAATGTTGAAAAGCACACTGTCCAAACACATTGTAAATGACTCCAACAGCCATGTGTCCCTAGCTTTCATGACCTCCTTGCTGTGGCATGTCACTACCACTCTTGTCAGGCTTCTTTCCATGCTGCAATAACCCCTTGTCAACACTGAAAAGCTCAGCTATGGGTTCTGGCATAGGAAATTTTGTATCCAAGTATATAGGTTGGTATCTTGCCTTATTTCACATAGATTAAGCAGGAAGCAAAGTATTTGTTAAGATATTAGCATAACAAACCAAACTGACACTTGAGAATAGGTCATTCAAAAGGAAAGTCAAGAATATTAGGATAAATCTTTCAATGGAAATTAGGATTTCTCTTTCAATGGAAAGAGGGAAAAACATCAGCCCTAAGGGAAGAAGCCAGCAGCTCTCAGCTAAGTGAGCCACAAGCACAGTAAGTGGAAAGCTGAGGGCTGCAGTTATGTACCTTGGGGACCCAGAGAACTAACTTCAAGAGTCACTAAATAAGCTTGAAAAACAGTAAGTCTTAAAGAGCGATAGAACGTCTGAGTGCTTAGTACATGCAGGCACTATGTGAAAGTCACTCAACGTGCAGAAGAATGACAGTGTCACCACTTTATAGACAAAAGAAGTCTGACTGTCACTACTAAACATACAAACAGGCCTAACACCCAGCTCAGACTGGCTTAAAATCTGCCAGGTTTCTACAATAATTGACTCTGAAATTACTGGATGATACCAAGGTAAGCCACCGTGTAGAAGACATAGACAGACAGGAATCATGAAGAAAAAGGAGGAATGTTAGCCAGTAGGCACAAGAAACCCTGGGCAGAGGATAAGAAAAGACAAATGCTAAGTTCTGAACACCACCAGCATGGGCAAATTTGGCCATGAAGAAAGAAGAAAAAGCCTTTGGGCTGTCTTCCAGATAAAGCAAAGCAGAGGGAATAGACCAAGGGGGAAAGATAAAAAGAAAAAGAACAACTTTCATGAACTTTTAAAGGTTTGCTATAAGTCTTCTATTCTAAGGAAAAAAACCCTATGCATCAACACTGAGAGAAACTCTTAAACTAAACTGGTTATCTTGTAGAAGCTGATAAAGCACTACATTCCCTTTCTGTCTCTGCAATATGGTTCTACTCTACAGACTCCTTGGATCTACACTTTCAAAGCAACACTGTGACATCTCATTTAAATTCAGATAGAAAGTAGGTAGTGCCTCCATTCACCCTTCACTGAGCCTGTGAACGGCCAGGCCTCCTCTACTATGGATCCTGAAAGTAGGAGGAAGAAAAGCCACCCCGAGTTGTGGTACAAGTCTATGAAGTGTTTCCTCTCCAAAAGTCTACTGATGACGAGCAACCACAGCTGCTCTTCAGGAGCTCCCAGAGTTTATCTCTCCATCTTATTTACACAGAGCATTACAGTACTCTAATACCAATGCACCTCTCCAAATGCAACCCCTGTAACCAAGCAACAGCTTGGTTTACTTGGTGGTTCACCTTCTTGTTTCTGCCCTATGAGGAAGTGGGCAAGAAGGGGGAGGAGGGGAGGCACTGCAGAGGGGATTAACAATGTAAAACAGTCAAAACAACTGTAACATTCCTAACAGGCTGGGTCAGTGGGTAACTTCTTAACCTAACAGTTTCAAAATTCATTCAATTGTGAATAAAGATGAAAAGGGCGCTAATGATGGAAAATCAGAGGTGAGTGCCTAGCCTGCAGGAGAAACTCAGACTAACACTGTGGGTGACAAGAAGAGTGTGCTTTCCCTGAGCACACAGATCCCAAAAGGGGGGAAAGGCTATGGTGTTCTTAAAGCTAATTGGTCTCTGGGCAGAAATTTCTGTTGAGTTGGAGTGAAATGGGGCTGAGCTGGAGTAGGCTTACGCCCTAGGCAAGAATGAATAGACCCCAACGGCTTCATTGCTGCTGCTGGCCATTCCATTACCTCAAGCCTTCGGTTATACAAAATGACCAGCTTCATACCACCCAGAGCTCACATATCTGAACGTCACAGAAATTGGAACCTGCTCCTCCACTTTATTCAACTTTATTTACCATCAAGTGGATTTTGTGACAGCTCAGTTAAGAAGTTTATCTAGTGACCAGCCTGTTAAGAGGAAAGTCACAGTTGTGGCTGCTTTGCACTGGTACTCACCCTCACTGCCACCTCCACACAGACTGGAAACAAATAGGCTGACCAGCAGACAAAACAAGCTCTCATTTGTCACACCGATCAGATTTAATAAGACACTGTATTAGGCTTTCCCTGTAAATTCTTTGCAATATCCATATATACATATACTAGCCACTCATCTATCTTGCATATTATTACAATTATAGGCCTTTTTACATTATTCCTAAGAAGCCCTTGTGAAGTTTTAGCTTTACCCAGGAAACTTGTGATATAAAATTCCACCAAGTGCAATGATTTTCTACTTAAAAGCCCTACATTTACCAGATTCTTAAAACAAAAACTGGAAAAATATAGAAACAAGAAAGTACAGGTTAAAACAAACTATTTTCAATGGATAATCAATTTTGCACATCAAAGCCATGAGGAAAAATGGCAGGTCCTTTCATTAATTTCTAGGTGTGTTGTATGCATACAGTCAACTCAAACAAATGAACTGCTAAAGTTCTATCAGGTTCTGCTCTAGAATCAATAATAGGGCAGGAAAAAAAAAATGGGAGTTCATGCTACAGTGTTTAACAAGAAACTTTTAAAGAGTGGATTGGGCTGGAGCAACATGGGATGCCAATCACTACTCACTATAAGAGCTGGCTTCTGACAGGAACAGCTTATTCAATGGCACTGCAAAAGTCTTCTTTCTATGCCAAAGACTTAATCATTTCACAAATGAATAAACAGGGTAGAAAAAAGCAAAATTAAGGAGAGATTTAAATCCAGCTGCAGAAAGACAATAAACTTATGGCATGAAGTAGTAACAATAAAGCCATGTTTTAGAATAGAAAAATAAAAATAGCTCAGCAAACACGAATATTTTCTAAAATAAAATGTTCAAATGCAGAAAATTAAGAAATCATCTAAAATTCACACACAAAAGAAGACAAAATATGCAGCCAATAGGATAAATCCGGCCCACTTATCAAGGAAACCTCTCTGTAACTGACACGACAGAGACCATTACAGAAAAGCAAAGCAATCAAAGTGCAGAGCTGCGGAGGCCAGTCCCAGCTGATAGAGCTCCAACACACTCCCGCACACAACCTGCTCAGGGGTCACTGCAGAAGACGGGCAAAAATTCTACAAGCCAGAAGAACAGGGAGTTTTCTCTGCAACTGTGTCTCCTAGGAATGTCAGAAGGTACACACACAAAGTCCCACCAACATGACTGCCTAAACATAAGCTGAACAAAGACAAAGCAAAAGACTCACTAAGGTGGACAGGAGAAAGATCAGTAGGCCTCAACCCAACACACAGCACTACAGGCAACTGAGGAATGCTCAGAGTGGGAGAAATATTCTTCCCCACAAAAAGTACACCAATTGCTTATCCAATACCAAATGCTCTGTCCTGAAAGCATGCATCCAAATAACATTATACAGACTTAGCAGGTTGATTTTATGTATTAAATATGTATGTATGTGTGTGTGTGTGTGTGTGTGTGTGTGTGTAAAACAACAATTAGTGAGAAAGGAGGCCATGAATTTGCAAGATTGCAAGGAAATTTTACATTGGAGCATTTGGAGGAAGGAAAGAGAAGACAAAAATGATACAGTTACATTATAATCTCAAAAACTAATTGTTGTGCTTTAAAAATAATCAAAGGTGATTATTTATAAAAAGGGAAATATAAATATTTATATGTTTTCACCTTTTAACCAGCTTTGGATTATGTCTATAATAAGTAATTTCTATAGTAAATAATTCTAAACTGGATGGGAAAAGTATCTATCTAAAGGTATTAAGAAAAGTTAAAAGTCTGGAATGGAAGACTAATTAGCAAATAGTATATTAACATAAAGGAACTATGGATCTAAATACAAAAACTAAAAGTACGAGAATTAAACCAAGTATGAAATTTCTGTTTCTAGTCAAAAAGGGTCTTCTTGCCTAAAAGGAGGGGCAGAGGCACACAAACTTGCTCTTCATGACACTGGACAACACACGGCGAACAACAGTGATCCTAACAGACAGCACACAAGGGGGCCTGCTCTGCCTCATGGGGACAGGGAACAATGGCCTCCGCCAGTCTTATAAGACTACTAGCAATATAACCAGTGTGGAGAGACAGAGGCATAGATCAAGGAACAAACTACAAGGAGATAAGGTCAGCAAGAAAAGAGAGCCACGAATTGATGTAAAGAACATCACTTGAACAGAGCACTGATCAGCAATGAATGTGCAGAAAATCAAGCCGAGGCCACAGAAAGGAGCAGTCAAAACAACTAGAAGGAACGGTGACAGCACATGCACGTGATCTAGTCACTCTCCTGCAAGTCAAGAAACACGACTCCACACAAATGCTTATATGACAGCACATGCACGTGATCTAGTCACTCTCCTGCAAGTCAAGAAACATGACTCCACACAAATGCTTATATGCAAACGTTCATAGTTTTTACATATAAAAACAAAGAGAAAACCAAAAAACTGGAAGCCAACCACCTAAACCATCACCAAAGAAAGGGATGAACAAACCATGACCATGCCATTGCCATATAATAAGAAGGAAAAAAATTATGGATACTCGTCACAATGTGGACACCAAAGGAGCCAGATTTAAAACAAAAGTACATGTATCTAATTCCACTCACACAAAATTACAGCAAATGCAAACTAACATGTGGGGACAGAAAGCAGATGAGTGGTTAGCAGCTGCAGAAGAGGGACGTGGGGATGAATACCAAGGGCCACATGTTCACTATCTTGTCTGTAGTTATGGCTTTGTGGTTATATATAGTTCAACTTTTACAAATTGTGCATTTACATATGGATAGTTTTCCTTCAACATCAATAAATCTCAATACAACGCTTTTTTTTTTTTTTTTAAAGTACATGACACAGGGCTGGAGAAACAGCTCTGTGGGTAAACATGCTTGCTGCATAAGCAAGAAGGCCTGAGTTCAAATCCCAGCATTCATATGAGAAGTCGGGTATAGCTTCTTGAAAGTACCTGTAACCTTAATCCCAGAGCTATGACAGAGAAAACAACAGGATCACTGAAGCTGACAGGATTCCTGCCTAGCTCTGGGCTTTTCATAGACACTCACACATACACTCTCACAAAATCAATATACCTCTCCCTCCCTGCTCCATGGTACGTGAACAGCTTAAAAATCAGAAATAAAGCAACATCTATATATTTGGCCAAAATTTGAGGTTCAATATATAAAACCTGTTGATATTTTTGTGATTTGGTTAATGTTTTTAAAGGTTAACACCTATAAGCTATAATGGAATCTAAGGGATCATTCTTATTTACTGGAAAGAAGCTGAGAAATGTGATCCAGAGGGCACAAAGGGAAAGGGTGTTTGAAAGGAAGACTATACAACTCATCTACGCCGACCTGCGCTCTGTTAACCATTCCCAGCAGAGGGTTTCCTGGCACCTGAGTGATTACACTAGGAATAACAGAATGCATGAGACACAGTCTGCTTCTGAGGAGGGCTGCGTGAGGCAGCACAGGCGAACCACCACGGCACACCTTACACAGACAGGCAGCGACGCTCTCGAGTCGGCATCTCAGATTCTAGAAAGCAATTTCTTATGATCACTTGAAAACTTAAAGCAAATTTTTTGAAGCAAAAATAAGATGAACACGCCTACCATATGTGTGGTTTGCTTAAAAGCTGTCAAGTTTTTGTTTGTTGTAATTGTTATTTAAAAAGGAAAGTGATTCTTAATCACAAAATGTAAACTGTAGAACAGGAAAACTGCCAAAACCAAATGGGGGGCTTTAAACAGCATTAGTTTCCTAACAGAGTTCAAAGACCTGGTGAGAGCAAGGCACTGACAGAACCCTGCTTCCTCTGCGGTCTGGGCTCAGTTCCTTGCCTCTTGCAGTTTGGGTAGGTCTGGAGGCTGATGGCAAACCTGGGTGCTCCCTGCCTTACCATCATGTCACCCCAACAGTATCTCTTTAAAGAGACCATAACGAGGAAGAGCCAGAGTTTAGTTAATGTAGCAAGAAAAACCTTACTTCTAAATGCACAGTAACAGTTGTGTCATGTGAAATGGCTCAGAAATGCAAAACTACTGAGACCCACAGCCTGGCAACTACACAATGAATAAATAAATGTAAAATAATTTTCCTTAAGATTATTGGTTCCCATTTTCTTTTTTTCCTTTATATATGTGTGTGTGTGTGTGTGTGTGTGTGTGTGTGTGTGTGTGTGAGTACACTGTAGCTGTATTCAGACACACCAGAAAAGGGCATGGGATCCCATTACAAATAGTTGTGAGCCACCACGTAGTTGCTGGGAACTGGACTCAGAGAAGCTGTGAAGGAGCAGTCAGTTCTCTTAACCACTAAGCAATCTCTCTAGACCCTTCTTTCTCTCTTTTAATTTTGAAATGATACAAACATTCCTGATCCTTATTTCACCCCAAACTCCCTCTTGTTCATAAGAATTTCAATTTGCAAAATTATTATTTGGGTTTTCAAGGCTAAGACACTACTTTTGTAACCAGGAAGGGGGAAGAAAACCACATTATTTTGTTTTCTTTAAAATGAGAAGTGATTTGCTTTTAAGAGAAATGTGAGTCTCACCCTTTCAAAAGCCCATTTTAAAGGTCTGTGCCACCATGTGTTTGTGTGCCCCATGTGCAGACAACACGGAGGGCAGCTTCTCTACCCAGTGTTTACGCCAAGCACATACGGCCAGTAGAACCTGAAAAGTAAGCAAGCTTGGTGCCTGTTCACTGAACTACCAAATGGGACACATTTCATAGTTAAATTATTAAACAATGAAATCAAGACAAACATAGCAAATAAAGATCCGGTTCATATAAATTTTACTGAGTTCATGCCTGATTTGCAAACGAAAGTTGAAGATTATATTTATTATTCTCAGAAACAACAAAAGTGAAAAATTAAGAAATGAAAAAAAAGACAAAAGACAGAACTGTACATGATAGTGCATGCCTATAGTCCAGATCACATGTAGGCAGAGGACCCTGTGTTCCCAGCCAGGTGGAGCTCCACAGCAAGACCCTGTCTGGTATCCAAGAACTCTAAATGGGCACTGGTGGACAAACACTCACCTATCCAGCACAAGATCTCCTCTAGAAAAAAAAACGTGCCATGCTTCATAATGCTTATTTTATCTCTTTTTTTTAATTGGAGATGAGATCTCACATAGCCCAGGCTAGCCTGGCACTCCTGGTCCTCCAGTCTCCAGCACTAGAGTGTTAGTTAGGATTCTGGGCATGCATCAGCACGCCCAGGTATGCAGAGCAAGTGGAGCCAGGGTTTTATGCTTGCTAGAGAAGCACATGAGCGAGCAGCTGAGCCACACCTCAAGTCCACTTTCATTTTTGAGCAGTGTGTAAGTCAAGTGTTAAAGGACACTGTGATAGGTCTGCTTTACTCTCAGCACAGAGTGACAATGAGAAACTGGAGATGGAGTGAAACTGTGAGAAACTGGAGAAATATTTCTATGTGTTTGGGGTATGAGGGAAAATGCTTTCTTAAATACAGATCTGATAAAAAAACAAACAGAAGAAAATCAGATTAAATATTCTTGTTTCTTCCGACCTTAAAAAGAATCATGTTTAAGAGGGAAGATCATAGATACAATAACAATACCTGTATTAAAATATACATAGCTAAAGAGTCACTTTAGAACTGAGGGCACAGAGCCTACTATCTACTATATAGAGTTTTTGAGCCTAAGAAAATAGTGAATGATTTTTAAAAAAAATGAAACCTCTCTCTGTTCACATGAAAAAGATCCATTAATCTTTTTTTTTTTTTTAGGTCTTTAACTCTAATTTTGACTACTGAGTCTCCTCCAGGCCCAGGTCTCCAAGACTCAAGGACACAGCCACTGCTCTTTCTTTATCTTGGTGAAGGTAAACAGCATTAAATCTAAATGAGTTTTCACTGAAATAGATGCTTCACTCCCATCCTCCAAAGCCCCTCTGTGTTGATAACATTTATGAAGACTGCTTCCAATGGAGTGTTACATAAATTATCTGCTAAGAGAGCAAATATCAATGACGGGCAGTAAGCAGTGTGTGTTTTTAAAATAGAAGGCCAGGCTGAAACCAAAAGAACCCAGGTGTTCCAAATCAGCTGAACAATCTATAATCTATGGAAACAGAAATGAGAATGGGGCTTAGAACCACATAATAAGGCATAATAGAGCTATCATTTAATCAAATGAGAGATTCTACTTACTTTAAAACACATCATTTTTGCATATCCCACTATCCATTATAGTGTTTAACTGGAGGAGGGAGTAATAAGGCAATTTTAAGAATTAAGTAAGTGTCATATATCACTGATAAAGCCCAGAAGACAGGATATGTTTAATAAATACGAAGCTCTACTTTTCATCCATCATAACTGAAAAATCTCACTGGCAAAAGCTAGTATAACTATTCCTATCCTTTACACTCCTGTAAGATCCCCACCATGTTAGATCAATCTATCTGCAAGTGGAACTCCAAGAGTTAAGGGTATAATATAGCAACAAAGTAGAAGAACATTAATACCGAAGACATCCAACCAGGTCTACACACCACCCATTTACATCACTTTCACCAGTATAGAGATTTTAAAATCTTAAATATGATCCTTTAAGACACCAATAGTATGTGTACACTAAGAATTAGCCTGTGGCCCTCAAGCATCAGCTCAGGGTGAATAATGATCAGAAGGCAACTGGCAGAAACGCACAGCCCCCAGCTCTGTTTGATGTATGATTCTCTGACAACATGATTAGCAAGAACCATTTCTCTTATACCAAAATACTAGGTCCAGATGTCACCCCAGTGCCTGGAAAAGATGCTACATGGTGACAGCTATTACATGTTCCCATGCTGAATAGTTGCATCCTGACAAGACACATGCTTGGACCATCAGGTATCAGTGCACTCATAAAACATTACCCCCAAAGAACTCTACCTACCAAAATTAAAAATTAGCATCCTTTCATGCTTTCTGGTTTGCTTAAGTCACAGTAAATAAGGGGCAGTTTTGCAGAAAGATGATAAAGGAACTACTGCATTTTATGTAATTAAGCAATGAGCACACAGAAGTAATTAAGTGTATAGCATGAAATAGCAATAAGCATTCAGCACAACACGAATTACTCAACCCATTCATTTCACTACACTTTTTTAATTGAAAGAACTGGTGACCCAGATAAAGCACTGAACTGAAAGTCAAGTGAATTCTAACAGTAAGATGTAGATGTTGCAAGCACATTCTTTGGGCCAGACCTAGGGTCTGTTCCCAAGGGTTCTGCTCACCAGCAATTTACCTTTGTATAAGTATCTTAAAGCAGCTAACCCTCTATTTCCTAACATCTCAAAATAAAGACTCAACCTGATGGAGCTTTGAGTTTTGACAGTGCAGGTAACGCTCTTGGTGTGTGGTAAACACTGCGGATGTTATATGCTACCAGCATGGATGTTATCAGTACCAGCACAGCACTACCGAGGTACAGTTTCTCATTATTTGAACTTCTCTATTGCTCTGTACTCTTTCTTCTATCCCAAAGCACTCTGATTCTACCATGAAATGTTAATCTGTATTTTATCCTAATTTATCCATCCACCAGCCCTATCTACCCTCAGAAACATCTTTGCAGCTTCTTGGTAAGTGGCATAATACTGAAGAAATATTTGAGTTCTATAGAGATGCTAAAATACCCAAGCACTGAATGAACGAAGCATGAATGAACCTAATTACCAGCTTAAGACCTTTTGGGTACTGGCATTCACCGCCTGTCACACTGACACTGAAGAGGAGTGCCACCAAACAGGAAAGTGAGATGGCACCTCGAGGTCTCCAGGCAGTTCTTCCCTCCATTCAGAAGTATGCTGCTATACCAATGCTTCAACCCAAAGGAGACAGCAGTGTGCTTCAGAGGAATGCTGCCAGCCTGACCCATAAACATCCTTATCAGGAGCAGTCAAACTATTTAATTCATTATAGCCTGAGAGTTTAAAATGCAAGAGAGGATTTAGTAGTGCAAACTCCAGTAGTGGCCTACAAAGGGCACAGTCCCAGTTAACAGCTGCCTCTATAATGGAAAAAGAATAAAGAGGAGAGGACTGAACTTGTCGCCCGTCTCCCCTCAAGCCCCCACATGAAATTCTGTATTCAATCTTCATATACAGAAATGCCCAAAACTTTGGGATTCCACCAACATAAAATAAGGAAAATAAAAGGCATTATTTCAAAGAATCATTTAATGTTCCTATTCCATTCAGGTATTGTGAATAAGTAGGTCAGAGTCAGTTAAGACAGAAGACAGTTTATACCTGACAGAACAGATACTGGGGAACGACTGCCAGAAAAAAAGAGCTCAAATTATGTGTGCTCAGAGACACCAAAGCAGTCCCCCTTACATCATCAGTAGTTCAATACAGTGGGTAGCAGAAGTCAAAGAACTCAACAGAATTGGGCAAACATGTTGACATTTAGCCTCCCTGACTTGTGAGCAAGACACTTCTGGCTAGTTACCATCCCAAGGAAGCAGAATATAGCTAAAACATTGCTACTCTAAAGGGTACCATGAAATAACCAACCTCTCTCTGTCTTGGCCACTCTAATTCCAGTAGCTAATACATTTCCACTCAGGGAACCAAACAGAATCCTCTATCCTCAGTTCAATTTCTAATACCTATGTGAATTATGGGAAAGTTACCTTTCCAGGAATAAATCATTATAAACACTAGAGTGGATTGAAGAGTGAGGATCTGCCATACATGTAACTTCCTAGTATATAACTCACTCTCTCAGGTAGGAAGATGGGGTTGGGAAGCAAAGAGAAGGCGGGGGGGGGGGGGAAGATTAAATATTACTGGCTTGTTGTCCCCTTCTCAATCTCACTGGAAGAGATTGTACATTGCTCCTGGTCCATATAGTGTGCCTAACCATGCTGAAGCACGATTAGAGTAAAGCTAGCACTAAACATATTTGGGGGAGGAGTAAACACTCATGTTCTGAGCTTAGACTTGATGACCAAGAAAGGCAAAGCTCTACTCTAATTCTGACATTTGTCTGATCGCTCTCTCTCTCTCTGTGTGTGTGCATAAGCACACACACGCTTACAAGGCATATGCAAATCACGACACAGTTGTGTGGCGGTCCCAGAACAATTTTCAGGGAGTTGACCCCCCTTTCCTCATTTGTGGTACAGGTTGTGTCTTACTTCTACTGCCTGTGCTATTTACTGCTTCCCCATCTCTGACTTCTGTTCACAAAGCAGAATTGCTGAGACCACAAACGCATGCTACCAGGGTCTTTAACATGGTTTCTAGGGATCAACCTTGGAATGCTGTTTGTTCACCAAGTGATTTTACCTATCTCCCTGACCCGTTCTGATATTTAAATAAAAAGTCTAACAAGTTAAAGAGCACATACTACTCTTGTAAAGGACAGGAGTTCAGTTCCCAGCACTCACTTCTGACAGCTCAGAACCTCCCATAACTCTCGCTCCAGGGAGATATCACGCCTGATTTCCATGGACATTTGCACTCATGTAAATGTACCCGTGATACACACACACACACACACACACAAAATCTATTTTAAAAGCCACGACTTCCCCTCTGTAATGAGGTACAAAGAATACGAACATCAACATACATCTGTAACCAGGAAAAAATGGCTCATATAAACACAAGCCAAGTATTGAAACCAGTCCTCAATAATCGCACTTAGATGGCTACAATCAGGCTATATGACAAAGGATGATGAACCTACATAACAAAGCAGACTTGATGAACATTCTGAGTCACCGAGCACATCCACAACTATTCTTGTTAATTCTGTAATCACTTAGTAATCCTTTCTTAGTAGATAGGCAGGCTGGTTCATAAGTTTGTTACAAAGAAAAGTAGACGGTCCTTTGAGAATAAACAGTGAACAAGAAAAAAATAGTGGTAAGACAGAAGACTGATTAAAGTCAGAGAACACAAACACTGACTCTAATAAGGAAAGATGGAAGGTGACAGGCTGTTAATGAGGTGCTGTGAGCTAGCCAAGGCAGCCCATCGCTGACAATCTTCTAGCTCAGAACATGGCGCAGATTATGTACGAAGCATATTCAATTCTCCAGCTTACTTTCACATGGTGCAGATTATGTATGAAGCATATTAAATTCTCCAGCTTACTTTCACCAGAAAGGCTTCTACTAGCTTGCAGCTGTTCCCGGGGGCTGCTAGGTCTCTGTGGAAAGGGGCTGAACACACTAAACACTCTTCAAATTGAATTTCGGATGGTGCCTCAGCTGCATTAATTCTGTGTGTTACTCTGCACCTACTACTTACTCACCCAAATCGGTGCTCCTAAGCTTATAAGGTGCAGGATTTTCCAAACATAGACATTAAGCCACAGTATGTTTAGCTTTATTCAGACCAAAGATGCACCTAGCTCTCAGAGTTAAGGAAAATAAGCATTCATTCCTGTTGATTCTGTAGATTGAGAGAAAAATGGAAATGGATGGCATTAAAGACTTTATATGACAATGTCATCAAGAAATTATGTTCTTCAAGTCCCTAGCATTGATCATTGAAGATAACAAAGAGATGCTAGAATCATTATTAGACCCTAAGAGTTATTAGAATCTCATTAACCGAGTCCAATTACAGACAGAAAGTCAAGCTATTTTAGTTGAGCATTCATACCGATGGAAAAAAATAGAGCCTTCTTAATCACTTTCATTATCAAAACAGACTCCCTGCTGGAGCCTTTTAATTGGAAGTCTACCATTTTACAGGCATTTGCATTTTATCAAACTCTATTGACAGGACCAATAGAAACAGCTTCTAGTTCTGAGCTTCACATCTTCCAACTATGTGAAAGCAGCTGTGGTGATCCACCGAAACAAAAAAGACGGCCAAGACAGGAAGCTGGGCGCCCAGCATTCGAGCATCTGGCTAGAACCTCACCATACTGTGAAGGAGCCTCTCTACAATGTTAAAGGAGGGGGGAAATAAGAGAAGAGAGCAGCAGCACCAAACCTTCGTTATGCATAAGACATCCTGGAAATAATAAGCAAAATCAGAACCAGTGTAGATGAGTATGTGACCATGCATTGTAGAAAGACATCTCTCTCCCCTCATCTTTCTAACATTCACTCTATGTAAACATGACTGTGCAACTGTGTTGTTGCCATGAGCTCTGTTTTGTTATTTATAAAGGCTATAAAAGAACACAGCACTTTACAAACCACAGAACATAGGCACTAGAGCCTGGAGGAACTAAGCCTAAATTAGACAGGGACAGAATGGTAGGGAAACAGGAAAATATCAAGTTGCACCAAATTCATGGCAAGAACAATTCTGGGAGCCAGAAAAAACAGGACTAAATAATATAGTATCTAAGAGAATTCAGAGAACTCACAAGCAACCTGCCTGTAATCTAAGCCATAACTGTCTGGTTACATCTTAGTCTGATGGAATGCTTTGTGATAGAATACTTAGAACTGGGTAATTTGTAAAGACTTGGAATCTGTATGTTTACCTTCAAGCAGGGTTCCAGTGGACTTGATATGTAGAGAAGGCCTCCCCTTTGCTCCCAAGATGGTGCCTTGTTGGTACATCCTCCATGAGGATGCCACACACGTGGAAATCAATGCACTCCACTCTAGTGATCTAAAATCTCCCCCTTAAATACATGGGGGATTAAATTGTCAGCACATAAATTTGGGGGGAAACATTGAGACCACACCAGGCATTAAACACAAATTGTGGTTTTTCTGTCCATATTATACACGTTTATCTAAGGGGAATTAAAATATGAATGGTAAATAATTAACTATCCCAATGCTTATAGATGAAGAAAAGAAGGAAAGAAGACTGATTTAGATATGCTCTTATAATAGGTCTAGAGGAGCTGCAAACCTACTAATTATATAATTCTGCCCACACAAGTAACAGGCCCACAATACTCATCAGCTCAGGAAGTCACTACATCCTTTATCCTTCTTGATGAATGAAAGACTTCATCTTCTAAGACTTCTAGCAAGGAAGAATTTTCACATGTCACAAGAGCTACCAGGAACACTCCCCAGGCTTCATCCACAAAAGCTTTAATTGAAGGATTTAAAGCTTGCTCCTTAATTCAGTACTGTCTACATTTGCCAGAGACTGAGAAAAATGAATAGACAGATGTTGTTAGTATTGAGTTTTACCAATTACAAAGGGCCTAATGTTGCCACACGATTCTATGATATACTGTTATTGCCATGTGGCACAGAGCTTAAGGGACTTTCTCAAAGACACAAGACATGTCTAATGTCAACAGAATACCCAAAATAAATACTTACTTGATAATCTTTGTTCTAACCAATCACAAGCATCAGGCTGACTTTTTAAAAAAAAAAACAAACCACAAAACCATGAAGATCAATATTGAATGTTAAGTAGAAATTCAAGTGCTCTGGGTAATCCCACGATTTCTGAACTCACTGGGTGCTACTTTTCAGACAAACCACTAGAGTAGCCAGCTGATCCTAATAATCTTCCCATAAATTTCTCTTTAGATTCTCGAAGAGCATATTGCCAATTCATTGCAAAAAAGCAGGCTTTAAACTCCACTCATTCATCAACAGTGACACCAGCCTTCTTCTCCATCCAAAGGGGAAACCATGTGAAATAGTTCAGCCCGATTTCCCAGGAACTTTAGGTTCGAATGCCTGGTTTCTGAGCCCTCAGCAATGGGAGTAATTTACCTCGATCGACTTCACTAGTCACTGTGCAATTTAGCTAAGACATTTCCCAAGGGTCTATTAGGAAAGGTTCCAACTTGAAAAACCCACATCTGATCGTACAGACCAGTCCTGGGAACATCATTTGAAACCAACTTACAAATTATTTTTTTCCTCTGATCACAAATCCTTTTGTTATATACATACATGAAAATAAGAAACAAGAAGACAGAATTTCTGAAAATCAACTAACAAAAGCTGAAATATACCAACATCAAAAGAAATGTTGATACCAACCACAACCTGCTCTATGTGTGCCAAGGTTCTACTCCATTTGGTTTTGTTACTGAATCCTCTGCACTCAGCAAACTGAAGGTGGTGACTGGAGCCAAAGGAAACCATTGGCAGCATCTGCAATACAGCAACATCTCAGACCCCGCAAGTGCATGGAGCTTCTCCCAGAGTTAGAATGAAGAGAACTCACAATCACACTATTAAGAGAATCCCAGAAATACACACTATGTAGGAATTGGCAAAAGGAAACAGATTGCTTCTATGGCAAAGGAAACAAAGAACTTCTAAAAATCCAGGAATACAGAAAAAGCCAGCAACTTTAAGATTACCTCCACGAAAACCATAATGTACATGGTACAGAATTGCATGCTAGTCAATTGATAACTATATCATTATCTGAAATCAGATTTAGTAGACCATGACCATGTATCAGTAGGTCTTGATTTATGCTGTTCTAGAATATTGATGTTTTCGAGACAGAATGTAGAGAAAAGTATCTTTGTCACTGCTTAGTAGTGCTGCAAATAAATGAATGATTGATTGATTGAATGAATGAATGAATGAATAAATGAATGAATAAATGAGGTGGTACATTGAATGGTATCCACTTAGGAATTCCACCCCAAAAATTTTAATAAAAAAAGAATATTTGTTAGCAAATGTCAATAAATCAATGAATATTCAGTTTCTACTAATAGAAATAATTGGAAAAACAAATCATGCTTAATTTAAATGACTTGGAATAGATGATTTGGACTCAGCACACATTCATCTACCTTACAGCAGGAGAATTGTCCTGGATTAACATGACAGCATTATATCGCTCTATGACATGACTTTACCAGGTCTGCCACCTGAAATTATTTAGGAGCCAGCCTACACCTAAACGGTAGCAGAGTTGCAAATACTCACAAGAACAGTTCCCATTGCATTCTAAACAAGGGCCCCACAGGCAGCAGGGCCCAGTGCACACCTCCTGTTCTCTGACGCAGGGGCAGGCTAAGATTTCAGAGGGCTTTTTTTTTGTTTGTTTATTTGTTTTTTTAACATTCTTTACATCTATGTGGAATTGGGGTGCGTCCCAGTTTAGCTTCAGGTAGTATTTTTATGGGTTTCAACTGCAGGCAACCAAAATGAGTAGAATGACAGGACAGCGACAGACACCTAGTTTATTTTTTTTAAAAGCAACAGCAATGACTAAACAATGCCATTGAAAGCTTTCCATGGGGCTGATGGAGTGTTGGACATGCTCATCACTTGATAAAGTGCACCAGTTCTCATACTGCAACCAAAGAGTCCTCGTCCTCCCTTCTTCCCCCCTTTCCCCGTTTCCAACCAGCCATACACCCAGAGCAAGAATTCCTTCAAACACATCAACTAAAATAAGACATCAGAAGAGAAACTCCAGAGGCAGATCAGAGAACACAATGTTATAATAGGTCACATTAAAAACAGATTTTCACCCCTAAAATATGTGTTACTAGTCTCAATTTCCTTCTCATAGTAGTTATTTTTATCAAAAAAAAAAAAGTTATTTAATGCTAGGAACCCGAGGATTCATTCCATTCAAATGGGTAATTTTTAAATTTCTTCAATGTTTAATATAAATAATTATTTATATATAATCAATCCATAGGGAAAAAAACTCTCTGAAAAACTCTTCAATTTACAATGAAGTTCTTAACTCAAAAGTTTGAGAAACAATTTTTTCCGTGTATAGTCCTACTAGGGGAACCTCGTCAAGTCTTCATAGGACAGTCACTTATACAGACAACTCTCACAGGAAGTCCTCCAGAAGCATGCTTTTATTTCACTCGACTGTCAGCAAGCACACTTGCTTCACTGTACCCTAGCACATGAACTGTTCAGTCCTACCATATGTTACCTATTTCAGCACAAGCCTAACTGCTCTACAAATAAACTAACTGATCTTTCCTTTTTCGATCACTAAACACTGCATGCTAAATAGATTTACAAATAATTGTTACAATTTTAATAGACATAAATTTAGAATAAGCACTCTATATAATTCAAAGCATAATTAAGATTTCTAAAATGACTGCTATCCTGATGAATGTGAACATCAGGGATGTATGTACATTTGAGGGACAAAGAGAACCTCTGAAAACATTTACAGACATGAAACCAAGCCTGCTGTCAAAGGGAGGGGATCTAGATCTAATCATCCATTTTATTACAACAATTATTATAAATAATTATTATTCCTAAACATCTATACCACAGATTCACAATTTAATTAACTTCTGGTGTACATTTCTTGAGATGACCTAAAACAGCCAGTAATTTGAATAAAATGAAATCAAGGTATAAATTTTTGGAGAATATTATCCAGTTACACCTGCTATACAGAAGACATGCCTTCAAAGAGAAATTGAAGACAAGGTAATGTGAAAAGGCAAGGGCTCTGACCAAATAAAAGTAAAGACCTGCAGGTCATGAAACTAATTTTAACAGCTTTCAAAGAAAGATGGTGGTTACAAATGAAACTAAATGACTAATCAGACTAGATGGAGGCTAGGCTTCGAACCAAGGTGGGATGTAACCAACAGTGGAACTTTCCGGAAAACGTGGGAAAAGATGAGGACTGGTACAGGAGAGCAAAGCTCTTAATATATGTTCATTTCAAAAGGCTCCAACTCTCCAGCTTTTGGCATACTTTCCTATCTGTTTCCCTGTCTTCCGTTCTCAGCTAACAGAGGTGGTAAAATACACCTCCCTGTACTAGAGTTCTGACTTTGTCATCTTCAAGTATAGCTGGCAAAGTGATGGCCATGGACTGACTGCCTTGAATCTTAACCCTTTGGATTGCCATTACAAAAGAATTCACATGTATTTTTCTAAAAAGTGTTGTCTGTCTCAGTCCCCACCCAACAGAGACACTTGCTTAGATTCAGGGATGATTAACTTAGTTGAAGTCCATGAAGCATAATTAGATGCAGGCAAAATATTTAAAGTTTTCCAGAATGCTAATCTTGTATCAGATGGCCAAAATGCTAGAGCTAGGTGGCCTAGAAAACCATATGGAGATATGACAAGAACTGTGTTTCCCAGAAGCCCTAGTTAAGGTATATATGGAGCACAACACACCACTTGAGATCTATTTTTAAACCATGCTATGCTGTTTAAATGTTCCCTAAAATTGTATTATGCTATAAACTGAGACTCTGAAAAACTACAAATTTGATAGGCACACAGTTAGCAATTATAATGTAGATTGCAGTTCAACTTCACCTCCTTGCAATACAAGCAGTCAATATATACATAGACACACAGTCAAGGCTCGATGCCTGAATAAGTGGTGAATGTGTATTTGTTGTTAGAAAAAAATTAACTTAAAGGACTGTTACTAAACTCAAGGAATCCAGTTAAAAAGAGTTCACAAGACTGCGGTGTGTCTCAACTGGTAGCATGCTTGCCTAGCACGCACAAACACCCAGGTTTGATTCCCAGCAGCACAGAGCGTGTGTGATACATACCTATAAACCAAACACTAGGGAAGTGGAGGCAAATCAGAAGTTCAAAGTCATCTTCAGCTACACAGAAAGTTGAGGCCAGTCTGGGATATGTGAGCCATGTAGGTCTTTAAATATTTGCTAAGGAACTTCCCCTAATGATGGGGGGGAAAAAAACCCACAAAACAACAGGATGCCAGGGGCAAACGTAGTGAAAGACTCCTTCTGAGACACTTACCAAGTTATCCACTGACTAACTCATGACTAATTTTTCTATTACTATTGAGGTACATAATGATTGTTCTAGGCAAAAGGAAAGTTCAAAACTGAATGGTATTAACGTCAAACAAAATACTCTCAACTGGATGTGATCAAGCACAAAGATCACTGTATATAGCAAACCAAAAGAAAGGGAATCCTGGGTATTTGCTCTTTAGTCTTATTTCCTAATCAGTAAACATGGACAGCCATCATTAGATTATCAATGTATATATTCAAACACAGATTTAAACTTACGATCCTCTCAATGTCTAAGACCTAGAGATGGAGCCAGTTTCAGACACAACTAGCTTGACCTTCATTCAGCATGTCCCACGTGAAGGCCTTGTGGCTACCTGCAACCCAATGCTTCCAATACAAAACTGTAAGCTTACTTAAAGCAATGTGAGATTTTTTTCTGTGTGTGAGTGAGTGAGTCTGTTTTGTAATACCATTACACAATTCTCAGACATGAACTTCATAGATAATAATGTCATTTCTTCATGTCAAAAGGACATGCCTGCTACTCTATTCCTTTCACATAATAAATAAGTAGGGAAAATTAATGGGACAAATAAATGATTAATGAATCAAGTCACGGAAGCCCAAATCCAAATCCTAAGTGGACTAGGATGACATTTCTAGCCACAGTCCAAGTTGCTAAGGAGGTTCCACAAAGAGTATACCCTGTTCCTTCCTTTAAAACTGCTTATTCCAAGTTCTCATCAATAGATAACTTATCAATTGAAATGTACTCACTAAATTTAACAATAAAAATCAACATGAAAAACTACAAGATCTAATAGCACTGTTTGCTGAAATAGGATTTCAACATCACGGTTAACACATTGCCAGAAATTTATCAGTAAAAAAAATTAAAGAAAGTAATCCTACTTTGTACATACAATCTGTTAAATTTATAAACTAAACCAAATAATTAAACTATCAAAAACTAATGTATCACAGGTAGTATACATGGACCAAGAATGTAAATTCTCTAAGGATGCGGCTATTTTTTCTTACAGCTGACCTTCTAAGGAAACACTCTGAACAGAGTAAAACTTTACTACCAGTATTGTGTAGGACAGGGCCCAGCTGAGAAGGAAATAAAGAAATGAAGCACCAGCATCCTATCAATCCACAGGGCATCTTTGTGAGCTTTAATATCCTCATTTGTCAAATAGCAATACTTACCAACAATGCTGTTTTTTTTTTAATTTTATTTTCTACGTTTTTTTTTTTTATTTACATTCAAAATCATTTCCCCTTTCCCATTTCCTCCCTCCCCGAAAGTCCCATAAGCCCCCTTCCCTCCCTCTTTTCCCCATTCAACCCCCTCCTGTTTCTCTGTCCTGGCGTTCCCCTACATCCAGTCTTTCCAGGACCAGGGGTCTCTCCTTCCATCTTCTTAAAAATCTATTGATATGCGAATTGTGTCTAGGGTATTCTGAGATTCTGGGTTAATATCCCCTTATCAGTGACTGCATACCATGTGTGTTCTTTTGTGATTGGGTTACCTCACTAAGGATGATATATTCAAGTTCTGACCATTTGCCTAGGAATTTCGTGAATTCATTGTTTTTAATTGCAGAGTAGTATTCCATTGTGTAGATATACCACATCTTCTGAATCCATTCCTCCGTTGAGGGACATCTGGGTTCTTTCCAGCTTCTGGCTATTATAAATAAGGCTGCTATGAACATAGTGGAGCATGTGTCCTTATTGCATGCAGGTAAAGCCTCTGGGTATATGCCCAGGAGTGGTATAGCCAGATCCTCCGGGAGTGTCATGCCCAGTTTTCTGAGGAATCGCCAGACTGCTTTCCAGAGTGGTTGTACCAGCTTGCAATTCCACCAGCAGTGGAGGAGTGTTCCTCTTTCTCCACATCCTCGCCAACAACTGCTGTCTCCTGTGTTTTTGATCTTAGCCATTCTGACTGGTGTGAGATGGAATCTCAGGGTTGTTTTGATTTGCATTTCCCTAATGACTAAGGATGATGAACAAAAAGACACTGTCAAAAAACAATGCTGTTTTAAAACTTTGCTGTGTATTTTTAAATGCTCCAGCCATGTACAGCAAGATCGCAAGGTGAACTAGTCTGGTGTCTATGTCACAAGACTGACTTACATTTCTCAAAGAGGAATCGGTGCGATTCAAGGAAAATCAGAATTCGCCTGGGAGTCAGGACTCCCCGAGTGATCATCAACACTTGCCTCATACCTACATTCCAGCATAGCATGAACACTAATGGGAGAAACTTTTCAAAATAAAAAGAAAGCAAATCTTTCTTCTCTCCTAAATAAAATGTAAAAGCAAGGACATAGGAGACATTTCCAGAACCATTTAAGAGAACCATCAACAACTGGACATGGCAGAGGCAGGATACAGCTAGTCTGTCTGTAGAGCAAGTTCCAGTCAAGCCAAGTCTAGCTATTGAGGATCTGTCTCAAAAGCCTACAGTCATTCAAGAGTAACAATGTTCACGACACATATTCAGAATTTACACAGAACTCTACCTAGTATGAAAAAGCTGAGCACTTCATTAAAAAAAAAAAATCAAATGAGTTTGAGAACATGTATTTGATAAGTGATACCTAAATACCCAATAACCTTGTAAACCGTTGCTCTCAACACATTCGTCATTAGGGGATGCAAACTGAAAACAAAATGATATTGTACTAGGAACAGATCAGAATAACAAACATTAAAGACACAAAGATGCTAAATGAGCAACTTTCCAAGACTTCAAATAAGAGAAGTATTTAGCAGTGTTGACCAAGCCAAATACTTCTTAGCCTGTGATCCCAACATACTCTGACAGAAAGAAAGGAAGGCTATAATCAAGAATATATATTAGCATCTCTGCCACAACAGACACAATATCCTACCCTGGAACTAATCTAAACGGCCATGAGGAAATGCACAGATAACCAAGCCAAAGTGTATACAACGGAATACCATACAGGAAAACCACTGATACAAATGAGACTATGTATACATCTCAGGTGTTGTACTGTGTAAAACCTGTCAGAAACAAGGTGCCTATTGTATGATTCTACTTAATGAAGTTCAAGAAATCGGCACAACCAAACAATGAATGTTCTGGGGCACTAAAAGTATTGTATATCTTGATTCGGATGGTAGATATTGCATGCATATACCACTATTCATTGAACTTAATGTTGCTGTATCTTATCCAATGATTGGATGTCGATCTCACAAAAGTTACTTGGGGGGTGGGGGTGGGGAGCTTTTCTAAAGCAGCAAAGATAGGCAGAGCAACACCATTTACATTTAAATGAAGAATAACTTTTATTAGTACTGGGAATAGAATTAGAAATTACTTGAAATTTGTACCACTCTGAAAATACATTATTATCCCTGGCAGCAGCTAAGCAATTCTGCCCCTTAAGACATAAAGAAACTGTACATCTAATTTGTTTGGGAGCAGGTATACAATTGGAGGGAGCTCTTATTCAATGGTGTCATGGATTCCAGCAGAGGACAAGCGTTAAGAATTCCATGGGAACTGGTTGGCGCAGAGGCTGGTGGGAAAAAAGATCCTCAGGCTGTGCAGAAGGTCCAGCAAGAAGCAGAGGCAGAGCGGGTGGGGTCAGGGTGCCGGGTTTAGTTTCTGCATCAGATGAATAAAGGTGGAAGCACACCTTCAATTTACTTTCCACTTTCTGATTTTTTGTTTTGTTTTGTTGTGTTTTGTTTTCGAGACAGGGTTTTTCTGTGTAGCCCTGGCTGACCTGGAACTCATTCTGTAGACCAGGCTGGCCTCGAACTCAGAAATCCTCCTGCCTCTGCCTCCCAAGTGCTGGGATTAAAGGCATGCGCCACCACTGCCTGGCTCACTTTCTGAATTCTTAAATTAGCCCAAATTACCTGCCACCTTGTCTCCTCCTTCTCTGTCCATACACTTTGAAAACCACACACATCATATCTGAGGAGCCTAAACCAATCCCAATGCAGACATCTTAAGGGCAGTAGAGGGAGATAGGAAGGATGGTTAACAGGCAGCAATGCCATCACTGACTGGTGGAAACAGTGCACATTATAGTCCCAGATAAATGATCCATGATGGTGACACCACTGCCTTCTGTGCTGACTGTCAAAGATTTACTTTAAGAAAAGAACAAACAGGCTGGACAGATGACTCAGCAATTAAGAGCAATGGCTGCTCTTCCAGAGGTCCTGGGCTCAATTCCCATCAACCACATGGTTGCTCACAACCATCTATAATGGGCTCTGATGCCCTCTTCTGGTGTGTCTGAAGACAGCACTCGTATACATAAATAAATCTTTAAAAATAAATAAATAAAAACAAACAACAAAACCGTTTTGTTTTAAAATGCAAGAGCCTTAAATTCTTAATTGTCTGCCACTTTAAGTTGGCACAGTTCACATCCCACATCCCAAAGCGAAACATGATGGTGTCACGAGTACCAAGACTTAGCTATATATTGCTGCATCCCCAGAGAAGAAGCCATGGAAATAGAGCCTCTTTTGCTGAAATTATCCCAACATCCATCTAGCCTTCCAGCTTATACAGACGTCTTGAGGCTTATGCTGGGGTCTTTCTCCTGGAGAGCACCTCTCTTGGGTTTACATTATACACAATTCACGAGACACCTCTTTCTTCTTCTCCTGAACTAGTCTCATTTCTCTTGGATGATAAATTGGTTTCACAAGCATAGTTAATCAATTCTAGTCAATTACCCAAGACTCAACTTCCTCAAATTGTCACTTTCACATTTAAGAATGAAAGAATTTGAAATTAAAATACTTCAGATCAAAGGCCAAATACTGGAAATAAAATCCTTCTCCCCAGAGGCCTCACTATCCTCTCAACTAAAGACCAAACTCTACACATATTGAAGACAAAACTCTAGTTGTAATTGGTTTGTAAAAACCGTAAGTTTATCTACTGCCCACTGGCATTTATCAACTCTAACACTTCAAAAGCTGATATTACAGCTCATTTTATTTGAGCTTCATAAATCCCCAGACATGCATAAGTATTTTTCAATTCTAATCCAACTGAATTTCATTTCATTTAAGACAAATGGAAACACTAAACATTGCTTTAAAAAAATTAATAGACTGTTTCCATTACCAGGCCCAGACTACAAGTATTTGGGGAGTAGCACACCCTTGTATTTGTGGATAATACTCCTACATTCATATAGTACTGCAATCCCATTAGCAGCAGGCTTAAATTAATAAAATTGTTTGTCTTGTCAGCTTGTGTTACACGTTGTACAAACTTGTTAGATAATCAGCAGAGGCATGACAATTCATTATCCTACAGGGAACCGCTCTGAAACCAGCAGCTTCCGCTTTCAAATGGAGCTACCAGGTCAAATTAGACTATCATTTCCAGCAGGCTGCTGCACAGATAGAACGCTGCATTCGCCCTGCTGTTCTTCAGCTGCAAAGATTTTAAGTTTCACTGCCAAATGCCAAGTCCCCTATACCCGCCCTACATCAGTGGGACAATATTGTGAGAAGTCTCTCAAGCAGGACAGATTCTGCTTTGTCAAGTATGCAGGGCAGTTAGTCAAAGGGAAAAGACATGGTCAAATTTTACACTGGATTTGGCATCAGCACTCACATCAAACTACCAAATGCCATTTTTTCTAACAAAGAGAAACAGAAAAGAGGAGAAATGAGATTTTCCTGACTGAACTGCCCTTTGGCCCATCTTCAGTCAGATGCCATCATTCTCTAATTGCACAGGGGTAGGAATATTTAGTTGCTACTCCACGGGCTCTGTGCTTCCTATCATGCAAGCAGTGACAGGGAATTAAGTTAGCACGAATCTACTTAGCTATTTCAAGCCAGAGGAAGTAGATGTCAGTTACAATAGATAATTCTTGGCATCATTTACCCAAAATACAAATTGGTGACAGGTGGAAAACCAGAAGTCAAATGTTTCTCTGAATTCTAGAGATCAACCCCTACAATGTGGCTCCAAAACAAAGCATACCTTTACAAATTTCAATGAGCTGGGGGGAAAAAAAATGAAGCTTTCGGAACTATGAGAATGCTAATGAATGTTATACCTGCAGCTTGAATACTATATCCCTTTAGTTTAGCTTCTGTATGCTATGAATACAGGCCCACCAAATCAGTGAATCTTTGCAGGGCAAAAACAATTCTAACTTTTCTTTCCTCATGAAAGTGGATTCAAGACAAAATAAGCTTGGTAAGTGAGTAGTTGGTTGTACTGTTTCAAAACACTGTCTGTGGCACATTAACGACTTTCCCTACACTGTTCGGCTTGGCCATGTGGGTCCAGGAAAAAACTATGCATCCCTACTCTAGTATATGTGAATATCCAGCAAAATCAGGATCAACAGGCTCTTAATTGTCACACACCCCTCTCCACATTCCTAAGGTACTGGAAAACAACCTGGCAGCCTGGATCTCAACATGAACATGGGCTGGGCACAGCTCAGCCTGTCTGTGATGAATATGGAAGTGAAAAGCCACTGGTTGTTACTGCAATACAATAACCCATAAAAATACTGAATAAAAGATATAAGAAATTTGGTCCCAGCAAGGGCACTGATGTTACAGTAAAAAGGCAGCAAAACATCCCAGGAGAGGCAGAAGAAAACAGTTTCTGAAGTATGGTGGCCCACTTGAAGAAAGAAAATATATTCTATTCTTGATGGCCTCTTGAACCTGAGTCTTATTCTCATGCAGGAAGATAACATAGGGGCTGGAAAGATGGCTGAGCAGGTAAAGCTCCTGCTATCAATCCTTCCTTACCTGAGTTCAGCCCCAGACCCACATGGTAAAAGGGGAACTGACCTCCACACATGTGCCAAAATGTGCACGCACACAGACACAGACACACACACACACACTTTCTAAATGTAATTTTAAATTAATATTTCTTAAAAGATAATATGTATAAGTCTGACAAAAATAATTTTCTAGTCTCCTAACAGAAAATACGGTGGCAAAATGACATGCCATACAGTGTGCTCTATTTCATCTGTCTTTGCCTCCTAGTCTGCTAGTAGACTTCTAGTTCCAACTCAGTTCTATTTGATAAGCCATGCTGGGCAAGGTGTGTAAACAAAGTACTGCCTGGGCTCTGAGTGTCCAGAGGCACTCACTCTGGTATTAACTAACGTCGGGAGAAAATCTGATTTTGCGCTTGAAGAACCAAAATTATTACCTCACTGTGATTTAGAACGGTGAAGTATTAAGAAGTAACTACTTCATAGTGATCAATAGTTGCAAGACTTTGTTAGCTGGGCAGGGTTCAAGAGACAGGATATAATAAGAGTTGAAATGTTTATTGGTATAAAAAAACATTATTTGAATCTTTGGAAAGCAAGATACAACCTGTGCTTTCATGAAGACAATAAAGAGCAGAAGGAAATCCCTAAGACTGATCCTGCTCTGGCCTACGGAGGGGGAAGCACACACCCTGGTGATTTTTTCATAAATGAAAAGGCACAGACATGTAGCACCCTAGGGCCCTTCCTGTCCCACCTTTACCCTAGGCCTGTTACTAAACCAGTAAGCATGGAATAGACAAGATTTGATGGAGGAATTAGGAACTGGGCTTTGGGTTACACGGAAATGAGAAAAAGAAGGAATTTTTCATAATTACAAAACCCATTAGGAAAAACATTCAATTTCATTCCAAACACTCCCAACAAACAACATTCGGCTCAGAGAACCTGAGGCTGTGGGAGCTTCCACACTGCCTCTGCCTCTCAGAGCCTGCACATTGTTTCCTATTAGCACTGCACTGCTCAAGTTTCCAGTCAGATCATCTTTCCCAAAACACACACTACTCCAGAAGAATTGAAACCCAGCCTCTTCTGCATCGAACCCTGTCCAGCCACTTGACAGGAAGTCATTATTCAGAAGTAACCACTGGACTTTCAGCACTCTGCACTCTGCAGGGGATGCTATTTGTCCCTAAAAATCCAGGAGTGTGTCAAGATCACTGGGTCAATACCCTGTTTATCTCCACGTTGCCAAAGCACACAAACAGGAGTTCAGGGAAGAGCAGCTGATCGATGCTGGCAGTCACGAGGGAACACTCTTCAGACAGCACAAGAAGGCAGAGAGAGCTAGGTCCAGAAGCCTAGGACCCTCACCAGATCTGAAGGGCGGGTAACACTCAGAATCCAAATGGTCTTTACATTGTTTTAATAGGTTGAAAAAATAAAAGATGGATATTTAGAGAAATTACTTTTTCAATTCAAAATTTCAGGATTGAAGTTAAATTTTTTCTTTGCATGTGTACACAGTTGTTATCTGGGTCATCAGTGGTTTGAGTCACAAAGCAGAGGTGAGTGGCTACAGAGATATAATAGGTCTCAGAACTGAGTATCGGTTCAATAGATACTATTTGGACTTACATGGAGGGGAGGCAGTCCTCCTTACCCTTCACTGTAAGCCTCTCTTCTGCTGACACATAGGAAGCAACATCAAAGCCCAGAGCTGGGCCCTGGAACAAGCAAGGAGACTGTAGAGAGAACAGTATGACGGCAGTAGGGCTGGACGGGCCTGCCTCCCATACAGCTAGGCACACACAAGAATTTACAAGTGCCCAGGAATGGCAGGCGAAAACAAACACTGCAGAACACAAGGGCTTGCTTACCTTCATGCCTATCCTGTCCACACTGCCATGTGCTCATCTTTAATAGAGACGAGAATGGAAGTCACTCATGATTTACAGAGGCCAGAGTGACCAGCACAATTCCTGCTATTCAGTTCTACAGCTATTTGCAAAAACTACATCTTAAATGTTGACAAAAAAGAAAAGCTTAGATTGGAGAGGCCAAAATGCTACATCTAACAACATGGCTGGCTTTTCTGGATTTCTGCCAACTCCCAGCCCCATCGATCAGATATTCACAGAGCAGCAAGTAGAAAGGAAGGGGAGCGGGCAGGCCTTGCACCGGATGCTACTTAGGATTCAGGCAACAGCTGCACACCGGGTAATGCTCCCTGGAGCAGTCAGCTGGGGAGGCGCTGCATCTCATCCTCTAAGAGCTCAGGCTGCAAAACCACACACGCTATTTGGACAGCCAATTGCCCATGACTAGGCCAGTGTCCACAGCGTGCTGAGTAACCAGGGAACGCAATAGGGTCATTTGTTCAGAACAACAATCCTGCAAAACTGCAAGGACTCTGTATTTTTCAAATGCTCCTCTAGTCACAGACTTGCTACAACAAGGCATTGCTCTTAATCACACCAAACCTTACACTTTTACCTAAAACCAAAGGAGGACACTGAAGCCAGTCTAGAATGTCACTAGGCCAAATCGAGACCAGTTCCCCTCTGCCAACTTCCTTTCTCAGTACTATACAAACCTGCCTTGGAAAATCTGGATTCTAACCCCTGCCTCAACTCCTGTATAAAATAAGGGGAAATAGAGGGTAGCATACGAAGCTGGCCACACACAGAGCTGATGAGACGCCAGCTTTCCTGTCTGGCATATAAACAATGCACATCACTATAGCATGAAAGGTTCTATGTACCCTTCCTATGAGGCTCAAATCTGCAAAAAGCCCTCCAGAGAAGCTACTTATGTTTCTTTAGACCCAAAGGTAGCCATTTATACTTGCAGGTCCAGATCTATACTTATGTCTTTGAACAAGAGGGAGAAAATGAATGGGTCTGGGCAACATAGCTTATTATGGAGATCATTGCCAAATACATTTAAAATAGAGTTGTTTGCTTATGATGTTTAGTTTTCTAGTTTAACTTCAAAATCATCAACGAAGTCTTAGTATGCCCTACCTCTCCAGGGCTACTGGTAAACCAAAACCACTCTACCATCCACAAAGAGATACCTGTTACCATTACTAACACAGCCCAAGGAAAGCTAACTCAACTGGAAAGAAACTGGGAAAGAATTTTCTTGAGTGTAGAAAAGAAAAAGTTCTTTTTGAAGAAAGTTGCCAGATGTGGCTTTCTGCCTCTGTCCCTTCACTGTTAAAGTTCTCTAGTCTTCAAACTGAAGATCCACAATTTAGAGTTTCAAAAAAACCTCTGGAAACTCAAAGATTGTCTTATAATACACTTGGCAGTAAAACAGAACTTGACCTGAAACTGTTACAAAACCTCACATGAAGAGATCCAAGTGACTTTTACATCTTTGTCCCATAAATAGGAACATTCATGTCACACTGAAAAAAACACTTTGGTGTTTAATTACAGGGTGGTATTCACAATCTACTGAGGGTACTATGTCATTAAAGCACTACGTATGTACATGACCTTCTCTGTGTGTTTTTGCTGGGTCACATATGTATGTCCATGTCTTTGATTATTCTCCACCTTCTATGTTGAGGCAGGGTTTCTCACTTGAACTGAGAGCTTGCCAATTTTGGTTAGCTGGCCAGCTTGACCAGAGGATCTCCTGATCAACTTCCCAATAGGATTAAAATAAAGGCAGGCCACCAGACCCTCCCAGAATTTCTATGACTCTAAGGATCTGAGTCCAAGTCCTCATGCTTACGCATCAAGTTCTTCATGCATTAAGCTATCCCCACATACCATTAACTTCCCACATACCTTTTCAAAGACCCAAAAACTTCCAAACGTAATCTAAGGATCTGTGACAAGGGATGTGAATCTCTATTACCTGAAACGTCCTCTCACCTGTAGCCCAGTTGTCAAACTGTGCTCATGGGAAACAACACATTGAAAGCATTTCAATTTCTAGCCCAACTTTCAAATATTGCAAGTACTTATTTTATGACCTATCTGCAGGTAAAACCTCTACTGGATTGACCAGAAGCTTTTGTTCACCTTAATCAATTTTTTTGTTGCCACACAAAACATTACTTTGATAAACTGCCCTAATTTTTCATCCTTCTTTTACGATTTCTATTCAAAATTGGTTTGTCCAAATCAACATGCTTGCACCTGACTTTGTGGCTATTCAGTCTACTAAAACAACATTGGCTATCTTTATTCGCCTGACTTCTATCCTCCAGATCAAATATTAAATCTGTATAGACAATTTTGTACCCACTGAATCAAACCCTGACCCTGTCTCAATTTTAGAAAAAAAAAAAAAATCAACAAACCTTACAGGTTTCTTTTCCATGGTTCCAACCATCATTAGTAACACCAAAACTTGGACTGCACAGTGAATGTTCCTAACATAAAACTATGATCACACTGAAGTCCTACGCAAAAACCTTCAATACTTTCTAAGCCAACAAAACAAAGCTAAAACAGAAGGATATTTCATCTCTTTTCGACTTTACCTTAACACTTATCTTCTTTTTAAAAGTGTGTGTGTGTGTGTGTGTGTGTGTGTGTGTGTGTGTGTGTGTGCGAGGAAGGGGAAGGTACACATGAATTCTAGACAGGATGGGGTAGAAGATTTCCTGGAGCTAGAATTACAGGCAATTGTGAATGGTCCAACATATGAGTGCATGGAACTGAACTGAGGTCCTCTGCAAGAACAGCAGGTTCTTGAGACATCTCTCTAGCCCCTATGTTTATCTCCTTAAAACCCAGTTGTATATTGGAATCACCACGGAAGGAACACTGCACATCCCCTTCCTAAGCAGACACTCTCGGTGCTAGGCATTTGGCTTGGCTACTGTTGCTGTTTCTTTGTTTTTAAACTTCTTCCCTAATGAATGGTCACTCATGGATTAGGAGCCTGTGACCGTGAAACCCTTTTCAATATCGGTACCCCACATAACTCACACCTTTTACTCTTTCATCCTCTGGGCTGTTCATATGCCATGTCTTATACTCAACTACCATTCCAACCTACCTTTAGGTTTTCTCCTATCTCCTAACATCTACAGCAATTTCATGCAAAGAAGGCCAATTCATGTCATCCTGCATATACTGAAGTAAAGATTATGATTTCTAATACTTACTTTCCTTCTGAGCTTGATTTTTTTTTCTTTTTATGCTCATTGCTCAATAAATTACTTTCAAGAACAAGCAATTTTTCATCTATTTCTGCTCTCAGCAGATCCTTAGCTCAGTTCTTAACACACATTTATTCTCTGCCCCACATCAGAGGGTTAACTCACTTCTAGCTACAAATTCAGACAAAAGACTCCCAGCACATATCTGGCTGATGTGGTTCTGATCAAAAACACAAGAGTGGGCATGTTTGGGGTGACAGCTCCAAGCATATAATTTTTTATATAATTTTGGCTCAACCAAAGCAAAGATACAGAGATCTAATATGAGCCCATGCATTTTGGTCAGTACTATGAAATCAAAAGGCAGAAACAGGCCAGGAGGAAGACATGAGGCAGGGACCAGGGAGCATCACAGGCACAGGTGGGAGTACCACATCCATTCTAACATCAATGCCCTGTTTTCCTGCACGTGGTTTTCAATCAGGCCCTAACATGGTCACTGTTGATCTGGGCACTTTTGATCAAATGTGTGAGGAACACAGGAAAGGCTGAGATGCTTACTGGCACAAAGTAGTAAAAGACACTAAGAAACGGGTAAGAAAGGGTAACAATAACCACAAATGGGCCAATCATCACTTTACAGAATATATGAATTCAATAATGACCCAAAACTCTTTTTCTCCTATGTCGCTAGTCCACAATTCTTCTGGAACATGGGCAAGAATTGACATAGGCTACCTTACAGTTTGAGTCCTTTCTTCATACACAAAAGCTATTTCTAGCCAGGTGTGGTGGCACACACACTTTTAATCTCAGCACTTCAGAAGCAGAGGCAGGAAGATCTTTGTGAGTTCAAGGCCAGCCTGGTCTACAGAGTGAGTTCTAGGATGGCTAGGGTGGTTATACAGACAATCCTGTCTTGAAAAAAATAAAAATTAAAAAACAACATCTATGCACACATATATATTAAAATATATATATACACATACACACACATATATATATATTCAACAATACACACACACATTTATTTGAACAGTCAATAGGTAACATACAAGCACTTTGAAGAAAGTGGCCAGCTTGGAAAACTACCCTGCAAATCACATTTTTCTTCAATTCTATGTATTTCACATCCAAACAACAGCCTTTATGCATGCAATCAAATTATCTACATGGTTCCTCAATGCCAAGACAGTCACATGGCATCTATACAATTCTTCCAATAAGTTAAAAATATAATAACGGAATTTAAAACATATATAGATTAACAAAGAAATACACAAAATCTGCCTCAAATAATGCTCAACACAACTAGACACTATACTAGCTGACTACTAAAAATTGTTAAAACTGAATGCTAACAGCTTTGCCTAGCCACACACACAACTCTCAAATATAAGTTCAAAATGTCTAGTCACCACTATGGACTAGAAGGGACAAGATACTAGGCATCAAAATAAGTCACAAATCCAAGGTATAAATAGGCATTTTTGTTCTATGAAGGCATCAACATTTGACCTAAGACGCCACCATACTGAAATGATGAATGATCACAAGGAGAAAGGAATTAGAAAAAAAGGCCAGCCACATAAACCAGTCTGAAATAGCTCCCAGTGAAATAAGTTCAGAAAATTGGGGAGGAAGGAAGAGACTAACTCTACTAGCAGGGTTCCTGTTTCCATTCTTGCTTTCCATCTCTCGTGCCCTCCTCTGATGAGTCTGTGACATTACAAACAGATTTCTCATTTAAGCATTCATTGGCTCCTGCTATTCGCTTCCATCTCAAAGCATAATTCCTGGAGTTTGAGGTACAACAACTGTTGTTATGGAAATGCATGTCAGACCACATGGGCCAGGGCTCAAAAAGCTGGTATAGCAGTCAAGAAAGACTGAAGGAAATCCTTAACCTTGTTTCTGTAAAAGAATTAAATTATGAACTCAGTCTACTTCTGAGAAACCCTGATATGGTAAAGTTACACTCCTTTTTAAAGGTACTTTTAAAAATTATAGCACATAATAATGGCGGGCAGAGTCTGTGTTATAAAACCAAGAAAAGGGGCATTCTAGGGACGGTTAATTCTGCATCATGATCATCCCCTTCAGGCATGCCGCACTGTTCCCTCACAGGTGCTGATAGGTAATGCACAACACTCACACACAGGTGTGTGCACAAGCACAGCCTCCTCAGCAAATAAAAGTGCTGAGCATAGAAATGCCTTAAAGCTGATACCCCGTGCAAAAGACCAAAGAGCAACCAAAGACCCCTAAGCATGCTACCATTCCCTCAACTGCTGGCATCTCTAAATGGCCCGGGCCACAGAAAACTATTACTGCCAGTCAGCTCTGGTAATCAAACTATACAAGTTATCAGGAGCTTCGAGCATGCTCTAAGATCTTGAATATTCAGTGATGAGGAGATAATATCCTTGTGGGCAACTCTGTGGGTAGCCCTGACAAGGAAAACAGGAAGTATGTATTAATCATAACCTTACAGTCGTCTTCCCCTTGTCCTAACAAGATGTCTGCCTTCGTGGGTAACAGTGGGCTACAGCAAACAACTCGGGGCAGATTCTGGTAGCCCAAGTATCAGAATTCTGAAAGTAAGACACAGCAGTATCCTTAAGGCTGCCTACATTAAAAAGACAACACTACGCAATTAGCCCACCCTTTCCCCAAACCATCACTCAGTCAAGTACTGCTTCCCAAATTCCTTCCTGCTTGCTAAGGTGCTCAAAAACTAACAGTATCTGTCATTGTTGGACAGTTTACAGTCCTTGGACTAAACCCTTCCTCACTATCAGCAGATTAGGAAAGAAACTCCAGTTCTGGGGTCCTGGAATGTGCAAGGTAAGACCATGCACATGAGACAGTGGAGAAGTCAGCTGCTGCTACAAGTGCAGGCATCTTAAGAAACATGCTCCAAGCAGCCCCCAGAGCACTGGGTACACATGTGCCTTTATAAGTGGACAGTGTCAGCCGGGCGGTGGTGGCGCACGCCTTTAATCCCAGCACTTGGGAGGCAGAGGCAGGTGGCTTTCTGAGTTCGAGGCCAGCCTGGTCTACAGAGTGAGTTCCAGGATAGCCAGGGCTACACAGAGAAACCCTGTCTCGAAAAACCAAAATAATAATAATAATAATAATAATAATAATAATAATAATAAGTGGACAGTGTCTGCACACCAAACTCTCAACATTATTTGTTTCACACTTCTACAAACTCATTTCCTTTTCCACACCTGTGCTTCTGAATTTAGGGCAAGAGAACAAGATGAAAGATTACCATCTGACAATGGACTTTAGCAAGACCATTACTTTCTTGAAAACAAAAAAGGGAGAAAAGATGACTGCATTCAGGTGATTACTTTGAGAGAAAGCATAGGGCACCAAGAGAAAATGAGCGCATCATCAAGTAATAATGGCCCAGTTCAAAACGATTCTTGTATCAAACAGGTCAAAAAGCTGCAGAAATAAGTGCCCAATCGTGCAAGGGTGTTTAACTTCATGCCCATTGTACACACAAAGTTAAGGCCTAAGCAGCACACCATGAAAACAGACTATCTTAGCAAGTATTTTATCATGAAGCATAATGGTATTTTAAAAGTCACGATGGACATTCACAAGAAATATTCATAAGCAACCTGTGTATTTAAGTTTACCTTAAAAAAGACAAGATGAATGAAAATGTGGAAGAAATACCAAAGAACAGGAACCTGAATACACTTAGCACACCTTCATAATCTATTAATTATAAATATAGATCTTTCCTAAATCAATGTTAATTGCAAAGGGAATATTCATGATCACTGCTAAATAAACAGATGTTTGACTAAACTTACAGCTTAATCACCATCATGAAAGATACATTATAATCTATCATTAAAAATCACCACATACAAACTTTATTTTAAAAAGGTTTCTACAGTAACTCTAGGTTCTTTATTACTCATTTAAAAATATTTGTGTCTATATGCAATTTATATGCTAGTTGCTAAGAGACAGGTGCAAGGCATGTAAAATTAAACGGGACTTCAGCAACAGGTAAGACTCCTCCACCAAAACTACCAAGATTGCCTTGCCTAATTTCATTAAGAAAACAACTCAAACCTAAAATATGCATCAGCTGTGGAATAATCCAAAAATGGCAGGCATACAAGGTCCAAGTCAAAGATATTCCCCTTAAAAACAAGCAAGCAAATTGTGTATGTCTAGAGCTAGACCTATAAAGCATGGACTTTTGACTAAGGAAACCAAGGTGACCTGCAAATTGTAACATTCCTTTAAGGCTTGCCAAGTAAATAAAACAATCTCAGGAAATTCCTGAAATTTACAAGTCTCATGAGCTTTCTCAAGATCATTTAAGTAATAGCAACTTCTGGAAAGACAAGACTCTATAAGCAGGTGAGCCACCTACCTCTAAATCATGGAATTATTTCCAGTGTTGTACCTCAAGCTTACTTTACCATCACTGGCACCTTCAGGCTTAAGGCAACTAAGCTCTTTAAAATGAAGTTCCAGTGCATTTTACAGAAGCAGTATTCAGAAAACAAAGGTTATACATATGACAGTGAGGGCAGAGGAGGCAATAGAAGGACAGAGAGGGTGCTGACCTTTAAATGTGCTACCAAAAGGACAGAGTCTATTTTGCTAGAAAGTAAAGGCATCACCTTCCTCCTTGGCATCAGAGAAGTGGCAGTAAATGCTTGGTGACATTCAGCAAAATGACAGGAGCTGCCTGAGGAGTGGACTCCACAAACATCTAGGTAAAAATGAACATCTCAAGGGAGAACACCTGCATACTCTTAGGTTTAAAGCACAAACACAGCCAGTGACTAACACAGGCAATTTTGCTGATTTGAAAATGTTCCTACTATACTGGTTATGACAAAGAGTTTTAAAATAAGGAAACAAATCAATGAACCAAAGGAAAAAAAATGGATGAACAAGAGAAACAACCATGAATATCACAAGAGTCCAAGAGATGAGACAAAGCAAAAGTTATTTCTCCTTTGATTCAAATGCCACTGGATCCTGTCTCTCTCTCAGCAGGTTACCACACACTGCTTTATTACCTTGTACTCAAGTAGCTATTATCTGACTGTAAACTTCTGACAACAGTCTGTACCCTGAACACCTGTGATCCATGCCACCCTAGCACAACATACTGTTCAGAGCACCCAATGGAACAGGATTAAACACCTCTAAAACCCCTAGGATCCCTCAGTGTAGCACTTCTATATAAGAAAACATCCATGCTGTTCGCCACACTCCTTTCACACATCCTAATGACGATGCAATACTGAGACAGAAATGTACAAAACCTAGATTAAGAGGGGGAAAAAAAAAAGACTGGCAGGTGTGGTAAATCCCAACATTTAGGAGGAGTACAAGGTGATCTCTGTGAGTTCAAGGTCAGCCCGGTCTACACAAAGCTCCAAGAATACATAGAGAGACCCTGTCCACTGGCTGTGGAATAATTCCTCTTCTAAGAAGTCCTCCATCTGGGCAGTTTTAGAACAAGAAAGACTCTCTGAGCTACTATCCCTAGTGACCCTCAGAGAAAGTGGCAGTTCCAGAAGCTCAAAGCTGTTAAAAATGACACTAATTCTGCCCTTTGGTGACATGTCAATGGAGAATGAGAAATACCCTTTAATTTGATTCAATTTAAACATCAGCCAAGACACATCTTGGTGGCACATGCTGTCCTCTGGTCTTCTTGATTCTATCTGGGATGGGTCCAGCTTTCATGCCCACTAGCCCTGAAGTTATAGCATCTTTCATCTAGTACTACCCACTCTCAGTCACCAGCTGCCAATCAACTGGACCTCTTCACGAAATAGAAAGAAGTCCTCAAAGGGCTGACATACTGGCTTGGAAAGGTGGTGAATCTGACTGCTCAGGTTATCAAAAGGGCATTCCAGATACTTGTCCAAACTAACACAACAAGGAAGCATGAACACTGAGAACAACATAACTTCAGGGCATTAGACTCAATAAGGAGGAAACCTTTCACTTTTTTAGGGAAACACTACGGGGATTATTAATGGGCATTCAAAGAAGTCTGTATTACTCTAAGACAAATAAGCAAACAGTGTTGTGCCATTTATTAAAAGCAAAGTTTAGGAAGTGAAGAAGTCTATCTCCCTCCCTGACTAGGTTTGGGGAGGGAGGAACAGCAAAAGTATTTAAAGCTTCTTCAATGATTTTAGTTAACATTTTAAATAAAGCAGCAGCACATAAAGGACAAAGTGCGAAAGGATGTGTGTGTGTGTGGGGGGGGGGGAGGTCTTGTGAAAGTGTCATCAAACTAACAAACAAGCAAAAAATCTAAAAAACTAAAACCCAAAAGCCCTTCACTACTTAAATCCTTTTCCTTTCTCCCTGTTCTTGTTTCATGGTACTATGAAGCTGGGGATCAAACTCCAGGCCTTGTGCATGCTAAGCAACTGTTTTTACACTGAGCATCCTCTACATAGCTTTTACTTCTTGAGAAAGGACAATGAGTTCAGTATGAAACGCCCACATAAATATCCACGCTCACTGCATGTGTCCTCCAGAGAGGACTAAAGCTTCCCAGACAAGTTCCACAGTCAGGACGCATTCTGATGTTTAAGGTCCACAGTCAGGACGCATTCTGATGTTTAAGGTCCACAGTCAGGACGCATTCTGATGTTTAAGGCAACTACTGGCCCCAACTATAGGACAGAAAGAGAAGTCGGAATGAGTTCTCTCCTCCTTCCAGGGAGAAAGATAATAACTGCTTCATAAGAGAAGAGCTTTCCAGAAGGGAAACACTTAAGTTTATCACTGAAGAAATGAGTGGCTGTGACACCTTTATTAAAGAACAAGTGAAAACTCCCCTCAGTGTTAAACAATAGGATTTCTTCATACCGCTTTTAAGGTGGACTAATAATATTTGCAGCGGTGAAATTTTATTTGGGTAAAATACCATCATTCTCAGTCATCCACCCCCACCCAGGACTTTGCCCATTGGGTCTCCAATGATGCTAGAAACACCCAAAACATGCAAAAAGAATGGGTTTCAGCCATTGGTGCACATCAGAAACCTTCTTCTGAGCCCTGAGGAAAATGCAGAAGAAAAACAAAAGGAAAAGCTATCTGTTCCCTACCCCTGGGAACTCTGAGTCAGGAGACCTGGGGCAGAGCTCATCAGGTGGTTATGATGTGCAGTCAGAACCTGCACATCGAAGCATCCAAAATGAGCATGCGGACTGTGCCGTGGTGTTACCCTGGCAGGCCCTGGAGCAGACGATAATCGGTTCCATTCTCTGATCTGCAGATGAGCTACTGTGTATCACAGCCTAATTTAGTGGCGTTGAGATGCTGATGAGTTCATGGCTTTGTTTCTCATTAGTGTTTTATTGCAAATTTTGTGTCCTTTTTATTCCATGCTAGAGCAGAAAGTACATGCTTAAAAAATACCCAACTACTTACTAAAGAAAGTATCTTTTATCCATCCAACAAATGCTTGATGAGGAAGGGAAATAGTCCCCACTGCTACACACATACACACATACAGAGGTAGGCACACTTCTACGAGAAACAAGAAGTCAGTTATTCTTAGTGCAAGAGAGATTACAGAAACCAGTTTTTCTCCAAACCTTAGAGCCAGGCCTGAGATGTGCCTTTGCATCCGCCAGGAGGAGGTGTGGCTGTTTTGTCCTAGGAAATAAAAAGGGAGACCAGCACTGTGCCTATGTCCTAGCTCTCCAACCCTCATCTTACGGTCGTCCTGCCATCACGGCCTAAAGACTTAGGCCAAATGACCTGGTCTCTACTTCCAGATCAATTTCTCAAGAGACCATCTCATCAGCAACTGCCTGATTTTTGTGCCCAGACAGAGGCAAGTACTTCAGCATGCCTGAAGCATCTTGGCCAGCAAGTTAACTCAGGTGAGACACTCAAAAACCACACAAGAAAGAGGCTCCCAATGCAAGAGGGCCAAGTCCAGTTCCACAGTAGTGCTTTTATTTCTGCAACTCTAGTGATTGCTCCTGCTGGTCCTCACTCACTAGTCTGCCCTACACCCTCCAGGAGTAACACTGCTCCTGGGTGGAGCATGTAGATTGGATTTATTTCCATATATCCAGAGGCTTTCTTGAAGCCAAGAAAGTGCCAAGCAGGCCCTTGAGGATGCAGGCCATGGGAGGCCAGATGGTTATCACAGAAGAAATCATGGCGTCTGTCTGGGGCTCAGAAACCACCCATCACCAGGGAGAAGCAAGTTATTAAAAAAGACAATAAAATAAATAAATCAGCCTTCAGGGTTCACATAAATATTTCCCTAATCGGTAAAAGGGCAGTAAAGGGAATACAGAAAGAGTGCCTAACATTTAATGGGTATTAGGTAAAATATTATACTTCCAAAAGTTACTCAAGTGTGGCAGGGAGTCTGTGAGCTAAAATTACTTTTCCAAGCGACCAAGATACTAATTTCTTCTTCAGAACTACAGAGAAAGGGCCATACAAATGTCAAAATACCACTAAATGGAGTTCCAGCCCTGAGCTTCTCTTCCTGAAACTGCCAACACATTAACAGCACAAGGCTCTGTTCTTCTCATCAGAACAGAACTGGAGAAAAGCAATATTGCTCCAAGCTACACACCTATGTGCAAAGTAAAGTACCTCCACTCATGCAGTCGGCAGGGTCACCCTTCCAAAGCCCTCTCCCAGCTCCTACAGCTTTCAGGAAAACAGGAGGCAAGAAAGTCTATGAGAGGCAGGAATTTGGGGTGGAGGGTCCTCTATAGTAAAGCAGTGTCTGGCAACTCCATCCTTATCCCACCATCTTCACCGTTCTCTGCTAGTTTTATGTTCAATGACATGATGATCATCTCGAGGGAAAAAAAGGTAAAACAAAAAAACCAAAAGCTAGACCCAAAGTGTAAAAACAAACTACTAAATAGATACAACAGGCCCTCCCCTGATGCGGCTGGCCTTTGTCCAGATAAAGGGCTGAGCCTGCACTCAGAGTAGGCACTTGGAATAAGCATCGTACTAGTCCTTCCTAAACCAGGAGGGGAAGACACCACTGTGCTAGGTTGAATATGCTTGGCCCAGGGAGTGACACTATAAGGAGGTGTGTCCTTGTTAGAGGAAGTATGTCACAGGGATAGGCTTTGGGCCCCTCCTCCTAGCTGCCTAGAGACAATCTTCTCCTGTTTGCCTTCTGCACTAGAACTCTCAGCTCCTTCTGCACCATGCCTGCCTACATGTTGCCATGTTCCCACCTTGACAATAATGGACTGAACCTCTGAACCTATAAACCAGCCCCAATTACATGCTGGCTTTTGTTAGAGTTGCCTTGGTCATGGTGTCTGGTCTCAGCAGTAAAACCCTAACAAAAACAGCCACCCACAGTAAATCCTGACCCTTGAGAAGAGGCAAATAAAATAATCTGAGACAAGAAGGCAAATTTGAATGTGAATGTCATAGAAGGTCTGGGAGTACCTTCTAATTATGAACACAGGTGGTTAAGTATACAGTGTTACCAAGACTTCTGGGGGAATTATTCTCAGGTGCTCATCATATTCCCAAGCATCCAACCAGCAAAATTTGTCCCTGGTACAAAGACCACCAAACCGGAGCCCGTTCTTACTCACAGCTGACTTTAAGTTGTGATGGGCATGGAGCCTTCACCAATGTCAGACAGCGCTGCCTATAAATCCCCCATCACTTCTTGAGCTTAAACAAGACTCTGTGGACAGTGTTCAAGTCTCATAGAGACACAGAAGGACTGTGCAGAGCCCTCGTGTGTTACATTCCCATCCCTGAGAAGCAAAATCCTCCTAAAGACAGAGGTGAGACATAGTCATTTAAACTAGCAGCTGTGGTTGTAATTACTTTGTTGGTCACAAGCGCTTTTATATGTTAATTAAATATAATTGCTTCACAGACCTGTATGTAGGGTTACAGTTTTATCCCAATGGGATGCAATTTCATAATCTGCAGTATAATTGTGTAAACACAAGTGGGCTGAGACACTGCAAGCACAAGAGCATTCCCATGCCAGGGTCACTGCGTCTCCCAGCAGTGGCAGCAGGAGAAAGCGGCGGAACCCAGGAGTAGATATGCCAGTCTCCACTACCCTTTATTTCAATAAGCAGCAAGTCTAGCTGTTGGGGGAAGGGGCCTGGATCCCAGCCTGCTTCTAAATAACACAACAGATAAGGAATTAGGTGATTAGAGAGTGTCCTGCCAGCGGGACTAAATATCAGCTCCTCAGGGAGCATGTCTGCATGGCAATGCTGTACAGTGTGCTCCGCTCAGTCTGCCAGGGGCCACCTCTGATCTGAGGGAACCTGATGCTCAGCCTTTCTACTTCAAGGCACATTTTCATTTTAAGTGTAAAGATATAATCATTAAAATTGGAGATAATTTATATCTCCAAAAATAGGTGACAACTGGTTAAATAAATTATGGTACATCCATATTATTAAAAACTACATAACCATTAAAAATTCTGTTTTAGAAAATTATTTAAAAGGCCAGGGGAAATGTTCTGTTACAAAACATGAATAGAGACACCAGTGAAAGGCCATGAGATATTAACAGTGGTGATAATTTCCTCTGGGCTATAAGATTTAAGTGATTTATATTTGCTTCTTTAAATTTTTCCCAAAATTTATAAATGAATATTTTACATTCATAATCAGGGACAAGTCTGTAAAGCAGAGAATGGTGTGAAGATGAAAGCAGAGCTGTAGGCCTCATATCTCAACCTGGTTAGCCTGTAAAACTAAAGAGTGGAGATGAGACGGGAGCTGCCCAGAAGCAGGTACCCCAGAGCAGAGAAACCTCTCCACAAGTGACTCATAAAACCGAGACTACTGAAAAGCTGGATGCGCAGGGCTGACCTCATTACTACTACCAAACACACCTCACGTGAAGACAAGATGATTGAACAGAGCGGCTAGGGCCCATGTTCCGGCACTTGTCAGCACGCTTGGGGGGTCTTGTGTTCAATCCCCAGTGCCATTTAAAAAGGAGGGGGGGTAATAGAGTTCCCCTTCTCTCCACAGTTAAACACTTGAATATTCAAATTAACTTTCTTTTTATGTAAACTATGGTATCTTCAAAAGCTGGTTATAGGAAATATTCTGATTGTACAAAAGCATTTTGAAAAAAGAAACTATGTACAGATTAACAATGAAAAACAGCTTCTACTTTGAGAAAATGGAAGCACATTGACTATAAAAGGTTCCACTCAGCACTGAGGAAGAGAGCCACTAACCCACCAAATCCACGTTCACATGACACACGGGAAGGCAGGTAAAACCAGGCTGACTGACTTAATAAAAAAGGGACAACAGAATCCATCCAATCCTGCTTCCTCATTAGTCTAACTAAATGGCTGTGATTCAACAAATCCAGGGCTTCAAACCCTGCCTGGGATAGTTAGGGTTGCCACAGGCTTCTTCAGTATCTTGAGGCCTCTTTTTTTCAGATTCAACAAATAAAAACTTGCTCCTTAAGAAAGAGAATGCCCTTGGCCCATCCAAATATGCTAGTCTTTCGGACAGCTGGAATTAACATCATAAATAAACACACCCAAGACTTTAGATAGCATCTTTAGAGTTGACTTCACATGTCAGTCAGTGGCTATTACATTTCTTTACCTCTAGCTATAAGTAGGAGCTGAACGAGCCCTGAACAGCCTGAGCAGACCTCTGGTAAACCTTCACACCGAACGCGCTTTCCTCACCCCCAGTGCTAAGACAATGGCACCCACACGACACAGTCTTGTGCACTAGCACAATTCAGAAGGTACTTGAGGCTTTGCTGGACTGTGGCCTGAAAACTGACTTCTCCATATGTGCCGTGAAGCACCTGCATTTTCTTCCATCTACATAAGAGCTATTTTTTGCACATACCAGAGCCAAGCATATTCTTTAACTTGTTCCTTCTTCCAGGTCTTACTAGTTCAGCTGACAGAATCACATGAGATGCAAATCCCAGTCATCAGGGGGCAGCCCTTCATAAACTTTTTCTTCTCTTTCCCTGAAGTGAAACTGACCCTGAAAAAATACTAGTCCCACCTAATCAATTCTAATAGTGAGCTATAAAACCCAAAGAGACAGTCTTCCCTTGTTCCCTGGCAAACCCTCCTGCCCCTCCTGTTGTTGCCTTAACTGACACCTCAGGGTACATTCTAAGCTAAGAGCTCCATGTCTGGTTAGCACTTGGCTCTGTGACCTTGGGGATATAGTAGTGCTCTTACAGGAAACTACTTCTAAATCCAGCTCAAAAAAGAAAACCAGCATTGTCAGAAACCAAACTCCTGAGAGACAGCTTTGGTAAGCGCCCACTCTTCAACTACTAGAGTAAACAATCTAGAGCTGGAATTCTCAAGCTCATGTCTAGCAGTTGAGAAAAATGAACATTTCGAGCCCCAGTCACAGAGATTTTAACACAAGGAGTTCATAACTGACACCTTAAGAGGAAGGGATCTGGTCTCTTTTCAAAAAGAAAAGCTCAGGTGGAGGTCACTGTGAGAACCAACAGGGCACAGAGCTGTGGAAGGGAGGCAGGCAGAAGCAGTCAGTGGCCGACCCTGAATCACCGCAGCTCTACTGTTCAGTCAAAACATATGGCACCAGCAGAGATCCACTTAGTCTTTGTCCTCAGAGCAGTCCTGGGTAAGACTAGGCTTGCAGCTCATTTGCAGCAAATAAGAAGCAGTAATGATGGGATGCCATATTTGCGGTGAATCTAACATTAGCAATCAAATGATTTCCCTGTAGAACTCTGCACAGGGGACCCCTCAGAAGTATACACATGGGCATCAGTCTCCTAGCAGGGAAGGGGAACAGAGGTAAAAGAGATATGGCAAGGTCATAGAACAGCCAGAAACAGAAACACCAAAAACCCTAATCCCCAGGTTCAGAATATAAGTTCAGGGCCACCAAGACTAAAAGATTCCTCAGTATCCAAAGATTGGCTCTCTGGGACAAACTAACAAAAAAATCTCTCTCTCTCTCTCTCTCTCTCTCTCTCTCTCTCTCTCTCTCTCTCTCTCTCTCTCTCTGACACACACACACCCCTGCGTGTGGTGGGGAGGAAGGAATGGAGGGGGTAGGTTATTTGAATGCTCATTTGTTTAAGAAATAATGGCAAGTACTTATGAAGTCCTAGATTTGACTCTTTGATCAGAAAAATCAGTTCAGGTTGAATATAGGAGCATGGTTTTCCCCAAAAATTTTCCAACGCACAACTGTTTGAATCCAAGGAATGGGAACATTGAGTACAGAAATCCAACTGTACACACACATATGAATGGGAGGGTCAACACTGTGCCCTTAGAATGCTATGGCCTCTGTGTGTCATATTGCATGTAAAATTAGTTAGACTAGCCCATAGCAATCAAACAACAGATCTGAGATGAACTTGTCGTAGAGGGAGAAAAGGAGAAACAGAAACATTAGTAATGAAGACCATACAACAGGGAAGAAAGAAAGATGTAAGATGGTAATCAGAGAAGAAGCCAGGAATAGACTATCATCCCAGGATTTGAGAGGTCAGGAAAGAAAAGAAAAGAAAAGAAACCAAAGAAACTAAGTCTATGTATCTATCAAGAGAAGAGGAACCTGCTGAAGGCTTGCTACCTCACACAAGCATCAATGAGGTGAAACTTACCTTTTCTAACAACTATAGTTTTGAAATCTCCTACTACTAGTACCAAATACCAAGTTTGAAGGCTGATATCAAAACAGTTTATGTGAGCTGGGTGTGGTAGCACATGCCTTTTACCCAGGCACTCAGGAGGCAGAGGGAGGTGCATCTACTTAGCAAGTTCTAGGACAGCTAGAACTATACAGTAAGACCCTATCTCAAAAATAAAACTACAACAAAAAACAGTTAAAATGAGGACCAGTCTACCTCACTATTTACAAGTAAGACTCCAGCTTTGACAAGTCTCCTTAAACCTGTATCTATAAATAAAAGCCAGAGAATACGCCAATGAAAGCATCAACTGATTTAAATTCCAGAAGCGGGACACTAGTCTTGCTTAAACTGTACAAATGTAGTTTGTAAAATACAAGATGGCATTAAAGAAACAGTTTACTTGTTGTTGCTCAAGAAAACTAGAAGGCGGTTTTGTTGTTGCCCCTTTCTGAGGTAGTGAATTCATGTTCAAAAAGCTGCTCTCTCTGGCTGAACCACAGCAAGGCACCTAAATGAGAGGCAATTTAACAATGCTAGGAATTCACGACAGGCTCGTGTTGCATCGAAAAACACGCCAAGGTTTTAAGAGCGACACGATACACAAGCAGCTCTCTGCAAGACTCACTTGACAGGCGAAAGAGCAACCACGCTGCCTACACTATGTTCACTACCAGCGACTCTTCATTTCAAATCCAAGGTGTCATCTCTTATTTCTTGTAGGAGAAGCCATTCTGGGATAGAGAACATTGAGTGGAGATGGAAGAACCTAATAGGGGGAAGGATCCAAATAAAATGCAAAAAGCAATGCGTCAGGCGGCAGGAGCACAGCCATGAGCACACCTGCAGGTTACGTTTACTAAACCAGTGCTCTGAGAGCAGAGGTGATGAAAAAGAACAGGACAGGAGTCTGCCAGAGAGCGTCTGCTTACGTGAGCTCGTGGGAGCAGATCTGTAACACAGACAGACAGGACGGGATGAAACACTACCATTCCAGGCCGCGGAACACATTTCTTGCTAGGTGATGTGGTAAGAAATGAAAGGCTGCAGGGTTTTAATGCACTGAGTTTTACATGTCAGTTTCCTTCGACAGTATCAGACTAATTTCTATTCTCTCGGATTGAGAAATCTCCTTACAAGAGGAACTGCCTTCCTCTATGTGCTGTTCTTTACTCAGAGGAGCAGACATCTCCCATAGCTCTGCTATTTCTGGATTCAGGCAGCCCAAAACTAACTAACTTCACCTGCAGATAAAAATGCCTGAGCTAAAGGAATCAGTTACTCTTCCTCAGAAGAAGAGGACTGGAGTAGGGAAGGCAGGCAGAGTGAGGCTAAAAGCTTTTAGAGGGAGGAGGTGGCGCTCAGAGCAATCTGCCAGGCAAGCCAAAGTTGTGCTCTGACAGAAAGGCTCCAAGGTAGCTCAGGCGGCAGAAAGGAACTCAGACAGTTTCCTAGGAAAGTGCTGAGCTTAACATACGCTGGAAGGGACTAGCAAAGTGCTACCAGAACTTCTTCCCTTTTTATAAGGAGTTAGAAGTGAATAAAATAAGGTTCTTTGAGTGATGTGAACTCCCCCTCCTTTTAAAGTGCTAACTGGGCTAATAATCTGAATATCCCAACAGTCAGACCAGCAATGACACTGTCTGCAATCTGCCATGTGGAACCCAATGAGCTCTTTCCCATTGGCTGCAGTAAAAGGTAAAGAAGCTTCAATAAGGGCACCCAGTAAAGTCTGCACCCCAACTCATAGGGCCTGGGCCTCAAGACCAAGCCTGAAGGAACAGAAGGCTGACAAGGGAGCCCTGGGCAGCCACACACCACCAATCCCTTACAAAGTTCCACCTACAGCTCCTGCACACCAGTCATCTAAAACTAGCCATCCAGCTGGAGAAGCAGATGCTAAGCAGGCTTCATATGAATAAGGAGGAGGCTTTCTCCTAATTGCAGCCCACCTTACAAAAGGCAGCCACCCAAGGAAAGAGTCTGGCCCTCCTGGTCATCAAGAAAATATCCTACTGGTGGACAAATGGCAGAATCACAGTTAAAGGTCAATGTACTCTGCCAATCTGCAGCCGAAGACTATGAGCAGGAGCTGCGACGGCAACTGAGAATTTAAGCACCTTACATAACTGAGTACCAAGTACATGCTTGGTGGTTAGCCTGCAACAGACTTGAAGAAATGAGGAATCTACTTGACCCAGAAAATCAAACTGCATAGACAGAAAAGAAGAAAACAAGCAAGTGTGCAGAAACTAGAAATTATAACCATCTAATGTGTAGGTTTCCCAGAATCTGCACTGACAGAAGCAGGAACTGAAGGCCAGTGTGGAGCAGAAATCCTATCACATGCCCCTACATCACGTGCTGCTGCTGCTGCTGCTCAGCCTTACCGAGGGCTACACAGCAAAACGAGGACAAACTGACTGCAAGCAGAGAAATGACAAAGTAAAGAACATGCAGTTTCTAGAATGTCTTCACAACTAAACTGAACAGAGGCCTGGCTGTAAAGCAGCCCTACACCAAGGTTGACATAAGTAAGACACTGAGCTGGGCAAAGGTATCTGTAACCCCAACTAGCCACACGGTACATAAGAGTAGGTGGATTAAGGACTATAAAATGTGAATGCCCTATAAAATGACTGCAGATTTTCAAAGAAAGGCTTAAATGAAAAGTGACCCCAAAAATATGCCTAACCAATAGGCCTGTCAATTGCTGGGGAAAAAAGCAAGCATCTGTGTCCTTCAGCTTCCCTTTCTAAGTCGCAGTGCTGAAAACAGTGGGGGGAAAGCACTGCCGCTCCCTCCACAATCCATCATTCCATCCACGGTCCACCTGCTGACACACACACACACCTCCCTCTCTCTCTCTCTCTCTCTCTCTCTCACACACACACACACACACACACACACACTCACTCTCGCACACTCTCTCATACAGTCTCTCACATATACACTCTCACACACACACACACATTCACTCACTCACTCTCACACACACAAACCTAAAATTATAAACATCTCGTTAATAAAAATAATTTCTCAGAACCACAGAGCCAATAATATATGAGGAACTTAAATGTTTGGTTTCTAAACAGAACAAAAATTCTCCCAGCCCAAAGCTAATTAGCCCACCAAGGAATGAAGCCTACAGCTCTGGCCTGAAAAACTGCAAAGCACTGGATGGCTGCACTAAACTTGCCTTGAATATAAATGTTACATTTAAAAAAAAAAAGTAATTTATCTAAACACAGTGTAGGTAGTTCTGCAATCAGCACCTCATAAATAAAGAGAGAAAGATGACGGGAAAAGCTCTCTAATTGATTTTAAAATTAGTTCCAGCAAAGAAATAATCTGACAACCAACAAGGTCGACAACAGAAGGGGGGAAAAAAATAGCCCTAAGTAAAAAGTATACCTAAAGACATCGATGAATCAACATACCCGAGAGGAAGACATTTGGAAAATCCCGAGTAAGAACAGAGGTGTTAAAAGACAGAGTGAAATAGGAACTGATCTTCAAAGACACTTAAAATCCTGAAATTAACCCCGTTGGGTGGACTGAACTCAAGCTACACTGTGCTAATGTAATGTATATTAGGGGGAGCCATACAGGAAGAGGCAGGGATGGTCAAGCAATAGCAGAAGCTAGGCTAAAACAGACTGGGGAAATGAAGTAGCTGCCAACATCTAATCCAGGTGTGAACTACCCGGCAAAACCAAGCAAGGCAATTAGGAGAAAACAGGAAAGCAAAGACTCCCTCCTGGGATTTACCAATCCAGTACAGGTGCCCCAGCTGAAAAGAACTTTCAGAGGCGTCCAGAGATTAACATAGGATTTAGAGTGGGCAAAATGAAGCCTGCTCAAAAGCAATCTATGGAATTAATTCTTATGCCTCAACAGACATGATTTAAACATTTGATAATTGTCTACTATGTTCATAGTACTCTCTACAAGATTCTGAAAGGTGAGATAAAGATGAGAAATGCCATTCCTGCCCTCGGCGGTGTTTAGACTTCACAGAGGAAAAGCAGGCATGCACATAAACAGATATCATACTGAAGAGAAGGACAGGCCTGTGTGTACAGAAGTCTCTGACCTAACGGGATTCTTAAGAATCTGAGCAAGACAGAGGGCTACCCTCGGCACAGAGGGCACATAAAGAGGTCAGAGAACAGTAAATGATGGTACTGCCAACTCCAGAAACAACAGAGAATTACTATAGCTCGGCGGGACTGAGAATTGGGAAGAAACATGAACACACAGCATGAGCAAGATTTAGATAAGTTGAAAATGTTACAACTGTGTGATAGTGATGATTAAAGGAACAGAGAAGAGAGAGATGGGCTGAAAAAGGTAAATGCACAAGGTTCAGGGGATTAACCACCAAGTCCCACCAGGAGGTTGTTAAAATCCCACAAAGTATGATTTGAAAGAAAGAGGCAAGGGGATATCTGGCTCAAGGAATGGAAGGAAACTATAATTTGTAAGACAGAGAAGAAAGAAACCAAATGCAACAAGACAGGCACATGCTGTCTTTTCTGGCTTAAAATATACCGACAAAGATCAGTGGAGTGTCCATTTTAGGAAACTGCTCTCTGTCCAGATACTCAATGTCTTGACCTCATCACAAGGAGTCAGGCTTGCCCACCAGTGACCTCTCCAGTCGAGAAGCAGATCACAGCAATGATTTAAGTGATGGCACCTAGATATTAATCTCAGAAAACAGAACATACCCATTTTGGAATCTTAAATAGGTGAGCTAAGACCCACCCATCATTTCCTACTAGTAATTTTTTTCAGCCTTCAATAAAGGAAGTTTCAAGTGTTCATCTCAAAAATGCCCAGATCAAACAATTTAGAACTGGGTACAGAATGCCTCTGCCAGCGCTCTGACATGTTCGGTGTCTTTTGATCACACTGCCGCAGTCCCCAAATCTCTCCATTGGAAACGGGTGGAATGCTATATCCATTTCAAAGAGCTTTTGCTTGTCTCCAAGGTCCTTAATGCCAAGCTGGAGTCCCTCTCTAATTTGCTGTTTGCCTTATGCTCCAAGTTACAAGCCTGAGATCACAGTCACTGGGTTTATTGGTTTGCCCCTACTTTGCTTGGGGACTCCAACCCCATGGCTTTCTCTTGGTGTGCATCTGAGTGGCCACATGGTTTGCCTGCGGATCCAGAGGAACCAGTCATCTTTCTTTCAAAAGTCAAAACTAGAGGGAATGGGCTGAGAACCACTTGTAATTGTATCTAAATGGCAATGCACACCAGGGTCCCACACAAACAGATGGGAGTTATCAGAACCTGAATCAGCCTTGCCTCTGGAAAAAGCCTTTGAGATTCCCAGGGCATCCTTAATAATGTACTTACCTGCAGTTCCTCTCTACCAACTGCCTGCCCAAGAGTCCCAGGTGGCACAGACCTGGGAGAGACACCCAAAGGAAAAGCAGCAGCAAGGGCACAAGATTAGAAAGACCCTTCACTGTCCAGGCCTGACAGGCCCTGATGAGAAGGAATCTTTGTGGTGAGCTCACAGGAAGAAGCTCAAGGGCGGGGAATGGAAACGAACAGATAGCAGTGTGCTACCAGCTTCTACCCTTGGGTTTCCACTTTTTCCTGAGTATCAAGTCAGAGATAGAGTCCAAGGGTGCGGGAGAGGGGGAGAGGGGGAGAGGGGGAGAGGGAGAGAGGGAGGGAGGGAGGGAGGGAGGGAGGGAGGGCGGGCTAGTGAGAGCCAGACAAACTGCACAAAAGAACCAGAGAAAAGGCTCTGCAACCGAAAGCAAACTTAATCCACAAAGCACCTGGGGGCTGGGCAAACACTGTACCAGTTTTTGAGCTCCATCTCTCTGTGCCAACAACTACAATAGCATTCCAAGAGCAGACTTCATGGGGGAATAAGTCAGCCCCTTCACTGGGTGCCTGAGGGCTGTTTCCTTTGTCATTAACACTCCAAGTGTAACACAAAGCCTATGGAAGCTCTGGGCTATGAAGCACTAGGCTTTCCAGTTTCAGATCAAAGCCAAGATCTCCCTGGGAAGCCCTAAGATTGCACAATGTACTATCTCCTTCAAGGCAGCAGCTCAGAAAAGCCAGAGCCTTTCCCTAAGACTTATTTCTTTATGGCAAACAACTGGATAAAGCAAGCTCTGCCTTTAGAGAAACCCCAATGCCTGTGCAGGTTCACAAGAGTATCACATGTAAGTTCTAAACAGGCTTTCAGCCTAAAGGAGTGCATAGCTCCTAAGCACAGACACTAGATTCACCCTGAGCAATCACAATCCAGAAGCAAGACCAACACGGCCAGTCATACAGAACCAAATGCTTCTGAGGGACACTCACGCACTTAATCCTCCCACCACAATAGCCACCGCAGATCACGATCCAATCAGAACACGGGATCTGCCTGGCAATCCAGGAAAGCCCTAGGAGAAAAAAAAAAGTTGCTCTGGTAAGTGTTTTAAATGCTTCCTCTAGCTCCAATTAGAAAATAACCAGAGCGGGAGGGAGAAAGTACAGTTAGCTTTGGGCAAAACCTTGTTTTCCTATAAAATTTAAGAGATGGTGCCAAAAAGAAAAAAAAAAGGAAAAAATCCAATTTTTCCTATTATACCACCCTGACCCCACCCCACCACAGGGCTCCCACCCCCATACCCCACTGCCCTGCTATTTCTGTATGTCCAGAAGATTTGTTTAACTAATGATAGACTACTAAAACTTCTAGGGACAGAGGAAAGGGAACAGCGAAGTGAATGTGCCACACACTTTTCTAAAAGGCATCATCATTGGGCCCTCATCTGGAGCTCAGGCCACACCATGGCAGGATCGATCACTCCAAGGCCATCTGCTTGCCCATCACACTGCTCATACTCAAGACTTCTTCTCCTGTTATCCATCCTCCAGCTCCTGAATCTGCATCCTCTCCCACATGGTCTTTTGCTTAGAGAGTGCTCATAACATAAGCAATTGGATTATACCTTTCTCCATTTCCAAGCCACTGACCCTCAAGAAAGTAGCTGGTAATTAGACAAAAGGTAATTTCCCAACTGTACGCCTGAAGGCCCTGTCCAATCCATCTACCACATACCTTTATCCCCAAACAATCCTCAAGCATTTAGTGTTTCTGAAACCACAAGGCCACTCCCCATCTCCCAAAAATACACCATCTTTTCCTCGGAGATTCTACCAGTTCTTGTTCTAACTAGGGCAGGAACATATTCTTGTGCAAGCTGCATCTTACACAAGGGCAGCTAGCCAAAGGGACAAAGACAGAAGAGGAGCTGAAATTCAGCTTCCATTCTGTATGCCAAAGCACCAACTGACCTGAGGCTCTCTAGGGGAAAGGACATCCCTTTTCTAATTTGCACTAAGATACCAAATGAACTAGCACAGGTACTAACCCTCAATAATAGCTCTACCTTGAATATTTTTTTAAGTTAAAAAACAAAACAACAACGAACTATTGTTTTCTTCTTTATATAGTCCTGACACCAACTGTCCAGGAATTCTCTATTTAGATCAGACTGGCCTCAAACACACAGAGATCCACCTGCCTCTGCCTCTGAGGGGATTAAAGGTGTGTGCCACCACCCCTGCTTCTACCTTGAATACTCTGGGCTTCTTAGTATGTCGGCTTTAACATCTATATAAATTACAGCACCATTGGGAACTGGAGACATGTTTTCTTCCTATACCCATATTGTAAATCTTTGTAAACTTCAGAATAAATGTTGAAGAGAATCTCATGCTCTTTGTAAGAGCTCGGGGGAATTCTTTTGAGGAGGAAGGCAAATCCTCTGAATCCTCCAGGACTCAGAGGGACTGCTGGGGGAACAGCTATAGTTCTCATTTGCCAGTCTCCCCAGGTATTTGGTCAATTAAAGATTATCAAAAGAAAACCCACAATTATTCCTAATAGATTAGTTTTGTACAAATGTAAATTACTTTCATATCTTGTAAGTCAAATCACTGACATAATAATTCTTAACTTTAAACATATCTTTCTCCTTTGCTTAAAATTCAAGACAAAACCTAAAGTATAGCATAAACTCTTGACCTCTGACCCTTGCTTACTGACCATCCCTCTTGTTTTCATACCCTAGCACCTAGCTACCCGCTCTCCTTTTCATAAGGCCCTCATTTCGTATCCTGAAATGTTCACAGGACATATACATGTCCCGGTCCTGCCTGTGATTTCCTGTCATCCAGGTGACAAACCACTCACACACTATTCTCAGGGGCTGTCCACTCTCTGGTTCCCCCAAACTCACCTGATTCTTGTCCTCAATGTTTTAAATGTCATTTCCTCAAAGACACTCTCAGACTATACATTCTTCCTAAACTTTAAACTTTTTGTAGCAGTGGAATTATTTATGTGCTTCTACTAAGCTTCAAAGTTCGTGAGAAGGTTTCACGCCCCAGAACAGTACCAAGAAGCAACTAAACACTGATGGTGACGAACCCATCCATCTCAGCTTCTCCAGCTGTGCTGTCCATAAAAATAAACAACAACAATCAACAGCGGCCCATCAGCCACTATTCTCACAGAGACACTTAAACCTTGAATGCTGCTAGAAAGAAGTGTCATGGGTATAAGTGTAAAACGAAGCCTTAGTTGGGGAGGAGGAGAGTCTATTTCATTAATGTTTTAGTATTCATTAAATGTTGATGGAATATTTTTGTATATGTTTTAACAAATATATGAACTAATATATTTTGCTTACTCCTCATCCTTGAATATAAGTGTATTCTTATTTCTTAGGGAAGTACCAGAACAGCGACCACACCTGAGTCCTGCAGAGTGCCCTCCACCATCAAGCTGGCGCGCGTGAGAGTGTGTGAGTGTGTGTGTGTGTCTGCGATTTATCACTAATCTCTAATGGGATCCCTTCCTATATTCTTTCAGAGGAATTTAATGATCAAATGATGACAATCAGTCCTCATTTCTCTCAAAAGCCATATGTAGACGACTATTATAGCTAAGCCTTACTTAGAACTTTCTTAAAATGGAGTAAGATCTCAGAAGTGAAGAGAAAAGGAAGGGAGTTGGGCAGAAGAAAAGAAAAAGGTAATTTATTTTGGTAGGAAACAAGACACAGTATTATCAGAATCCAACCTGAGCTAGGAAAACAATAAACAAAGTCAACAACTGCCCATTAGCCACTAAGCTAAGAGAAAAGCATCTTTCAACAACTAAGGAGCTCTAAAAGCACCTAGAAAAAAAAAGTCCTCAGTAGATTAGTTTATTCTTCAGAAAAGCTATTATTCTACCTAATCTCAACATGCCCCATCCCCTAAAACCTGCTTAAAATCCAGACACATAGTCTACATTAACATAATGCTTTGGCTAATGATGCAGACATAAAAATTAACATTCAAGAATTTCAGAGTTGTGGTTGCTGTGGGAACCTTAATTCCAACTCTAGGGCACAGATGCAGAATCGTGGACTACTCCCAATCCTGATCAAATTGGAGATGTATATTTACTCTGTGCAATGAGGCACAGTCACAGTTACTGAGACAACCTCATTTTGGCATTTCTAAGCTTTCATGCATTTAAAATTTCAACCTTACCACAATACTGTTTGCTGCATTAAATTGCCTCCTCTACAAAGAAAAGAGAGCAAATGAACTGATTGGCCAGACAATGAAATCGCCCATCCTGTAAACTTATGCGTGATCTGATTCAAAAGATAATCATGATATTTTGATTTTACTCTTACAGGCTGTCTATAAACTCCCTCACAAATGGGAACAGGGTTTGAATCTCAGCTTGTAAATGCACTATAACATGAGTGTGCACAAAACAATGGAAGAGCAAACTTCACATCTTTAAAACCACGAATGAGGTAAATTAGAAAGTAGATAATCCACAACACTAACTTCAACAATGATATTTAATTTATACAAACTGCCCCTGTGGCACTAGCTCTCACCAAGGGCCTAATTCTATAAGCAGTCAACATAATCACCTAAGTTATACCAGAAGGAAATAAGAGGATCAAGAGAGATGGCCTTAAAAGCAAGCTATAACCAAGCCCAAGATAATCTCAATTCTTATCCCTACCAACAAATAACCACAGAATCTACCCACAAACTACCTAACTGCACACTGAAGGCCAACTCTTGTTGCAGTTTCATACAAAGCATAATTATATAGAAATGACATGCACTTATTCAGTCCAAAGACTTGGCAAATAGTATAAAACAATATAGTTAGCAGTGATAAAAGATGAGTAGGTGACTCCAGAGAACATACGCAAAGATTCATTTTACCTAGAACAAAAACAGAAGGAATTACCAAACCAAAATGACCATCCAAAACAGGCCCTTTACTATGTAAGTAAAATACAGAATGTCTCCATCTTATCCTCTCAGAAATAAAAGATCTTGAAATAAACTTCGCCCGCCATCTCCCAGATCCCATCCCTAACTGTTCTCCAGCTCCCTGGGGGAGGAATGTCCAAGTATAACTATTTGAAATGGACCAAAGCAGGGGCTAAGGTTTTGGCTGCAAATAAAAAGGCGTAATACTTGGAGAATGTCAAAGGCTTATCCTTTCACAGACTGATATCATATATAACTATTCTGGCTTCTTCTCTAGTTTTACAGATGTGCAAATGCTTTCTGAGTGATTTCAATAAGAATGGCCCTCATAGGTTTATGTATTTGAACACCTGGTCCTCAGTTGGTGGCACTGTTTTGGAGAGATCTAGGAGATGCCATGCCAGAAGCATGTCACTGGGTATGGACTTTGACACTTCAAAGCCTCATGGCCTATGTGTGTGTTCCTATCTCCCATACAACCTGTGTGTGTGCAGTTCAAGAGGTTAGCTCTGAGTAGCACTCAGTTCCCACTGCCACTGCGGCTTACTGCCATGGTTTCCCACCAACAGACTCCCGTCCCTCTAAACCATACAGCAAAGAACCCCTGCCTTCTCCAAGCTGTCTCAGTCATGGTGTTTTAAATCTCAATAGTAGAAAAGTCACCAGTACACTTCCTGTTCTCACCTGTATGTTGTCTCCCTCCAGCCTTGGTGGCCGAATACTTGACAGGTGAATGGTCTTGTAGTCTCCAGAATTCAGTTTCACAACAATGGCATCAGCATTCAGAACCTGCATTACCTATAAGGAAGAAGGCAACAATGTTTGAACTGGCTTCCGTAGTCCTCACCACACAGCAAAGAGCCAGGTTCATCACAGTCAGACATCAAAGTGAGATAGGTAGCCATCTGTAATAGACTCAATACTGTCCTCCTACCAACAAAGGCAGAGAAAATACACAATAATACTCAATTCCCAAACTGTATAATGATCTCTCCATAAAACAAAAGCTGCTTCAAAGATGATCGGTCTTTATCTCTTGTGGTTAACTAGCAGGTTAAAAGACTAGAAATCGCCGGGCGGTGGTGGCGCACACCTTTAATCCCAGCACTTGGGAGGCAGAGGCAGGAGGATTTCTGAGTTTGAGGCCAGCCTGGTCTACAAAGTGAGTTCCAGGACAGCCAGGGCTACACAGAGAAACCCTGTCTCGAAAAACCAAAAAAAAAAAAAAAGACTAGAAATCAGAGCCAGAAGCAAAGGTGCGTACCTGCAGTCTAAGCCCTCAAAAGGCAGAGGCAAGAGGACCACTGAGCTTAAGGCTGGTGGGGGCTGTAGTGTAAGTTCCAAAATGAGATCTCCAGGCCTAGACAGTAAAAACCCTGCTTAAATAAGAATAATAACATTAAAAACCAACACGCTAAATCCAATTTGTACTGGGATTTTTCTGGATGCAAGTTTAAAACTACAAATCAAAATCCCAACTCAATGACTCTAGTGAAAGAGACATACATGGGTTGGACAAGAAAAGGGTACCACTCTCAGTACATAAGAAAGAACCTCAATGAGATGCCCCAATAGAAAGCAGAAAAATCAAAGATACGTAAAGGACAAAAAGAACTGTCATCTCAGCTCAGGGAAGAAGCTGCTTAGCCATTAATCTCACAGGCAGAAATATTAAATTGCCAAAATATTATCTCAGCTACTCTACAAGCTATCTTTTTAGAAAGCTACTATGGACGTCTGGTTTTGGAAACCAAAAATCATTACCATAGCACCCCACTCTCAGCTGAAATGATTCACTCCCAGGCTGGGATACAAGGATATCTATTTGAAGGACACCAGCACAAATAAGCCTCTGTGAAGGTTAGAGCATCCCACCAGTGTATACAGAGTCAACTGCCATTCACACTGGGACAGTGCCACACCATGGCTATGACCAGAACCCAAAATACAGCCAGCAGTCAACAATTCACCCAATTATATCCAGACCCTGGTATTTCAAGGCTGTTTTGGGATTTTTCATTTTCTTCCTTCTTTGCAAGCATTACAAAGAAGTAGGTGACTACAAAATATGGTCACCATCCACTCGATCTGCAGAGTGAAAATCAGACTCTTCTATGCGTCAACCAGGCCCCCATCAAGAACCTCTGAGTGGCTGAACTACAGGGTCAGCTGCCACAAGGGAGGGAAGACTGACAACATTTCTCTCCTCTTTTAGGAGAAACAAAAGCACCTAGACTGTCTGTTCCCATGACAGATGACACACTGGGAAGTGTCTTAAAGGAGGCCTATTTCTTAGGAGGGCTAAAATTCTTCAGCAAAGAATACACTCATTTTTTTTGTAGACCCATCAAAAAACATCTATTCTCCACCTTTACAAAGAACCAGCCAATCACATACCAAAAAGAATAAAGAATGCTCTAAGGAACAATCTTAAGAATGAGCAAACAGCCGAACCAAGTTAGAAAATATGCACGACAGAAAGTGGCAGTAGCTCAGCACACCAAACAGAAAGAAAGAAACAGATGCCAATTAGAACCCAGCTGTGAGTGCTTGGAAGGCTGTAGCTGGCAGACGGAAAGGTTTGGGTTTGACCACTGTGAGTAATGGAAGCAGCACTGAGAAAAGGCCACAGCTAATGAAGGTTCTAACCAGACCAAAGGAAATTAGGAATTGTTATTTTACTACTATACATTTAAGACTAACCTGAAACTCTGAAAGAAGCAAAAGTCAGTGTCAAGTGACCATAATCATTTTCCTATGTCCTTATGACAGATCTGAGTCAAGAGACTTAAACCCTAAACGCAGAGTCAGAACCAAAAATGTTCCTGGACAGAGAAACTGGAAGATCAGAGGTAATAAAAATATATAATATGAGGTCCAACTAGGGTTAGGGATGGTTATCAGACTGAGTAGTATCTAAAGGTACCAATACCCTCCAAATCCAAGAGCTTTCTATATTAATCAAAAACAAGACAAAAACACGTAAGGTACTTACTGTCTAGAACATGCAACCAAAAATACAGATTCAGTTACAGAAACTAAAAGAAAGAGCTTATGTCTGTTACCATCTAGACATATTAATGCCAAGAAGAACTCATATCAATAAAATATCTTCCCAAAGCTATCAACAGTGGACAACAGACCCAAAAAGAAAAGGCCCCATGACTATGTCTCAATTCTTCAAAATTCTGCGTTTGTGTGAAAGGAAGACAGGTGACAGTCATCTGAGGGATGCGGGCTTCATGACATGTCTTATTTATGACGTGTGCTAGTCTATCATTCTAACTGCAAACAAAGAGAAGAAAAAATTCCTCTAAGCAATACCAGCAAAACAGTTCCTATAGCCACTCAATAATTCTTTCAAAAGGATAATACCCAAAGGAAAATAAGACAATCTTCAGTCATCTCAAATGCACACATCTCACAATATTTCGAAAATCTTACTCTTGGACAGATCTATACTTACTCTCAAACTCAAATTAACTCTTATTAAATTGTCAGTTGCCAAAAAACATACAGAACTTCCTTATCCTTACATCAAGGCATGAAAAATATCTTGACAGTACTGGCTTGTGAGCATGCTCAGAGAGCAAGGACACCAGGGAAAGTATCACAGTGTCACACCTTCCCCCCATCTCAGAATGTGAGGATCTAAGCATTCCCTCTGACAAGGTTGGTGTTCGTCACCCCTTATAACATGTTAGTGACAGCAGCAAATGGATTCTTGAAGCTTAAATTTCAGGCCACAGCAGCAGACTCTCTGCTTGGCATATCCCTGATTAGCAACCTCCTCTTCAGAGCTGTGCACTCAGACGCTGCCAAGGGATGCAAGGCTTAGCTTTCGGAGGGAGGGAAGGAGGGAAGAAAGGAAGTGTGTGCCTGTGTGTAGGGGAGACCTAGTCCTCTGTAAACTGTGTCATTACTGCCCAGCAAACCGCAATTGCTTACAGAGACCTGGAAGAAGCGATAACCTACTGGTCATAGACACACACTGCTGTAGGTAAAATACAGAGTGGGGCCTATCCAGAGCCTGCTCATCACCCTCAGTTAGAGACCACACTTGAACAGCTGTATTTCTCAGGGAGCTTTTCATCAGGAGAACTGAAGTCTGCTCCCTCTGCTCGTTTTCACTATAAGCTACAGATCTCTAACCACACCATCCCCATGCAGACACACCAAGAGATCACCCAAGGCTCAGGAGCAGAAATCTATAAGGAACATGTCACCATCTGGACTCAAGATTACACACACTAAATCCAATTCCTTCCGCATCACTTGAAGTCTAGTTGCAAAGGGAAAAATGTTTTCATGATGGTAAGATATAGGCTAAAGGCTACCACATGTCAAGAGGACTCCTGAGCTGCCATAGTGACGATCTGCACAGGCCCCTCCAAGGCTCACTGTGAGTCCAGGGGATGTTCTATTTGGCTCCTTAGAGCCCTGCAACATGCATCAGTTGATGCATGCTTACAACCACCTTCTGAGCTACAGACACCCTCTAATAGCACCACAGATACATCCTACAACAACTATAATACTATTACCAATCTTGGTACAGAAAGAGGCAGAGAGCCCATCAACCCAAACAGGGCTTCTACAGGATGACCAAGGATGGCTCTTTGATGAGACCATCAGAAATGAAATCCATGCTGTTCACCTCACTGCTATCTGACATCTGACCTTTCTACTGCACTTAGGATTATGAACTATGCCTAGTCCCCACAGTCCATCAGAAAAGTACAAATGCAAGCTTGTTTTAAAAAAAACATTAATAATCATAGCAATATCCTGGTATAAACAAATACTATCAGAGATAACTAAGAGGCACATCAGACAAAATTTCTATGGGTAACATCCTACAAAATACCTCACAACTCCTCAAAACAATCAAGGTCACAAGGAAAACAAGGACAGTCTGAGATGCTGTAAGGAGGTAAAAATAAGCAAATATAATGAGAAAGAAAAAAGATATTACTTTACCTAAATAAAGTAATGACTTTAGTTAATACCAGCATATCCATATTGGTTCATTAATTTTAACAAATGCACCACGCTCACATGAAATACCAAAGGACATTAGGGTGGCAATGGACTCTCATCATTAACTGTTCTAGAACCATCCTAAGAATACTCCTAAATCTCTTCTAATTCACATCTGCAAAGTGGACTGCTAATGAAATCTTCCAAACAAGTCTTAGCCTATCCGCAGTGCAGTGGAGGTTAACATTCTGGCCAAACTGTCCCAGCACTTCCTCATCACCATGCAGGTCCCTCTTTGATTAAGCTCAGGTGAGTAACACAGTTTTCATTTGTTTGTGTTTTGCCATCTCTGAATGACTATATGGAACTATATTGGCCAGTCTTAAAGTTTTATAAAAAGCCACTTGCATTCAGCATAAATCTAGAAATTAAGCAGAAAAACAAATAAAAGGCATACAAATTTTAGGAGAATAATAAAATTAAACTGCTCGTAAGACATATATGAGGAAAACTCCACGATTCCACAAATATTATTAAAACAAACTAATGAATTAATAAAGTAGTGTAATATAAAAATCAGTAATTTCTATACACTAATAAAACATCTGAATTTTATCCCCAGTAGCAAGCATTACAAACAACAAAATGTTTAGGAATAACCAAGGAAGTAAAAATGTATAGAATGCAAACTATAACACACTGCTGAGGGAGCTTGAGAGGCGGCTCAGTAGGCAAAGCGCCTCCTGGGCAAGCATGAGGGTCTCAGCTGAGCTCACTCTGCCCTTACAACACCCATGGGAAAAGGCGAGGGAGACAGCACACGCCTCCAATCCCAGCACTGAAGAGGCAGGAACTTTGTAGCTAGCCATTTTACCTAACTATTGACCTTCACAGACACTGCACACACTTACCATATACACAGATAAAACTGTTAGACAAAAGATAAATGGAAACGAATCCATGATTATGAATAAGATCTAATATTGCTAATGTCAATACTATTTTTGCTGGAATGTTTGTTGGTTTAATTTTTGTCAATTTGTAAATTTAATACAATTCTATCAAAATCTCAAAGTAATTACTTTTGCTTTCTTTAAAAATGCAATGTTTCACACATTTACAGGTAATGTGTGTACACAGGCTTTGTGTGATACAAATTGATACTGTTGTAAACTTGACAAAATCTAAAGCCAACCCGGAGATGAGGCCCTGAGCATGCCTGTGAGGCACTCTCTTAGGTGGGTTAACTGAAGTGGGAAGAGCACAAGCCAGATCCACCATCATCAACACCTCCACTAGCACACATCACCACCTCCATCTGGCCCCAGCCAGAATGAAACGATGAGTAGGTGCTGGGCACTGGAATGCAGGCATTCGGTGTTACCCTGTTCTGATTGTGGATACAATAAACTCTTCCCTCAGGCTCCTCTACTACAACTCCCCTGCCATGATGGGCTGTAAGCTAAATAAGCCTCCTGTTAGTTGCTTTTAGTCAGTTTTACACTACAGCAAGAGGAAAGAAAAGCTAGGAGAGAAATCAGTAGCAGATGTGGGGTGTTGCTGTGACAAACCTGTGTGGTTCTTAGGCCACTGGAAATACTTTGTGACTAGAATGTGGGCGAGTTTGGTAGTCCAAGTTAGAAGAGCCAATGCACACGGGAAGTACTCGCTCACTGTCTTCAGCCTTGGCGGGGTATTTCACCATAGTTTCCAGAAAGAGAGTAAGATAACAAGCCCACTGGTCTTGTCCATGGTTTATTGTATGTACTAGTTAAATGAGCACCCACAGCAGTCTGACAGGTTGTTTATCGGTTCTGGCCTTACAGAAATAGAAAAACATGTTAAAAAAAATTCACTTTGGATCTCCAAGGATCGCCAAATAGGCAAAGTAACAAAACTGGACAGTTCATGTTTCCTCATCTCACAAGTTACCACAAAGCTACAATAATAGAAACCGTATCATACTGTCATAAAGACTTACAATTCAGACCAGCGGAAAAGGGCAAAAATGAACCTTTGCATTTGTGGACAAATGGCCGTGGACAAGGATGGGGATTCAGCAGGTGGGGAAATGCAGTCTACAGCAGACAATACAGAAAGCTAGAGGCATGAACAACCGAGCTGGAGCCTCAGTACCACACTAAAGACAGACTCAAACTGGATCCGTGACGTAAATATGAAACCTTGAGTATCTCAACAGAAATCACAGGGCAAAAACATCGCTGTTTTGCATTTGGCAATGATCTATTGGTGATAAAACCAAAGACAAACATAATAATGAAAATAGCAAAATTAGATTGTGCACCAAAGTACAACTAATAGTAAAAGGCAGTCCACAAAATGTAAGATGGCATTTCTAAATCATGTATCTGACAAAGACTTAATGCCCAGAATATTTGCAAAATTCCTATAATTTAACAACAAAATCAAGCATGCAATTAAAATTGTGAAAAAAAAAAAACAACTCTGAGTTCAGTACCCAGCACTATAAACAATTTTTAAAAACTAAAAGCAAGCAAAGGACTTACATAGATAGACATTTCCCTAAAGCAGGCTACACAAAGATGACAAGCACAGGAAAGGCGCTAATCACAAAGGTTAATATAAAAAACCTCTAATGACACGTCATGGTGAACCTACTGGGATGAATCCTTCAAGAAAATAAACTAGGGTAAGGGATCTCAGAAACCTCATAATAAACATCTATATCTATGGTGCTGAGTAATTCTTGAACTGCAATCAAAGCAAAAAAGTGATTGGGGCAAAGTCAGGCCCATTCTAACTAGATGATTCCACTCTAGCAGATCCAAGCAGCAGCCATAGTCACTTGGCTCCAATGCTGGCCTTGGCTATCAATGTGAGCTCTCAAGCACAGTCTCAAAGAATAAGCTTGAAGGAAGGAGTTTGAGTAGCTTTACGTTTTCAAAACACAAAGTTGAGTGTGGTTTATGTTATCAAGCAGAGAACTAACTAACATAAAGGTCTCTAACAAGCAGGTCAGTGAGAAGACATCTCTTGGGGACAAGCGCTTTCCCCCTGCCCCCAACAATGCTATTCAGGTCTGTGAAATCTGCAATGCCCACAGATCCAGCAGTAAGGACAGAGAAGCCAAGCCACGTGCTCAGGGGACCATATGGCTACAAACTGCACAGATCAGCTAAAACGCCACAGGGAAGGCAGGCAGGGAACTGGCAGGCCACAACAGGCACAAAAGTCTCAGGCAGGCTCAGCTAATCGCTGTGAAGGGAACATGCTTCTCTGCTAACCTGGAGAGACAAGAAGAGGCCTCCTTTGCATTTCTTTCTTTCAGAGATAAAACTGCTTAAGCAGATGATGAAAACCATTTTTTTACAGGCCAGATGTATCAAGAAAATCCTTAGTTGAGTTTCAGATTTCTCACAGTGACCCTCTCTTGACAAAGACCCATCTACAGCTTTCCAGAATTCAACTAGGGGACCCAGAAGCATCCCGATGAAGAGGTCAGGAGTTAGCTTTTCAAGAATTTCAGGTTATTTTAATGATGTGCTGTACAAATTAGCTCCTGTGGAACACAGTAGCTGTGGAATAACCCCTATTTGGAATAGACTGGGGAGGTCTGCAGGACTGTGGGTGTAAGGGCCCGAGGCCATAAGGACCTTTGTTGAACTGCCTTGAGAACTTACTGGGCATTAACACAGCTTTTGTGTGTGTGTTGGAGTGGGGAGTGATAATGGAACTAAGGTTTGAATTTAGGCCCCCACACATGCTTGGCAAACATTATACCCCCATCCCTTAACATTTTCAATTTTTTAAAAATGACTCCTGAGCTACAGATGGGTTTGGGGTTACAAAAAGCAGTGAGCTGTAAAACCTAACTAATATTTACTGTGTGTTCCTTTCAGAAAACACTGGCCAATCCTTCTTTGGGCACATATCAGAAAATAAGCCTACTTCTAGTTCTGAAGACCTATTTGCAATAATATCCCATCTACCTTTAAGGAAATAACTAGCATTTACAGACACTCACTACATTTTCCCATACACAAAGTATGGGAAAATCACCAGCTTACATGAATAGCAACCTTCTGGAGACTGGTTAAATAAATTATGGTATAGCTTCACAGTGAAATATTGGGTACCAATCAAGGAAATTGATCCAAACACTTATTTTGGTTCCTTCTCTAAACAACTATTTAAAAAAAAAAATTTAAAGGATGTGTTTAACCTACCTATTCATCTATTTACATAAGCTCAAGAATATAAAGATAATCTGAGACAAGACCTGCCCTGAGATCCTGAAAGTCAATACGTAAATGGCTGACTATCTCACTCCACAGGCTCATAAAAACCAAATCCTGAGTCAGAAGTGAGGAAACTGAACAGGTGATCTGGTATAGAGTCGCTCTCCCCTAGCTGCCCAGAAAGACTCCGGAACTACCGAATCAGGCATCTTAAGTAACAACCAAGGAGCCAAAAACCAGGATTGGCTTCAAATCTTTGAAACAGCTGCTAGACTTCAAGACATATGCCCAAAATCCACACACAGTCTCAATGCTTATAACTTAGTATTTTAAAATCTTATTCCTAAATGAGAGAAAACCAAAGTCCATCAAATACCTGAGGAGCCTCTAATATGAAAAATGGCAGACCAAAATAACCAACAGAAAGACACAAAGAACACAAAGGAAAACTGTAGAATAAAAGGTAATTCTTCAGAGAGCTGGATGACCTGAAACAAGTTTTTAGATGTTTGATTTTAAATAACAATAGAAGAGATGCATTCAAACAAATGAAATTCTTAGAAATGAAAGGATAAGTAAAGAGAGATGGGGTGGGAAAATTATGCATGCCAGCACTTTGGAGGTTGAGGAAAGAGGATCTTAAGTTCAAGATAAGCACAGGCTATACAATACAACCTTCACTCAAAAACAACAATAAAACATTTTTTTAAAAGACAAAATAAGAAGGAAAGATGCAAACATTAGCCACAAAGTAGAGCTTCCAAATGTGAGTTCAGAGAAAAGGAAGAACAGAGAAAATAAATGAAATGTAACAAAGCAGTTTAGGAGAAGATGTAAAACTGAAGGTCTAAGACTGAAGCACAATGTTGCATCCCTAAAAAAATTTTCTGAGGAATGGGATGGGGGTTTTCGAAGGGGTAATAAGGAAGGGGGTACCATTTGAAATGTAACTAAAGCAAATATCTAATAAAATTAAATGAAAACAAAAAAGATTTTCATACATCAATGGGAGAAGAGGCTCTTGGTCCAGTGATGGGGAATGTGAGGGTAGGGAGGTGGGAGTGGGTGGGTGGGGCACACCCTCACAGAAGCAGGAGGAGGGGGGATGGGATAGGAGGTTTCTGGGAGGGAAATTGGGAAAGGGGATAACATTTGAAATGTAAATAAATAAAATGTCCAATAAAAAATGATCTTTATAGCCGGGCGGTGGTGGCGCACGCCTTTAATCCCAGCACTTGGGAGGCAGAGGCAGGAGGATTTCTGAGTTCGAGGCCAGCCTGGTCTACAAAGTGAGTTCCAGGACAGCCAGGGCTACACAGAGAAACCCTGTCTCGAAAAACCAAAAAAAAAAAAAAAAAAAAAAATGATCTTTATAATTCTTTCTAGAAAGAAAAAGACTCATACATGGATGAAAAATTATCAGTCATTTCAGATCACCAAAAGGGGTGGGGGGGACTAATTGACAACAAAACCATAGGAAATTTAGGAAATTAGGGAAACTAAACTAAGATATGTAAAGACCCCTCAGCAATCCTGTATCAGTTCTCCTGGAAAATGGCTTCTGGCCCAGTCCACTGAATTACTGACCAAGGGTAAAAGATTACCTCAAGTGGTCTGCTGTCTCGAAGTAAGGAACAAGTATGCCACGAAAATGATGTAGTGAATCAAGAAAAAGCCACAGGGTACAGAAAGCATAGTCCTAATCTAAAAGCAAGACAAAGAAACCTCCTATGATGATGATGATGGCAAAGAAATCTAAAGGTAAAATTCATACTGTGAGAAAAAGCAATCAGTCCAGGTTGGCACTGCCCAGGTTTCAAGACAGAAGTACTGAAGGTAAGAGGAGCAAACTGAGTGGATATTTTGAGACAAAAATCATAGAGGCAGAGAATCTAAGAGTTGAATTAATAATGTGTGTAATATATTTGCATGTAAATGCTTAAAAACAATATTAACTTCAGAGAGAACACACGAAGTATAGAAAATAAAAATTAGCTTTACTATGCAGTATAGCTCTTAATAAAGAATTAGCATTTACAAGGTAAATACTGACTATTAAATTTTTTTTTTTTTTTGAGACAGGGTTTCTCTGTATAGCCCTGGCTGTCCTGGAACTCACTCTGTAGACCAGACTGGCCTCGAACTCAGAAATCCGCCTGCCTCTCTGACTATTAATTTAAACAAAGTCATAATCATATTGGAAAAATGGGGAAGACCATGTGCATGCCCATGTGAATATTTGTTTGCATGAGAAATATGTTTTCTCTCATAGAATGAAGTAAAGGAAGGAGTTATACTTACAAAGAAGAGAAAATAACAAATAAATCTTGTATTCAGAGGTACAAAAGAGCCAAGTGTTCAAGGCAGTTGACATGGGCAAGCATGGTGTCATGCCTGTAGTGGAAGCACTCAAGTGAGAGGTACAGGCAGAAGGAGCCGGAGTTCAAAGTCAATACAATGGACTTTGTTTCAAATGAACAGCTGCCAATCTACAGTGAGATGATGAACTTATGACAGAATACTGTTTCCTTCTGGAGCCTCTTATTCTTCATGAAAGAACTCACCTGGACTGTATTCATCTCAAGCTTCTCATGTCACAACAACGCTCTCTGAGCAAGATGACTGGACAGTTTGAGTGCGTGATCTGCCCTACAGTCTGATGTTTGGATTCTTGCTTCCCAGATAATGGTAGTGATTTGGAAGAGTGAAGACCCTTGCAATGTGTCATTTACTTGGCAGATGTAGGTCACCAATGATGGGCCTTAAAGGTTATACCCATTCATTGGTGGTTCAAATCCGATCTGAACTCAGCTTCCTGATCCAGTCCCTGTGCAGAGTTTTGCCACATACTACTAACTCCATGGACAGAGCTGTTGCTGGTGACATGCCTTTCCAGCCATGATGCCATACCCAAAAAGACATCACTGTTCCCGTGAGATACTTGGTCACAATAATGAGAAAGGTAGAGAATACAACTTGTATAAATCAAGGACCATCAGATATTATGTAAAGAGCCAGATAATAAATATTCCATTCATAAATAAGTATTTTAAGTTTTACAAGCTATTGAACAGCTCAGTAACAATTACATACCCACTAACATGTGATACTAGGACATGAGAAGACCTGTCAGCAAGCATGGCAGCACATGTCTTTAATCCTAGGATTTGGAAGGTACAGGTAGGTGGATGTTTGTGAGTTCAAAGCCTAGTTTTCAGAGAGTTCTCAGTCAACTAGAGCTACATCCTGAGACCCTAGCCTGAAAGAAGAAAACAGAGCCTCAGACAAGGCTTAAACAAGTACACTTGGCTAGACCCCGTTTACTCGTGACAGTAAAATTTAATTGCACCTAACTTTTACATGGCACACAATAGTCTTTCTCGTTATAAAATCCAGCAGCCATGCACATGGACAGCAGCCATGGTGCCAGACGTGAGGCAGGGGCCATGGCTGGCCAGGCTGAGATGGGCAGTATGAATGGCCTAATACCGAAGCTAAGTGCATGGCAACTCTCCAAGAAGAACGAGTGCTCTGCTTAGCTTCTTGGGCTTTACTCCTGCTTTACATACAAAAATGATACTCAAAAGGTTTTAAATTCAAGAAAACATAAAATATTTTTCTAAATGGGCTTACATTAAATGACCTAAATTTGGGGCTGGAGAAATGTCTCAGCAGTTAAGAGCACTGACTGCCCTTCCAGAGGTCCTGAGTTCAATTCCCAGCAACCACATGGTGGCGCACAACCATCTATACTGGGATCTGATGCCCTCTTCTGGTGTATCTGAAGATAGCAACAGTGTACTCATACAGAAAATAAGTAATTCTTTTTTTTAAAAGACCTACATTTACATTAACATTCTAGAGAAACCATAAACCTCACTTCGGCAATATAATAAGTAAAAATTAATTGTAGTGAGTATCAAGACACTTATTGTGTTTAAAAAACAAAACAAAACCCAGAGAACAAGGAATCCTGGATTTAAAAAGGATTTACTACTGTTGCAGTAGTCATTTCTCTCTTTTCAAGTTGACAACATAGTCATATTTAAAATGAACATGTACCTGTAATCCCAGTATGGAGAGGCAGAGGAAAGACGATGGCTAGTTGGAGGCTAACATGAAAAACACAATGAGGCCCCATGACAGACAGACAGACAGACAGACAGACAGACAGACAGACAGACAGACAGACAGACAGACACAAGGATGCAAGGTTCAGTCATTTACTTCTTTAGAATTCTTTCTTTACTAGCAACCCTTTAGTCCTCCTGTCAGTAGGATCTGCTAGACACAGAGCAGGCCAGGGGAACATTTCTAAGTCTCACCTACATCACTGGTATCACAGCCTCTCAGGAATGTTATTAAACTAAAGATCCATTTCCCTACTGAGTGGGTGGTCATCCTTTGTGTAGGTACATTCTTACTCATAGGACATGTAAAAAAAAATGAAATGAGCTTCAAGATGGCACAGCACCCATGTCCAAGTGCACAACAGCACAGTCCTCAGAAAAAGGATGCAAAGAGCCATTGTGTTCCACCTCAAAATAGGGAGGATGGGCTGGCAGCTGTCCCCAGGGACGCTGTTCTCGTCCACAAAAGAGAGTGACTGCCATCCCCTAACAGCTACTTAGATACTGCTAAGGAGGAGAGAGGGGAGTTGAGCTCTGAAACCTATTACTTTTAACATGGAAAGAGAGAAAGACAGAGGAAGGCAGGGAGGAAGAGAAAGAAAAGAAGGGGAGAGGAATGAGGGAGAGAGAAGAAAATCAATCAGCCAATGTCTTAGAGTCTTTATAAAAATTTTACATTATAAGATAGTTTGGGGATTTCTCAAGCTGACAGTGCCACCTAGTGACTTTCCAACCTCATGGCTAACTGATGAGACACCCAATGTTCATCCACAAATACGTTTCTTTAACCACATTTTGCCTCAATAGACAAAATCTTCAGAGCCTCTTAGGAAAAGCAAAATCACACTGAAAACTTCATACGATTTAGGAATGCATGGAACTCGACCCTCTGAAACCTTTTGCTCAGTACTACTGATATAACCACTTAATCTACTGAACAGCTCTAGTTCCCTAGGAAATAAGCAATCCACCTCCAACACACATCAGCCAGTAAAGAATTCAAGGCAGTGAAAATAGAAACCACAGGAGTTCCAGAGAAAATGAAAAGAAATCCAAGGACACAGGGAATCCCTCGTGCCAGTGGCAAAGCAAAGCAAAGCAAAAAAAGATCTCAGGTATGAGAGCTATTTTGAGCTAGCAATGCCCACAACATTACTCCAAGAACATATAATGAAGTTGGGTTAATTTACCATGAGAAATACACACACACACACACACACACACAGTGTGGAGACTTCTTTTGAAACGGTCAAGAGCTACAGCATTTCTATTGCTCAGATCCTTGTGTCATCACTGGTCTGGCAATGTCCACTCTGCATATCAACACGCTGAGAATGACTCACCTTGGCAACGAACTGCTTGTCCTTTTGGTCCAAATTAGCAGTGGGAGGCACATAGTCTCTCCATATCCTGAGCCTGCGCTCCTTGGCAAACCTGGCAACAAAACAAGGATGCAAGATCATTCATGGACCAGGCCATTGTGCTTGCCTCCAGCACCAGCGTGGGAGCAGGAAATCCTACTGCCCTACGTGTGGAAAGCTCCAGAGAAGGCAGACCCACAGTCAACATGGAATGAAGCCTGACTACAAGTGTAAAGTAAACAGAAAACAGAAATAAAAGGAACACAGTGGTGGCGCATGCCTTTAATCCCAGCACTTGGGAGGCAGAGGCAGAAGGATCTCTGTGAGCTCAAGGTCAGTCTGGTCTACATAGTGAGTTCCAGGATAGCCTAGGCTATACAGAAAAAGTCTGTCTCAAAAAAAAAAAAAAAACAAAACAAAGCAACACAAAACAAAACAAAGAAAAAAACCCACAAAAACCACAAGACGAATGTACAGAGTAAACTTCTGAATGGTCAGCTGAGGTCCTGGTATGCAACTGTCGGAGCTTAGACAGCGGGAGACCACCTGAGTGATTAACTCTGGCATGTCTAGTATCTTCTGAGTGGGCACTGTAACACAGAGCAATTATTTTTTTAGAGAAGATACACATGAAAACATTCTTTAAGAATCACAGGCCTGCCTGATTGCCATCTGAATCGTAAAAGGGTTATCAGCTATCAGATTCAATTCAGAAAATATCGACATAGGGTATCTAAAGTGTACTTGGAAAAATAGACAAAATCTGCAGACTTTTATTAATAGAAGTTCAAAAACCATGTTGTCAGGAATTCATTTCAAAATACTAAGCAAAGTAGATTATTTTCTGGGTCAGACCAAGACTGGGAGATTGAATATGTGTAACGATTAAAAAAAAAAAAAAAAAAAAATCAATGAACAGCTGTCGTAACTGTTGATGACTAAGTGGATGCAAGTGCAGAGAGAGAGAGAGAGAGAGACAGAGAGAGAGAGAAAGAGACAGAGTGAGACAGAGAGAGAGACAGAGACAAAGAGACAGAGAGAAACAGAGACAGAGAGACAGAGACAGAGAGAGAGAGACAGAGACAGAGAGACAGACAGAGAGAAACAGAGAGCAATGCTTTCTGAGAGCAGTACTGCAACCATCCTTTTGGGCAGCACTAAAATAGAAAAAGACAAAGAAGGATGGGGGAACTGTAAAATACAGAAAGCACTTCTACAGAAAGCACGTAATTATACCCACAATGCAAGTAGCTCAGATATGCAACACAAAACGGCAGACGAGAGATCGTACAGTGAGATGTGATTTGTATTCTCTGGTCTAAACCTGTTTTACAATGACTCTCTTTAAAACAATCTATAATCTCCTACAACTGTTAGAAACCATAGATATTATTCTAATTGTACTCACTTTCTTCAAAGACAAGCTGGAACTTAAAAAAAAAAGTCAAGAAAATTTATCAACCAAAATAATAACTCAGAACAGTAATGAGTAGAAAATAGAAGTTTCTGAACCAAAGCAAGCAAGAAAGAAATTGAGCTTCACAGAGTAATAAGTATTTGAAGTGCTTCATCTACAAGACTATTATATCTTTCCAATTTAATTATGGTACAATATACAACTTTTGAAAAATTAAGCAATCCCTTTGGCTTTTCAAACAGTATACACTTGTCAGATATATCCTACCCAGTGTCCCAGATTAAGACTTACAAATGTCTGCTTATAGGCACAGGAGGATGTAAGGTTCTCAGAAAACACCTAACAAGTTCGAGTATCAGTCTTTTTTTTTTCTTTTTCCTCATCTGTACACATGAATGGCAAAAAACAAATTAACAAAACCACTGTAATTTTAAGATTCTGAGCTAAGGTTCCATGCCAGGAAGCTAAAGGATGGTCCACTGTCACGACTAATCTCGTCTTCTGCTCACCACTGTCCTGGAGTAGGAGATCCAGGCTTGCATGGTGTTGTTCCCCTTCGATTATGCTTGGTACCTACTTTATTTTCTTCCATCCACCCCACCAAATGTGAGCTCAAAACATCTAGCTATACTTGATTTGTTGATACTTGCACAAGCTACCAATCTTTAAAATGTCTGTTTCTGTCTTCAGGGAGGTTGCCATCACTTCAGAAATATATTAGCACTTAGAATTAAGACACACTTTCAAACACATTAGGCCATCAGCCTCTATGGCCTGACCCTAGTGTAGGGCACACAGGTGCCCCCTCTCCATCATCGCTCTAAGCTTGCCTGTTTGGGAGCAGCTGATAAGCAATTCATTCCATCACTCACTTCAAACTCCTAAAACTAGAACACTTGAGAGGGAAACTTGGAGAAAAGTGACTAAGAAACATGTAAAAAGTAAATCAAGTAAGGAAAAATGTCAGATGGGCTGGCAAGAAGGCTCAGCAGGTAGAAGTGCTTGCCACCAAGCCTGAGGGCCTGAGCTCAATCCCCAAAACCATGTGGTGGAAAGAACAAACCACCTCAACACAAGTTGTTCTTTGCCTTCCATACATCATGGCATGGGCACACTCACATACATACACTAAGCCCTTAGTCCCAGGGCTTAACTAACGTGGACCTAAATTTTAAATGTGAGTCACTCCATGGGACAGCCCATGCTATCCTTCTCTTGGGATTTCCCAATTCCCTTACTGAACTAAAACAGGCAATAACACAGACGGGTGAGAGGTGATGGCCGGCTTCTTTCCCTGTAACACTTAGCAAGGTGCCCTGGCAGGCCTTACCTCTCAGCTGCCCTCAGCTTTTCTGCACCCCGGGTGTAAACTGCAATTGACCAGTCCACACAGCGGGCAAAACCTTCCTTCAGGAGGAGTTCAGTGATGTTACCATTCTAAGAGACGAGGCACAAGAGAAGACAGACACAAATCACACACTGTTGCACCAAGAAATCAGTTTTCTGTTTCTGACACTGCAAATGCAGCCACAGTCTAGCTGGTACTAAAATAGGAGAAAGTAGAAATCACACCTAAGACTCAGGACAGCACTCTGAGACTCCTCTCAGCAGCCTTGCCCTCACGTCCCAACAACACCCAGCAGAACAACTCTGCTTAACAGGAGCAGAGTAAATGTTAGAGGCAGCCAACGGACCTGACATTTCAATAGTTCTTCTGGGGGCAGAGGGGGATGTTCATCTTTAGGAGAGATTACACCTCACTCTTCTCTCCCTCTAAGAACCAGCACTCTCCCCCCCCTTTCCATCAGCAGAAAGCTGAAGAGCAGACTGCACAGGCTACATTTTGCCTGGTGAATGACAATTCATATTGTTCTTTGACACAGAACCAACTGGCAGGCATGACCAGAGAGTCAGCACTCTAGAAGAAACAGACATGACCGTGGCACCCTGCAAACCAAGCCTCCCAGCCTTCTACAGCTGCCATCGTGAGAGTCGTCTAGCTGGAAAAGTAACAGTAGATTAACTGTGCATTACATCTCCATTACAATGGTGAAAATCCACTTAGTTCTCACAAAGCAAGGCCATTACTTGTGCAAGAATATCACATCTATCAAGGTGCACAACAGGGTCAAATTCCCAACAGTCACAACTTTAACAACATAAAAAAAATTAAAAGTAAAAACCTCAAACCCAAGCTCCAGAGTTAGGAGGGAACTGTTAAAGATCAGAATATGGGAAATAATTTTTCAATATGTCAGTCTCCTCCTGATTGGTGTGTCAGTACTCCAGGATAGCTGAATTCTAGACCTTCATCTCAAACTCCCCAGTCCTACTCCCCAGCCTTCAACTGGCAATAGCAACTCAAAGTTCAGACTCAAAAACTTCCCCCTTTATGAAGCCAGGAACACTTGAGATGAACTTCCTAAAAACTCAATGCACTGATTTGTGCATGACTACATAACTAATGGTATCTGCACAGAAAAGGCTCTCAAGTCAATGCATAATATTAAAAAAAAAAAAAAAAAAAACCCTGCCAAGATTTGAAACAATGTTGAACAGACAGAAACAGTAGCAAACTGAATACATGGCCGACCCACCAACCCAGGCTATACAGCACACTCACTGGATGAAGGATGGTACCCAGAATGTTCTGATTATGGCAGCTCTCCAAAATGATCTGAACATCTCTCTGAAGCAGTCGAGACTCCGTGAAAAACTTGGCTTCTGCAGCGAAGGGCTCCGGTGTTTCACTACCATCTGTTTCTCGACGAAAGGTTGGGCACTAAAGGAAAGTAAGGACAGTGAAGAATGATAAGGGGAGAGCCAGTGACCCCATGCACATCGGGATTCCAAGGGGCATGAGAACCACAGCCTAAGCTCAGAGTGCGGAAACTGCTCTTCTGACCATCTTTAAAACACCAGACCCATCAAGCTTTTTGTTAAAGACAAATGAAACATACCACGCTGAGCATTTTAATTTCCTTTAAAACTGTTCCTTTACCAGGAAACAAGCAGTAACTTGCTTTCAATCCCTGATTTTTTTAAGCACAAATGGTCAGGTGTACATGAATTCAATTCATATCTATGAAGTTTCAGAGCCACCCACACCTCCTCCTCTTTATTCCTAGCTTCTTCTTATCTCCAACAGTGCCCCACACCAAACAGGCCTTGGTTACTTTAAATCTAATATAACTGTCTCACTATGAAGGTTAAACCATAATAAGTATGAAATAGTCCGGCCAATGGCTCCTAAAAGGAAGAAAACTATATCCAAATTCCCCAGGTAAAGAAACCTACCCATCAATGAACACTCCCACAAACGCCAAACCCACTGTGCAACTGAGTGTGTGGTCTAACCTTAATCCCTGACAGCATGACGGTAACAAGGTAGTGATCTGGAAGGAGCAGGGCCCGGACCACACTGCCGTCTCGAACATGCTCAATGATAGCTGGATGATAGAGCAAACAGTTTTTGATCATTAGGGAAAGTTGTCCAGGATTATACAATGCCCAACCTACTTGTATCTAACCCATCTCCTTCCCAAAAACCTGAGAAGCCTCTCTCACAAAAAAAGCCTCCCTTTGACTGATCAGCAAAGCTCACATGAGTGAGTCCAGGAGAACACAGATCAAACCTGCTTCTCTGTCCTTTGAACCTCCTGCACCTTTACTCTCCAAAATCTAGAGTGCTCACAAAATAGTCACCCTCATTGGTCTTGCTTAGATTTTTCTAAATCTGTAGTCAGTAAGAGTCCCAAGGAGCAAAACCTGCATAGCATATAAATGTCATATGTTTATATGTATGTGAAATATGTTTTTCCCTCCAATTTTCAGCATTAGTCTTAGTAGCCTTGAGAGAACAAAAACTACACAATGTGCAAAATACTAACAATTTATGATCAGCAAGAGTACAGGGCTAGCCTCAGCAATACATAGCTGTAGTAAGCTTTGTGAACCAATTCAAAGCTCCTTCTAAAATGTCACTGTGTTCTTTAACCCTCAAGGATTCCTTTTGGATACTAAATAAGCAAAGCAAAGACTCGCTGGATCTTATAAACCCCAAGAATCAAAGAGAACAAACAGAAAGAAATCAGCCTGAGTCTGCCTGCCTTTTCCTGCCATCCTCACCATTGACAGGCTTCTGGTGGTGTGAGTCCACGAAGTGCCGTGGGTTTTCAATGGTGTACTTGAGGTCCCGGACGGTGTGTGAACCGTTTCCCTCACTCCACAGCCCTTTCTTCGATGCCTTTGCTTGCTCCTCACATTCGGAAAGCCGGTTCTGCTCTGGGCTGGGACATGAAAGGCAAACAAATTGTGGTTAGTGGGTCACAAACAGAGCTATGTAGTTCTTTGCCAGTTGGTTTCTTCAGTTATCTTCTCCCCAAAAAGAGACCAAGGCATTTATCTCACCAGAAAAATCACCAGAAGTACAATTTACAAATTCCAAATTTGTTCCTTCAAAGGACAGATGAGATCCTAAGAGCATTTAATGAGAGGCTCCACAGAACATGTAGTCTTCTGCCAGGGAGTAGAATAGAACAAGTTAACAGCACCAACGGGAGCCACTCCAGGGGGTGCAAATTCACTTAAGCATCCCAGACTCCAGAAACCAGGCCCAGCTCAGCAGGGTACAATGCAGGGAAGGTGACTAATAACCCCCTTAATGCCTTCTCCATCCGCATGGAGGCAGCTGCAGGACACAGTGCTGCCAGGTAATAATGGCTCAAAATTGCTTAGACATCCAACAAGGCCAGCTAGACAAAGGCAGTTTGGAAATAGAGTCTCTTCCTCTACTATGGAAACCAATAGGAGAACCGCCCAAAAGGAAAAGAAAAAAGCAACAAGTACTTCTTAGGGGGAAAGACTTAGTACAGAATGGCCATTCGCTGTCCCATCTGAGCTAAATATAGGAAGCAGGGAACTACAAGGCCTTTCTTTGTGTCTTTTGCAGGACTCCTGAGACCATCCAAAACCAACACATTGAATTTCCTCTCCTGGTCTCTAGGAATTTCTGTCTAAGCAAGCCTCACCTAACATTTTCCAAGCTGGAAGTTTCTGATCCTCTCTTCCTTCTCTTCACCCAAAACATAACTAAAGGACTCAGAGATGTCCAAGTTCACAGTTAACCAGGATTAGTGAGACTGTGGGGATGGCATAGGTAGGAGCAAAGGAAAACATAAGAAGAGGCCGCTTTAGGTCTAGTAAGATTGGTACTTGTTCCAATAGCAGCAGTACAAAATGGTTACAGGGGTTTTCTTTATTCCACGTGCAAACTGAATTAAAAAAAAAAAAAAATCAAAACAAAAACACTGCAACAGTAATCATGCCAGTAATTGTCCTTAAGTTAGAACTGTGGCATGCTTCCAAAAACACCACCTAAAAACAAATGTCTTAATTCAACCAATTCCCACAGGCACACAATAACAATTACAGAGTCCAGCAAAAGTCTCCTTACAATCAGACAGGACAGCAGTACACAGTGAGTGACCTGGCCCAGAGCCTTAGAGGACAGAAAGAAGGCAGAAAGTACAACTGAGCCTCTGCTCATGCTCAGCCTGTGTACACACGATGCAAATATTTATCCAAAGCTTTCCTTCCTCTACTGCAGTTATAACATAACAAGGACTTAATGGTTTAAACAGCATGTTTATAGCCTCCAAATTACTGATGAAGAATATCACTTTTCAGAGACTAAAGTGTTAATTAAAGTCAGCTGCAGTTCACCCTACTGAGAATAATAGTGAACTTGAACATGATTTATGTACTAGAAACCTTACATATATATTTTCTAACAAGTTCACACTACCACTGACTAGAGGAATATATTTTATCTATTAATGAAATATCTACAGATTCAGGAGCACAGGCTCGGAAAATAGAGGTTTTACTAACCTTCAAATCCAAGCCATTGTAGCTCTGTCAATTAAACAGATTCAAAGCAGAATCTTTCCTTCCCTCCTTTTTTCACTGCAGTGTTCCTTGCACCTGATTCAATGTCACATCTTTTCGTTGTCTATGTCCCATTAGAATGGTAGCCCAGCCTGAGTCTATTTACTGCTATATTCTCTGAATAGAATACCGACTGATACACAATTGAGGCTCAATAAATATCTAGGTTGGCTGGAATTGCATATCTATGGTCTAAGATCCAATAATTCATGAATATAAATACATACATACATACATACCTGCCTAATCTGCAGGCCTGTTTTTAAAGGAGGTATACATAAATCAAATACCATTAAGAAATGTTAAGTGACCTCCTGACTCAAAACAATTCATGAGCAAGATCTTGGAAGAAATTTAAGCACTTAAAGTTATGCATTTTGTAAGAGAGAACAGAAATGACATGAAACAAAATAGTTTATTGTGGCTGCCAACGTCTTGGTGCCTCAAAGAAGAATGTTGTAAAAGTGCTGCATACTTACTTATTGGCTCTCATGCCTTCTCTCCGGGTGGCCAAGCCTTCTGCAACTAGCGACTCTGCAATGTTTTCCCCATTAGTATCTGAGGGAGAAATTAACCACATTAGTATCTGAGGAAAGAAATGAACCACAGGAGCCAAACCTGCCTCTGCCAGCAACAGCACAGAGAAAGGACCATTCTCATCCTTACTCTTCAGGCTAGGGATGCTGTGGAGAAAGGCGCTGGCAGAGATGCAGCACTGAGCTTCTCGGAAACTCCCTAAACATCTAGTCTCCAGGACAATCTTCCTTCCCAGGACTTTGTTTCTAATTTTCTAGAGTATTCCTAGGCCAAAAGCAATCTTAGGAACCACGGGAGACTGACATACATGGCAGGTAGCTCCACAGAGAGATGAGACCCTATTACCGAACAAAAACCTCAGCTTCAGGACAGCTTGGAAAAGTTCTCTCAGAATCCTGTCTTCCCCTCAAATGCAGGGTTTGCACATGCCCCTGGTTTTGGTGAGAATGAAGTAATGCAAATCATCAACACGATGCCAAGGAGAGAATTAGGAAGATGCAGATAAACTCATTCAGTGCATCCATCACACATACACCAGAAAGTCCAATTCCTCTCCATGTTCTAGACTCCAAAGGAAATCAAGACAAGCCACCAAGCTTAAGACTAAGAAGAAGACAGTGTCTAGGATTTCTTTCACAGAGCAGACATCAGAACAGACAAGAAAAAGATGATAAACATAAAACTTAACCTGATTAAGGCTCCGCCTGAGTACCTGAAACATTAACTGCATTTCCATACTACTGAAAAGGCTTTTAGTCTTGGTATTTATTTTAAATCTTTGTCAGTTAAAACGATAAAGGAAGACATCTTTGCAGTAATCACTGCATAAAAATCTTTAATATGGCAGAGAGCAAGCTCCCGGATAAACTATAACAGACAGAACTGGTTGATAGGTAACAACATCAGCACAGAATTTCATTCTGAAAGAGTTTTACTTGGTACATTAACTACAACCTTATTTCCTCAAGCACTAACAAGCCCATGTGCATACATACACACATAAGCACACACCTCTAATGCCTTGCCACTAGAAGACCCAAATTTCAACAAAGGCAAACTGCATTTTTCTTTCTCTCCAAAGAAATGTTAAGGGCAATGTTTATACAAAGGACTCTCATGTTCTGCAGCTAAGCACCTGGCCCTTTGCCCTGAGGTTACTGTTGAATTAACACAGATTTCACTAATAGTAGTAAATACTACAATGGTTTCCTCAAAACACAAGACTTCTAAGGGTAGAAAGTCAAGTCAAAAGATGCAACAATGAGGAAAAGTTGTGTACTGAGATGCAAAAAAGTCAGGAGAGAGAAAAGAATGAAACCCAGGCCCACTATCAACAACACAGCACAAAACTCTCAGGAACTGTCATGTTACAGAGCACTCTAAACTGCTAAAATGTTTAGAAAGTGAGTTCTCAATAGAGGTGGTAGTTAATATTCACTGACAACTTAGCCAGATGTGGAATCACCCAGGAGCCCCAATTCCAGGTGTGGTTTTGAAGGAGTTTCCAGGGAGGTATGAGAAGAGAATGCCTACCCAAGAGTGTGGGTGGCTCCATCAGGTGAGTCCCTGTCTACATAAAAAGGCAATGAAGAAAGTAAGCTGAGTGCTAGCTCTCACTGCTCTCTTCTCATGACCAGAGATGAAATGTGGCCACTTCATAGTCCTGCTGCCAAGTCTTCCCCAGCTATGATGGACTGTATGTCCTTACACTGTCAAATCAAAGCAAACCTTCTCTTCCTTGAGCTACTTCAGGAAAACTAACATAGAATATTTCTCATGAAAGGAGAAAAATACATTCCCTTAGACTGAACCTTCAAAGGAAGCAACAAAATGTTATAGACAGAAAACGAAGAAAGGTAAACATATCTATCTATAAGCCATGGGTTTCAATCTCACATATTTATCAAATTATGAATAAGAGAGTCACAACTTGATAGCATTCTGGACCTGGTAGATAATTATCTTATCTTCAAAAGTCAGGAGTAAGCCTTAGTGGCATATACCCAAAATCCCAGCACTCAGAAGGCAGAGGCTCTGAGTTCCAAGACAGCCTAGCCTATATAGTAAGTTCCAGCCCTACAAAGACAAGAGAATTATCATCTTTCTATAGTAAGTTGTGGGCTAACCACAAGTTCTGCTCCCCCACCCTCCATAAGTACAAGGGAACTAGGCAAGATGGCTCCTTTGTCATTCTCAATTCACTTTTCTAGAACTTGTACAGCTAAGCTCACCTTTAATAAAATGTCATTAGCTTTACCTTCTAACGTTGGACTAGAGTCAACACAGACTACTCAAACAGATAACCTAAGTTGCTATGGTATTAGGAAGACTTCTAATAAATTAACCACAGAAAGCTTAATAAAGAACAAAATCTGCTCCAAAACTATCCATGTATGCCTAGCTCTTGTCCCCACTGACCTCTCAAAACACTATTTTCAAGATTTACACTCTCTGTATCCAATCCAAAGAAGACTACAACTTGTAATACCCTATGAATCACTTGGCCTAGCTAAACAATACGTGTTTATGTGAGCACACACACCAGTGTACTCACAGAAAGTTAATGATGATATATACCATGTCAAATCCAGTTGCTTTACATATCTTAAAGCTATCTCTCAAAAGCTTACAAATGAAGAAACTAGGGCCTATAGAGGCAAAAGTTTAAAGGATACAGAATAGGAAAGTCAGAATTCTAACCTCATCTAATTCCAACACCTGTTTTCATTCTTTTATTTCAAACCATGAGACAGATTTTAAAAATAACAATTGTCCCCAAACAGATCTTTTGCTAAAGAGTCCCCAGAAAGAGGAGAAAAGCCACAAGATAGAATAATGCAGAATGCAATACAGGAAATCTATAGGAACTCAATTAGCTCTCTGACCCCAGAACTGTTGAGTGGTCTCTATGGGAAGAAGAATGCAAGCCAAGAAAGCACAGTGGTAAACAAGGACCAGGGCTACTAGAGGTGTGCCTCTGCTCTTCCACACACAAGCCCAGAAACAATTCCCACACAGCCCACACCAACTGTCCTAGAGTACGGCCATGGAGGCCCATACTGGCCTCCTGCTACATACAAACTGATGCTTGGACAAACAAGTCCATTCTTCTTGCTACTCACCTTTTCCAAGGTAGATCATCCCATACTCTCGTCCCTGGGGAGTCTTGTTTTCTATCGTGAAACAGACTTCCTTCCCAATCAGCTTCTTGCGAAGGAACTCTCGAGCAGGAAATGCCCAGGGCTGAAAGACAAAATAGAACAAATGTTACAGAGAAACTGCCTACTCAAGACCCCCACCAGCGTCAAAGCACCAACTTCATGTCTTCAATAAAAACATTTAAACACCTACCTCAATCTCACTAAGCCCAAGACATGGAAATAAACACACACACAACTGCACACTGAGGACTTCCTAAAAAGGTCTAGCACTTAGATTAAGGAGCACAGGCCCTAAACCAGGCCTCAGCGCTTCCCAGATAGCAGCAGCAGCACTCTCCTCACACTCTTGCTCTGTTATGGCTTACTTTTGTATAATATTTGCCAACGTTTTTATAGCACTTAGCACGTACCAGCCAGTGCTCTGACTACTTTCCATAGATCGTTCCAGTCCCTAAAATGGGAAGCCCCTCCAGGAAGCACCTAGCAGCAGAACATCATAAATAACCATTACTGCATCTGCTTGTCTCCTTCCAGTTTATAAGGCACTTACTTTCCCTAATGCCAGTTCAAGGCAGAGCTGGCACAGTGACAGGCTTTTAGTGCTGGTACTATTTGGAAGTGAATCTCTGCTCCGGCAGGAGGCTTATTTATGTCATTCCCACCACCATTTCAAGGACAGCAATAAACTTTAGAGAGCAGTCCCCAAAATGTTTCCTCTTCCACTTCTACTCTGGTCTGAAACCTGAAATTTGGCCAGTGAAATGGCTTAGCAGGTAAAAGCTCTTGCTGCACAAACCTGACAACCTGAATCCAATCCCCAACTCCATCTTGTGAAGAGAGGACAGATGCCTGAAAGCAGTCCTCTGGCCACCACATGTATACTCTTAAAACATACACACACACACACACACACACACACGCACGCACGCACGCACGCACGCACACACGCACACACACGCACACACACACACGCACAGAGAAATATAACTACTAATAATAAACTTGGTAAGAATTTCAAATATTTAAAGATCCTAGAATCTTGGGAAGACAGCAGTGACAGCTCTTGATAAGGAGCACCATGACAGTTCTTCCTCCTCACTCATTCAGGAAAGACACAGCAAGGGGGCAGCACACATCTCATAACAGGAAATGGAGCCTCGGCATGAACAAGATAATGCACAGAGGGATGGTCTTGGCCACCTCACCACAGCTAGGATGGTTCAGGTCTGTCCAATCCATAGCCTGTGTGTGGCTGATGATGGCTATAAATGTTGCCCAACGTAAAACAGTAAACTCATTTGAGACTCAGATTTTTTATGTGTATGTGAGTTTTTCCCAATTGCATAGTTCTCAAATGTTTACTTTGTAGATGACATTGTGTTACAATCTCAAAAGGTTAGGTATGCCTTTAGGGTGAAAAGGAGAGTTCTCTTCATCCTCCTTCAGAGTCCCAACTTTCCTTAGGTCAGACATGGGAAGGGATGGGCTCAACAGCATCCTACAGACTAAACGTTGATATATAAAAGAGAGCTTCTCCCTTTATGATTCCAATCTTCATGCACTGCCTGTTGTCATCCCTTCAAGTCACAATTCAGGATACACATAATCAAATGCAGTCTGTCAGTTAGTGGCCTGAAAAAGAAGGCTCGAATAACCTTTTCTACCCAGGAAACTTATTTCATGAGGTCATTCAATAAACTTATTGAAAATTTGAAAAAAATCCATATAACTTTCTAGAAACTAGCAGCCAATGAAAGATGCAAGTCAGGAAAAGTGCTGTAATTTAATCTCAATAGTGAGCTGCTCTCGGAAGAACTTGGCTCAGGTAAGAAATCCAAACCAACCTCCTGCACATCTATCCTGCTCTTCTCTCCTCAAAGCGCCAACAAGCAAAGAGACACTCGACAGCAACACAGAATTCACCATGTCACCATGTCTCATGCTTAGCATCACCTCACTTCCTAAAAATGAGAAGACATCACTACCCAAAGCAGAGTCTGATATGATTCCAATTGTAAACTGCACAATGGAAAATGGTTCTGAACCAACCACTTTTTTACAACTGTATTTTTACAACTACAGTGTAAAGAAACTTCCTAAAAATTTACAGAACTATAGCTGTGTTAACACACTACTAAGCAGCACATTAATATTCAGACTCCGGTAATACAGTACCTTCTTAAAATACCCAGGAACTCAGCAAGTGCTCCCCAGGGAAGCATACTTCTCACAGGTAACAACACTCGTGAAGGGTCAGCTCACAAAAAAATCTATCGCTCGCCCCTGTGAGGAATCCTCCAGTTTATACGCACCACAAAGAAGCTCTCTAAAAGCTTTTAAGGCTTGCTCAAGGAGCACACACTCTTACCCTCGTTTTACAGCTGATCTGTCACTAGCTGGTCAGGCAAAAGAAAATTACACTGGAGACCTTGAAATGAAATATACCTGATTCGATGGGGGGAAAAAACCACAAGTGACTACAATCTTCTTTTCCAAAATCAGTCCTTCTAGAAGTTTTGTTCTATTCAAAACTGGGCAACTGTTACCAGATAAGCTACTGTCAACAACAAAGAGAAGAGAAAACTAAAGAGCTACACAGTCTGACTATCACTCCTTAGAAGGACAAGAGAACACTCTGGGAAAGTAAGGCTGGGGTCCATCCACACAGGAGAGCCAGGAAGATGGTCTGTCCCGGTACAGCTGCTGGAACCGCAAAAAGACAAACACAAGGAAACTTGCTCCAAGCATTGGTCAAATGTCACACCAGTCTATTAGGAAGAACAGTCGCAGGACATTTCAGAGTTCCACATAAGAAACAAGTGCCCTTGAGTAGTTGAGGTTTGAACAACCTCTTCTCTTTAGGGTATCCAATAGCAAATAGGGAACAGCCTGCTTTCGCTGCTTAGACCCAAACAGAGTCACGATGTCAAAAATCCTAAAATAGAATCTTTAATTCCAGTCTTCTTTAGGTCAGACACCTCAAACTACTGAGACAAGATTGAACCCAGAACAATGTTACTGGATAGCTAGAGTTTGGGACACAGCCCATGCTCAGGGCCTTGTCTCCCCCTCTCTTCTCATTATCCCACTGTAGCACCTGAATACCTGCTCTACCACCGCTCCCTACCAACTCAACCCTCAAAAGTCATAGTCGAAGTTGGACTGTGACATTCATTTCTGAATTTCTCCTGAAACCAGCACAGAACTTCACACACAACAGACTCAATTACTCTGTGGGAAATAAATATATAACCAGCACAGTGTCTGTCCATCAATGCAGTATCTAGGCTGCCTGGAGTAGCTAGGCAACGCTGGGGATTAGCCTGGCACAGGGCAGTGACGGCTGGGGACACACAGGGGCCCTGCTTTCATTTCCACAGGACTTAGGGAAAGCTGACTAGCTCTGAAAGAAGATACCAGGAGGGAAGGAAAAGAATAATCATAAGAATGATATTCAGGGCCCTGACACAAAGAAAAGCAAATGAATAACAACATTCTTAATTCTTCTTGAATATTCTAGATTCTTCTTTCTTGAGGAAAAAAAAAGTGGCCAATGTTCTCAAAGGAAAACTGGTGCCTCAATGTGCAATGCATCAACCCACAAAGAGAGCCACTGAGTTTCTTCTCTCATCTACTCAGGTGTATATTCACTATATACCTGTGTATATTCACTGTTTATCTGTGTATATTCACTGTATACCTGTGTATATTCACTGCATACCTGTGTATATTCACTGCATACCTGTGTATATTCACTGCATACCTATGTATATTCACTGTATACCTGTGTATATTCACTGTATACCTGTGTATATTCACTGTATACCTGCTTTGAGTCAGGTGCTAAGCAGACACAAGGACACAGAAATAAAAGATAAGGTCCCCCTTTTGAAGAGTTCACAATCCAGTAGAGAAAAACAAATAACTCTGAAATAAAATGCTGTGAATGCTCTAACAGCACAAAGAGGGAAGGAAATGTCAGGGGCTATGTCCAGTGTGACCAGGTCACACTGGTGGGGCAGCACTCCTGATGGGGAAAACAAAATGAGCTTAGGACAAAGGCAGAGGGGAATCTAGTAGCCTGTGAGAAAGACTGAGTGCTATATCATCATTGGGCCCCATGACCACAGAGGTGTTTCAAGCCCCGTGATAGATGATTCAATACCAAACAGTCTGCCCTAAACATGTATACATGTAGGAGCAACACTGAATTAACTCAGCAGGTTATATTTATAAGTGTGTGTGTGTGTGTGTGTGTGTGTGTGTGTGTGTGTGAGAGAGAGAGAGAGAGAGAATAATAATTAAAGAATAAGAGACCATGAATTTGAGGAGTTGGGGGGGGGCAGTGAAAATGAGAAGTTGAGAGTATTTGTATTTGAAAGCCTCAAAAGATATTAAAGTAGTAAAATAAGTTTGTTTCTTTAATTAGGAAGAAAGTGGAAGTCACAGAACAATGGACTTGTAGTCTAGGCTCAGGCATGCAGTTTGTCAGAATAAGAAGCACTGAAGTGTCTGAGAATAACAATGAGAAAGAGTATGTAAATTATGTTCCAAAAAAATCTAGGGGTGTGATGGCACCCGCCTTTTAATCCCAGTGCAGAGGCAGTGAGGTCAATGAGTCTACATAGGGACTTCGGAGCCAGCTCCAGTTACAGAGTGGGACCCTGTCCAGAGAGAGGAGAACAGGAATCTGAAACCCCTGGCGGAAGTATGAGAGAAAAGGAGAAATCGGAGCATATTGTCTCAATGTCCCCAGCACCTCAGAAGAGTTACCAGGGGTCTGGAAGAGACTCCATCTCACGAAGAATTTAAGAGGTAAGAGATGGAGCTTGATGCCACCAAACTGCTCTAGAGAAGATAAAACGCAAGACTGTAAGCTTATGTACAAGAAGGCGCGCCAGACCTTCTATCATGCCATACGATCACTCCAGCCACATGAGTCTGCTCAGTCTACTGCCTGTTATACTGGACACAGCAACAACTCAGAGCAGCCTTCACCGCTTCTTCCTTCTGGGGGAAAGAGCTGGTGACCTCTAAAAGAGGCAGCTCATTACCTCTCAGGAGCAAGCAAGTTGTTCCATGACACATAGCCAAAAGGAAGAGAAATGCTTCAAATGGTGGTTTATCCATTTGCTGCTCATTCAGTGTTTGAAGAATGCTGAAACAGGTTTAAGCGTCAGCACTTGACCAACAGAATAGTGATTACCAAACATTTATTAAGTACTTTATAAAGCGCTAAGCACATCATGCTTCCTTATTTGATCCTCACTGAGCAATCCAGAGGTAGATATAGACACTACATTAGTCTCAACACTTGTAGTTAGTGACGGAGGACCAATGAGAAAGAACGGATTTGAATTTATTTAGTCATTATCTCTAAAATCCAACCAACTACTGCTGATAGAATAATTATGGGTGATTTTTCTCCATCTTCATTATCTATAATGCTGTCTCACTATTGCCTTATTTAAAAAAAATACTATTAAAGATGAAAAGAACTAAATGCTTTCCTTAAATAAAAGCTGGTAAGCTCTTGCTTTTTCTTCATTTCCTTGAGAAGAAAAAGCAGAGACCAGCCAATTACTAATCCACCCAAAGATAACAAGTTGAGGCAGAGAACTAATAATTAGGAGTCCAGTTTCTGTTTCTGAGTAGCGAAGCGCAACTAAAGGAGAATCAAGCACCAACATTTCCAAGTGTAGAGACCGAGAAGCCTAAACCACACCAACTGGGATGGACACGGGCAGTGAAAACTCAAATGTTACAAAGCTACACAGCAGGTGTTAAATCTGGGGTGTAGGAGGTAGAGAGGAGGTGATGAGAGAGGCTCAGAAGTACCCTCTCAGAGCATAACACAAGAACAAGCTACAAGCTGCCCAGAAACTGACTTCAAGCTAAGGAGATGGCTTAGCTACTAAAGGTGCTTGCCACTAAGCCTGAGTCCACATGGTAGGAGAGAATTGACTCCCACAGACTGTCCTCTTAACTTCACACATGAATCAATGCATAATACCTGAGCACACACACAACACATGCATGTGCGTGCACACATACACACAAATAAAAATAGTAATAAAAACTCCTGTTTAGAGCTGGGTTGTGGAGTGTTTGCCTACCACACAGGAAACCCTGGGTTCAATCCCAGTACCATATAAACCAGGCTTGATGGCAACATTCCTATAATTCCAAGCTTAGGAGGCAGAGCCAGGAGGATCAGAATTGGAAAGTCATCCCATCCCCTGCTATACAAGAATGAAGCTTGGGCTACATGAGATCTTATCACCAAAAAAACCAATAGGGGTTCGGGAGAGGAGAGAGGGAACTAGGTAGTGCTTGGTAGGAGAGTGCTTGCCTGGCTTGTGTGAGACCCTGCACTTAAGTCCCAGTACTGCACCAAAAGGAAAACAAAATGAAACAAAAGTCCACCTCCTATTTACATAAAACTTTAGTTTCATAACAAAACTAGCATTGACAGAAGGCTATTGTTCATGAAAATGTTACACTGATGTGACTTCAAAGCTATTCCCCAAAAGTGAAGGAAGCCTGCACAAAAAGACTAGGGAGAGCCCCAAGATTGTGATTGCGATTAATTACTATATAATGATTCTTTTCAAAAGTTGATTCAAAGAGTTGACTCTTGAGAGTAGCTAATCATGAAATGGAAAGTCAACTGTGAACTAAGCATGTCTGTGAGGGGCCGTCTTGATTTGCTTAGCTGAGAAAGGAAGACTGCCCCACTGTAGAGGGCACCATTCCCTGGGTCAGTATCCTACAGTGTACAGGAGCAGGAAGTGAAGTGAATACAAGCATCCAGCACAGTCTGCCTCCTGGTTATTCTGATGTCATCAGATGCTTTAAAGTTCCTCCCGCCTTGACTTCCTCACCATGGTGGACTATATAACCTTGAGCTCTGAGTTAACTCTTCTTTTGCATTATTCAAAGAAAACTGAAAAGAAACTCAGACAGGCAGTGTATGTATAATGACAGATGGAATAAGAAGCTACCTGAGACAGATACAAACATCATGAGAAAGTACTCACCATGAACAGAAAAAAAAAAAATGAGCGCATCGAAATGTCTTCATCAAAGAGGAGAGCAGGCTGTCAACTAGGTCCACAGCCATTGAAAACCCTGGAGAATCACCTACCTCATCCGGGGTATCTTTCCCATCAGGTTGTGTGGCAGCTGCCCGACGGGCAAGATTTCCAGCTCGAATGTTGCTGAGGTTGATCTGCCTCTCAGGAGGAGGACCACCCCGGGGCTGCCCTCGGACAATGATGGCACACCCAGAGAGGACCTACATGGATAATTAAAAAAAGAGAGAGAGAGAAAGAAAGAATTAGTGGCTTGGAAATAGTATCTCTCTAATGTAACTCATATGCTAATGAATCCCCAACATCTAGAACAGTACTTTTGCGAGTCAGAGGCCCTCAAATATCCGTGTAACGATGAATTGGTCAGAATTAACTTGAGTTTTATATGAGAAATACCAATATAGAGCCTTGGGCCAGATTCAAAAATAATAAAAGACTCAAAAATATAAGTAGGAATTAAACAAAAAATAGAAAAGATATAAAATAAATAGACTGAGATAAAAAGGCATATGAGACATGGAGATTAATAACCTTTGTAACTTTATCCCAGCATGCACCAACACTGTTCTTTTCAATTCTTAACAAGTTAATATCTCCACATTTCCCATTCTGGAACAAGGCAAACTCTAAACATTTAAAGAAAAGGAAAGTTAAAGAAACTCCTACATAATCAGGGCCAGGGGCAGGGCCACCAAAGCATGTGCAACCATCAAATGAGAAATCCACAACCAATGTCCTCTAAAAGCCACATCCTAAACACTTAAGTTCCCTTCTCACCAGTTCTGGCTAGGGAGCCAGAACAGAACCAATTTGCAACTGTGAAAAAGTTCAGTGGCATTAATGTTTCAATATGTGAAGGGCCATAAAAGAAAAGGTTTTGAGAAGAGGCCAGCAAAGAGGCAAATGCAAGTTTTGTGGGGCCACTCTAACAGAGAGGCGAGCTTACTCACTCTGAAGGGTTCTCAACTCTATGCTTCAAAACCAACAGCAGTCGCTGGAAGGTTAGCGTGCGGGACTGCAGGGTTCTGTCCATGGAGAACACCGCTCACACTAGATCCTGGTGAACGAAGCTCACTCTGAAGGATTGATTATCAGAGGAGGATGCTTCCACACACCCACTAGCCTTCTCCATCTCAACTGATGCTTTAAATTGTGAAAAAGTATCATGAGTCAGAAAATAAGATTAAAATAACTGTGAGGCCACTATCCGATGGCTAGCATGCTGCCAGAAGTACAGGTCCCCAAAAGTGGTGGTTGGAATGGTAATGCTCCCTATAGGCCCATTAGGTGTAGCCTTGTTGGAGGAAGTGTGTCAACTGGGGGTGGGCTTTGAGGTTTCATTCAAAAGCTCAAGTCAAGCCCAAGTGTCACTCTCTCTTCCAGCTGCCTGCTGATCCAATGCAGAACTCTGAGCTCCTTCTCCAGCACCATGTCTGCCTGCACACTATGCTTCCCTCCGTGATAATGGACTAAAGCTCTGAACTGTAAGCCGGGCCCAACTATGTTTTCCTTTATAAACACTGCTGTGGTCACGGTGTCTCTTCACAGTGACAGAAATCCTAAGATAGCCTCCATGTCCTTTCTACCCAGTTTTCTAATGGCCACCACCACTCTGACTATAAGAGTCACTCTCTTGCTCTTCTGCACACTTGTGTTCCATTCAGGGAGTGTCTTTAAGCAAGAGAACTTTATATTGTCTATTTTTGAGCTCTACTTCTATACAATGTCTTGTTTCTTTTAACTAATTCTTTTTAGTACAATGCACCCAAGCTGCTATGAAATACAATTCATTTTCATGACTATGGTATTTCATTGTATAATATTACAATTAATCTAACCACTCTACCACCTTTTCATGAGAATTCTAAACAATACACAGATACTGATTTTTTTTTTCCTTTTTTATTTTGGGAATTGGGTGTCTGTGGAACTCACTGTCCTGAAACTCAGTCTGTAGACCAGACTGGCCTCAAACTCGGAAATCTGTCTGCCTCTGCCTCCCAAGTGCTGGGATTAAAAGTGTATTCCACCAACACCCACCTTATTCTGTTATTTTTTAATTAGCCCTCCAGTTGATGTCTCCTATATCTTAAGCACATAGACCTTGGCCTAAATCACTCCACTGTGGCCACATCAGAATATACAAGCAAAAACTTGTCTTTTCAATCCTGTTTCAAGATATGCTCTTCATTTGTATCCTTTCTTCCTTTTTAGACTTTACTTTTAATTCATGTATGCCTTTGTGTCCATATGTGAGTATGTGCATGTATGCATGTATGTGCACTGATACCCACAGAAGCAAGAAGGCATCAACGAATCCACTAGAGCTGAAATTACAAGCAATTATAAGTCACCAGGAATTGATCTTGGGTCCTCTGCAAGAGCAGGAAGCACTCTTAACCAGTGAGCCACATCACTTTCTTTCTGTATTACTCTCCACTTTATTTTCTGAAGCAGGATCTCTCACAGAACCTGGACTTCATTGATTCCGCTGGATTCCCTAACCAACAAGCTGTAAGAATCCATCAGCCTGCCTCCATCTCCCCAGCTCTGGCTTTTCTACATGGGTCCTAGAGATCAAATTCAGGTCCTTATGCTTGTACAGCAAGCACTTTACTGACTACGCCACCTCTCCAGCCCTATGAATCCCCTTAAGATGCTCTCTGTATTCTTTATTACCAAGTATACTAACGGAAGACACAGTCACCAATCCAACCTCCTAAAGGCTGATGATTCACTGTGGCAGGCACTGCTTTCTTCCTATTCCTCCAGCCAGAAAAGACTGATATGGATAAAGCTTTCTTCTGAAATGAGCTCCCCAGCATTTGCCAAGGGCAGTGAAGGAGAGGTAGGAAAACACTGTCTTCAGGACAGTGAAGAGTGAAAGTCTCTGATAAGAAAGACTAAGACTCCGATTTATAGGATCTGAATTCATTCAAAAGACGCTATACCCTCCTTTGCACTTATCTACAACTCATTTTCCAAGAACTGATAACTCCCTCCACCTGCCTTGTCAACAGTTTTTACTGAAGTTCTTCCTCAGTAAAAATATTCTAAAGGGCTTCCCTTATTAAAGGTTTTCTGCCCAATAAAACCAAGGTGGATATGCTTAACATATCTACGTAAAAGGAAGGTCCTATAAAACAGACTGCTATTTCATACGGCATCAAACCAGTTTTCATAATAAACACTGGCATTGGGTTTAAGTCCACTCACTGATTGATTGATTTGCTTTTCGTCAATACTGATTAAATACCAACGATGTGTGGTACCCTGTTCTAGACAGGCTGCATATTTCCAGGAAATACAAGAGACAAAAGTTCCTGCTCCTGGGGAGCTGATGCTCAAGTGAGGAGACAAACAGTAAACAACATATGCAAGGAAAACAGCATTTATCATATTTTTAATTTCAGAAGAATAAAACTGTGAAGAAACTGTCATGGGTAATTGAACTGCCAAAGCTCCACTGACTGATTCATGTTACAAACTTCCATGAATACAGTAATTATCCTTAATTGCTAATTTATAGGGCATAGAGAACAAGTCATATGGTTACCGCTTTATCCAATTAAAATAATAAAATGACAGATTCTAGAAGAACGGTCTCAGGACTACCTGCTACAGCAGGAAGACTGTGAAGCCAGCTGTCATGAGTCAGTTTGACTGAGGTTATGGATTTGACATTTCTCAGCTCTGTCTATACAGGTTGCAGAGAGATGTGGTGGGATTCAAAGGATCTGGCTTCAAGGCACAAGTCAGACAGCCACAGAGGCTGAACCAAAGCACTGAAAGGAAAAATGGGGAAACAACTGTTCAAATCCACTTACAGGCTTACTGGGAAATTTACCTACAGTGAGAGACTGTACAGAGAGCCACTAAAATGTTGCCCAGCAACAGAGTATGTACGACATTAAATCTTCACTAGACTCTGATGATTTGCTGTACACTTAACTCTTGAACATCCAGCCCACTGTCATCACAAAACAGAAAACTACATGCAAAAGTATACCAGTTTTATCAATGTGATCATACAGAAAATTCAAATATAAATACTGACCAGTCTTTTTCCCAATTCAAAAGCAAAATCATCTTGACCCAAGAAAGGCATCTTACTGGCTCTGTGGAGAGGACCAGCTTAATGGGCATTTCTGCCTCTTAAGATATAAAAGGCAGGTGATGAGGGCAAAAATGACAACAGAAGGATGATATAAAAGATAAGGACAGGCAACTGAGGATAAATAAATCAGGGCCTACACCACACATAGAAGGAAGAAGTCTGATCTCTATGTCAGACTATAAACAAAAGGAATTTCAAAAGCTCCACAGACATGAAAACAGAAGTCAAACGTAAAACAGGGAATAAAACATACAGGTAAATCTACATAACATTCCATTAATGATCATTTCTTAGCTAGGACACCAAAACCAAAAAGGCAGGACTTAAGTCACAACTGGAAGCACTGTTTCAATACACAAGTAGCAAGACCATAAAAACAAGGCTAGAGATATAGTTCACAGCTGCTAGGCCCTAAATTCAAACCCCAACATTATAAGAAGTAAAGGCAGGAAAGGAATGGGAGAGAAAGAGAGGAGAACAGAGGGTGCAGTAGTTTAATGCATATAGCTCAAAACTGTTTAATATCCACAAACATCCTATGAAACTAAATACAGAAACAACTACAGAGAAACTAAGTTGGGAAATTTTCAATCTAAAATTCTTCCTGATTTTGTCTCCCCTCATTTTTTCTGCTAAAAACAAGAGGCAAGTCTAAATTAAAGGCCCCACCAGTCAAAAACAATGACTTAAAAACTCAGGGCTTCATGGTGCTGTTTCTCTGACTAAGGATATACTCACTCCCCAGCCAACCCCCGACACAGGGTCTCAGCTTGTAAATCTCAGGATCACTGAAGAGAAGTCAGAAAGAGAGAGCAATTCTTTTACTTTACAGCTAAAGACTCTGGAGACAGACAGCTCTAGTGACTGCAGCCTAAAATCCACAGGAAGAAGTATGACCAGCAGAGCTGGTGTCACAGACCAAATCATTAGAAACATCAAGCCGCCATGAGCTGGCTGCTCCAAATCTAAGCAACACTTACTAAGCACACACAGCGCCACCATCCATAAAGTAAAATTGTGTATAGAGGCCAGTATCAAATCTAGCCTTCTGACTTTACAATCAAGAACAAAAATAAATCTGTTTTTATCCTAGTCAATCTGCAATATCAATGATATTTGCTATTAATTATGGACTGACAATAACAACAATACACACACAGCCTAAACCTGTTATGAAGTTCAGGAAACAGGATCATAAATTGTTCTTCTCTATCATATTCTGTTTTATAGATGAGGAAAGTACGGCATAGAGATGATGGCATCCCAGCATACTTCCGAACACACCCCAAACACGGCATATATGAGAACCATGCACTGACAGCCGCGACTTGTGAAAATAAGTACTGGCTAAGTCCCTGCACAGTGAAGCTTCCCCAGCAAGGAAGGAACTCATGCAGGGCTGTCTACAGAGCATGCTCTCCACAGTCAAGTCTTCACGACCTGCCACTGGGCTCTATGTACTGCCACAGATTCAAGGTCAACAAAAACACAGGCAAACTCAGGAAGAAAAACAAGAATGTCGTAGACCCATATGCAGGAAAGAAATTTATTCCAGTTGTCAAACAACAACAAAATCTCAGGACAATAGTTATGTGACCTTCCAAAAGAAGAAAGAAAAGTAGAAAAGAAGAAAAGTAGATGAAGTCCAGTCACATGGTTCCATCTACAAAACTCCCATATAAAAGGCTCAGGGAGCACTGTGGAAGAGGAGCCGGGAGTTTTCTGTGAAGACTGTGTCTACTAACATCAGAATCTATGCTCACCAGCATGACCACCCCACAGTGAGTTGAGCAAGGGGAACCCCAACAAACACGACAACTGCACAGAGGAAAGCTCAGGAGGCCTCAACCCTACACAAAAACTACAACCAACTGGGAAAAGCTGGGAGCAGAAGAGGCGGCCCTCCCTAGGGAAGAGCACATCAACTGATTGTCAGTGCCAGTCACTCCCGAAAATATGCATGTACGCAACATTATATAAGTGTGGCAAGTTATATTTACAAATATATATGTATACAAAAATACATGTAGACATGAAATAACAGTTGATGAAAAATGAGGCCGTGAGTTTGAAGGAGAGTGAGGCAATATTTATAGAGGGATCTGAAAGGACAAAAAGGAAAGGGGAAATGTTGAAATTAAAATACAGTCTCAAAAATAAACAAAAAAAGTATGTGAACTCTTGTTGCTTGCTTTGTGAGTTCTTTTTCCCACCTTTTATCCCCTCCCCACGACCACCCCCACCCCCAGTTTCACCCCACCACTAGGTAGGAGAGAAAGGAGAGAGGGGAGAGAGATCCCTGAATTTAACTTCTTTCCTTCTTGTTTCTTCTTTGCTTGTCGCTGGTTGGTCTTTGCTACTTTGTGGGTCCTTCTTTTTTCCCACCCTTTATCACTAAATAGAGAAAGGATAGAGGGGAGACAGACAGCGATGACTGAATCCAATCTTTCCTTTTGTTTATTCTTTGAGCATGACTACTAACCAACACAACCTATCTCCCTGAATGACTAACAACTTAACTACCCACCCCATCTTCTCGGGGCACTAGCATTTATATACCCTCTGAAAAGTTCCCAGGATTCCAAGCATCACACACTCACAGAGGCTATCTACAGCTGACAAAAACCATGGCTCTGCTACAGCACAAGGCAGAGGAGTCAGCTGCTGTGGGCAGTCTGAGGCAGCCCCATATCCCCACACCTGGGATTAAAACAAAAACATATTCTTATTTCTGTGTTTTTTGAAGAAACCAAAATTCCATAAAACTGTCACTATAAGCTCTAGATCTTAAGGATACAATGACAGAAGGAATTTTCCCTATTCTATCAAATGCTTGGGGTCAGGTACTCAGCCTTAATTAAAGGTATAGAACAGTACTACAGTAATCAGGACTCTTCAACCCTCTGACCATGAAGAAAAAAAGAATTTCTTTTAGAGAAAAAAAGTACAAAGTGTTAGAGAAATAAAGTACAAAGAAAGCTAAGAGCATCATACCAAAGTATGCAGTAAAGATTAAGAAAAGAATGTCACTTTCCTGAACAATGACAAGATGAAGTCGGCAGTGTGCCCACAGGACCCACATATACTAAAATTTAATTCTGAAGAGCCAGGACATAGTCTAGCAGTGCTCATAACTCTTACATTTAATATCCTGATCGGAAAAAAAACAATCAGACACAAACTGCCTGGAAGAATTAAAAGTCCTCTGGTGAAGAAACATGTTCATTTTAGAGGAAAAAATAAAGAAATGTTTGGTTGGTTTTGTTTTTTTTTTTTTTAACAGTAAATAAAGCACAGAACAGAAGGTTTTTTTAAGTACTTTATTTCAGTTACATACAAATACCAAAGGCACAATTTGGAGGCGAAAAAAAATTAACCTAGTTGAAACCTTCCAAAAGAATGTTGGAAATATTTCAAAGGAAAGGAAAGCCTAGAAGCAAAGCTTCCTTCCTACCCACAGAAATGGAGATGCCAGTTTTCTGCCAGGATTCTGGGCAATTTTAAGGGTGACCAATTCCACTGCCAAACCATCAATACTACCAATGGGTTAAAAAATAAAAACCAAACCCAAACCTCACGATGAGACTGGGACGGCATAGCTCACACTCTGTATGGACAAGGCTCTGCACCAAGAATAAGGCAAACGGGGGGTGGGGGTGGGGGGTGCATGTGTGTGTGTCATCACTGGTTAGACTCGGGCGGGGGCTGACTGCTCGCCCAGCACTGGCTGACAGGTCACTGAAGTTGAGAGCAGCAACTGGTCACATGGGGGACTGAGCAAACAAAGGCAGGCGGGACCACAAAGCCAGGTCTCTCAGTTCCGTGGTAGAGAGGAAGTCAAAATTGGAATGAGAAACAAAAGTAAGGCACTGTTTGAGAAAACGGACAGATAAATATACAAGTACAGACGTGCATGTCACACGTGGATTTCCTACTTCCACCCTAAGAGGGCATGGTGACCTGATGCCCTTCTAAACGCCACCTTCTAAAGACTTCTCTCTGCTAAAAGGGGCAAGAGCTCCTTGAGAAACTGACGTTCTAGGTTTTGGTCAGTCTTGGCCAGGAATATGTGGCTGTGTTAGAAAACGCTTTTAAAAAGTGTTCAAAGGACAATGGTGATATACTTTATCAAAATGATAGATAAAGCAGCCTGCTTAAGGGTATTGTCATGGGCCAAAATTGGGACAACTTTCAAAATAATAGGGACTGGAGAGATGTCTCAGCAGTTTAGAGCACCAGCTGCTCTTCCAAAAGACCTGGAGTTCAATTCCCAGCATCTACCTAGTCGCTCACAACAGTCTTGAACTCCAATTCTGGATAATACAATACCTTCATACACACATACATGTAGGCAAAACACCAATGCACAAGAGAGGGAGGGAGGGAGGGAGGGAGGGAGACAGAAAAATTGATCTTTAGAAAGACAAAATCAAAATACTAATAGTAGACTGTAATCCATTGAACAAATGAATGAACAATTGTGGAAGAGGATTCATTCTAGAGTGACACTGATAAATGTAGGATCAATGGTAAAATTAGAAAATTGTTATTTTGGAACAATCACAGCAATAACAGACTCAAGCAAGAAAGGTGGGGCTGGTGAGGTGGCTTATCAAGTGAAGGTGACTGCCAACAAGCCCAGAGCTCTGAGTGGCAGAAGAAAACTGATGACCTCAAGCTGTCCTCTGACCTCCACATACAGTGACACATGTAAAAAATAAGTTCTTTTAAAAAGTAATTAAAATGGTAAGAATCAAAGGGGTGTTAAGAGTGGAGGACGAAGGAGATAAAGAACAAGTATTTGTATAATCTCAAAATATCTTATGGAAGTACTAACTGAATGTTTATTGTTAAATAAAACACTTACTAGCTATTACATAAAGATCTTATTGGCTAAAATACATTAGAGAAGCCTGATCGATACCATCGCAACCAAAGAACCAGATTATCAGCATTAGCAACAATGGAATTCCAACAGTTTGACTCTGATGCAATGCATTGTGATACTCTTGTCAAAGATAGAACTTAATTTAACCTTAAGGAAGCAAGATAAACCTATGCTGAGAGGAATTCTAATAAAACAAAGAAACAAAAAAATAAAAAATAAAACCAAAAACCTCTTGGTAATCATCAGGGTTGCCAAAGGGAAAAAATAGAGAATTATCCCTAATTCAAAGAACATGTCAAGATATAATCTTGGATCAAGCCATGTGCCCACAAAAGGGCAAACAACAAAACCTAAGGAGGATGTGATGGAATTGGTTTTGTATCCATGTTAATTTCTGATTTCAATGGCTATTCTATGGTCATGGGAAAGAGTATCCTGATTTTTAGAGTTGACAACTACACTATTAACATATGGTATTGTGAGTTCAAGGCCAGCCTAGTCTACATAGAGATTCTTCATAGATGAGAGCCAGTCTTTAAAAACAAAAACCAAAACCTAAGAATGAAACATACAAGAACTGGGAATATGCTGCCTTTGCAACCTGGGTTCACTTTGTCTGTGGCACCTGCAATCTCCGCACTCAGTAGGCATAGGCAGGAAGATAAGACATTCAAAGTCCTCCTTAGCTACATAGGGAATTTCAGGTCACCCTGGGACCCCGATGAGACTTTGTCTAAAAAAATGTAAATAAAAAGAAAAAAAATTAAGTAGAAGTAGGTTATATTTCGCTGGCCCAGTGAAAAATGCACACAGGCACACTTGATTTGAAAGCAGGTACCCCTGCATTGATGGACAGTGTTTCTCCCAGAAGACATAGATCACTATATGCAAATTTTAGTGCCCAGAATGGGATAACTCCCTATGAGTTATTGGTCAAAGGGGCACCAGAATCCCCATATCATGCATGCTCTTGGATACACTTTGGCTGTAGGACAGAGAGAAATCAAGCTGAAAACTTGAACCCTGACCTGGACCTGAACCTAGACCATTCTTCCTGATGGCTAGCTTTCATAACCAATGGTCCTATGCAGGCTACTGAGGGAGAAAAGTCATCAGTGGTGAATGTTATAATACTGACCTCCCTAGCAAGACATAACCACATAATGGTAAAATAACATGGCAAACATTCCAAAACAGGCACACATCCTTAGAACTAGAGCTCACGAGTAGTTGTGTAACAGCTGACCCCTTGCCCACTGCTCACACTGACACACATCTTCCTTCTAGTCACAGGGGAACAAACTACAAAGCCATTCTATGTCCCATCTCTTTAGCTGGGATCCACTCATTGCATCAAGTCCTTCCAAATGAAATAAAGAGGTTTTCAGTCAGAGAATTCAAGCCTTCCCTGTCTGTGGTGCTCAATATTATGGCCCCAGGGAAGACCTGAGTTCTAGGAAGATCCTCTTTTCTCCATAAGCCAGTCATCTACTGGGTGTTCTTTTAAACACATAAAATGCAAAAGAATGAGGCTTCATATTTTGAATGTCACACCTCACTATTAGTATCACAAGTTTTAGGAATAACTTCATGAAATTCAGAATTACAGTAATTAAGAGCTTTTTGTCAAAAACAATGCTCTCTAGATTTTTGATTTAAGTGAAGATTTGCAATCTTGGTACAGATTAGCAAGAACAAGGCCTGTGATGGTTTGAATGACAAATGTCACATAGTCTCAGGCATTTGAATGTTTGGTCCCAGTTGGTGGTGCTGTTTGGATTGTTTTAGGAGGTGTGGCCTTGCTGGATTAAGTGTGTCACTGGGGCAGGCTTTGACAGTTTAAAGACAAGATACTCCTAGTCCTGCACATGCACGTGCCATGTAAGATGGGAGCTCTCAGCTTGCTATTCCTGCTGCCATGCCTGCAGCTTCCTGGTCATAAGAGAGCGCCCCTCTGGAACTAGAAACCTAAATAAACTCTTGTATAAATTTCACTGATCATGGTATTTTTATCACAGCAATAAAAAGGTAACTAATACAAGGACCAAGTCAGATACAGTAGAGACACCTGTAAACACCACTTGGGGGACTAGGGCAGATGAGCTCTAATCTAAACATCTGGAGAAATGCAAAGAGAAATACACTGTTAATTTACTACAAAACTGTATTTCTTTTTTCCTGAGGTTTTCTATTGCTGCCCCAGCACCTTAGGTGTTGTCTACAAATGTGTGCTATCTAAGGTAAAGGAGCAAGGAGACATTAACATAAGATCAGCATCCACAGGGCAGCTCACAACCACCTATAATCCCAGTCCCAAGGAACTGGATGCTCTCTTCTTGCCTGTAATGGCACCAGGCAGGTATGTGGTGCACCAACATGCCTGCAAGCAAAACATCCACACACATAAACAAATAATAGTTAAAAATAAACAGTGGAGGAACAAGAAGAGTCTTTAGTACAAAACCAGCCACATATTGCAAGTGCTAATCAATTTGGTTCTATCACTGCAATGACCATGACCATAGAATGAAGAGAAGGAAAAATGGTTTTGTTGAACCCCATCACCTTTTTTTTTTTTTTTTTTTTTTTTAATTTAATTTTATTTTATTTTTTTAATTTACATTCCAAATCACTTCCCCTTTCCCGTTTCCTCCCTCCCCGAAGGTCCCATAAGCCCCCTTCCCTCCCTCTTTTCTCCGTTCAACCCCCTCTCATTACTCTGTCCTGGCGTTCCCCTACATCCAGTCTTTCCAGGACCAGGGGTCTCTCCTTCCATCTTTTTAGAAATCTATTGATATGCTGATTGTGTCTAGGGTATTCTGAGATTCTGGGTCAATATCCCCTTATCAGTGACTTCATACCATGTGTGATCTTTTGTGATTGGGTTACCTCACTAAGGATGATATTTTCAAGTTCTGACCATTTGCCTAGGAATTTCGTGAATTCATTGTTTTTAATTGCAGAGTAGTATTCCATTGTGTAAATATACCACATCTTCTGAATCCATTCCTCCGTTGAGGGACATCTGGGTTCTTTCCAGCTTCTGGCTATTATAAATAAGGCTGCTATGAATATAGTGGAGCATGTGTCCTTATTGCATGCAGGTAAAGTCTCTGGGTATATGCCCAGGAGTGGTATAGCCGGATCCTCCGGAAGTGTCATGCCCAGTTTTCTGAGGAGCCGCCAGACTGCTTTCCAGAGTGGTTGTACCAGCCTGCAATTCCACCAGCAGTGGAGGAGTGTTCCTCTTTCTCCACATCCTCGCCAACAACTGCTGTCTCCTGTGTTTTTGATCTTAGCCATCCTGACTGGTGTGAGATGGAATCTCAGGGTTGTTTTGATTTGCATTTCCCTAATGACTAAGGATGATGAACATCTCTTTAGGTGCTTCTCAGCCATTAGATATTCTTCAGGTGAGAACTCTTTGTGGAGCTCTGTACCCCATTTTTTAATAGGGTTACTTGCCTCTCTGGAGTTTAACTTCTTGAGTTCTTTGTATATCTTGGATATTAGCCCTCTGTCGGATGTAAGGTTGGTAAAGATCATTTCCCAGTTAGTTGGTTGCCGCTTTGTCTTTTTGACGGTGTCTTTTGCCTTGCAAAAACTTTGTAATTTAATGAGGTCCCATTTGTCTATTCTTGATCTTAGAGTATAAGCTATTGGAGTTCTGTTCAGGAAATTCTCCCCTGTGCCCATATGTTCAAGGTTCTTCCCTAGTTTCCCTTCTATTAGTTTCAGTGTGTCTGGTTTTATGTGGAGATCTTTGATCCACTTAGAATTGAGCTTAGTGCAAGGAGATAAGGATGGGTCAATTTGCATTCTTCTGCATGTTGACCTCCAGCTGAGCCAGCACCATTTGTTGAAAAGGCTATCTTTTTTCCACTGGATGGTTTTAGCTCCTTTGTCAAAGATCAAGTGACCATAGGAGTGTGGATTCATTTCTGGGTCTTCAATTCTGTTCCATTGATCTACATGTCTGTTACTGTACCAATACCATGCAGTTTTTAACACTATTGCTCTGTAGTACAGCTTGAGGTCCGGGATACTGATTCCCCCAGAGGTTCTTTTACTCTTGAGAATAGTTTTAGCTATTCTGGGTTTTCTGTTATTCCAGATGAATTTTTGAATTGCTCTTTCTAACTCTATGAAGAATTGAGTTGGGATTTTGATGGGGATTGCATTGAATCTGTGTATTACTTTTGGTAAGATGCTCATTTTTACTATATTAATCCTGCCAATCCATGAGCATGGCAGATTTTTCCATCTTCCGAGGTCTTCTTCAATTTCTTTCTTCAGAGACTTGAAGTTCTTGTCATACAGATCTTTCACTTGTTTGGTTAGCGTCACGCCAAGATACTTAATATGGTTTGTGGCTATCGTAAAGGGTATTATTTCTCTTACTTCTTTCTCAGCCTGCTTATCCTTTGAGTATAGGAAGGCTTCTGACTTGCTTGAGTTGATTTTATATCCGGCCACTTTGCTGAAGTCGTTTATCAGCTGTAGGAGTTCTCTGGTGGAGTTCTTTGGGTCGCTTATGTATACTATCATATCGTCTGCAAATAGTGATAGTTTGACTTCTTCCTTTCCAATTTGTATCCCTTTGACCTCTTTTTCTTGTCTAATTGCTCTAGCTAGAACTTCAAGTACTATATTGAAAAGATATGGAGAGAGAGGGCAGCCTTGTCTAGTCCCTGATTTTAGTGGGATTGCTTCAAGTTTCTCTCCGTTTAGATTGATGCTGGCTACTGGTTTGCTGTAAATTGCTTTTACTATGTTTAGATATGGGCCTTGAATTCCTGATCTTTCCAAGACCTTTAGCATGAAAGGATGCTGAATTTTGTCAAATGCTTTCTCAGCATCTAATGAGATGACCATGTGGTTTTTTTCTTTGAGATTGTTTATGTAGTGGATTACATTGATGGATTTCCTTATATTGAACCATCCCTGCATCCCTGGGATGAAGCCTACTTGATCGTGGTGAATGATCGTTTTGATGTGTTCTTGGATTCGGTTGGCAAGAATTTTATTGAGTATTTTTGCATCGATATTCATAAGAGAGATTGGCCTGAGATTCTCTTTCTTTGTCGGATCTTTGTGTGCTTTTGGTATTAGTGTAATTGTGGCTTCATAGAACGAGTTGGGTAGTGTTCCTTCTGTTTCTATTTTGTGGAACAGTTTGAAGAGTATTGGTGTTAGGTCTTCTTTGAAGGTCTGATAGAATTCTGCACTAAAACCATCTGGACCTGTGCTTTTTTTGGTTGGAAGACTTCCAATGACAACTTCTATTTCTTCAGGGGTTATAGGACGGTTTAGATGGTCTATTTGATCCTGATTTAATTTTGGTACTTGGTATCTGTCAAGGAAATTGTCCATTTCCTCAAGATTTTCTAGTTGTGTTGAATACAGGTTTTTGTAGTAGGATCTGATGATTTTTTGAATTTCCTCAGTTTCTGTTGTTATCTCTCCCTTTTCGTTTCTGATTTTATTAATTTGGATACTATCTCTGTGCCCTCTGGTTAGTCTGGCTAAGGGCTTATCTATCTTGTTGATTTTCTCAAAGAACCAACTCCTCGTTTTGTTGATTCTTTGTATGGTTTTATTTGTTTCTACTTGATTGATTTCAGCCCTGAGTTTGATGATTTCCTGCCTTCTACTCCTCTTTGGTGTATTTGCTTCTTTTTGTTCCAGGGCTTTCAGGTGTGCCATTAAGCTGTTAGTGTATGCTGTCTCCCGTTTCTTTTTGGCGGCACTCAGGGCTATGAATTTTCCTCTTAGCACTGCTTTCATTGTGTCCCATAAGTTAGGGTATGTTGTGCCTTCATTTTCATTAACTTTCAAAAAGTCTTTGATTTCTTTCTTTATTTCCACCTTGACCAAGTTATCATTGAGTAGAGCATTGTTCAGCCTCCATGTGTACGTGGGTTTTCTTTTGTTTTTGTTGCCATTGAAGACCACCCTTATTCCATAGTGATCTGATAGGAGGCATGGGATTATTTCTATCTTCTTGTATCTGTTGAGGTCTGATTTGTGACCAATTATATGGTCAATTTTGGAGAAGGTACCATGAGGAGCTGAGAAGAAGGTGTATTCTTTAGCTCTAGGATGAAATGTTCTATATATATCAGTTAGTTCCATTTGGTCCAAGGCTTCAATTAGATTCACTGTGTCCCTGTTTAGTTTCTGCTTTCCTGAACGATCCATTTCAGAGAGCGGGGTGTTGAAGTCACCCACTATTATTGTGTGCGGTGCGATGTGTGCTTTGAGCTTTAGTAAAGTTTCTTTTACGAATGAGGGTGCCCTTGCATTTGGAGCATAGATATTCAGGATTGAGAGTTCTTGATGGTGGATTTTTCCCTTGATCAGTATGTAGTGTCCTTCTGTGTCTTTTTTGATGACTTTGGGTTGAAAATCAATTTTATCCGATATTAGGATGGCTACTCCACCTCGTTTCTTGGGGCCATTTGCTTGTAAAATTGTTTTCCAGCCTTTTACTCTGAGGTAGTGTTTGTCTTTGACACTGAGGTGCATTTCCTGCATGCAGCAAAATGCTGGGTCCTGTTTACGTATCCAGTCTGCTAGTCTATGTCTTTTAATTGGGGAATTGAGACCATTGATATTAAGAGAGATTAAGGCATAGTGATTATTGCCATCTGCCATTCTTGACGCTATCTTTATGTTTGAGTGGTTATCTACTTTTGGGTTTGATTCAAGAAGGTTATTATCTCATTTTTTCCAGGGTGTTGTTTCTCTCCCTGTATTGGAGGTTTCCACCTATTATCCGTTGCAGGGCTGGATTTGTGGAAAGATATTGTGAAAATTTGGTTTTATCATGGAATATCTTGGTCTCTCCATCTATGGTGATTGAGAGTTTTGCTGGGTATAGTAGTCTAGGCTGGCATTTGTGCTGTCTTAGTGTCTGCATGAGATCTGCCCAGGATCTTCTGGCTTTCATAGTCTCTGGTGAGAAGTCTGATGTGATTCGGATAGGTCTTCCTTTGTATGTTACTTGGCCCTTTTCTCTTACTGCATTTAGTATTCTTTCTTTGTTTAGAACATTCGGTGTTTTGATTATTATGTGACGGGAGGTATTTCTGTTCTGGTCCAGTCTGTTTGGAGTTCTGTAGGCTTCTTGTATGTTCATCGGCATCTCTCTCTTTAAGTTAGGGAAGTTTTCCTCCATAATTTTGTTGAAGATGTTTACTGGCCCTTTAAGTTGCAAATCTTCACTCTCATCTATACCAATAATCCTTAGGTTTGGTCTTCTCATTGTGTCCTGGATTTCCTGGATGTTTTGGGTTACGCGTTTTTTGCATTTTGCATTTTCTTTGACTGTTGAGTCGATGCTTTCTATGGAATCTTCAGCACCTGAGATTCTTTCTTCCATCTCTTGTATTCTATTGTTGATGTTTGCATCTATGACTCCTGATTTCTTCCCAAGGTTTTCTATCTCCAAAGTTGTCTCCCTTTGTGATTTCTTAGTTGTTTCTACTTCCTTTTTTAGTTCCTGGATGGATTTGCTGAGATCCTTCACTTGTTTGTTTGTATTTTCCTGTATTTCTTTAAGGTATTTTTGCATTACCTCTTTCAGGATTTCTTCCTGATGACCCATGTTCTCCTGCATTTCTCTGAGCGATTTTTGTGTTTCCTCCTCATGGGATTCCATCTGTTGATCCATCGTCTCCTGCATTTCTTTAAGCAGTTCTCGTGTTTCCTTTGTAAGGGCATCTAACCGTTGATTCATTTCTTTAAGCAATTTTTGTGTTGCCTCCTTATGGGCATCCGTCTGTTGACCCATATTCTTCTGTATTTCTTTATGCAAATTTTGTGATTCCTTTGTGAGTGCATCTACCCGTTGATTCATCTCGTTAAGCGATTTTTGTGTTGTCTCCTTGTGCGCCTCCATCTTTTGATCCATGTTCTCCCGCATTTCTCTAAGCGATTTTTGTGTTTCCTTTGTAAGGGCTTCTAACCGTTGATTCATGGTCTCCTGTAACTCTTTATGAGATTTATTTGTGTCCTTCTTGTGATCCTCTAATAGCATCATGAGAAGTGATTTTAAATCCAGATCTTGTCTTTCGGGTGTGGTGGGGTATCCAGGACTTGCTGCTGTTGGAGAGTTGGGTTCGGATGGTCCCACATTACTTTGATTACTGTTAGTAACATTCCTACGTTTGCCTTTTGCCATCTGGATACCTCTGGTGTTAGTTGGTCCTGCTGCCACTGGCTGTTGGTTGGACCTCCTGTGAGCCTGCAAATCTATTTCTGCCCCCCCTGGATTACCAGGATTCCCCTGGCACCGATTTCTGGGGCCTGCCTGCTCCTGAGTGACTTTGGAGCCCTAATGTGCTTTGCCCCAAGTGATCTTATATTGGGGAGGCCTTGCACATCTAAAGGTTCAGCCTAGTGGATTCCTGGAGCAGAGGTCGCCAAAGGGAGGCTGGCAGGCTCCTGCCCTGTGCAGGGGTGTGTGATCTCTCCTGGGGGGGGGGAGGGGGCGTCCCTCTGCCAGGCAGAAGTCCCACAGCAGATCTGGCGCGCTGGTCACTGCAGATCAGCCCAGCACCTGGGAGCAGGTTACACACAAGCTGCCTGAACCCGAAGCGATATTATGCCTGTCTGTCTCTGAGCCTGGCGGTCCCAACTACCTGGTCACTGGAGCAAAGATGGCGGAGGGCAGTCTCCGTGGCGCCGCTCACCCTGTGGTCACGATGGCCCGCCGATCTGGCACCCAGACGACCACAGCGCCAACCCGCCCTCGGGCACAGATGGAAGCCCCAACAGGCCGTGTCCCAAGTGATGTTATATCGGGGGGAGAGCCTGGGTACCGGTCTCTCCAGCGCAGTCCGCGGGAACAGAGGTCGCGGAAGGGAAGCTGGCAGGCTCCCTCCCTGCGCGGGGTCCCTCCACCAGGCAGAAAGTCCCGCCGCGGAACTGGCGCGCTGGTTACTGCAGATCAGCCCAGCACCTGGGAGCAGGTTACACACAAGCTGCCTGAAACCGAAGCGATATTATGCCTGTCTGTCTCTGAGCCTGGCGGTCCCAACTACCTGGTCACTGGAGCAACGATGGCGGAGGGCAGTCTCCGTGGCGCCGCTCACCCTGTGGTCACGATGGCCCGCCGATCTGGCACCCAGACGACCACAGCGCCAACCCGCCCTCGGGCACAGACGGAAGCCCCAACAGGCCGTGTCCCAAGTGATGTTATATCGGGGGGAGAGCCTGGGTACAGGTCTCTCCAGCGCAGTCCGCGGGAACAGAGGTCGCGGAAGGGAAGCTGGCAGGCTCCCTCCCTGCGCGGGGTCCCTCCACCAGGCAGAAAGTCCCGCCGCGGAACTGGCGCGCTGGTTACTGCAGATCAGCCCAGCACCTGGGAGCAGGTTACACACAAGCTGCCTGAAACCGAAGCGATATTATGCCTGTCTGTCTCTGAGCCTGGCGGTCCCAACTACCTGGTCACTGGAGCAAAGATGGCGGAGGGCAGTCTCCGTGGCGCCGCTCACCCTGTGGTCACGATGGCCCGCCGATCTGGCACCCAGACGACCACAGCGCCAACCCGCCCTCGGGCACAGACGGAAGCCCCAACAGGCCGTGTCCCAAGTGATGTTATATCGGGGGGAGAGCCTGGGTACCGGTCTCTCCAGCGCAGTCCGCGGGAACAGAGGTCGCGGAAGGGAAGCTGGCAGGCTCCCTCCCTGCGCGGGGTCCCTCCACCAGGCAGAAGGTCCCGCCGCGGAACTGGCCCCCCATCACCTTTTAACAGATGCTAAAGACTAAATGTCCAAGGTGATGATGCTTAGAAAGCCTCTGCAGGAGATTACAGACCAGTGATACCTCCACATTCATCAGAAATGCAGACCCTCACGCTGCACCAGACCTAATGAGTCAGAATTTTAACAGGATCCCCAGGTGACTGACATGAATAATGAAGTTTGAGGCTAATTCCCATCTAACTCTCTGGCCTGGTAATTCTCTAGCAAACAGAGCTGAGATTCTCAGAGAAGCCTTCCCAAGTCTGAAGCTCTGCGCTTCTCACCCATGGACCTCAAGACAATATGGAATGAGCCTGTAACTGTTTGGCATTAGTCTTCTGGGCTGCCAGTTCTGTGAGTGCAAAGGACCGTGTCAACCTTGTTCACCACAGTAGGCTCAGAGCACAGAATAAGATCAAATAAACTAAGCTTTTTTTAATTGTTATTATCATATTCCATACTGGACTCTAGAAAGCAAGAACAAAAACCATTAAGATATGATTGTACTTCAACAATTCATAACTTTACAGGATTTTTGCAGAAGTTAACAAACCCTAAGAGGAAAGTAACACTCATACCTGCTTCTCCAGCTTCTCCATCAAATAACTCATGAAGCACAATGTTCTCTAAAGCCCCCCACTCCCTCAGCATGAAGGGATGTAGCTGCTCTCTCGTTTGGCTGCCCCGTATCCAGCCCTCTGCCTCTGCCTCCATCAACTTTGCTCAGCATCACTTCATTCTCCCCCAGGAAGTTCGTGTTATTTTTGGCACTGCTCTCTCCAGCTGCTTCCCTCGGTGTGCTTATCAGATGCCCAATTTCCCTTGTTACCTCCTTCAAGAATGTCTTGGCTAACTCATTTCCAACCACTCAATTGATTTACTTCCTGTGAGCTGTCAAGTCTACTCTATTTTCAACAGAAACCACTCAATCTATACCCCTGACCACTTTGAAGAATCTCCTAATTAACTGTTCAATATTCAATTGTCTTCCCAATTTCTTCAGTCACTTCCCATGTCTGAAGGGAATACTTGGTCTCTGAGCAAATGCTATCATCTCTACTCTAATTATATTCCCCATTATTTCTGTATTTGTTCTTGATTAGTAGACAAGAATCTCTCAGATCTACAACTCAAAGCTTATAAGCAAATACTATGGTAATAAAAGTGTATCTAAATGTCTAAACTGATAGCAAAAAAGAGTAACTTTATTTTAACTTTGCAACTCACTGAGAAATGTTAAGTGAATGGGCACAGAACACAACAGATTGGGGATACTCTGAGGAAAAGGAACAAGCAAGTTTAGGTCACCACCAAAGAAGCTAGATCAGTCTCCCATAAACTCAATCTCAGCCCCACCTTTCCATCCTTAGACTTAAATGCAAAATTGAGCCTACTGCTCATAACAGAACACAATACAGACCCTTTAGGGTTTTGTTTTTGTTTTTAAGATTTATTCTTATTTTATGTATATGAGTGTTTAGCCTGCATGTATATCTGTACTACATGCATGCTTGATGCCCTTAGAGGCCAGATTGGGTCACACATCCCCTGGAACTAGAGTTACAGACACTTGTGAGTACTTGAAATTGAACCCACTGGAAGAACCACCAGGGCTCTTAAACCACTGAGCAATCTTGCTAGCCCCCGAGGTTATTTAGAATAGAGCCTTATCATTGCCTCAGGATATGGCCAGATCTCATGAAAGACAAATAAAGACTGCAACTTTCAACCAACCTAAGGAAATGGTACTGATGATTAAATTCTATGAATAAATGAATTAAGCGGCTAGAAACATAACTCAGTTGGTAAGCCCTCTACGAATAAATGAATTAAGTGGCTGGAAACATAACTCAGTTGGTAAGCCCTAGGTTTGATCAGCAAGTGTAGCTGTACACATTTGGGAGGATGAGGAGTCCAAAGTTATCCTTGGCTAGATTGGGCTACATGAGATTCTACCTTAAAAATGTTACTAGAAGCTGGGTGTTGGCACATGCCTTTAATCCAAGAATTTGGGAGGCAAAGACAGGAGGATCTCAGAATTTGAGGCCAGCGTGGTCTACAGAGTGAGTTCCAGGACAGCCAGGGCTACAAAGAGAAACCCTGTCTCAAAAAAAATCAAAACTGTTAGTAGACTGTCTAATGTGCCAGCATGAGGACCAGAGTTCAGATCCCAACACCAATGTAAAAAGCCAGGTGTGGAGAGGTAATAAAGAGCTCAGTGGTTAGGAGCACTGGCTGCTCTTCCACTAGACCTGTGTTAAATTCTAGCATCCACATGGCAGCTCACAACCATCTATACTTAAAGTCTTAAGAAACTGGATGCTCTCTTCCTCACCTGGATGTGTCCACTGCAGTAGCATCCCTAACAAACCAGTAAATGCTTCTATAGGTTCCATGAGATATCTTAGAAAATTACTGACAGGGAAGAGAACACTAGTTTGTAGTTGGCTGGGAGTACAGGTTACAACCTAGAACTTGGAATTGGTTCCTAAGGAGTCTCTTGTGAAAATAAGCATCGTGAGACCAGACGCTATTTCCAGGTAAACACGTCAGAGATGAATTAAGATATTCTCTTGGTGTTTTCTGTGGGGAAAAAAAAATACTTGCTGTGAGGGAAATAACCCACACATCTATCACAAGAAGGTTCTATGTTGAGCTAAGAACAGAAAAGGGGGAAAGTATTTGGGGGCTTTTTCCCTTTCCAGAATACTTTCTAGAGTAAACAAGCTCGACCTATATTGTACACTGTAATAATGGACCACGTTTTTGCTCACATATACTTTGAAAGAATGTCCAATTCCTTGCTTGCACATATATATAGCATAAAGCTGAAGATTTATTTCTCGTGATATTATGTACCCAAGTGCAGGAGGCAATTCTCCAAAGATTATGGTCATCTTTGCAAAGCCACAAAAAAAAGTGTTCCTGCTGGGCAAAGAAACTTTGACTTCAGGACAAGTCAATGGTGGTGAACAAAGGTAGAACAACCTGGAATGCCATTCCAGGACTCCTTAGCTAACTGAGTCCCTATGTCCGTGTATTTAACCCACACCCACCCCCCCACTATTCCAGGGGTCACATCCAAAAGCAAGTGCAGTAGCAATTCACAATCCAGGGCAGCAGAGGGAAAAGCTACTGTGTTATTAGTCAGGTCAGGCATCTCTTAATTTCTCAGTCACAGCACTGCTCTCATCCTGTCCCTGAGCAAAATGTACTGCACAGAACAGTCAACCATTAGAGTGACTGAATGGGGGTAGAAGACCTGTGAACCAAATGAACAGACCAGAGACACCAGTGATATGATAGAGAAATCAAAGTCCATGCATTTACTGTCTTTTCTGTAAAGTTGTATGCACTAAAGGACATTAGATTACCGAACACATTATCCAATGAATCATCTCAAGAACACGAAATGCTTATTTTTGCTTTATGTGCAGGGTTCATAATACAATAAAGGAAGAAATACATTAACTTGTATGTTTTTAATCAAGGTTATTTGAAAACATTCCATATTTGAAATGCTGATTGTCAACTTTAGATTTCTAAATAAAGTTTAATCACAAACCTACCATTTTAATAATGAATTAGCATGTCATCCCAGGATTCTTTTTACTCTCAAGTCCAAAGCAGAGTGTCAGAAAGGAATAAAAATACAAATCCCTTGCCATTTAACACCATTCCTGGCTTCTCCCAGACATGCTCATACTCAACTTTTTAAAAGAACTCCTTAGAATTCAATTAAAATTTTTATTCAGAGCTAGAATGCCTATGACTAATTATACGAAGGCAGGGCAGCCTTACCTGTGCTGAACTTGTACCCTAGAGAGAGCCCATAGGAGGTCTAGAGAGATTCTAAAGCTCTCACCAGAGAGGAGTTTAACAAGGTAACCTAGCTTTTAAGTAATAGAAACAGCCTCCTGGCCTCTGGGCTGTAAAAGGCCTCACCTGCCAAGAGCAGTAATGCAAGTAATTACTGCATACAGAATAACAGATCCCAGTGGGACCCCAGGACCCAGGGTCTGGTCTCTACCTTGCAATATACATAGAGGAATGAATAGCATACACTATTTTCCTCATTAAAGCCTGGGACAATCCCCTAATGGGTAAATAGATAAATTTTACTTGGCACAATGATTATGCCTTGGGTGGTTGCCCAAATAAAAATGTTCCTGGTATTAAGGCTGTAAGACAATGAATCTCCTGGGATAGAATTCATGAGGTTCAACATTTGGCTGACATCACACAAGTGTATTTCAAGTACTGGAAGCAAAAGCTTTGAAGTCTCTTCCTCTTTCCTTTTTCTAATAACAAGCTTCCAGCCACCCTTGGTCTTTAGATAAATCCCTCAGCTTTGCATGAGTCCAGATTGCTCTCCTCTAAGCGCTCCCACTGTGCTTCACCAGCTCACCTGCCCTTTATCTTTCGTCCTTTACCTCTGTCAAGGCATCTGTCCCTTACACTATCTTCTCTGGAAAAGACATTTTCAAACCAACCAAAACTAACATGTGACTTTTCCCACCCCATTTTACTTCTAAGAACACCACAGACATTTAAATTCACAAGTTCCTCTTTCCACTACAAACCAAGGTACTTACTTCTTGCCAGTTAGCAGTAACTGCATGAGGCAGGCAGCAAAACCTCTCAAGCAAAGCTTTGGCCAGAATCACACAAAGCCCGGTTGTTGAGCCCACACAACGCTCCTTCCATCAAGTCATCCCATGGTCTCAGAGCCCACCTCTCTTGTTCATGCTGCTCCATGAAGAGCAGCACCACCACTCACTCTCCTGCACTCCGTCTCCCTGTGCTGACTGTTGCTGCCATTCCCGCGCACACTCAGATCAGGCCAACAGACCATTACTAATAACCATGCCAAGACAAGGAAACCTGGCAGTCTTGGGTAGACTGAGATGGAAACTACAGTATCTTTAAGTAGTTCTGAAGCCAGGTACCATACCATTCTGAGGTGTGCAGAATAGATTTCTGATGATTGAACATATTTCTTTTTCCTTGAAGTTGGCAACAAAACCCAACAAGAGACTCAGCTACACAGCTAGTTCAAGACCAGCCTAGGCTACATGAGAGCCTGTATCAAAGGCAGGTAAGGGATTCTGGAGAGATGGCTCCGTAGTTAAGAGTGTTTGCTTATTCCTGCAAAGTTGTTTAGCCCCAGCACCACATCAGAGAGCCTGTAACTCTAGTTCCAAGGATATCTGACACCCTCTTCTGACCTCCAGGGTCCCAGCACACACATGCACAGACACACACACATCACATAAATAAAATCTTTTTCAAAAAGAGAACTTAAGAAAAAAAATGATAAGACAGGATATGGGGAGAGAACCCTTATCTACACCTAGTGGGACACTTGTGGAGTCATCTTGGAAATCAGTATACAGGTTCTTCAAAGCACCATATGACCCAGATATACCACTCTTGATTACATGCCCAAATGACTCTAAGTCAACACACCACACAAGCATTTGCACATTCACATTTATTGCTGCACTATGCTAAGAAATGTAACCAGTTTACCTATACAACCACAGATGAATGGCTAAGGAAAAGGTGAATTATATACACAGTGGAATTTAATTCAGTCATAAAACAATAAAATTAAAATCATGACATCTGGAGGAAAGTAGATGGAACTAGAAATTATTATGTTAAGCAAAACAAGGCAGACTCAGAAAGACAAATAGCAAATGTTTTCTCTCATATTCTAAGTGTGCTTGCGTGTGTGTATGTGTGTGTATGTGTATCATATTCAACGTGTGCACATGCGCACACACACACACACACACACGCTAAAGTGAAAGTGTAGTAGTCATAGGACAACTTGCAGAAGTCGGTTCTTTCTGTCACCATAAGGGACTTGGGGGTCAAACTCATGTCATCAAGCATGGCAACAGAGCTGTTATCTGCTGAGCCATCTCACAGGCCCCAAATTACAAGGATTTTAGGAGGATTGTATTGAGAAATATAGACAGTTATCTTATGTCACAATAATCACATACTTCCACCTTCTTAGTCAAGAAAAGGGAAAGGCAGAGGACCTGTGTGCCTACCAGCAAGAACAAGATAGATCTGATCTGTCAGTCACTGTAAGTTAGGAAGTCTTAACTTTTCCTTGTCACAAAGCTCTCTACAGATAAAGTGGGTAACAGCAAAACTCCAAAAAGTCCCCTTGATCTATAGGTACTGAAACATTAAAACATCCAAGATCATCAAGCAACTCACAAAGTACTTATTAAATCCCAGGCATTGGCCCTACCCTCTACAGTTGAGACAAAGAGAGGCTCTCAAGAATAAAGGCAGGTATGATGGCCACACCTTTGAGTCCAGCATTGAAGCAGAGGAAGATGCAACTCTGAGTTCAAGGTTATCCTGTTCTACAGAGCAAGTTCCTGAACAGTCAGGGACTATACAGAAAACTCCTGTCTCAAACAAAAAGGAGGGAAGGAGGAGAGAGGGAGGGAGGGAGAGAGGGAGTGAGGGAGGGAGGGAAGAGCTGGGACTATGGCTTAGTGGCAGAGTGCTTGCCCAGCAAACGTGAACCCAGGGTTTGATCCCCAGCACTACATAAACCATGAGTGGTTAGAGGAAACGAGACCCAAAGTTCAAGGTTATCCTCAGTACAGCCTGGGATAAAAGACACCCTCTGAAAGGCGGTGTACAGCCTGGGATAAAAGACACCCTCTGAAAGGCAGTTGGGGAGGAAAAACAGAAAGAAGGAAGAAAAAAAACAAGAGAGGGGGACTTCCAGGTTCCAAGAACAGAAAGTGAGGGACTCAAAGCTGTCATATGGGTAAATGACACTAAAGAATTCTGTAGCAATAATGTGCCACGGTACTGGTGCCAAGTGATAGGAAGATCTCAGGAATCTATGCAAATATGAGGAAAAATGGCAGATGAGTGTTAAAAGGAGCATATGGCCTAAATCGGGCATATAAAACAACTTCTCAGCTGTCAGTGGTGACCCAGGAATCTGATCTGACAGCCACTGTGAATGAACCCTGACGAAAGCCCAATACTGAATTGATTAAAACCAATGCGGTGTCCTGGGCGCCATCAAAAGGAATGCCAAAAGAGAATTCTCTACCTTCCCTCATAAATCCTGGTATACTCAGCCCCACAAGTGCACTTCATCTACTATGTGCCCTACACCTTCACTGCATAAAACAGTTCAGAAGTCCAAGCAAAGCAGTGGGACCCAAAGGCCAGCCCCAGCCCTACCCCAAACTGAACCTCTCAGAATCACACAGGAATGGCTAGCTTTTCTAAGCACAGATTCTCAGGCCTCTCCCAGATGCTAATTCAGTGGCTCTCCCAGGTGACCTGGTTAGAAAACCAGATCCTTTCTCTAGCTTGGGATCTACTCTTGAAAGGATTTAAGAAAGTTTTCCTATTTAAAAACAAAAACTGAAATCCAGCAAGGTGGCACCTACCCATAATCCAATTAGGACTGGATAGACTGGACAACATAGTGAGGATAAGTAAATGAACATATACACACAATAAGAATACACAAACAAACTGAAAAGAAACCATGACAGGAAGTACTAGGAATAGACAGATGAAGGTGGGTTGTTAATGTACCTCAAGGTAGGCATTCCGAGCCAACATATGTGACTTAGGGTCAATCCCAAGGACAAGAAAACATAGATAAAGATAATTCCTATACATAAAATGAAAAGTGGAAAATATCTAGAAAAATAAGAGCTGACCACCAGGCAGAAAAGCAGCACTCAGAGTCCCTCAGTTAAGAATTAGACAAAAGCAGACTCTTCCCATGAATTACTTGCTCAAGCTCCCACTTCTCCTTAGCTTCACATATCAAGGTCTACTGCTCCAGGAAAATGGGAAGGCATTCAGAAATAGCTGGGGACTGAATGGATACAGCCCACTCAGAAGCAACCATTCACACCTGTTATCCTCATGACTGAACAGCCAGCCCCTCCCTCACTCTACCCAACCTCTAGCCACACTACCTTCTAATCATACAGGCTAGTCTAATTCACATTCTTTAATCTTCCATAGTAAAAAACTGTATTTCAACTAATCCACCTCCAAAAGAAAGTTGGTGGTTGTTGTTGTTATTATAGAAAAGCAAACAGAAAGCATGCTTCTTGTGGGATAAACACCAGTTCAGTCAAGCCTGCCATAAGGCAATTCTATTTCTCAGCTTTGTTTCAGTGTGCTGAAGAAAATGTAACTGCTTCCGACATAATCACAGCTTTATGGGACTAGAAGATGTGTAAAGCAATGAGTCACTCTAGAGGTAAGTTGAGTCTAAAGTCTTACCCAACACATCATTCAGAAGAAAAACCAAAACAAATGCACAAAGGCCAAAGCTTTGGTCTCCTGGCTCCCAGGCCAATGAGCTCTGCTCCCTCTCTCCCACCACACAGCCCCCCCCCCCCACACACACACACATTTTTTTAAATGGCACCTGAAAATGAAACCAAAACTTTTATTGTTTCCTACAAGTAGCCTAACTTCCTAATTTAAAACATAAAAGCCAACTGAAGCTACTGTTCATTTTTGAATCATTAAAGCTAAGTGAGAAAAACACAACATTAACTATCATATTAAGGCTCACTGAAAGTAAGTGCAATCCCATAACTCTCCATCTGCATCCAACGCTCACAGACTGTGATTCAGCATCAGTTTCTGCTGTAAAAACAAAAAGCATATGTCAATCTCCCAAGAGAGGAAGTAGCAACAGAAAGTGGGTATGTACCCATCTCCAGCAATACTGAAAAGTCTCTTCCCCTCAGTAAGACCTGAGTAAAACACTGCAGACCACAGGCTCCGGGCCTGCCATTCCAGCACTGAGCAGGCTGAGGAAGAAGAATCACAAGTTTGAGGACAACCTTTTTCCAAGGGGGGGTGGGGGGATCACCTTGCTAGCTAGCCTGTGCTATGAAGTGGGTATACACCAGAACACAGAACCCCCTATGTAATTTTTAAAAATAGCCTCATATCACAGTTCATGTAAGCTAGCATATCAACTTTATTGAGTCATTTGTCCAGTTATCACAAGCACTTGCCACTGGCCTTCAAAGCCCAACCCAGCCTGCCTGATGAGCCCAGCTGTGCTCCAGCCAGCTCCCTCCCACCCCACCCCATCCTACACCACCTGGCCGCCGCCACCACCACCACCATTAGTTTGGGCTGAGGCACGCTACTGTGCTCCTGGCTGACACTAACAGCTCAAGCTTACTAGGTTAAAGAGTACTGAAAGCAATCTGTAGCAGCATTCAACACCATGAAAAACCAACGCTAACAAAATAGCAGTGACAGACACTACTGAACTCTTGCTGAACCTACTTAGAATACATACACTGACAGTTACAGACACCGTTTAACTCTTAATTGAGTCTGCTTTGGCTTTTATTTCTATCCATATAACCATCACAGGAAGACTTGGAAATACAGGACTAACTCATAAGGCATCAGAAAAGCCGGACTCAGGGGTTGGAGAGATGGTTCAGCGGTTGAGAGCACTGATTGCTCTTCCGTAGGTTCTGAGTTCAAATCCCAGAAACCACATGGTGGCTCACAACCATCAGAAATAAGATCTGACAACCTCTTCTGGTGTGTCTGAAGACAACTACAGTGTACTTGCATATAACAATAAATAAATCTTTAAAAAAGAAAAAGAAAAGCCTGACTCTTGGTCCTAATAACAAACACATAACTAAGACAAAGACAAAGATATTTTCCACAAGCCACTTATTCCATAATTTATATTCAGTAGCCTATCAAGTTACTGATCTCACCAGGATACCAGAGCAATGACTACCCCTACTGACTGTTCCTTTTATCATCCTCAAACACATGTTATGCAGTAACTCATGCTAAAAATCCACACCATCTGTGTGGGTACTGAACTTAAAGAGACTGAAGAACTACAATAAAAACACTGGAGAAAAGTGGTAAGTGGAAACCCCATGGGCTCTGCATTTGTCGTTCCCTCCACTAGAAACTTGTTCTTCTGGTTGGCTCTTTGAGATGTGGACATCACCTTTCCTAAGCACACTAAAGGAATCACCCTCTCTTGCTCCCGACCACCCTGCTCTGGCCACTATGTGAATTCACTCTCCTCTCTTACCATGCTTACTTATTCCCTTCTTTCCTGACTCCTCCATGAGCCACAAGATAGGAACCCAATGAGCAGACAGCTTGATGAGCAGTAGATGTGCAATAAATAGTAGTTCAACAGAAGAACCATGGCAAAGCCAGCAGGGGCACAGGGGCACATGCCCACTTCCCCAGTTCTCAGGAGGTTAAAGGCAGGACTGACACAAGATTGAGGCCACCCTGGTCACCACAGTGCTTCACAGTGACATCTGTCTCAAAAAAAAAAAGGAAATATTACTTCTCATTCTATCTAGTCACAAGGCAGCACACAGTCAGCATAACCGCAACCAGATGGGTGCTTTGTTTTCACTGAAAGATTTCAGAAAGTGTTCAAGACACAAGAATAATTTCGTGTTCTTTACTGATCTTGACTGAAAGCTACCATGCATAACTTCTCTCCAGAGAAGTCTATCTTATTCTACTTCTGTGTCCATGGTCCCTCTAAGAGATTGTTCTATAGCTACCTTATACTTTTGAATGGTAAATAAGGGTATTTTAAGTAGCTTAGGCACATTTTGTTTGTTCCTACATAGAATAAGCAGCACATACAGAAAGAAGAAAGTCAAAAGCTGGCTGTGTAGCACAGGCTTGTAATCCCAGCACTAGGGAAGCAGAGGCAGGAGGATTGGTAGTCTGAGGTGACAGGAGTTTGAAGACAGCCTGGGCCACATGACTCTTGTCTTAAAAAAAAGAAGAAAAAACAAGCAAGCCAACATCATAAACAGACTACTCTGTCTCCACTCAAATCTCAAAAGAAACATCCTCTTAGCTCAGATGGCTAAAATATGCCTAAGTATAATAAACTGAATTATAGGAAGAATCTCCTACAGGTTACATACACTTCAAAGAAATTTCCACAAAGCTACCTGAGAGGAAATTTACCGTTTACAACAAATTGGCAGCATAAATCCTATGGATATAAGAAAACTATGGTCACTCACTCTGCCTTTTAGGTGTCCCTTTGTCTTAGTCAACAATGAGAAACAGAGTTGATGTTTAAAACCATGAAGACTGAGAAAGGGTCCTGTCTTAGGGTTTCTATTCCTGCACAAACATCATGACCAAGAAGCAAGTTGGGGAGGAAAGGTTTTATTCACCTTACACTTCCACAATGCTGTTCATCACCAAAGGAAGTCAGGACTGGAACTCAAGCAGGTCAGGAAGCAGGAGTTGATGCAGAGGCCATGGAGGGATGTTTCTTACTGGCTTGCTTCCCCTGGCTTGCTCAGCTTGCTTTCTTATAGAACCCAAGACTACCAGCCCAGGGATGGCACCATCTACGAGGGGTCCTCCCCGCTTGATCTCTAATTGAGAAAATGCCTTACAGCTGGATCTCATGGAGGCATTTCCTCACCTGAAGCTCCTTTCTCTGTCCAGCTTGAGTCAAGTTGACACAAAAACAGCCAGTACAGGTCCTTTCCCCTTAAGAGGGAGTGTGGGGCGATTCAACTTTTAGGGCTCCCACTCCAAAAGCACAGTGAGGTAAACTGTGTCCATGTCTGCTGTCAACAGGCACAGAAGGCTGAAGAATGCGCCTTATCTACCGTGGTGAAAGCCAAGCTGTCATGTGAGCCTGCCTCAGGTGCTGTCCCCAATACATAAAGGAAACTTGGTCAGTAAAGCCAGAGAAAATAGCCTTTTCTAGGCAGCCACCAAATGGGCTAATAGAACGTCACCTATGTAACAGCAGTAGACAACATTCTGTCATAGCTAAAGGGAAATCCAGTGAAGCAGTCACAGAAACCCAGGGTTGAGAGTGTCTGGGGTTTCAAGAATAAGATCTGATTTGACAGAGACATTTAATTACCCAGGCTGTATTTTACCCACCTGATCTTTGCTAATCTTATCCCAACTCAAACCCCAGAAATCTGTGTTCATTTTTCCCTCAACCTGAGAATTTTTTATTAGCAAGACTGGTCCAAAAAGCTTGCGTCAACTTAGTGCCCACTTCCTCCTTAAGGATGCTCCGGAACAAACTCCCCAACGCCAGACAGCCACTGGCATAACAGTCATTGCTTTAAGTGCTAGTTTAAAAGAAAAGTCTTTTAAAAAAACTTAGTTCTCAGAGACCAGAAGAAACAGACTCTCTATAGCCCCACAATGAGAGAGAGAGAGAGGAAGAAGGAGGAGGAGGAGAGTCAGAGGGGAAAAGAGAACTATTCCTTCTCACTGCAAAGGCTCCACCTTCAACCATTTCTGACCCTCAGTTCAGTCAAGTCCACAGGAAGATGAATGCTCCCACTCAAAATGCACACCTTTGCTTACTTGGTGTTCCAATTTCTGCACTCTTCCAAATGGCAAAAGAAAGCAGCACTAACTTATCAACCTGCTTCTTGCTCTTTCCTGCAAAAAAGCTCCACCCTACTGTGCAGACTTCTCACAAAGCAGTTCCTACTACCACTGGAAATGATTACTCTCTAGGAAAATAGAACTCTGCTAAGTGGAAGAGCTTCAAGGAGCAATCTGCAATTGGTCAGTTTTTCATTCCAGACAAGGCTCCGAAGCCTGGCACAAATCTGCTGCTGGGAACTCGCCCACCCAGCCCCTGCCATGTGGGCAGGTCGTGTGGCAGTCCATGCCTGGTACAGACTGCTCAAATCACTGACTCTCAGAGACCATACCACAAAACCACCATGAGCACCAAATGAAGTCACACAACCACAACAGCAGCGACCAACAAACAAGTCCTGGAACAGCATCTAATCTTTTCTCAACTCAATTACAGCCAGCTTCACTTGTAATTTGTGGTCATGCATTACTGGCCCCACCCTTTATGCCACAAAGTCATACCCCGGAGTCCTATATTCAGAGGACTCACACACAGTTTACACTGGCATGTGTGGTGGCAGGCAGCCCTGGGTTCAAGCTGCAGCTCGACCTCTTCTCACCAATAAAAAGGTACCTGTCTATCAGAACCTCAGCGTAGACATCTGCTTTCTACATGATATAAGTGAATAAGTGAGATAATATGGAGAGAGAACCCAGCTGAAGATGTGACAGTGACTGCTGATAATACAGTATCCACAGGGGATGTCATCTGTGAAAAGGAAGTCACCTCAGAGGACCCATATACCCTGGAGGCTTCCTGCAGCTTCCCTCCTACAAAAGGGAAACCTTTAAGAAAAAGTCAAGCCCTAGCAAGAAAACTTAAAAAAAAAAAATCTACTACAGGCCACTAACACCACACCAGACAGTTAAGTGATACTCTGGTTCCTATAACGAAGAGAAGACTGGTACCAATGAAAAGGGTAATGAAAGAAGAAGCAGTTCAGGAAAATCCTTTCGAGAGTCAAAATTTCAGAGAGAAAACATGGACCTTGGAAATTCCCTACTCATTGAATCTAATGAATTCTGACTGTCTGGATATAAATAGAAAGGCAAAAGGGCAATATTGAATATCCCAAGAATTTCACACACAAGCCGCACAATATTCATGTTCAAGAGTGTACATGTGGGGCAGGGGAGATGGCTCAGCGGTTAAGAGCACTGACTGCTCTTCCAGAGGTCCTGAGTTCAAATCCCAGCAACCACATGGTGGCTCAAAGCCATCTGTAATGGGATCTGATGCCCTCGTCTGGTGTCTGAAGAGAGTGATAGTGTGATCACAATAAATAAATAAATAAATAAATAAAGTGCATGTGTGCGCACATATGTGGGTGCATGTTAGGGAACATGTGCCTGAGCACCATGGGCCAAAGATATTGGAGCACAGGAGAACATCAGTGTCTTCCTCTATTGCTCTTCACCGAGAAAAGGTCTCTCTCAGTGTACCTAAAGCTTGATATTTTTAGCTAGGCTGGCCAACCAGCAAAAGCCCAGGGCCCACCAGTCTATGCCACATGCAACACAGAGGTTACAGGCAATGAAACAGCCATGTCCAGCTTTAATGTGTGTACTGAAGATTTGAAACCAGGTCCTCATGACTTAACAGCAAGCACCTTTATCCACTGAGCCATCTCTTTGGTCCCCCCTGCAGAGTATATTAATCCTGTTAAAGACAACGGGCAGCAAAACCAAAAATGTTTTAAAAACTGGCTCTTTGGGGAAAACTATCTTCCACTCTGGAGAGAAAAGTCGGAGTTACAACATGAAAAGCAATCTAAAAGATCACAGCCATCTCAATCAGAAAAAAAATCTGTTAACAAACGAGAAATGTCAGACCTCAAGAGGTGGGAGGATAAAAAGGAGAAACAATATAAGAAATATCACAGATTTATGCTAAGTTAATATGGAAGTGGGGGTGATGGAATTCGAAATTCAGAATGAAGAAAGCAAAGGTAAGTGAGCAGGATCTATATTAAGAGCCTTACACAGGGAATCAGAACACCTGGACTCTTGTTATTGGCTCCAATCCAAACTGCCATGTGCCCTTAAGGCAAGTTACTTACCCTCTTTAAAACAGGCTCCTTGTCCTTAGGAAATGAGGAAATGCTACTTAGTATAAGATCCCTGCCGGACTAAATTTCTAATTTAAAAGTACACAAAAATCAGGAGCTTCCAGGCCTAGAAACTAGACACAGTGATAAAGGGGGAAAGAGTTGAGAAAACTTTGAGTAAGTAAGTGAGAGTCAGTGGAAAAGAGAGAAGCCTCGTGACAGCCAAGCACTCCTGGGGTTCCAGGAAAAGATGTCAGGATCTAGAAAAACTGCGAACTAATCGGCATATGTCAAAATGGACAGAAAGAGGGGGATGGGAGTAGCTATCCGTGAACTATCTCCGTTAATGAACCGGTAATAGACCTGCTTCTGGTAAACAGCCAGGGGCTCCGAAAGCCGCGACCAAGAAAAATAACTGTGACCGAATCATGGACAGGTTGCCCGGGAGGCAAAAGTCAAGGGAAGTTCGTTCGGGTTCTGCCTGGGGAAGATTCGGAGAGTAGGTGGAGAGTGAGGAAGGGGCAGAGAAAAAGCGAACTGAGACCATGCAGGCTGACGGGAGAGAAAGACGCCAATGCCTGACTCCTGTTCCAAGGCAGCAGAGGGGTCTGGGTCCAGGGTCCCGCTCTCACCATCTTGACGATGCCCCGCTGCACGGTGGGGACCGCGGGTCCCCCGGAGGAGCCGCTGCTCTGCGCGGAGGAGGCCATGTGTGGAGCTGGAAAGGTAGCGAGTGGGGAGGCCGACCGGACTGGAAGTGTCAGGGTGGGTGTCAGCGCTGGTGAGAGGTTGCAGCGACAAGGAGCAGGCGGGCGACAGGCTACCGTCGGCGGGCTGGATAGAAGCACCAGGCGCACACTAGAACAGCAGCGGGACTGGGAGCAAAAGAGGAGACGCGATCTCCGCCGCCGCCACACGTTCTACTCGCCGCGCAAGCGTGCCAGAGCGCCTCCTCCCTCTAGCCAATTAGTGTCCAGAACCCGCTAGAACTCAAGCCAATAGGCACTCTGTTTATGAAGCTCCGCCCCTTGGTCCCGAAACGGGTGCGGAGCTCCAGGAAGCGCTGAAAGAGCTGATTTGCCGTGACGGGGTAGTTTTGAGGCGGGACTTCCGGGGAAGTCTGGGACGGTGGTGTCGGGAGGTGTAGTGGGAAGGAAAGGACACGTCAGCATCTGGCCGTGGGGCGCGGGGAGCCATGGGAGCCCCGAAGGCGGGGCCGGCCTCGCCCTCCCGCCCGGTTCCGCTCCTGCCCCGCCTCTCAAGCGGCAAAGCGCCCACGTGTACCCGGAGGTTCCGGAGCTGCACACCGGAACTGGACAACAAGGGCTTGGGTCCTGGAACTATGGAGGCCGTCCTGAAGGAATCTCACTGCTCTCGGAGTTCTGACGTTTCACCTCAGCAAAACAGAAGAAACTTTTGAAAGTCGCAGCCATTGGGCAACCTGCCGATGGTAGTCTTGACCGGGAATGTAACCGCGAATCTCTCTGCGGTCCGGAGTATCACTGGGGTCTAGTGAGTTCCACTAAAGTTTGCTGATGGAAGTAATAAGCATCTCTTAGAGGATGACTCGTCCTGCTCCCCGAGAATAGCCTCGTTTTTCGGCTCCTTCCCTCTTCCTCCTCCTCCAACTGAGGTTAGGAAAAGCCTTGGGATATACCATTCCAGGGCTGGGCGGAAGTCAACTCCTTACCTCACTCCTAATCTCAGCTCGAGGTGGGACAGAATACCATATTCAAATGGATGTTTGGGGAGAATTTGTGTTCTTGGAGTGCCCCCATTTTAGAGCACAGGTTGTTGAATGTATTATGTAGTAATAAAAGCTGGACCTACACTAAAGACACTACTTCCGTCATAGCTTGTTTTAAGAAGTTTGAGTAGTCACGCATGTCTCAAATCAGGGTCAAGTTTTGGGGTCAGCATCTTCCTATATCTCCAAAGGCAAGTCCACCATGAATTCACCCTATTTCAAAAAAGAAAATGGGTCTTTATGGATACAAAGTATTGAGGGTTTGCCCAGTACATTGTATCTCAGCTCCAGGACCTCCTCTTGAGGAGGAATTTAGGAATTTGACCTTTGCAACAGTTTAGCCACTCTCTCCAGACATTTGAAGCACTTGAAACTGTAATTCCAAACATCTCATCTTCTGATCATAATTACTGTCCTTTTCCCCTACCCAGCCAGTAATTCTCTTTTCCCTTGTACTAATTTTCTATACAACCATTGATTCTACTAGTCAGTACTAACAACCAAATATGCACAGAATACACTGCCTGTTAAATACTTTTTTCCTGCAGAGTATGTTAGCCCTTAGGACAAGCCTACAAAGTACATACAATCTGTTCCTTCAAAGGAGGGCATTGATGTTTTGTTTTTCATCTGTTTATTTTTAAGTGGATGGGAATCTCAAAATGGTCCAACAGGTAAAGTTCCTTGCACACAAACCTGATGACCTGAGTTCAGTCCCTGGGATCCACGTGGCAAAATGAGAAAACCAACTCCTGCAAGCTGTCCTCTGACCCCGCATGCAAACTGTGACATGTGACACTTGCATACACACAGAGATATACATAACATACATAAAAATGTAATTTTTAAAAAAATCTAGTGATCAATGCTAGGTCAGTATCTTAAGGGATAGAGTCAAAATATGAACTCAACTGTCTACCATACATAATCTTAGGCATCTACCTGCTTCTCTGGTAAACAAACCTACCTCATCTTCTGCCTGTGTTTATAGAATCCATAACCTAGATAAAGACATTTAATTCTCTAACAAGTTTCTCATGGGAGAAAAAAACACCGATATGTATGAGTCTTCTGTCTCTGTTCTTCACCCATCTTCCACTTTGGTCCTCCATAACATTACTCCAATGTTCTTAACCATAATGCACTTTCCAATCATGCCAATCCCTCAACTTCAGGACAGAATTCAGCTCCTTAGCAAAGCATGCCTGGCCCTGAACTACTTTCAGCTATTTTGCTCCTCTTTTATAGTTTTAGTGTATATGGACTTATAGGGAAAAGTCTAGATCAGTATTGTCTAGAACTTTCTGCAGTGATGAAATGCTCTCTTCATGCCATATCCAACATGGGAAGCACCAGCCAGGTGTAGCTTATGAGAACTTGCAGTATTGTACATGCGATTGAGGAAATGAATTTTTAATGTTAAGTTTAATTAATTTAATACACATGGCTGGTAACTATTGTAGCACACACTATCAACCTAGATGGTTAAATGTTAATCTTGCTGTCTGTTACCAGAATCTTTTTCTTTTTTTTTTTTTAACTTTTTATTGATTCTTTGTGAGTTTCATATCATGCACCCCAGGCCTGCTCATCTCCCTGTCCCCTTCATATCCACCCCTTTGCCCCTGCAACTATCCAAAATAAAAAAAAATCACACACAAACAACAAAGTATAGAAAACATCTCGTCATGGAAGCTCTAGTATGGAACTGAGAGAACAGTGTCCCACAGTATATCCTTCTGTCCATATAGCTTCACTTGCAAGTGGTCATTATAGTAGCCATTTGTCTAGTTCAAGATCTGAGACTTCTGTGACACCATCAATTATTGGATCCTCATGGGGACTCCTTCCAGTTATCCTGTTGTTGCCTGTGTTAGGGAGATCCTGTGACTTTCAGTGGGATTGGCCCTTTCATGAGTCCCAGCCCTTCGCAGACATAGATTTTGGGGGCGAGCCGTCTCAGAGCCCTGGGTCTGGGTGGTAGCACAATGGGTCAACCCACCAGCTCTCCCTTATCTGAGTCACCAGGGCAAGCTCTCTAGGCTGCTCTGGCTAGGCCACCGAATGGCACCATCAGAGCAGGCAGGGTCAGCACTCCTGCTCTCACGCCCTCAGGTCCTGCTCACCAGCACCCATACCTGCAGAGTCAGCTCCTCTGTGCTGCCCAGTCAAGGCTCTGGGCCCACTCTCCCAAGAGCTGTACCCTATGAAGGGCAGGACCAGTTCTGCTCTCACACCCTCAGCGCTGGCTCACCATCACCTGTCATCAGGGCCAACTCCACTGCGTTGGCGAGACAAGGTCCAAGAGTGCTGCAGCCAGAAAGGGACACGGAGCCAGTTCATGACCCAAAGGCTAGTTCTCCCAAGAGTCAAGGAGCAAGGGAGTATGGAGCATCACCTCCACACCCATGCCACCTCACAGCAAACAAGTGGCCGGGCCAGCTCTTCCTCTAGTCCTTAGGGCTGGCTCACCCTTACCCCCCTCAGCCAGAGCCAGCACTTCGGCTACCAGAATCTTTTATGTAAGTTTTTAAAGTGTTTTTATATGCTTCATGTACCCCAGACTTGATTAGAGTGCATAATGACATAAATAGTCCTACTTTTCCCTTAAATTGATTTGTGAGGTAGGATCTCCTCAAGTATCCCACGGCAGCTTCAAACTCTTGACGTTCCTGCCTTAGCCTCCAGAGTCCTTGGATTGCAGTCATATAGCAGCATTCTCGGCGTGTGTGTGTGTGTAATTTTACTTTGTAACATTAGAAGTGGAACTCAAATCCTGTTTTAAAGAAAAGGGAAGGAAAAGCTAGGTATGATGTCTCTTGCCTCTCTCATCTCCACATTGAAGAGACTGCAGGAAGAGGACTTCATGAGAAGCCAGCCTGGGTTTCATAGTGAGCTTCCAGTCAGTCTAAGTGAGCTCTTAAGGAAACGAAGGTAGAATTTGTTTTTAATAAAAGTTGTTTGTTTTGAAGAAAAAGAGGAAAGGGAAGAAAAGAGTATAGGAACACACATATAAATCCCAACACTTGGGAGACAGAAAGAGGAGGATTATACATGTTTGAGGTCAGCTTGGGCAAATGGCTGGGTTAGCCAGGACACAACAAGATCCTGTCACAAAATTCCAAAGGAAAAAAAAAGACAATTTGTCCTAAACTTTGAGGCATAAATACTTTGCAAACCTTATAGTGTAAACTTCATATATCGTATATATGATTTGGGTAATGTTTACAAAACTTGTAATTTGTCAGCTTTGAACCTCGTCATACGGCTATTTAGTGGCAAAGTCGATTTTCATTTCATTCTCCTGAATGGCATTCAATCCCTTTAGCTTGTCAGTTCCTGTACAATTGTATATTTTACTCCTGCTCTAGCCATTGGCTTTTGAGCACTGTTGAGTCTTATCACTGTAGACTGCATGCCATACAGATTTCTGAAGATCAAAACATAAGCAAGGCTCCAGATAATGGTTGAAGCATATTGTTCTGAGTCTCTAACTAAAGATGGATAAGCAGGGATGGGGGATGGAACCTGAGCGTCTCTTTCTACCCCTAGAACCTAACGTCAATGATTAGCACTCAGTTACAAAGGTTTCACTAAAGAATAGCAAGCTGTAGTAGCTTCAAGGTAAGCATACCTTTTCTCTCACACATCAAGGAGTTGGAAATACCTCTTTAGAGACGCAGTCTTGTCAGTAAAACATGTGCAGTTCTCTTGGCTCGTCTTTTATAATTGTAGAATAGCTGCTTCAGCTCCAAGCACTGGAACTAAAAGAGGACGCAAAATGAAGGAAAGATCAGTTCCAAAAATAGCTGCCCTTTAAAAAAAAAAAAAGCATTTGTTTTTGTTTTCTTGGAAGTACCTTTTGCAAGGCCTCTCCTCACTGCAGAAGCAACAAAGATGTCATTTTGATTGGCAAAGGAGAAGAAACCAAGAATGGGTACTAAAGTGGCTTCAACACTGGACTTTTGTTCTATTCTGCCTTCTTAGAACTCTGGCTTATTCCCTATCTCATACATTCTTCAAGGTAGAATCCTGGCCCTGTGCTCTTCCAATTTAAAGAGCTGAAAGCAGTAAGCTTGTGTTTTAACCTTGCTGTCTCGGGACCAAGACTCATTTCTAAGGCAGACTCCCTCAACGGCCTTCAAGGAAGATACAGAGTAGGGATCCACTGCCTCGGGTTGTTCACCGTGGCTCCTGCAGTTCTAGCTACACTATATAACTCACTCAAACACACTTGGCTTTCTACCCCAGTGTATTTGTTCACCCAGTTCCTTCCACTTGGAATTACCTATCACTCAGTTCAGATATAGCTTTCCTCCAACCAGAAATGAATTCTCCCTCTTCTATATCCCCAGACCCTTTGAAAAATATGTGCTCCCTATCCTTCCCACAGTTATTTGTGTAGTGGTTGAACATGCCTATACATTTTATTATAATAAGCTGCTATGAGTCAGTAACATTATGTCCCCTGTTTGCCTGGCATTGCTTTCTTTCATAAAGAAAGCATACCAGAACAAGGTATGGTGACTCATTACTGTGATCTCAACACTGAGCTAAGGCAAGAGGGTTACTGTGAGTTTGAGGACAGCCTGAGCTACATAGTGAGTTCCAGACTAGTGCAGGCAATAGAGAACTTGTCTAAAGAAAACAACCAAAAAGGAGTCTGGGAATATAGCTCAGTTGGTTCAGTGCCTACTCAAGCTGCACAAAGCCCTAATTTTGATCCCTCAAACTGCATAAAATTGGATGTGGTAACACACATCTGTAGTCCTAGCACTCAGGAGGTAGAGGAAGGATATTGAGTGTCAATGTTGACTTCAAGCCAGCCTGGCTGGGCTGCAATGAGAAGTAAGTTTTCTGTTGGTTTGTGTGTGCACAGGAGTTAGAGATGGTCTTATTTCTCTTTTCCCTTCCATCAGTGTTGGGGATATTTAGAGTGGAAGCTGAGGTTACAGTGAGGATTGTTCTCATTGAACAGTTGTGATTTATTTATGTTCTGTGTGTATGAGTGTTTGTCTGCATGTATGTAGGTATGCTGTGTGTGGCTAGTGCCTACAGAGGCCACAAGAGGATGCTGGGTCCTCTGGAACTGGATGTCTCTGAGCTGCCATGTGGGTGCTGAGAACTGAACCCTGGTTCTCTGCAAGAGCAGCAAGTACTCTTAACAAACAAGCCACCTCTCTAACCCTTCATTGAATAAATTTTGACATGGATTTTACTTACCTCTTGCTTATAGTAGGTTGTGTCTCCATTTCTTCCTAAACTTCAAAAAGCCATGTATATCTTAATTTCACATAAGACAGGCTAGCTGTTGAAACAAAAGAACCAATACAGGTCACTATACTACTTAGTGACTGTGGTGGTTTGAATAGGAATGGCCCCCATAGACTCATGTGTTTGAATGCTTGGCCTATAGGGAGTGGCACTATTAAGAGGTATGGCCTTGTTGGAGTAAGACTGTCACTGTGGGGGGTTGACTTTGAGGTCTCAGATGCTCAAGCTAGTCCTAGTGTCACTTTCACTTCTGCTGCCCGCAGATCGAGATGTAGAAAACTCTCAGCTCCTTCCCCATCACCATGTCTGTGTGCATGCTGCCATGTAAAATATATATATATATATATATATATATATATATATATATATTACACTAAAATGATATTGAAGTGTATTTCTCTTTTATATAATAGCCTAAGTCGATGGCTTTCCATATTATCCAATCTCCCACCTATTAGTAGGCATTCTACCAGAAAAGCTGTTCTGAGCATATTCTGGAAGGTTTTCCAAGTTCATCTTAATATAGGATCACATTGGAAAGAGTCCATGGAAATGAACTTACAAAGTTAGCTCTGTGAAGCTTTCACACACAACCAGGTTTAAGAAGATATTTTTAGGGGCTGGAGAGATGGTTCACTGGTTAAGAGCGCTGACTACTCTTCCAGAGGTCTTGAGTTCAGTTCCCTGCAACCACATGGTGGCTCACAACCATCTGTAATGGGATCCAATGTCCTCTTCTGGTGTGTCTGAAGACAGCAACAATGTGCTCATATACATAAAATAAACAAATAAATAAATCATTTTTAAAAAAAAAAAAAGGAGACATTTTCGAACTTCATCCCAACCATAGAAGAAACAAGCATCCAGTATGGAACAGTGATTCAGAGCATATATTCTCTCCTGAAGAGTCCAACCATTACCATTCTAATCTTTGGGTTTCAGAATATTGGCCACAACTCATAAATTGGTAAAGAGTTGGCTATTTTTTTTCTTCCATGCAAAATAATCAATTAGGTGCACTGACCCAAGCTCTGAATACTGAATGGGTAGATTTATATTCATCTCCATCCTACAAGAATTCCCAGAGAAGGAGACAGGCAACTGCAGTCATCGACTTCTGGCTTCCTGCATAGCCACTGGTGAGCCAGGCCTGAATGCTCTCTTCCTCTGTCACTCCATGGTGCAGCTAGGAAAGAGAAGGCAGTACGTAAGTGTAGGGAGCCCTTTCACTCAAATTAAGTGTGCCTTCAAGGCCTATTATGACACAGCCATATATATGTGTTTGTGTACGTCGATGAAACAATTCCTCCGTAGATACTACCTTTATTGTCTGGCTGGTCAGATAGTTCCCAGGAATGATGGGCTGCTCAGGACATGATCGTCTAGTAGTTCCAGGTTAAGTATTTAGTCCATATTAAGGCTTAGTTGCAGGGCATATTGACATACTAATGATGGTTTATTATTTCCAGAGGCTTTGTTGCAATACTATAATAATCTGGTCTATGATTCACCTATATGACTCTGTAAGAGTCACTTGACAGCAGTACTATCTGCCACTGATAGGTCAAGCACTAGTGGATCTGCTGAGTTCTGTGGCCAAGGGACAAAAATGTTTGCAGGGTAGCTTGGACCAGTTACACAGCCTTATCTTGTACTGGACTCCATACAAAACTAGTCACTCTCGGGACACATACATAGCACTTGGTGTAGAAGTTTGAATCCTGTTCTCCGCATTTTCTTTTCCTACTTTATGAAATTCAGAGCAGTCATCTGCATCATGCTTGTTGCTCAGACAAACATGTTTGGTGTTATCATATACATATTCATGGAGAGCAGGGACACTTCAGGGACATCTTCAAGCCCCAGTGCTCACACTGTGCTTATCTGTGTGCTCACATCGCAACATGAATAATTCATGTAATTGTCCCTCATGAACATTGTTGCTAGTAGGTTTTTATCGTTAATAGGATTAGAGATCCAATTTTGGAAACCATAGAACTAATTTTTAAAAATTGTTCTTGCTGGGTGGTGGTGGTAGCACACACATTGAATCCAAACAGGATTAAAGGGAGGCAGAGGCAGTTGGATCTCTGTGAGTTCGAGGCCAGCCTGGTCTACAGAATGAGTTCCAGGACAGACAGGGCTACACAGAGAAACCCTGTCTCTACTCCCCACTCCAAACTGTTCTTATGATTTGTTCTTCCTGGACCTAGGGAATGATCCAGTTTGTGAACCACTTCCCATGCAAGCTGTTCAGATCTCCAGAACCCACATAAAAAGCTAGGCATGGCGGCACACACTTGTACTCCCAGCCTGGCGAGATGGGAGGTGACACTCCAGATCCCCGGAGCTCCGTGGCTGTGTAACCTACCCCACGTGGGAAAGCTCCCAGGCCTGCCTCAAATGAGAGACAACAGGGACCCAAGGAACACCACCCCAGGTTGTTCTCTGACCTCCACACCCATCTGCACACATGCATGCACATATCCACACGTACACATGAATGCACATATAAAGTAACTTAATGCTTTGTTTCTCTAAAACCCATCTTGTATTATACATACTCTATTCATACTTACTCAGAGAAACAAACTAAAAGGGCTTGTCTAAATCTGTCTCTGTTGATTTAAGAACATTTTAAAATGTTTAACAGGATTTAAAAAAATCCTGTTAAAAAGGATTTTTAACTAACTTTTTAAAGGATTTTATTTTCGTGTGTGTGTGTGTGTGTGTGTGTGTGTGTGTGTGTGTGTGTGTGTGGTGTAAAAATGTATGTGAGTGCCTGCAAAGGCCAAAAGAGGGCATCAGACCTCTAGAGCTGAAGCTACATTGGGTGGTGAACAGCCCAATGTAATAGGGACCAAAACCAAGTCTTCTGGAAGAGCAGGAAGTACTGTTAACCATTGAGTCATCTCAGCCCCAGGAATAACTCATATAATTAAAAGGTTAGCAAGCCCAAAAGCCACAGACTGGAGAGCCAGAGATGACACCGCTAAGCATGGGACCCAATGTGGTATGCACACTAGAAAAAATGCTCCATAATTTAGCTACATCCCCAGCCTGATTATTGAAGTTTTCATGTAGTTTAACCTTGTATGGTTACTTTATTGCTTGCATAACAAGCAAAGGAAAAGAGATCATATGAAAAACACTTTGAGAAGAAAGACACTGATGTGGTCACATTGTATGTTCTCAATCTTCTGGATAAAATAGAACTTAGAACCTGAAGATGGCATGAGTCTCTATGGAAGAGTGGCCCTGGGGCCCTTTCCAGGCAAGGCAGTGGCCTGAAATGAAGAAAGGCTGAACCTCTGTGTTGGCCAGATCCCCACTGGGAAAGCAATGTCAACTGTCTGAACTAAGGGACCAGAATGCAAAGAGTAACCAAAGGAAGACATCGGGAGTGCAAGGAGAAGCAGCCGCAAAATGAACCACCTGCTTTGAAGAGGAAAACATAGAATGTTAGGGTGGGGAGCCCCTAGCAAAAGACCAGAGTCCAGAAAGACATGTCGTAGCTCCCTGCAAAGGGCAAGGGCGGAGCTGAGACACAGTCATGGTTCAGAGGGCAGCTTAAGAGGTGCATGGTTCACTCACAGTGCATTTCAGGTGCCCCTTGCTGGATCTTTTCCAGATTAATTCTGCCAGACGGTAAATCTTTGAGCCACATTCCATCCTAACACTAAAGAGTCAAAACACAGAAAACTATGCCTAAGACTGTTCTTTGTGCTTCAGAGTGACACAAATTTCAGTAAGAAATGTTTCTGTGAAACAGCAAGACAATTCTCAATAAACAACACCCCATTGTTCAGCAAGGAGTGGTTAATAGAGTTGCTTTCTTGAGAGTGCTTCAGAGTATACAGGATGTTGCTTCATACCGAAATCGAAAGCTCCTAAACAACCAGAGGGTTATATGACGCTCATACGTTTGAAGAATGAGACTCCCACCACAGGACCTTGAGCGGTTTCTTTGCCTGGAACTTTGCCCCGGAAAACCGAAAACAAAGATAGACAAAATCTATACTGTCTGAGACCCAGAGTAGTGTCATTGTACTGAGTGGTTCTCAACCTGTAGGTCTTACCCCACAGGGGCACATATCAGGTATTCTGGGTACCAAATATTTACATTATGATTCAACAGTAGCAAATTTACAGTTATGAAGTAGCAATGAAAATAATTTTATGGTTGGGGTCACCATGACATGAGGAACTGTATTAAAGGGCACAGCATCAGGGAAGTTGAGAACCACTGTGCTTAATAAACTTTAAATTTGAAGTCTGCAAGAAGTACTGGCATCCAAAACAAAAATAGAAATGATAATGTAAGGTTATAAAAGTTTCATTTATCAGAAGAAACATTTTCCTTGATGGGAAGAGCCAAGTATTTTCCTTGATACTGAATTTTAAAGGAATTTATTAAATATAAATTATTATATATAAAAAGCCCCAATACTATAGTCAATATTTTAAAGGGTTTTAAAGAGATGAAGAAATATTACTGTTCTTGTAAAAAGTCCACACAAAAGCTTAAAAAAAATACTTTTTGATTGTTAGTAAAAATTGCATGGTAGAAAAAGAGTAATCATACTATATATATACATATATATGTAAACATTACACACACACACACACACACACACACACACACACTAAATAAGAAACTCTTTAAAGAACTGGACTGGGAGCAATTAAAGGAAAACTACAGACATCTTCCTCTGGCCTCTGGATGGCCTGCATACCCATGTGCACACCACACACACACAGAGACATACACGGATACAGACACACACATAGACACATACCACACACACATACACACACACCATGAACACACAAATAATACCAAAATATTTAATTCTTTCTTTACACCAACAACCAAAACACATCAAAAAGGGAAAACAAGACTTTCAAAAATCATGCAAGTGAACCAAGAAAAGAAGATAATTTGTAGGCATTCATCAATACCATCTTTATGAATGAAGTTATACAGAGAAGCCCTGAAATTGGATTCCCCCAACGTGGCATGATTCTGACCCTCCACATAATGGGCAGAATGGAAAGAGTTCAAAACAAATGTGGCTGAAGGATTGAGAGCACGAGAGTATAGCTGTCAGGATTGTTTGTGAAGCTTAGTCCTCATGAAACTTTCAAGTTATTTAACATCTTTAAGTCTCAGTTTGCTCATCTATAAAATGGGCTGCTGCAGAATTGGATGAGATAATGAATAATTTAGGATACCTAAGATCTAACTTTCAATCACTTTAGAGATGATGACAACTTGGAGGATTTAAAACTACTGAAAGTCAAAAGGACAAGAAAAGATAAAGAACATGATATTTATTTAAATAAAATGAAATACCAATAGCTATTAAAACTACATATATACAAACTATATAAAAATGCTATATGAAGCATCCGTAATTCATATAAGCCAATATGCAATGTGGTTTGTTACATTTTTGCAAGTCTTGCACATTGAGCACAAAGGTTTATTAATATGTGTAGAAATCAAAAATAACTCAACAAAAAATAAAAGGAATTTAACGTTCTGTTTTCTTGCTGAGTAATGTTTCTAGGGTTCATACTGATTTTTTTTCCTAATAAATCTAGTATCTAGGCCTGGTGGCATAGCTCTATAAATCCCAGCCACTCAGGAGGCTGAGGGACGAGGATGGAAAATTCATGGCCTTCCTGCACAACATAGTTATATCCTGTCTCAACAGAAAAAGTAAAAAAGGAAGAGGATGTAGTTCAGTGGTGGAGATCCTGGGTTCAATGCCCAGTCCAACGACCAAACAAAACAGACAAACAAACTGGTTCTCCTCACTGAGAGATGAATTCCTTAACTGTTTTTATTATGAAATATAAGACAGAAAATTATCCAAAGCAAAAAGTACCATTCAATGATTTATGACAGAAATAAAAGGTTGAAATTCACCACCCAAGTTGAGAAATGAATGTTCAGCACCTACTTGTTATCCTTCCTAAATGTGAAGATTTAAAAAAGAAACGTAATCTCGCTGGAGTTTAACTATCTGTATCCCTTCTTTTGTTTAGCACATGAATAGTTGGACCACGTTGTTTTCCCTGGCCTCTCTTTGGTCATCCTCCCTGGAATCATACACCAGCATACTTGATCCATTCTACTATCTAAAACCATTTGACTTTTGAAAGCTTGTGTTTTCCAAAGATGACCACAGCAGTATCTCTCAAAACACTTTTTAAAGCCGGGCAGTGGTGGCACACGCCTTTAATCCCAGCGCTTGGGAGGCAGAGGCAGGCGGATCTCTGAGTTCAAGGCCATCCTGGTCTACAGATTGAGTTCCAGGACAGCCAGGGCTGCAGAGAAACCCAGTCTCAAAAAACCAAAGGCAAGCAACCTTTGTTCTCTTAAAAAGTGGGATCTTGGCGCCTGTGGAGTCCTGCTGGGAACCTCTTTAAAAAAAAAAAACAAAAACAAGTATGTCTGGAAGGCTGAGGTGCTAGGCCAGTTTTGCCAGCTACAAAAGAAGTCTCTGGAACCCCAGAGAGCACTGGGCTCTTCTTAAAATTGAAGGTTTATACGCCAGAGATGAAACTGAGTTCTACTTAGGTAAGACAAGTGTGTATGTGTATAAAGCAAAACACAACATACAATGATTCCTGGAGGCAAAGCGAACCAAAGCAGAGTGATCAGGGGAAAAGTAACCCGGGCCCGCGGAAACGTTGGCATGGTTCATGCCAAATTCCGAAGCAATCTTGTAAAGGCCATTGGACATAGAATCCATGTGTTGCAGTACTCATCCCAGATTTAAACTAATGGAAAGTAAATAATTAAAAGTGGATTTTTTTTTAAAAGCGGGATCTGAATGGGTTTCTGCTCTCCCCAACGAAAAGAGCACTGCAAGAGTACCTTCTTTTTGTTTAATTATTGGTTTGTTTTTGGAGAAAGGGCTCTAGTCTATAGCTTAAGCTGACCTCAGACTCTGGACCCTCCCGCTACACCCTCCTCGAAACTGCTGGATTTCCAGACTCGTGCCACCACATCCAGCTAGCAGATGTGACTTCCAAGGCTAGATTACTTAAAATGCTGGATACTTCTATAGTGGTCGTTTAGAATGCTTGCACTCGGAACCCACCCCCTTTTTATTTCTTTAAACTAAAAATTTCATTTCCATGTGTTGCTATTTCACATCAGATTAAAACATCCTAGGGTTCAGGGACTTGAGAGAAGCAGCTGGAACATACTGGAAGCACAATAAAAAGTTGTGCTTGATTAGGACATAGAAATGATGAACTTTCCCCCAACAAAGTACCCCGGAAGTGTTTGGGTACTCACAGAGGTCGCCCACCCTCCTTCCTGCCTGAGGCTCCTAGGCAGAGCGTTCCTCAGTTCCCTTCATTCCCTTCTTGATCAGGCAGTGAAGAGAGGCAGGCTGGCTCTATAAGCCCTGCCTTTGTCACCCCTTCAGGCCAATACAATTCAACATGCACTCCAAGAAGAGAGCAGATTGCTTCTTGCTGGTGACAGCATGATTGATAGTTATAGTGCTATGCCGTTTTCTAGCCTCCAGATCAGAATTCACCTACGAGTAATAAATAGGAGTGAGTCCCTTGTGGCCATAAAAGAACAGCTTGGAGAAGTAACAAAAGGCCCTTTCCTATGTGAGTGTTTTGTTTGGCCTTGCTTTGGAGAGTATCATATCAGTGTGCTGCACAGTCCATATGCTCATAATGTTTAGGAGCTAAACAGCCTCCCAGTGCTAGGGAAATGCCTCAGAGAGCAAAGTGCTGACTGAATAAGCTTGAGGAGCCAGATTTAGGTCTCCAGCACCCACAAAAAAACTGGCCACAGCAGCTCACACCTGTAACCCCAGCACTGAAGTCAAGAGAAGCAGATCCAGGGTCTCCTGGGCCAGCCAGTCTAACCTAACCAGCTCTGGATTCTAGAGGGATCCTGTCTAAAACAATAAGATAGAGGAACAATTCAGAAAGAGATCCCAGCATCCCTGTCTCCTCTGTCTCTCTGTCTCTGTCTCTCTGTCTCTCTCTGTCTCTCTCTGTCTCTCTCTCTCTCTCTCTCTCTCTCTCTCTCTCTGGCCTCCACATGTACCTGCTTGGGCAAATGCCACCCCTGTCACCTCCAACCCTACACAACCACCTCCTGTCACCTTCTATTGGTGCCTAAGTCAATTATACACACTACGTTCAATTTTTTTCAGTATTTTAAGGGGTTGGGGGGGGTTGGGTAGAGACAGTACTGTATGTTTTAGACATTTTATAATATATTGTGAAATTGTCATGGTGATCCCTTTGACAGGAACATTTCCATTCTACGGCAAATAAAGTATAGATTTAGGGAATTCCAATCTGTTCTATTTGTTTCCCAAGGCAAGTCCTGCTATCTGTTAATAGACTCATAAGGCACTGTTCTGGGGAGCCGCTAGGAGGTTGTCACCCCCCCCACACACACACACACAGAAGCTAATGTCATTGCTCCATATCTCTTCTGTTTTATGAGATTTCCTGTGCACATGTGTGTGTTCTCACCTCAGAGGCCCATTCTCAACTCTTCCTTGCTTCTGCTATCAGATGAGGCTGCTTCCCTTTTTCCCCTCACTGGGGAAAAACATGAGGCTTGGTGATACCGAGAAGAGCTTCTGCAAACTCCCGGGGCCATCCTGTTTCTCCTACAGAAACTTGCATCTAGCGCTTTGTGAACTTTTTCCTTTTTATCCAACTTTACATTATCTCTGTTAAGAAATTTCATTCCTGTAAGTTGATAATTAGATGAACCCTCTTGTCACTTCCTTCTTAGGTTAAGACAGAGCTGGTAGCATTTGCAGCTGCTTCAGATGCTCTGGGAATAATTAAGAACAATATTTGTGCTGAAGAGGAGACTCCGCCATTAAGAACACTGGCTGCTCTCCTGGAGGATCTGGGTTCCTGTCCATCACACACATGGTGGCTCACAACTGCCCAGAATTACAGTTCCAGGAGATCTGGCACCCTCCTCTGGCTTTCATAGGCACCTCGCATGGAATGGCGTATGAGCATGCATGCAACCAAAGCCCCCATGCACTTAAAATAACTTCAATTTTTTTCAAGAAAGATAATTGTTGTGATAATCCTTGCTTGTCTCAATTCCATCCTCATTTTCAAGGCTTTCTCCTCCATTTTGGGGGAGAGGGGGCTTTTTTCCAGCTGTGTGTTAACCAAACCCTATTAGAGGACCCCATTACTCTGGCTTCTGTTCTATACTGACTCGTGCATTCTGGAAGACAGCAGGTAGACACTGGCCCTGGCCCTAAGAACTGTCAGGAAAGACAAAATGAACCTAAGAGGAGATCTCCATAAACATCAAGAGCATCATGACCATAATGATCAGTTAAGAGTAAGGTGGACCTCAAAAAAGGGACTTTGTAGTGAGGACGGAGGCAGATGATGTATTGGTGGAAGGCAGGGGGTGTATTGCCTTGCTATGTGCTCGCTCACAGCCCTGTCCAGGCAGAAGCACGGAGCTTCACTTTGGGTGCTAGGCAGGGCAGTATAGAATCGAAGATGCTCTGTTCTGCTAGGAAGGACGTGGCTGACTCACTGTAGGCCTTGTTGTTAAGGGGTGGCTATAGAAAAGGTGCTAATCAAGATAATGGAATGACTCCTGCTGTAAGTTAAATTGTGTCTTTCCCAAAAGCATAGGCTGAAGTTTTCAACCCAAGATCTTCATAATATGATTGTATTTGGAGACTCTTTATTGTAGAGTTAGTTAGTTAAATGAAGTCATACCAGCACAGAGGAGGGTCTCTGCTCCAGTGTGACTGATGTCCTTATGTAAGGGATAGGTGTGGAGGACGCATATGTGCAGGAAGAACATCATGTGAGGATTTGGAGTTGCAGTTACCAGAGTCATCAGACTACCAGAATCTAGAAGACAGGCCTGAACCAGACCATCCCCTGGTGTCTTCAGAGTAGGTATAGCCTCTCAGACATCTTGAGCTCAGACTACTGGTCTCCAGGACGCTGACAAAATAAATTTATATTGTTTAAGTTTCTTGGTTTTTAAAAATCCTTTGTTATGTCAGCTTTGACAAACTAATTCATTTCTTATAATTAAAAAGGAAAAATGGACAAGAGTTGCTTTAATAATCACTAAGCAGATGTCCCACATAGAGGATGCAAACAAAGTGTCAGGCAGGAGCCTACATCTCAGTGTTTCAGGCAATGTGCTCCCTTCTGCTCACTTGATGATAGTACCTCCCCTCTTGAGGCAGAGCACGTGCAGCCACAGAAGGTAAGCTGAGAGAGGCTTCCCACGTCTCTCCTTCATCCCTCCTACACTTTCCTTCCTCCTACTTTATTCCTTTCTCTTTTTTGTTTCCTATTGTTAAAATTTTCAAAAATATTTTAAATTTATAATTATTGTGTGTATGGTGTGTGTGGACACACATGAGCACTTGCATATATACATGCTATGGCACATGTGTGGGTGCCGTGTGGGGTTATGTGGGGGTCAGAGGGCAACTTTATAAAATCAATCTGCTCTCTCTGTCTCTCTCTGTCTCTCTCTCTGTCTCTCTCTGTCTCTCTCTCTCTCTCTCTCTCTCTCTCTCACACACACACACACACACACGCACACACACACACACACACACACATCTTTTGCTTGTTTTTTTTTTTTTTTGGTTTTTTCGAGACAGGGTTTCTCTGGGTAGCTCTGGCTGTCCTGGAACTCGCTCTGTAGACCAGGCTGGCCTCGAACTCAGAAATCCGCCTGCCTCTGCCTTCCAAGTGCTGGGGTTAAAGGCGTGCGCCACCACCGCCCGGCTCTTTCTCTCATCTTTACATGGTTTCCAGTCATCAGGCTTGCCCAGCAAATGCTTTATGTGCTGAAAACATCTCATTGGCTCACCCTATTTTTTTAATTTTACGAATGAAGTCTCAACAACATGACTTTTCTGCAAGACCTGAAAAAGGATAGTACCCCCACCCCTGCATTTTCAAGACTTCAACTTAAAGATCTCCCAAAAGATAAGGATGGGTTGGGAGAGAGCCTAGAAACTGGGCAGGTTTATTTGGGCATCTTAATTTCTCTACTTTGTCCATGTCTCTTTTATCTTTTTAACTAGATCCAAGTTCAGGGAAACTTCGCTCCAGTTCAGAAAACCTTTTTTATAAGGGAGCTGCCCACCACCATTGCTTCGTAGAAATACTTGGCAGTTTCTGTGACCCAAGTGATGAATTTCTCTTGCCTGCCTTCTCCCTTGTACTGGAGATAGGTGAATCATGACCTCTACAGGCTTCTCCTTCCTTCACAGGCCGACATCTACAGGCTTGACTTCATTTGTCATCTTCCTAGAGTGGCATCTTCATTATTGCCCAAGGCTCATACGCTGACCTACCCCTTTATCTCCAAAGCTCACCAAAAGCTTCAAATGGGCCTGCATTGTTTATTGAGACTGGGTGATGAAGAGGAGGGAAGTAGAAATGTGTAAGAATTTCACTGTAAATACTGTCACAGTCGACTGGGGGTGTGCCTCAGTGGAAGAAAAGTGAGGGAGGATCTGGATTTGATTCCCAATAAACATCGATACTTCCATGTACATGTTGGACCTAAAATTGGCAAGTTCATGGAGACAGAAACTAGAATAGGTGCTGCTAACAGTTGAAAGTGGTGACAGTTATTGCTTAAAGGTCACAAGCTTTCCTTTGGGGGTAATAAAAACGTTGTAGCAATAAAGACTGATGGTGTTCCTATAGCATGGTGACTGCACTTATTGCCACTCAGAGCCTTAAAAAGACTAAACTGGTTGATTTGATGTGATTGCCATAATTAAAAAGAAAAGAAGATTCCAGAGGTAGAATCCACATTCTTTACTACTCATGCAACGTAATTACTCCTCTCTCTGGGTTACTAAGATTAGCTTCTTGGGGCAATTATAACAAGATAATTTAATTCATCTTTTCAGTGCTTGCTATGAGATACATTCCTGTTTTCTCAAGAGATAAATCTATTCTCAGGCTCAGCTTCCTCTAACAATGCTTGTAACCCAAAGGAGGCTAAACTGCTGGAGTCCACAGTGTCTTTCCAATTCCTTCCCCCAGAGAAAGTCAGACGTGTGGCAAGGGATGGAGTCTTCGGGGGAAACAGATGTCTCAGAGCTGTTTGTTGTTATGTCCCTCTTGCGACTCCTTTGTCACCTCCATTTGGGTGTCGTCTGCCTTTCTTGACATCACTCTTGTTGTCAGGGGTTGGGGGTGGGGTGGGGTGGGAGGTGTGCAAAGGGAGGCAATGAGGCTGCAGATGCAACCTTCCCCGCGTCACTACAAACGTAGGAAGACTGCAGGGGGCGCCCAGGAGCTGAACCAATGCCGCAGCCCACACCTGCCATGCTCCCGAGACAACCGAAGGAACCAGGAGGCTAGGGGGTCTAGCGGCTTTGTCTCCAAATACGGTTCAGCCACAGCATTTCCAACTGCACATTCAATTGTGAGAAAGTAAAGCATACACATAGACATAAAACCAAGAGAAAAAACGCAAAGGGCTGGGACGCTGGAAAGAAACCAGGTCATTAACTGGAGAAAGGGTGGTCATGAAAGTTCTAAATGCTAGAGAGAGGAAAGGAAACAAAACCCAGCGATTAGAAAGCAGCTTCCTCCAGCACTGGTCTTAGGTGTCTTGCAGGGAGAAGAAGAGAAACGTAGAGTGATGTAAAACTTAGGCAGCGCTTAAAATGTTGACTTCCAGTGAGGAGAGTGGAGAGCGAAGATCTGATTTGATGTAGAATCAAGAAGACGTGCGGATGACTAAAGAGGAGGTGAGCTGAGGATTAGGGTTCAGGGATGCCATCTGGGCTGGTAATGAAATCCATGGCAATGGGTCATTCAAATATGATTATTGTGTTTAATGGTGCCAAGCCAAAGACAGTAATAAGACTTTATTTATAATTACCTGTCTTTACATAGCTCACTCTCTAGGGAGGGCAGAGCCTCTGTCAGGCTGAGCAGGTGTTGTTTTCGGGATCTTTGTGGACACAGTGAAGATGAAGAACCCTGGATTTCTGGAACACAGGTAGGGTCCTTATCAGGAGGGAGGGAGGTTTCTTTCTCATTTCCACTGGGTCTGGCTAAACAGTGGAAGGCTAACTATGCTAGAATGCTCCACACAGCAGTTACTAACTTATTTTCAAGGATGACTAAAAAGAACTAATAGAATCCACTCTCACTGTAACCTAAGCCAAAAGTCCCCAATCTTTAGACATACAGACAAAAGCCGATGGATCATCAATACATTGTGTTCTTCATCTCCTTCCTTTTCATAAACGCAAATGTGGGGCTGAGGAGACAGTTAACCCTCACCACGAAAGCCTGAGGATCTGAGTCCAGATCCTCTGAGCCCACATAAGCCTGCACAGCAGGATGTACCTGTAACCATAGCGCTCCTACAGCAGAGTAGGAGGCAAAGGCAGGAGAATGGCTGGAAGCTCTCAGGCCAGTTAGCCTAGCACACACAGTGCAAACAGAGACCCTGTTTCACACAAAGTGGAAGGCTGGGGCTGATACCCAAGCTTGTCCTCTGACCTCCACATTCATGTGGCGTGTGTACGTGTGTGCGTGCATGCGCGCACACACACACACACACACACAGAGAGGGGAGGGGGGAGAGGATCTGTCTCAAAAATGCAACTCTTTATAATTTCAAAAGCAGAAAGTTACCCAACTATTTGCTAAACAAGGTAACTGTAGGTCAACAAAGAGATTTCATAAGATAGACGAGTAAATCCAGAGGTCACAAGGGTCAACTGCGGAAGCAGAGAGCCAGAAATTACAGGACTGGGGTGGGGGCAGGGGGAGGGGAGGTTGATCTGGGCATCTCTAAGGCTAGATTGTAACTATGGAACTCAGCCAATACACAACAATGTTAAACTATTGGTGCATAATGAAAATAACGATCGCAAGCACACAGAATGTTCTTACAGCCTTCGCTTATGTAACACAGCAGTCTCAATGAGGCGGCCATATTGACTTTTCTATTTATGTATTTATTTGAGAGAGGGTCTTTCTGTATGATCTGGAACTCACTTCATAGCACAAGCTGGCCTCGAGGTCACAGAGATCCAGCTGCCTCCGCCTCCGAGCGCTGGCATTAAAGGCGTGTGCCACCATGCTCAGCTCGTTTTATGGATACTGGAAAAATATAGAAAGTTTTTCAGTGAGTTGCGAGAAAAATACAAGGTAGAAGTCAAGAATTTTTCTCTCTTTTATTCACTGCTCTTTTCCATCCTGGCATGGGTTCAGGAATTATTTGCTGAAGCAGCCATTAGTGGATCCATGATCACACAGGTGACACAGCAGGTATGGGCTAAAAACTGGGATTTGCTGAGTCAGGAAGTAAGCACACTGTCCGAGGTACAGATACAAGATGAGGACTTCATGTGCGTCCACTAGAGTTGCATCTGCTGGATAAGCCCCGCCCCATCCTCAAGCCTGACTGCCTGAGTCAACACTTTCTAAGCCGTATCAATGAAGTCAGCACTCCCCTAATGCTGAGAGGAAAATATTAGAGGAGAAGGAAACGTATACGTGCAGACATGTATATGAACAAATACATTAAAATCTTCAACAGAATGGGAACAAATTGAATCTGTCAGTGTTAAAAGACCTATCCACCATGGCCACATGGGAAGTGATCCATCTAGGCAGCACTGGTTAAATATTTAAAAGTCCATTAATGTAATCTACCACATCAACAAGCTAATGAAGGAATCATATCGTTATATCAATCGATATAGGAAAGGGGTTTAACAAAATCAAATGCCCATCCACAACAAAGAACAACAACAAAACAACCACCAACCTCAGAGAACTAAGGAAGGGGTGAAAGTCCTCAATGGTTAAAAAAATAAAATCTCCAAAATGTCTACAGGCTCGTCAGCTGTAACAAATGTGCCATTCTGGTGGAGATGCTGACAATGGAGAAGGATGTGTATACGGAGATGCAAATGTAAAAAAAAAATATCTCTGGGCCCTCATCTCAACTCGGTTGAGAGCCTGAAGCTGCTTCAAAACATAAAACATGCCCCCCCACACATGTGCCTACACACATGTACAGATGCACATGCTAATAATAAATGTAAGATGTAAAACAGAATGGCTCTGACCAGAGTGTAGTGAAAGGGAGACGATCTCTCCTGGCTGCTAAAAGGTAGGGTAGCCCATCTGAGAGGGTCAGGGCTCACAGTGCGCAGCAGAGGGAAGTGTTCAGAAGACTGTGAAGCAAAACAACCCTACTGCTTAGATAGTTCACACTAAAAAACTCAACAGTTTTCCAAGACTGAGAACCAGCTCCGGAGGCTCTCTCTCAGTATTTCTCCCCTCTTCATGTCGAAAGTCCTGAAATAAGAAGAGAAAGATTGGAAAGAAGGAAAAAAGCTGACCTCATTTATGAGAGGCATGCTTTCCATGTGTAAAAACCCAAAGTATTAGACAATCACTTCCCAGAGTTTCATGAGGTTGGTCTCAGTATGGCTGTCTATACTTCTTGGAATTCATAAGTAAGTAGAGAAAGGTCTCAGGATACAAGGCTAATATACAACGGTGAATTGCTTTCCTCTATGCCAACTGTAAGTTATTAGAATTTGAAATAAAAAATACTACCCACTGAAATAAAGAAGCCAAAAAAGTAAAATATGCAGATATAAGTCTAAAAACATAGATACCAGATCTATGAGAGGAAAAACTAGTTACCACTTTTTAACCTATCAATGAAAATCTGAATAACTGAGTAGGTAATCAATATTAATGGATTGGAAAACCCGGTAGTGTTAAACTGTCTATTTCTCCTAACTTGTTCTATAGAGCCAATAAAATCTTAATCAAAACTGCAGCAAACTATTTTATGGAGATTGACATACTGATTAAAGTTTATAGTTAAGTGTGGCAAGATGGTTACCAGGTAAAAGCACCAAGCCTGACAACCTGAATTTGACCCCTAGGACACACAGTGGAAGGGAAAAATCAACTGCAGCACATTGTCCTCTTACTCCAACATAAGTGCCATGGCATGGGCACACCACCACCACCACCACCACCACCACCACACACACACACACACACACACACACACACACACACACACACACACTTAATCTTTTATTTTTTTTTTATTTTTTGGTTTTTTGAGACAGGGTTTCTCTCTGTATAGCCCTGGCTGTCCTGGAACTCACTCTGTAGACCAGGCTAGTCTTGAACTCAGAAATCCACCTGCCTCTGCCTCCCAAGTGCTGGGATTAAAGGCGTGCACCACCACTGCCCGGCTTAATTTTTAAAAAGTTAAAAACGCATAGTTATTGATGGAAAAGAATAAAGCTGGGTAATTCACATCCTCAACTTAACACTTACTTTAAAGCTATATAACAAAGAGAGCATGGTATTAGTGAGAGGATAGAGTCATAGATCAATTATGCAGAATCAATAATGCAGAGATAAATCTACACCAGCACTGTCAAATATTCCTTTTCAATTTTTTTTTTAGATTTTTAAATTTTATTTTATGTGTATGAGTGCTTTCCTCTCAGGTATGTCTGTGCACTGTCTGTGTGACTGATACCCACAGAAGTCAGAAGAGGCCGTTGGATGCCCTGCAACTGGAGTTACAGATGGTTACGAGTTATCATGGAGATGCTAGGAATTAGACCTCGGTCCTCTGCAAGAGCAAATGCTCCTAACTGCTGAGCCAGCTCTCCAGCCCCTAGTCAAATACTCTCGATCGAGGAGCAAAGGCAGTTCAATGAAGAAGAGAGTCTTTTCAACAAATTGGAACAGTTAGGATTTATTTTAAAATGAACATAGGCATAAACTACAGAATTCACAAATGTCAGCTCAAAATTGGCCATGAACCTAAATGTTAAATGCAAAGCTATAAAACCTCTTAAGGGTCAGTGGTGGTGCAAACCTGTAGTCCCAGCACTTGAGAGGTGGGGGCCCCGAGACTTAGGAGCTCAAGGTCATCATTTGGCCACTTAGCAAATTTTAAGCAAACCTGGACTTCATCAGAACCTCTCTCTCAAAAAAAAAAGCAAAAACAGCCCATTGGTGGTAGCACACACATTTAATTCCAGCACTCTGGAGGCAAAGTCAGGCCCAGATCTCTGCGTTCCAGGCTAGCCAGGTTACTTAGTGAGACAAACAAACAGCCAAAACAATACAACAAAAGAAAAAAAAAAGAATTACCACCTAAGCCTCTGATCCCTGGGGTGCTACCACCTGGGGATAGGGGAAAGATGCAGATGGATCTCTGTGAGTTCAAGTCCAGTCTGGTCTACAAAGTGAGTTCCAAGACAGCCAGAGCTACAAACTAGAGACGGCCTATCTCAAAAAAAAAAAAAAGAAAAAGAAAAAAGAAAAAAAAATACAGACCATAGTAAGTATTGGCAAGGATACAAAGCAACAGAGCTGTCCTCTGCTGTTGCTGGGGACGTTAAATGGCATGGAAACATTGGAACATACTTTGTCAGGTTTTTTTTCCAAAACTGAGAACAGTCTCCTTGTGTGTTGAAAATTTGTATGCACACCAAAACCTGCATATAAATGTTTTCAATAGCCCAATTTACAATTACTCAAACTGTACACTGTCCCTCACTGGTGAACAGGTAAACTGTGGTTCATCTATACAATATTATAGTATTAAGAAATAATTAAGGTACCCTTAATTTGATGTGATAGGAACATCAGTGAACCTCTTTGGTCCTCATCTCCTAAACCCACTGGCCTAGTCCAACTAACTGACGTGCATGAGAGCCAGGTGTGAATGCCTGTAGTCTCACACAGGAGAGGCAGAGGCAGGAGTACTAGAGATTTAACATCACTTTCAGCTATATTTAAGTTTGTGGCCAGCCTAGACTACATAAGACTTTGTCTCAAACCAAAACTAAAACAAAAAATCAAAACAACAACAAAAAAACCCCCCAACACATTAGAAAGGTGGCAGGAAAGGAACAACTGTTGAAAGGTTAACCAAGGGGAACTTAGTTATGATGACTTAGGAGCCAGAAGATCTGGAGTGCCTCTAATGAACGGTACTATGTATAATGTAGTGTGTATTTTTAAAAAGCTAGAAGAGAGGAATTTGCATGTTTTCACCATGAAGAAATGTTAAGTATTTAAGGAGATGTGTTTAAGCTGATTTTAAAATTACACGATACATGTATCAGTCATCACCTGACACCCCTTAATAAGTATGTGTGAATTTTGATGCTTTTACACAGTAGAAAATTAAGTTAGAAGCTCTTTCTATCAAGACATGATGTATAAAATACATGATTCCTTAAAACCACCCGAATGATTAAAAACAAAAGGAACTGAGAAGTGGTTCAGGGAAACTGAAGGAGACGGGATGACAAATGTGAATTCCTTTCTGGAAGAAGTGAGGAAATCAGAATTGAGTACGGCCTTCAGGAAGCAGATACTGTCTATTAACTACAGTGCATGTACCATGGTACTGCAACATGCTGGCTGAGGAAGTGGATGTGGAGTATATGCCAATTCTCTGTCAAACATATCCTAGGCAAAGCGAGGCAGAGCGAGGTGAGCAGTGTTAGCGATTCCCAGGGAACCCCAGGGCCTACCCAGCCCCTTCCCACTTTGCAGAGCTGGTGGCTGGCACAATGTCACCTTTTGATTGCAGGCACAGTGTTTGTCCTGGAAGCTCTAGACCGTTCTTTCACACCAAATGAGCTTCATGGCCTCTCCTTATGCTGGTAGCTCTAGTCTCTCTGAACTTCCCTATTCTGCAGGGAGTTCAACTTTGGGAAGTGCAGACTCAACACCCCACCCAACCTGCCCTAGTCCTATAACTATCTTGGATCAAGCATGAGCTCAGAGATTAGGAGCTCTTTGAGAAAAAGAACAGAAGAAAGGATTTTTCCCCTCCTCTCCTACTCCAAAACAGGATGTAGGGTGCGCTTTTCACTACCTTTCTGGGGCGAGCAGAGGGAGGGACCCTGACTGTGTCCTATCTAACCTGAACAGCACAGGGGCTTGCAGGCGGACAGAACGCTGACACTGGGGGGAAATCGTGTCTAGGGGAATAGAATGACTGCATGAAATTTTGTGGGGCGGAGAGTGTCACTTTAGCGCGATTCCCACGGTCAGAAATATCCAGGGAATTCGAAGAACCCTTATAATTTGTAGCAGAGGAACCGCTTGGACTTTAAAGTGGGAGGTGCCGGCTGCAGGAGAATGGTTTTGGATTTGTGGCGCGTGCGCTCTGAAAAGTTAAGGGCTGGCAAGACATGGGGCTCTCTTTAGAAAGGGAAGATGAGGGCCGGGACCCCATAGCCTACACAAAGGGAGAGGCGAAACAGTCTGAAACTGGCATCACCTCCTCCAAAACGTGCCAAGAGCTCCCGGGGAGTTGCCAGACAAAGTCAGCGGGCCGGTGCGCCTGCCGCGCCCTGTGCTCTCCAGCTTTACGCACGGGTTAGCTCGCCTTTTGGCAACACGAAGAAAGCAGGGAGGAACTTCAGACAGCACTACTAAAGATAGAACTTTTACCACAGTCAGAGGCCCTTAGACCAGGGGCTCCCCAAAGGCAGGAGTCAAGGATCCAGGCTCTACATCCAGGTGAGGAAGGAGCTGGAATGGCCTTGGCTGGCCCAGGAGAGGGGCGCACAGCCTAGCTGGCGTGCGACAAGACCTCTGAGTTAATGTATAATTGTGAGCAGATGGCGGGGGCTGGCAGCAGCCTGGGGGCTGGGCCCAGCTAATGAGGGACAATTAGCCCCAAACCCGGTGGGGGCAGTTGGGAGAGTCAGAGAGTGAAGGCAGATATTTGCTCCTCAAACAGTCTGGCGCGTTGGGCAGAGGGCTGAGCCGCTGAGCCTTTGGGCTTGCTAGGCCCCCCGCCAGGTCCCTTTCCCCTTTTTTCCTCTATCACCTCTGGGTCGAAAGCTTCTGTTTGTTCAGACCCGAGAGCCTGTTGTAAAGAATGAGCGAGAGGGTAGTTTATGGGGGAAATCGCTGCCACCACCATCTGCCAGGGCTTGTCTTTTCTCCCCCCTGACACCCCTACCTACACCCCCAGGCAGCTGTCTATAGGAAAAGACTGTCAGGGCATGAGCCTTGAGCTTCAAGATGCAAGGACAGATCCAAAGAAAGGAATAAGGCAGGAGGAGGCGGAAAGCAGGGTTACCCTCTTCTTGGGGACCCTCTTACACCAGACATAGTTAAGTAGACTGCTTGAGCAGCCCCCAGCTGCCCCTGGTGGAAGGGCTCTCCTTGCACTAGGGCCCGTGCTGTCCTGCCCATGGTGCTGAAACTATCTGTTGCAGTCTTCTCTCTGCGCCAGCGCTCTGGCTCAGCCTGAAAATGCTGGAGCAGACTGGAAGGGGAGTGATGTATGTGTCAGGGTAAGACTGAAGATCCATTTCTGTTATCCATTTGGCTTTGGAAGACAACAGTTACCAGCTCCAAGATCCAGGTTCATGTTCGATACCCACTTCTCTATTGCCAAACCCAAAGCACTTAACCAATGAGATCTACTGTTCTCTTCTCTGACTTCTAAGTCTATTCTTAATGCCCCAATAAATCAGGGTTGCTTATCTGAACCTCACTTCTGTGACCGAGTTACAGATTCTGAAATATAAAATGGACCCACAAGACTTTCCACATCTACTCCTTCACACCGCTACAGGGATCTATCTACTCAGGATTGCAATAGCAACAAAGTTTCCAAGCACCGTGGTCCACATTCACTTCCAGCACCCACCCTACCCAGACACTGGTTTTCTCGCCCTCGCAATGGCCCAGACAATCTGTGGTGTCTTTTGTGGGAACAGCAGTATCGGTTTGTATTTAACCTAAAGGTACCAAATCCCAAGTAAAATGGAGTCTAAAAATATCCAGAGATGGAAGAGAGAAGACTAGATTGTGTGTGTGTGTGTGTGTGTGTGTCCTTAGAAACATGCATCTGTAGTCATCCTCAGACACGAATTTCCAGCCACTCCTCCCACTGTCCATGTCCTGAAGTCCAGGATGGCCCTATTTCCAGGCAAGGACTCACTCTTGGTGTCATTTCAGTCAGGGAATCAACTGGAGGCTCAGTGAGAATCCTCTCTGGAGACAACTGGTTTATGTGACACACGCTTCTCCAGCTGCTCTCCTCCTCTTGAGGTTCTAGAAGCCAACTCAGTCTGTACTCAACCTGACTATATATCATTTATCTTTTGTAATAACCCACACATGATCTGGGGGTTGACTTAAAAGCTCAGACATGTGCATTAATGGCTGGGAAACAATATCAGTACTTCTGGAATATTCTTTTGTGTTTCGATACATGGGAAACTTTGGGTACATAGTCTGAAGTGCCTCCTCTTCCATGTTCCTCATTCTTTCCTAAAATACTGGCCCATGCTTGAGTACATTCTGGATTGAGAGAGCCCGTCTGAATGCCTCTATACTTCCTTCAGGGTTGATAGACACAAGGTGGACTCCGAAGCCCCACAGAGGGACACAGTGGGTCACTGGCTGTGGGCTGCCCTGCCTCAGGGCCAGTGTCAGTCAGCCCCATGCACACTTCCCTCCTCCTCTGCTCATGGCCTGTGACATCACTGGCTACTCCCAGAAGGCTGCCCTCTGCTCCTGAACACAGGCTCTGTGGAGCTCTGGACCCCCTGGCAGGGCTGAAGCAGCAGCAGGGTGGAGACTGCTCCAGGACCCGACCACCAGCAGCCCCTGGAGCCTGCTCGGGACCCCAGACCTCTTCCTGGAACTCCCACTCTTCCCTCCACCCAGGTAGCTCACCAGCCGGCTCATTGTCTGCTCTGTCTCCCATGCTATCTCCATGTCTTTGTGTGGCCAAACTCAACTTTCTCCCTCCCCTGGCTTTACAGTCAAGCACTTTCCTGCTCTTTCAACTCCTTAATCTGTTTTCTCATCTATTGAGTGTCAGGTAATTTTTTTTTCTGACTAGTTAATACATATGCTGGTGCTATGTGGGAGGCTACTGGAAACAGGGTTTCTGTTTGTGAATTTCTGTCTGGGGGCACGATTCATTTGGGTTTGGAGGGCTTTTTTAGATTTGGGTATTGAATCTGTGTTCCACAGTGATTTTGACCCTTGGTTACTTGGGAAGATAAAGTCTTATGAAGGATTCAGGGCTAGGCTGATGGTCTAAGCCCCCATCCCCTACCCTTCACATTCCCAGCATAACCTTCCTCTCTCTCTCCATGTCTTAAATGAAGCAGGAATGGGAACAGAAAGATAGAATCTCATGCTTTGGAGCCAGAAATGTTTACCTCTGGTCAGGAGCTGGCTTCTGAACCTTGAGTTTTATTCTCTGAGAGGGTGGTCTTGATTTATGTTAACCCCAAACTATGCCTTCATTTTTTTTTTTTAAGAAAAAAAATTCAACTTTCTTACTGAGTTTCTGGAATGCTAAGAGATTAAAGGGGCATGTCTCTAGATGCTTAAAAACAAATAAAGGGCACTTTAGCCACAAGATTCTATGGACTCTGGATTCTTGGTGTTTCACGCCTGGTGATTTCCTCTTCCCAGTACATGGTACTCTCCACTGAAAAGGAAAGAGTCCTATCAAGGATTCAGGTTTGGCTGATGTCCTAACCCTTCTCCCTCTCTAGGTATAACTTAACTCTTTACATGCTCAACATGCTTAGCTTGCCTCTGTCCTTTTTTTTTCCTTTCTCACTTCTTTCCAAACAAACAACAAATGTTCTTGTGTTTAATGACCTATTCACTAAGTAATTGAGTTAACTGAGCCAAGACAGCATGGTTATTTCAGGAAAGTTCCATGGATAAAGCTGTTCCCTGGAGTTATCTACAGCTCTGCCAAGATTCCAGGCATGAAAGGAGACAGCTTCAACTCCTCTTAGATGCTGATGAAAGCAGAAAAGACATGACTGTGGACTGCTGCTGTGCAGACCCTCTTGTGCTCAAGATGACTTCTGCTCCCATAAACAGACAGCATTCCTTCCTTTCAAAATACTATCAGAAAATGTTAGTAAAATATGCAATGCCTGGAAGGAAGCCATTGAAAATGAAATTTCACTGTGATATTTAGACTTCTTCAATGTTTAAAAGAATCAACACCTCCAGTGACTTTAGAAGCTGCTAGGAGGTGTGTCTCCTAGGAGAAGCCATCACCTCAGGCTTTATGAATCTCTTTCCAATAGGTAGGACCAAAGCCCAGGACCTGAGGTAGAGCTGAGTCCCAAAACCTCCCCGCAAGAGTTTCCTGGAGAACACAAAAAACAAGGGTCTGGATTTCCTTGAAGTGCTTTGAGGAAAGTGTTTGACTGGTACTTGGAAGAACTGAACCCAGGACTGTCCAATAGTGAAACCTGAACTTGAAAACCAGAGTCTCTGCCTCAAGTGTGTCAAACCAGGGACTGAGAAGGCTTATGATGGGCCAGATGTCAAGTTGCCCACTTGGGGAAGAAAAATCTTAAGTACTGAGAATTTTGGTCCCTTCTGCTTCTCTGCCCCTCTTTAACAGATATGTGGGAAATTAGTTTCCACATACCTTCCACATCCTTATCAGGATATCAAAAAAGATCTGGTCCTCATCTGACCCTGTGATGTCAGTGCACAAGAACTTAAGAGTATGTTAACGCTTTAGTGTTAGCCAACCTACGGACCCTCTGTCACAATCATTCCATCCCATGACCATTTCAAGAGGCCACATGTAACCCTCTATTGTTGCAGAACCAGCTCCAAAGAGAAACTTCTAGAAGGAGCTCCCCTTTTCAGCTTGCCAGTTGGCTTCCTGTCCTTCTGTAAGGAGTACCAGCGTGAAGCATGCAGCAGGACGGTAAGAAGTCTGGGAGGAGTTGGAGGAGTATAGAAGGGTCTAGAGATAGAATACTGCCCGTAGGTCTTGGCTCCCACCAACACGATGTCATTTGTCCTTAGCCTGAGCTCTAAGTTAATTTTTCTCCAGTTTCTCCCTCTACGCTTTGCTCTGCTTTGGATTAGAAGATAACCAGCTCCCCCCAAAAAGTGGATTGTTTTGGGGAGCCCTCGAAAAAGGTGGGCACAGTCTCAGAAAACTGGCATACTGTATGATAGCTGGCCAAGCTTCAAAGACCAGAGAGAGACCTTCTGCAAAAGAGGGTGGGAACCTGGACAGAGGCAGTGTGCTGAAGCTTACCCCTCATACCCAGGACTCAGCAGTGTGAATCAGCTTGGGGGACTCTTTGTGAATGGCCGACCCCTTCCTCTGGACACGAGGCAGCAGATTGTGCAGCTAGCAATAAGAGGGATGCGACCCTGCGACATCTCACGGAGCCTTAAGGTAGCGTCAAACCCATTACTCAGTGATGGAGACAAGAATCAGGCATCAAGGACCTCTCTTAAGGCAGCGGCTTGGTGTTGGACTCCCAGGGTTTCCTCCTAGAAGACCTTCTTAGTGGTCTTCTAGGAGGTTCTTCTAGGTGGAAGGAGGTTCATCCACCCAAAGAGGAGATGAACCTCTCAACTCTATGGCTTGGTTCAGTAAGGCTCACTTTGCCTTGTAGCTTCCTTTTATCCTAGGAAGGCTCACCTACCTTCCGCCCATCGTATCTTCTGTGTTCTGTTCTTACCTCTCACCACACTCAGGTATCTAATGGCTGTGTGAGCAAGATCCTAGGACGCTACCACCGCACAGGCGTCTTGGAACCCAAGTGTATTGGGGGAAGCAAACCGCGCCTGGCTACACCTGCTGTGGTAGCTCGAATTGCCCAGCTAAAGGACGAGCACCCAGCTCTTTTTGCCTGGGAGATCAGACGTCAGCTTTGTGCTGAAGGGCTGTGTACCCAGGACAAGGCTCCCAGTGTAAGTGACCTCTCCCTACCCTGGGGTTTGCAAATCTGGAGAAGATCCCCCTTTCCTTGGCAATCTGGGTATCTGGGGCTGGAGTTAAGGGAAGCTGGAATCAGCCTTTGATTCGTAAATTTATCTTCTGCAATGTGGTGGTGATCATGGAGCTGAGGAGGAAGTACGGGGCAGGGGAGGGTGTCAAGCTGCTACTCTTGGGACTGGTGAGTAGAGGGAGAAGGGTTTCTACAGGATGCGACCCTAGGTCTATATACCATCTTCCCAATGTGTGCCCCAACACCCCCAGGTGTCCTCTATCAATCGAGTCCTTCGGGCACTACAGGAAGACCAGAGGTTACACTGGACACAACTCAGATCACCAGGTGGGTCTTAGAGTTGTTGCCAGAGATAATCGGAGCCAAATTTCTTAGCATTTTATAGATTGTTCCTCTGCAAATCATGAGTTCCCACTGTTTTCTGAATCACCCTCTCAACAATCCCTTAGGAAGGGTCTAGCATGTGCCTTTATTCTCTCTTGATAGAATATGGAAGTTCAGGAAAATGAAATTACTTGCTCAGTCATCAGCCAGTTGCTGACATGTCTTGGACAGAACCTACAACCCCCTAACTCCTAGATTCAGTCTCTGCTAAGAGCTAGGTTAGACTGAGCCTTTCGTCCCTTAGTCTGCTTCCTGTTTACATTCTCAGAAGGTAAACGTTCAAACCTGGAGCAACTCTATTTTCCCTAAGGAGTGCCGTGCTATTGAGCACACTGAGTAGCAATTGCCGAGGAAGTTCATATCCTGCTAGGTCTGCTCTGCTTCTGTGCCTCTCTGTTGCTGCCACACGAGAGACCCTGTATAACCATAAAAGTCACCATCACAAAGGCCATAAGGCATTGTCCTCCTTTGCAGCTGTTTTGGCTCCAGGTCTTCCCAGTCCCCACAGTAACTGTGAGGCTCCCCGAGGTCCCCACCCAGGAACCAGCCACAGGAATCGGACTATCTTCTCCCCGGGCCAAGCCGAGGCACTGGAGAAAGGTGCTGGGCTTGGGTAGACAGTGGGAAAGACGCTGCTGGTTATGGCAGCTTGCTTAGTATGGCAGCAAGGCAATAGCCTTGAGATTTATGGGCGAAGGCTGAAGGGGTACAGGCTGTGGGTGGCGTGGCCTTGGGAAGAAGGGTTATTCAGGGTTTTAAGAAGTAGGGAGTGGGGATTAACATGGAGACCATACCTTACTCCTTCCCTTACCCTCACTGCGGGAGCCTCTGTCTCTACAGAGTTCCAGCGTGGGCAGTATCCAGATTCAGTGGCCCGAGGAAAGCTGGCTGCTGTCACCTCTCTGCCTGAAGACACAGTGAGGGTGAGTGAGCTCTGGAACACTGCGGTAGAGACGGCAGCAAGAGGGTGAAAAGGAGATGAAATCCTCCTTGCTTTCTGTCAATTGTTCTCTCCTCTTCCCCCCACCCAAGGCTTTTTGGTGAGGTAAAGGACAGAGAGCAAAGGCCCGAGCAGGGAGTGAGGGTGTCAGAACAGAGGAAGGCCCTACTCTCTGAGTCCAGGCCAGGGACACATGGTAAGAGCAGCTGGTGCCAGGTGGCTGAAAACACAGTCAGTGACAGTCCCTGTTCTCTCTCAGGTCTGGTTTTCCAACAGAAGAGCCAAATGGCGCAGGCAAGAGAAGCTGAAATGGGAAACACAGCTGCCAGGTGATTTCTGTGCATATCCACTTATCAACCGTCCGTCCGTCCGTCCGTCCGTCCATTCATCCATCCATCCATCCATCTATCTATCTATCCATCCATCCATCGATATTTATATAGCATTCCTCATGACTCTGTGCTAGATCCTGGATACCCACTCTGTCCACAAGATCATCCCTTGGATTTTTTTTTTTTTTGTTTTTCGAGACAGGGTTTCCCTGTGTAGCCCTGGCTGTCCTGGAACTCACTCTGTAGACCAGGCTGGCCTCAAACTCAGAAATCCACCTGCCTCTGCCTCCCAAGTGCTGGGATTAAAGGCATGCGCCACCACTGCCTGGCATTTATTATTATATGTAAGTACACTGTAGCTGTCTGTAGGTGTGTGTCTGTAGACACACCAGAAGAGGGTGTCAGATCTCATTATAGATGCTTGTGAGCCACTATGTGGTTGCTGGGATTTGAACTCAGGACCTTCGGAAGAGCAGTTGGTGCTCTTAACCGCTGAGTCATCTCACCAGCCCCCATTCCTTGGACTTAATTAATATTTCAAGTTTCCTAAGGCCCTGTTTTGGGAAGAAGGCACTCTAAGTTTGTGACATCTGCCTCTTCCAAACTCTGCAAGAAGCTGCAACCTTTCCTGGAACCTCTGTCTTTTACCACACCCCAGGTCCCTATGCCTATTTCTTCCTCTGAGTCGATTCACCCTCACCTTATAGGTGCTTCTCAGGACCTGATGGTACCAAAAGATTCTCCAGGGATCATTTCTGCACAGGTACTTGGGAGGAAAGGAGAGTTTATGAACTGAGAAGACTGTTATCTCATGGCCTCTCCTATTTCTGGTGAAGGCATGGGTAAAAACCCATGGACAGCCAAGGCCTTCATAGTGAATTTCTACAAAGTGATATCCCCTGGACTCCTGTGTGAATAACATCCTCTGGAGTGTAGGACATTGTTTGGGGATGAGGCAGGTGGTCTTGGGGTCATTCAGTCCTGTTACCCAGGCTTTCTGAATAGGGAGGCTCATTAAAAGTTGAGGGTCTCCTCTTGCTTTCTCTAGCAGTCCCCTGCCAGTGTGCCCTCAGCAGCCTTGCCTGTGCTGGAACCATTGAGTCCTTCCTTCTGTCATCTATGCTGGGGGACAGCACCAGACAGATGTTCCAGTGACACCTCATCCCAAGCCTGTCTCCAACCCTACTGGGGTAAGAATTAAGAACAGGTCTCAATCCTACAGGGTGTGGGGTGGGATAGCTGGCTCCTTTTCTGTGGAGGGTCTGACTCCACAGTTGGGGATACCAAAAGAATCTCTCAAAACAGCTTCCCTCATTCCTTGAATGGCTTTTAAAGCTGGGGAGTCTATAGTAGATCTGATACCTGCAGATGGTAAAGGAAGTGGTATTGAGATCTGAGTGTGTATGTATACCCTTAGGTAATTGTCTCAGCCCTCCCCCTCAGTGACTTTGAGATGTCACTAGGACCAATAAGCCTAGCTCCGGTGCCAGTGGGGTGACTCAGCAAGTAAAAGCACTCCTTACCGAGCCTGATGAGCTGAATTTGATCCCAGAAGCTCACATAGTAGAAGGAGAGAAACAACTCCAACAAGTTGGATCCTCTGAGCCCCACATGTGTGCTGTAGCTCATGTTTGTGCACATAAATGCATTTGAACACACAAATAGTGGGTAAATTAATGTGTTGGGGGAATCCCAAGCTCCACTGTGTGTGCACATGCAGGCATGCATTTGAGCACAAACATACACACCCATAGTGAGGGAGAAAACCCCAAGCTCCCTGGAGCCCTCATGGCGTCACTCCCATCACCACCTTTGATCTTCCTGCCACTGGCCCTGTCATTAGTCTTGGTGCCACTCCAGCCCTAACCCATCTGGTACTGCACTGTTGTAAGACTTGGACCAAGGTAAAGGTCCTGAGATGGGTAGGATCTGATGCCATTATTTCCTCCCTACAGACTGCCACTCCCTTCTTCCTGCAGCTTCCTCCTCATACATGGAATTTGCCTGGCCCTGCCTCACTGCCCATCCTGTGCATCATCAGATTGGAGGCCCAGGACAAGTGTCATCAGCCCATTACTCACACTGGCCATAAGAGGCCTCTATTTGACAGTAATAAAAACTTTTAGACGTTAGCAATAGTTATTGCTATTTATCATTCTTTCCTCATGAAGAGTATGATTCTGTCCATCTGTCTGTTTGTCTGTCTCTCTGTCTGTCTGTCTGTCTGTCTGTCTCTATCTATCTATCTATCTATCTATCTATCTATCTATCTATCTATCTATCTATCTTCTATCTCCTAATTTATATATACATGCATTGTATCCCGTCATAATTATCTATGTAGCAATGAATCTATCAATCCCATGTATACACACACACACACATACACACACACATATATATATATACACACGTGTGAGTATGTGTGTTGGAGTCATACATGCACACACATCATATTACGTCATAACACTTCACTCTTAAGTCATCTACGGGTTTGTAAAAAACAAACATAAGAGCCTTACTTACATAACTATCCATAATATTATAGCCACCCCTAAGAAACTTTACTATATTTCCTTTATTTGTTTGTTTACTTTGTTTTGTTGAGACAGAATCTCACTATGTAGTTCTGGCTGTAATAGAACTCATTATGTAGACCAGGTTGGCCTCAAACTCATAGGGATCTGCCTGGTTTCTGTCTCCCACAAGCTGGGATTAAAGGTGTGTACCACTATGCTTGGCAAGACAATACTATATAGTTCTTTGTTCTAAACAAACAAACAATTATCTAATTGCATATGTATTTTTGTCACAGCAGCAGAATAGAAATAACATTCTGATCTTCTGCCTTCTTGTTTATACACACTCCAGGGACACACTTGAGTCCCAGATCTTTTCATGTCTGTCTGAAAAGAAAAAAAAAGCTCCAGGCTTTTCTCTCTTAGGTATCTTGGGATGTGAGGAAAGGGATTGAGCTAGAGAAAAGAAGTTATGTGAGGGGCTATTTGGAAAGGAAGACAGGCTTGTATTATTAAATTATTTCTCCTCTTTCTCTCCTTCCTTCTCTTCCTATGTAATCCCAGCCAGGTCTTGAATTCATGATTTTCCTGCTTCAATCTCCCAGGAACTAGAATCACAGGCATGTGCTGCAGATCCCCAGCATATCCTTCCTCTTCTGAAGGGGGGAAGGGCGGGTAACGGTGCTGGTGAGGGCAGTGGGGTGGGGAGCGTGGCTGTGTTTTCCACCTGGGTTAGGCACTGACTGAGGGCTTGTCCTTCAGCTGGCCCCATGATCAAATCCTCCACATGGGACTATTCAGGAGCTAAGAGCACTATTATTCATAGCCATTCGCATCAAAACAATCAGCCGCTACCTGATCCAGCCACATTTCAAACACCACATGCGGCTGTGGCCACTGTTCTGGACGGGAAAACTATGGAGCATTTCCACCAGCAGAGAAAGTTTCAGGATGGCAGAGCCCTAGATGTGATTGAATGACTAATACAGTGTAGCCTGCCCCTCCCCTGAATTCTCCGCTTTTGACGGGAGGTCCGCTCCATAGAACTGCCCAGGAAAATAGGCAAGGCTATGGGATAACTACCCACACAGCACAACATAGTTGAACAAGCCTCTCACTTTAGCAACAGCACTGATGTCAGCAACGGTCGGAAGAGGTTCTGTATTCAATATCCTGCAAGCTTCTATCTCTTTAGATAGATCTGCTTTGCAAGAGAATCTCGTGTTTCCCGGGAAAACCTGGAACTCCTGAGATCAAGTGACTCTCTTGCTTCAACCTCTCAGGTTGCTGGGAATGCAGACACATGCCTCTCTACCTGGCTTTGGTCTGTGTTTAATGTCCTCTTGGAAGTGACTTCTTACTCTCTAGCATTTTCTACTTGATATTAAATTAAAGAATAAATTCTTTCCCATATCTTGAGAAAGAAATACTGAAACCTACGGCCATTTTCTTCTCTCCAAATTGAGTATCTTGCTTTTCTCTCAGCTTTTCTGTTGGTGGACTTTAAAAGTGAGCATTTGCTGTCATATGTCAGTTTGCCCAAGGGTGGGGACAGGGATGCTGCTTTTAGGAGGGAGCCCAATACCTTAAATAATAGCAAGAGAGAAGTGAGGAAACTCTCTTTTTGATCCTTTCAATTCTGATTGTATCAGGAGACAGTCTCACATAGATGTACTTAGCACTTCTTTAACAGTTGCCAGTCTTAATGAAAGACCAGCGTTAGCTTGGGCTGGGAGGGGAATTTAACCCAGGATTTGATAGCATTACTTTGTTTTCTCATTGTGCTTATTGTTGTTGTTTTGGTTTTATTTTACTTGTTTAATTATTTAGGTTTTTTTGTTTGTTTTCAAGACAGGGTTTCTCTGTGTAGCCCTGGCTGTCCTGGAACTCACTTTGGTTTTGATTTTTATTAATATATTTACTTCCCCCCCCCCAAGACAGGGCTTCCGTGTGTAGCTAGCCCTGGCTGTCCTGGAACTAACTCTATAGACCAGGCTGACCTTGAACTCAGAGATCCTCCTGCTTCTGCCTCTTGAGTGCTGGTATTAAGAGCGTGCCACCATCGCCACCGCCACCACCACCAGCACCCTGCTCATTCTGCTTGTTTTTTTATAGTAACTTTGTATTTATGGCGAGTGATTTGGGTTTTATGACAGCGATAAAAATATTCCCTCCTAAAAGAATGCACTTAAGCATCTATATGAATGAAAACATTAACAGGACAAGTGGTAGGTAAAGGCTAAAGTAACAAGGACAGTGCCAGACAGACAGACAGTCTGAAGGCTCTGCTTGGATGGCAAGGACAGTAGCCATCAGTCACATCTGAGTTAGAGGAGGAGCTCTGCTGCAATGAGTTAGATGCCCTGAGCCCAGCACCCTGTAGAGGTGAGAGATAGTGAGAGGATTACTCTACTTCCCACTGTGACTGCATCAAAGCTAAAGCTAATGATTGTTCAAGCAGACAGGAAGGTGATAGGGACATAGAAGTTAATACCGGTACCCCATGCCCATAATATTTTGTCACACTACAGTTTCTATTACTGTGAAGAGACAGCATGACCATGATAACTCTTATAAAGGAAACATTTAATTGGGCCTGGCTTACAGTTCAGAGGGTTGGTCCGTCATCGTCATGGTGGGAAGCATGGCAGCATGCGGGCAGATGTGGTGCTGGGGAGTAGCTGAAGGCTCTACATCTGGATTGGCAGGCAGCAGGAAGAAGAGAGTGGACCTGGCTGGAGCATCTGAAACTTTCATACCCACCCCCAACGACAGATTTCTTCCAACGAGGCTGCACCTACTCCAGCGAGGCCACGCCTCTTAATAGTGGTCACTCCCTATGAGCCCACGGGGGTCTTTTTCATTCAAACCACCACAGATTAACATCCTCCCATTTGTTCTAAACAGAAAAGACATTTTAATAATATTTATTTTGTTATTATATTATTTCCACCCTTGCCTCCCTCCAACCCCTCCTGTGTACCCTTGCACCCCTTTGCTTTCAAAATCATAGCACTGTTTATTATGGGTAATTTTTTGAGATTATAATACATAATATAATTACATAATTTCCTTTTATTTTTCTACCTCCAAACTTACCCAAGTACCTCCTCCCTTGTACCCTTTCAAGTTCATGGCCTCTTTTTTCTTTAATCTATTGTGTGTATGTGTGTGTGTGTGTGTTCATAACCTACTTAGTCCATACAATGTTACTTGTATGTATGTTTTCATGGCCGACCATTTGGTATTGGATAACCAATGGCTGTGTTTTCCCCATGGAAGACCATTTCTCAGGCTCTCACCATCCCTTAGTTGCCTGCAGTTCTTTGCCTACGGTTGAGGCCTCTTGAAATTTTCCCCATCCATGTCAGCATGTCTATTGGTGTCTTCCTTTTTCAGGTCATGTTCAGACAGCCATATTGGTGAGAGACTTCCTGATAGACTTCTGACATTTCTAAGAGAAACCACCTCACAGCAAACTCTCCATTCCTCTGGCTTTTACAGTCTTTCTACCTACTTTCCCACGATGATCCTTGGTCTTAGGGATGAGATTTATTTGAGGCTATGAGGAAATTTAGAATGTCGAGATTATGTTGGTTGGAGTAAAGTAGTGGTTGTTAGGTTTCACACCCAGACAAATGGCTGAGGTGCCTGCCCTCCAGGTTCTCCCAGCATCCCCCAGTGCCTGGAGTTACAGAGCTGTCCTGACTAGCATACCCCACCCCCTACTCTGAACTCTCCAGCCCAGGGGGATGGGCTACCCTTCCCTATATAATCCAACAATTTTGGCTCCCCGGTCTCTGTGCCTTTGAATCTCCTGGCTTTTGCTCCTGGTTCCTCCGCTCTCTCTCCTCCCCTGCCCTCCCCCTCTCCCAACATGGCGAAGCTCAGTCTGGTCATGTCCACTTTGTGCTTTTCTAGATGTTCCAGACTCTCGTTATGCTCTCCCACTAATCTAGAATAAACCTTCTGCTCCGGCATACCTAGGAGCAGTCACATTCCTTTTCTATTTCTCTTCTTCATTCATCTCATGCTGAAATCTGGAACCAGTCATATTCCTTTCCTTCTTATTTTTATTTTTTAAAATTCATCTGCTTGAAAACCCAGGAGTGGCACGAAGGAGCTCCTTCTGGCTGCTCTGACTCTCCTAAGGTGTGTATGGGTTGTTTGTGCAGTAGTTATTTCTGAGAATCTCCAAGACCTGTGATTTCAATAGCCCAGGGTAGTTATCTAGGTTTCTAGTATATGATATCCAGGTATAATGGAGAACAGGAGAAACTATTTTCCTCAGGGAAGAGTCTAAAGACATTAAAAGTCACATCCGCATTCTGAATCTGTCAAGCCAGGGCTGGCTGGTTCTTCAAGGGGTAGCTGAGTAGAGTTAATTAGTTTGGGCAGGGGGGAGGGGAGAAAGTGGTACCCACTGGTGTCCTTCCTTCTGGGTAGAACTTACAGCATCCTGGAACAACAGCCTTCAACCTTCAACCAGACATCTACTCTTTTCTTCTTTTTTATTCTTTTTTTTAGCTAGTATTCAAAATACTAGCTAGTATAGCTTATGGGTTGTTGTTTTGTGTGTGTGTGTGTGTGTGTGTGTGTGTGTGTGTGCATGCATGCGTGAGTGCCCACAAGCACACATGGTTTTTACAGGGTTTCACTATGTATCCTAAATTAGCTTGGAACTTTATTAGTCTCCTGAGTACTGGATTGCAGGCATATGTCACCATGCCCAGCTAAATAATGTGTCGTATTGTGACATTTGTATGTATGTATGCGAACACACACACATAATTTTATCTTGCTCTTCTTTACTCTTGTACTCCCCTCGCCATATCTCTCCACTTTTTCAGTGGTCCCCTTCCTTCCCCTTCTGCTTTCCTGTTACATATACATGCGTGTGTCTATTTAAATCCAAATTCCACACATGAGAGAAGCCCTGCAGCATCTGTCACCTCTCCTGTCACTGCCCCTCACTGGTTATTCCCTCCTACTTCCTCCCAGCCCCCTTCCCTTCTCATGCTGTTCACATATACATGTATGTTCTACAGGGAGAGAAGACACGATGGTCCAGACCCTGTGACTCTAGAGACAGACACACAGTGTGTCTCCTGAGTCAGACACACATACGGATCTTGGGGGTGGCCTTTTCTGATGTATTGTTGCTCAAAACAGGTGTTTTGCTAATCTTGGTAGGAAAAAATTGCACAGTACATATTCTTCTTGTGGATCGTGACTCTGGGTTTCCTGCTCTGTTTAGTTCAGAGGTTGTTCCTGGAGGATTTACGGTTTGGCAGGCAACATCCCATTGACCTGGAGAAGGAAGAGGAAATAGGCCTTCGGTAGCTAGTCATTTGTTGATTTCTAGCTTTCGGGAGAGTTCTGGCTAAGATCCTAAGAAGGGAGAGAGAATAAAGTGATTTATCCCCTTCTTGATGAGGATAAATATTAGATAAGTGTGAAATGAATTGACAAGACAAATAAAACTTTCCATCAGAGTTCAGAGAAAGGCTGTGCAGTTTACCAAGAACTTGTTTTTTGTGTATTTGTTTTGTCTTGTTTTAATGCTGGCATCGAACCCAGGACCTCCAGCATGCTAGGCACAAGTGCCTGTTTTCTCAGAAGCTGAACAGAATTAAAGAATAAATAGACCAAGACTGTAGAAGATGGCAGCTCTCACACGGCATTTAGTATCTTATGTGATCCTCACAATTCCCTCTAAACCGTATTCTTGTTTCGCCATCAAGGGACATGTTTTGAGGAGTCTAGAACTGAGCTTTTATGCACTACAATGCATTATTGTCTACTAGAATGTGGGGCTCAGAAGGAGCACGAGACATAAATGTCCAACCAAATCTATTTCTTCATGTAATAGGTGAGAAAGTTGAAGCCAGATGGATTTCATTTAATTTCTCAGAGTTTGTGCACAGAAATTTGACTGTGCCGAGAATATGGGGAAGATGTACTGAAGGTCTCTATGGATAGTTTCTGACTGACTTTTAGCTTTGTTAATACCTATCAAGTAAATTACTTCCACTTTACATACAAGGAAACAGAGGTCTTGAAATGTGAAAGTAATTTCCCTAAGGTCACAGTACTAGCTAGAAGAATACTTGCCTCTCAAATGCAGGAAGCCCTGGGTTCCATCTCCAATACTACCGTAAACCAGAAATAGTGGAGTATGCGGCAATCAGCCCCCCAGGAGGCTGAGGCAGGAGAATCCTGACTTCAAAGACATTCCTGACTACAGAGTAAATTGCAAGCCAGTCTGGGCTATATGACCCAATGACATCTGTCACAATAACAATCCTGAGGTATTTTCTACAATGTTCATTTGACCAGGAAAATGGGGCCCCGAGAAAGGACAGGATTAAAAACAAGAATCCTGGAGTTCTGAACAGGGTAGAGAAACCTTGGTAACTTGTTAAACAAGCTTGGTGTGGAAGGGATGGAATGGGGATCAATCTCAGGACAAGGGGTGCTACTGAGGGGCAATTAAAGCAGCACCTAGACTGACCATGGTAATTATACAGCAGTGTGCAGTCAAGAAACATCCTTAAGGAAATGCTCAAGAATTTGCATGGTTCCATAAAGACTGCCAAAAGGAGGTCAGTTAGATAGGCAGTACCCAGTCTTTGACTCTGACTGTCCTGGAGGACAATGGTGATCAGGCTGGGAGGGAAGATATGGCAGCAGAGTCATCTAAAAGGGGAGGGCTGATCATGCTGATTTCGAGGGACTGGACGGTTGAGGTCAAGTCAACCTCCCTTAAAGGAGTTGGAGAGAAAGGACATCAGCATTTCAGAGAAGATTCGGGGCGGAGATAAACCAGCAGTAAGGACGGTAAGTCACCTGTTTTACCCCAAGATGGGGTAAAATTCTGAATCTTAAAGGATTCATACGTTTATACATCCGGCCTGCTTGCAGTCCCACTAGTCAGTGCAGCATAATACTGAGAAGCTCAGACATGATGCTCTTCCCTCTCTAGCGAGAGCAGGTTTAGAAGGAAGGTGCTGATTTGGAATAAAGGCCCGCGGTCGGTCAGCTCTTAGATACAAGCCAGCCCATTCCTGAATTTTTGTCTTTTTACCACAAGCTTTCCCAGCTACCTCCGTTCTCCTTTTTTGCCGCAGTTCCTGCTTCCCCGACTGACATCTTTCTCTCTTACCTAAAATTCCCAGATACATTCTTTGGTAATTTCTTCGCTGTCTGCCAATAGCGTGCCGCTTCGGTCGGCTCGGAGGTAGAAACCATTGGGTGCCAGCACCGTGAGCAGGCTGCTCCCCTGAAGTTCTATACAGAAGTTGAGGGCAAATTTTCCCCAAGGGCGGAAGGTGCCAAAGGATGTTATTGACCAGAAGGACCCTCCCTGTGCTGGGGAAGGAAGAGCTCAGGTTGGTTGGCCATTCGGAAAGCAATTTTCTTAGCAATAAAACCTCCAACAGGGCTTCCCAACGGCAGGTTACCCTCCCTCTGGGGATCACATCCTGTCTGCATTAGCATGCCGATCTACAGAAATGCAGGACCACCACCGGGAACTTCACCCATGCTCATTCTGCTAACCTGCGCTACAGCCTTGAAGTTTGAAACCAAACCAAAAACCCCGTTTTCCTTTTTATGGTGAGTGGTGACTTGAGTACCAGTTCCTAAAGTCTGACCTGGGGCTGGATAATGATCTCAGGATGGGGAGGAGGGACCGCTCACCCTGGAAGTGATAGATGCCCTGGCGGCAGGGCAATAGCTGGATGCAGTCAGGCTGATCCATATTGCACTTCAGCAGGTCGTGGTCGGAGGAGGAGCCCACATACCCGTACCGGCCTCGTAAGACCAGAAAGGGGCGATTGGCAAATCGGATCCCCAGCTCCTCATTAGGGCCTGAAAAACACAGGAAGTTGGATAGGCTGGCTCTCTGTGATTTCCCAGATGGAAGAAGAGGAGCCCTAAGGATGCTCAAGGATGTTGTTGATATTTTTCTGTGTATGCATGTATGTGCATGGAAGCCAGAGAAGGGTGCCAGGTGTCCTCCTCTTTCACTCTTGACCATATCCCCTTGAGATACGGCTTCTTACTGAACCTGTAACTCCGATGTTTTTCCTCAAGGTTGGCAGCCAGCAAGCCTTAACACTTGTCCAGTCTCTGTCCCAGTACCCTCCAGTGCTGAGGTTATGGGTGCCTACACAACACCCAGATTCTTATGTGCTACACTGGTGTAGCAAGTGCTTTGCTCACTGAGCCATCTATCACTCTAGTCCCAGAATGTTAATCTTTTAATGAACACCTACTATGTGCCGGGTCTTACTAGGTGCTTATGAAAATGTTTGCAAGGGCACTCAGCATGGCTTGGAGCACAAGAAATCTGAATATTCTCCTCTCTTTGGGATGTGTTAATCTACGTAATCTTCACCTCAACCCTGTGAAACATCGGGACCAGACTCCTCTGCCACAGGCTTTAAAACTGAAGCTCAAAGGGGGTCTGTTCCAACAACAGGTACTTGGCAACTGAACACACACCCTAGGCTTCTGATCTCAACTCAGTGCTTCCAACCCCCTTAAAAACATGGTCCTGTGTGTGCAAACACTTGCCACAGAAGACTAACAACCCAGGTTCAGTCTCTGGAACCCACAGTGAAAGGGGAAAACCAAGAGAACGGATTCCTGGGGGTCGTCCTCTTGTCTCTGTATTCATCCCCCCCCATACAGATGCAACAATAAACACTAATTTAAAAGTAGTATGTGATGTGGGTCAGACTGGGAGGAGGGTGACTGGGCTTACCTGGCATGGTGACATTTGCCATCAGCAGGCTGTTGGAGGCGATGCTCAGGAAACGCCCATTGGGGGACCGGAGGATGATTTTTCCACAATTCCAGTGCACTCGGAAGAAGGTGTCAGACTCCATGGGATGCCCATCAGCTATGATTTCTCGGTTACTCCTCTGGAGAGAATGGGGGACCAGGGACCAGGAGTAAGGATGACCACCTCAGCTTTTTCCCCATCACTTTTAGTCCTGGACCCAATTCCACCATCTTCCCCCTCGCTCTCCCCAGCTTCTGTGATTTTCTAGAGTATGCTTTATGCTTTCAAAACTTCTTTGTAAGGCAAAAAAAAATTATCTCCACAAAAATAATTTTGGGATATCAGATCTCCCACCTCCTTCGGTCTGCAGTGTAAGCCAGTGAAAAGCATAAAACAAAGGGACCAGGATATTTTAAGAAGAGAGACTTTGATCCTGGCTTCAAAATAATTTTGAAATATTTAAAGTGAAAGTTAGATTATAAAATACCTAGAAGACCTGAGAGAAACACTTTGCAACTTAGGGGTCGAACAGTGATTTATTGGTATGGAAAAGGATTAACATTTGAAAAATTGGACTTTGTAAATGAAACCAGACAAACTTGCTTTTCATAAGTGCCATTATAATGCAAAGGGGTCTAGGTGTGGTGATACATGCTGGCAGAGGCCAGCAGATCTCTGTGAGTTTGAGGCCAGCCTGGTGTAAATCGTGAGTTGTAGGATAAGCCAAAGTTATATAGCAGACCCCTTCTCAAAATACCAAATAGACAAATAAATAAATAAATAATGAGAAAATGCATAGGCAAGGCATAGACTGGAGAAAGCATGCACCAAACATAGATTTGGCAAGGGACATGAATTTAGAACACATGAAGATCTCTTACATTTCAGTTATAAGACTACCGGCCCAATAACAAATGGGCAGAATTTGAAAACACCTAGCAAAGAAGACATACAATTACCAAATAGATTTTGAAGAAATGCTTAAATAACCACTTATATAAACACTAACAGAAGCAGAATAAGATGTTACACAGCCACTAGAGTGAATGAAACACAGACAATACTAAGTGCTGGTGAGGTTAGACAACAGCTAGAACCCTGCACCCTGTGGGAAAAAATATCAAAGGGGACAGTCGTTTTTGAAAACTGTTTCATATTTTCTGCCCTTATTTCCCTTTAATATATGATCTTATGTAGTTTAGGTTGGTCTAAACGACACACACACACACACACACACACGTACACACATATACACGTAAAACCAAGGCTAGACTTGAACTCTTGATCTACCTGTTCTGATCTACCTTCTTCTACATCCCAAGTTCTGGGATTACAGGCATGCAGCCTCACACCCAGCTGAAACGGTTTGACACTATCTATCCTATAACCCAGTAGCTTATCTGAGATATATGACAATAGAAGCCTGCACAAGACTTCTACCCAAACGCTCATAGCAACTTTATTCATAAGACCAAACTGTAAACAACCCAAGTGGTTAACGGCAACTGAACAAATAAAACAAGTCCTGTTTATGCTTATGAGCAGTGTGAGAGGCTACTGCATAGCTGAGGTGCTATGGATACATGCAACAACATGGGTGGGACTGAGTATAATCTGCTCTCCAAAAGAAGTTGTACAGGGCTGAAGAGAGGGCTCAGTGGTTAAGAGTGCCGACTGCTCTTCTAAAGGTCCTGAGTTCAATTCCCAGCAACCGCATGGTAGCTCATGACCATCTGGGATGGGATCTGATGTCCTCTTCTGGTGTATCTGAGGACAGTGATGGTGTACTTACATACATAAAATAATTATTTTTTTAAATTTTATATCATATGCATGAGTTCATTTAGATGGACTTCTAGAACAGGCAAATCTATTCTGTAACGGCAGAACAAACACAGACCCATGGTGTGAGAAAGCTTAGGCTAGAGGGAAATGGAGACGACAGTTGTGATTGGTATGGTGGCAGATCCATTCTGTACCTTGTGATACGGCTGTGGTATGGTTGCATGGTTACATACATTTGCTGAAGCATATTGACTTTTACACCTAAAGTAGGTCAATTTATTCCTGTAACATATCATTCATACACATGTAATGTATACTATACATCATATAATTTACATTTGTTTTACTAATGTGCTATTAAAATTGATTTTTTTTTAAAACGAAAGGGCCCATTGAATAAAAATGAGTATCTATCGGGTTGGGCCTCTATAGCTCCTCTAATCTTATCTGTCCATACATGCTGGGGAAGGAGAAAGTATGTCTAGCCAGGGAGAGCTCAGAGTTTAGTTTCTTGCATTGAAGACCAAAGTCTCACCTGGGCTAGGAAGTAGCCGTTGGCTGAACGAAGTTGTAAGGTAGGACTCTCACTGTCACATTCATACTGGAACAGGGACATCTGGGTCAGGCGCTCAGAAGCGGCGCACACCTTGGCATCTGAAGAGAAGGTCGGCAGGTAGCGCTTTAGCTCAGTCCCAGCCCCCTGCCAGAGCTTTTCTGCCCTTTTCCTTCCTCAACCTTATGCTACATCAGAATAATCTGGGCAAGCTCAGGCTGCTTTCCCTTAAAGCTGTATTGTCATCTGTTAGTCTGCCTCACAAGATGGGGGCGGGGGGGGGGAGTGTCCCAGGATCTTTCTTATGGCTAAAGTTCAACGTTTCTTGCTTGTTCAGTGCCAGTTAGTGTTTTGCTGACTTGACACAAGACGGAGTTATCCGGAAATAGAGAATCTTAACCGAGGGGTCGCTTCTAGCAGATTACTTGTAGGCTGGTCTGTTGGGAGCATTTTCTTGATTAATCATTGATGTGGAAGGGCCTAGGGTCCACCCACTGTGGGCAGCAACATCCCTGGGCCAACGTCCCTGGGTGATATAAGAAAGCAAACTGGGCAAGTCATGGGGAACAAGCCGATAATCACTGTTTCTCTATGGTCCTGTTTCAGTTCCTGTCCTTACTTCCCTCAGCGATGTACTTGTAATCTGCAAGTGTAAGCCAACCCCCCCCATAAAACCCCAAAATCCCAAAACCAAACCAAAACAGCAACAAGGGCAACAACAATAACAACAACAATAACCGCCACCCCCACCCCCCACCCCCTGACCAAACCCCTTTCCTCCCCAAGTTGTTTTGGGCATGGTGTCTATTACAGCAACAAAAAACTAGGGCACATCCTGAACAGAGTTTCCTCTTTTTAGCACCTAGCCCTCTCCCCACCCCCACCCTATGGTGGGTGGTATTGGACCCAGTACTTGCCATAGATGACTGAGAGGAACCTCCGAGACTTTGACTTCAGGCTGACCCAGGTTGGGAAGTGTTGCAGGACAAACCACTCCTCACCCTTCACAGGAGTGGAACCCAGGCCCAGGAGTAGATGTGAACCCTGGGGATATAATGTGCCGCCTTCTCCATCACATAGGGCCACGAGTCCTCGAGGCCGCACTTGCATGTGAAAAGCTGTCTGTGGTGAGCGTTGAGGGACCAGACGGTCTACACGAGACAAGAAATGGTGTGTAGAAGTCTCCAGGTGGTAACAGCCATCTTGGAAATGTAACAGGAAACCACATTCCTCTAGGCCGGGGACTGCTGCGTCCACCCAGATTCGGCCCACAGTGTGGTCTGCTCGGGCATAGCTGTGGTAGGTGGGGCTGTAGAGGATCACGTGGACATGCAGGGCTGGCCTGGGAGTCCACATGTGGTAGGCGGAAAGAACCCTGGAGTTGCAGAATACATCCTCACCATCGGACTCCAGGTAGCGACCAGAGATTATGCACTGGAGGGTCCATTTGCCATTTCGGTGGAAACGGAGCAGGAAGCATCCGTGGTGGCTAGCTCTTGGCCTGCCGTAGCACACAGTACCATCTGCTTCGCACAGCAGGTAGAGGCCCTGCAGGCTCTTGAGTCGTACCACAGCCTGTGCTTCATGTTCATTGCTCACCAGGAGCTCCCAGGTCTGGAGGTGTCAGGAAGAACAGGGAAATAAGTGGTACCAAGTCAACAACCGAAACCACGCCCCTTGGTACCGCCAGCACCTCCAACAAGACCAGTCACCCGCCCTTCCATATCTGTATCATCTTGGCATTTCCTTGCTATGAACATCTTCTTGCTCAATCAACACAGTTGAAAAGATTCCTGGGCTGGGGGCAGTGGTTCATGCCTTTAATTCCAGCACTCAGGAGACAGAGGCAGCTGGTTCTTGGTGAATTCAAGGTCAGCCTGGTTTGCATAGCCAGGTCTAGACCAGCCAGGGATACACAGTGAGCTTGTCTCAAAACAGAGCAGAACAGAACAAACAAACAAAGAATACAACAACAGAAAAGATTTATGGGCTGCTCTCCTCTAGAGCACTAGTACGTCTTAAGATCCCATGGATGCCAGAGAGTTAGCTCAGTGTAAAAAAGCACTTGCCTCAAAAAACAGACAGCCCAAGGTCTCTATCTCTGGAAGCCATGTTTTAAAAGCTAGATACAGTCTGCTGAGATTGTGCAATGGGTAAAGTTGCCAAGCCTGATGACCTGAGTTTGATCCCTGGGTCCTACTTGGTGGAAAGAAAGAACTGACTTCTGCAAGTTGACCTCTGACCTCCACATGTGTGCCACGGTACACCCATGTGCATACATACTCAAGCACAGGTGCGCGCACACACACACACACACACACACACACACACACACTACACAAATAAATGAATAGATAAAAATGTAATAATTAACGAAGCTTGATACAGTGGCAAGCATCTGTAATCTCAGCATTCCAGTGGCAAGATGGGAGGCAGAGACAGGGAAATCTCCTGGGGGCTTATGGGTCCCTGGCCTAGAGCACAGAGTGTAGGCAAACCAAGAGAGATTGACTCAGGCAGGTAGGGGAGATCTGACTCTGGAAAGTAGTCCTCTGACCTCATATGTATGTATTTATAGACAGACAGACAGACAGACACACACACACACAGAGAGAGAGAGAGAGAGAGAGAGAGAGAGAGAGAGAGAGAGAGAGAGAGAGACAGAGAGAGAGAGAGAGAGAGAGAGAGAGAGAGAGAGAGAGAACCCGTGAGAAATTCTAGATTAGGACCTCAGAGAAGCTAAACCTTCCTTTCCCCTTTACTCCCAATCCTTCAATAGCTACAAGAAAAGCAGCTTTGTTTTTTGTTGTTTTATTTCTTTCACCCTTCCTACAGCTCCTGGATAGCACAGTGTCCAGTACCTCCACCTGCAGGGTCCACTTCTCCAACAGGAGAAAAAGAGAAAGATGTGCTGACTCTTGGTATAGATGGTGAGGGACCATTTGTGGGTCCACTGTGATAAACTTGTTTAACGGGAGAAAACTTTGCTCCTATTTTCTCTCTAACAGAGACCAAGTCAGCAAGTGCTTGGGTCTTGTACTAAGGCCCAACTTCCTCTGGATGTCTGGTTCTGCCTTCCAGCCTCGACTCCCTACCTCTCTGCTTTGTGACGACACAACCACCCTTTGTTGGGATGGAGTTTAGGAAACACTGATGCGGTCAGGCCAGCGCTGACTTCATCTTAGGGAAACAATTTTGGAAGGTGGAGCAATGAGGATCCATGAGCGCAAGCCTGGAGTAGAAGTATCTTGGCCAGGCAACAGCGAAGAGTACACCAGTGCCAGGATAGAAGTGCAACACACACACACACACACACACACACACACACACACACCCCATTCAGAAAATTGGTTCTAGTTCAGGTTTGCCTTGTTACCTGTCTCCTGCCCAAACTCTTTGCAGTAGCTGTGACTGTACTCTTATATGCTTCAAAGGTGAGGTAGGTTCCTGCCCAGCTGATGAGCCCAACCCTTAGGTCCTCCGCCTTTGGATGTCTGTGTATCCAGTCCACCTCAGCCATGCGGCTGGTGTCACAAGTGATGACTCTGTCCAGCCCAGGCTTCCCCCCAGTGGTAAGGTCCTACAGGCCATATGGCCCAGAATAAGGCCTGTAGTACCCACCAGAAGGCGTTCCCAGAGGAGACTTCCCAGGCAGAGGTCTGGCCTAGGGTGCAGCACCTCTGTGACCCGGGAGCATTGTGACTGTAAAGGCCACCTTTGTCCCAGCACAGTGGGGAAAGGGCACTGGCATAGTGGCACCAATCCTGAACCAAAGGAAGTGGGTCCCGAGCTTTGGCCATTTGTCTTAACTCCAAGCAATGAGGTAGGACTAAACTGGGAGTCAGTGCTGCAACTTTAGATCTGTCCCTCTCCTTCTTATTAACAAGATAGGAATCAACCTATTACTTCCTAACAAGGGCGTTCTGCTTGGTTCTCTGTGACGTCATCTCCTTTGTTGTTTTTGTTTAAGTTCAAGTCAACCAAGGTAAAAAAAAATTATATATATATATATATATATATATCAGTCTTTAGGGACCTTAGGAAGACAAGGTCAAAATGCTTTGGAAATGATTTTGTAGAGAAGGCAAGGACACTGGATACATAACCATTGAGGATGAAATTACTTTTAAAACCTTAAGAGGCTCAGAAAGAATGGTTTAGGTGGAGGAAACCCCAGAACTGTGCTTTACCAAGCCCAGCTGTGTTACAGGTGAACTGGCAGGGCAGAAAGCCAGACCTGCCAGAAAGGAGACCAGCCTCCCCCTTCCCCTCCCCCCAGGCTCCAGCGGATCACTTCCTGCAAGGCTCAAGGAGAAAAGCCTCAGCCTAGAACCTAGACGAAAAGAGGTACTTGAAATGGGGCCTCGCTTAGGCCTTGCTGGGATCCACAGGGAAACATGTAATCGACCTTGCTTGTCCAGAGCCCTGGACTTTTAGGTGCACTTCCTGATTCCATAGATGGAATCTTCCCATGTAGACAGAGTCCCAGTGGATCCCAGCAAAGGCTCGACCAGTGTTCAGTAAATAAGGCTCACATATGCTCACTGACACTGGAGTAATCTGGGTAATTGTAAACATGTATGCTGTTGGGCTGACAGGACTGATCATTTTCCTTGTGTGTCTCGGGGGACCTATCTTTTTAATGTCCACGTGTATGAAGCTATGATGAACTGCTAAGTAGCTAGGTAAGAGACAGGGAATAGACTCTGCGGTTTGTGGAATGAGAAAGGTATTCATATCCTTAACCATCCTCTTCCCCCTAGAAACACTACAGGGGAAGCTGAGGAAGGAAGGGTTCAGTTGCTTTCAACCTCTCCCACACTGCCTTTCTGTGCCCAGTCACTCAGCTTCCCAACTTCCAGGCAACAGACAACACCGGGTACAAACCACAGCAAATTTATTACTCAATACCCAGTTCCACATCATAGCACCACCCGGAGCCCTCACTTTCCTCCCCCCCCCCAAACCTGGCCCCAAGGGTACACCCCAAACAGAAAAAAAAAAACCCAAAAAACCAAAACCAAATTAAATCCAGATCCCTGCTCCTCCCCTGGAAGAGGGGGCCTTGGCCAGGAAGCCCTTCCACAGGTCCCAGCAGGCAGGAGAGCAGAGCCCTCTGTGCCCAGAGAGCAAGGCTCCAGGCTCCAATGACAAGAGAGCATGCAGGCAGGCGCAGGAGCAGAGGCCTGTCTGTGGGGAGGAAGAGTGGGAAGGAAGGGCACTGCCTGAGGAATCCGGGAATCTGGTCATCCCGGGATGCACGCGGGAGCTTCCGGGCAGCAGGGGCCTGCCCCTGGCTGGCTAGCGCTTTGACAGCTCATGGGACAGCCAGTCCAGCCCATCGTACAGGCCTGTGCCTTGGGTGGCACAGGTGGCCTGGACGTACCACTGTAGGAAGAAAGAGAAGGAAATCAGCACCAGGGAAGAAAAGGGATACCTCTGTCCGGCCGAGCTCCCGACGTGCGAGAGGGGACACAGGCCTTACCGTGCGACTGCGCAAGTGTTGAAGGCCCAGCTTGTCCGTCAGCTCGCTCACAGGCATGGCGTTGGGCATGTCCTGCTTGTTGGCAAATACCAGCAGCACCGCGTCCCGAAGCTCATCCTCCTGCAGCTGAGGGGAGAAGGGGGTGTGGGACCCGTGGTTCAAGGCTCCAACCGCACAGTTGGGGAGCACCCCTTTCCAACTTCCAGACTCTTTGTAGGAAAAATACAGTGCACTGTGTGGTTCATTGCTGAACATAAAGACAGTTATAAATGAGCTCAAAACCCCTAAACTTCACCTCTAGAAAAAAAATCCAAATTTAAGAACTTGTTCTAAGCAAACAAAACAAAAAAACCCGACAGATTCCAACAGAAAACAACAAACAAGTAATGTGAGCTGCTGTTTCTCTTTAGCATAGATAACCCCCCCTCTTTCTCCCAACTCCGTAAACACAGATGGGAAGGATTTAAATTAAAAAGTCCTGTCTAAAGCGGGTAAGATACTACTTTCCCACGAGGGAAAACCTCGTGCCCTTAGTGTACTGGACTTCCATACCACCCCAGAGGACTCTGTCCAAAAGCCAAGGGCTCGGTTCCCAGAGCTGGGTATTTACCATCTTCTGGAGTTCATCAGCAGACTCCTGGACCCGCTCCCGGTCATTGCTGTCTACCACAAAGATGAGGCCCTGGGTGGGAAGGAAGAAAGGAAGCAGAAGGGATCACTCCTACCGGGGTCCCACCCTTACCTGGCTCATTCTCCCTTCTCCCATCTTGAGTTGTATCAGCCTTTCTCATCTGGTAAACTAGTAAGGGTCTGTAGAGACCGCCCCGGGAGTGAGCTAAAAGACATGTTGTTGAGAGCTGCAGTAGACAGCATGGCCCTAGAACTCTGTTTCCCAGAATAGGATGAGGGTGAGTTCTTGAGCTTAGCAAAGGTGAGAGTGGTGACGACAGTCAAGGACTCAGTCCTGGTCTAACACCCTGTCCCAGGGGTTGTCCCCCCACCTTCAAACCCAACTCCACCTGAGTGTTCTGGAAGTAGTGCCGCCACAGAGGCCGAATCTTATCTTGGCCTCCGACATCCCAGACTGTGAAACAGATGTTCTTATATTCCACTGTTTCCACATTGAAGCCTGCAGAAAAAAAAATTATTTTGAGGGGAGAGGAAAAATAAAAAGGTCCTGAAACCACTTAAAACCACTCCGATCTCTGCAAAGTACACAAACCCAGAAGGCAATGACCACCAAAGGCCAAGGGGAATAGAATCCAGAGGACCGGAGGTCAACAGATATGCTAAGGCTCATGGTCCACGCCTCAGGCACCATCAGGCGCTTAGAGATACGGTGACCCACTTCTCAAGTAGCCGTATCTGGTGTCAGGCTCAGGAACAGATAAGGACTTAGGCAGAAGTGGGAGCAGACCCCGACAAGGCCCAAGGCGACATTCCTGCTTTCCTCTGCCTTGTTCCCGGACTCACCTATAGTGGGGATGGTGGTGACAATCTCCCCCAACTTCAGTTTGTACAGGATGGTAGTCTTGCCAGCCGCATCCAAGCCAACTGCAACGGAGAAGGGGGCAAAGAATGGAGACGGGAGCGAGGGAGCCCCCTAGAGACCAGGGAAAGGGAGAGGCCTGGCCAGCTGATGGTGATGGGGGCGGAGAGCAGGAGCGCCTCCAGGTGCGCGCTGTTCTCCACCTTCCGGGCCTTAAGGGCAGTTTGGGTGGCGAGTGTCAACTCCTGCCCCTCAAGTGCCTAAGGTGCGAGAGGGGCTAGGAAGGTAGAGGGTCCGGGAGGGAGGCCGCGTTCCTTTATAAAGTCGTCTCCAAGGGCGGAATCCTCCCTTCTTAGCAGCCGGGCTGGGGCGGAGGAAGCGTCACCCCACCCAGGCCCCAGCTCCGGGTTTCAGGCCCGGGGCCGACACTGCAGATCCCGGCTTGCACGGGAGCGCGGCCCCAGAGGCTTTGGCGGTGGGCTGTCTCAGGGTCAGGGTGCCAGGTGAGCGGGGCTGGAGGGACGCGGGGGCGGGAGGGCTGCGGCGGGGCCGGCGCCCCAAGCGGGCCGCGCGCTCGATCTGCCTCACCCATAAGGATCCGCATCTGCTTCTTCCCGAAGATCCGCGAAAAGAGCGCGGACACCGTGAGGCCCATGGCGGGGCCCGGGGCGGGGGCGCGGGCAGGGGACGCGGGGCGAGGGCTGGAACCGGCCGGCCGCGGGGGGATGGGGCGCAACAGCAGAAGGAGGAGGCGCCGCCGCCGCCGCCGCCGCCGCCACCTCCGCGCGTCCGGGTCCGCCCGACGTCACGTGGCCCCGCCCCTCCGGGTCCGCCCCAGCCCCGCCCCCAGGCGCGTTTGCGGAAGAACTGAAGCCTAGCGAGGCCTGGCAGCCAGCCTGGGGCCCAGGGCTTGAAAAAGGAATTGTTCTGGGTCTCCAGTGACTGCATGACTTTGCTTTACTCTTAAGTCATAGACTTGCATTCCTAAGAAGGCTTTCATAGGGTCGAAAAGTACATTTAAAAGATTCTCAAAGTAGCTCATTGTCTTTTGTTTTGAAACACTATGTCCACTAAGTAGCATTGGGTGGCCTGGAACTTGCTATGTAGCCGAGCCTAGTCTCGAACTCACAGAGATGCAGCGGCTGCTTGGGCCTCCCGAGTAGATTTTTATAACAGAAATATTTTCTTCAAATCCGTTGTCACTTTTATTCTCTCTCTCTCTCTCTCTCTCTCTCTCTCTCTCTCTCATGAGCCTCCTCACAGGCATGGTATCTTCATAATGTCACAACAGTCTTCTTTTGTTTTTAGCCCCTCCCCACTTTTATTTTCTGTTCGCGTGTGGAGGTGTATAGAGAGCTCAGAGGACAACCTGTGGCGATCTGTTCTCTCTTTCTATAGTGTGGGCCCTGGTAATAGAACTCGGGTCTGGTCAGGCCATTGGCCCTGGTGGCAGGCGCCTTTACTGCTGAGCTGTCTTACAGACCCCACGAAAGTCTTGATGGTGTCCTCTTGAGATGAAAATCTTTTAATGTCTTGTCACCCAAGAGGAAATCTAAATGCCTTTAAGCTGGGTCCTACCCTTTGTTCCCGACTCATCAGTAGCCACCCTGCTCCCACACCATAAGCTTCCGAGGCAAGTCACATTCACTGATACCCGAGGTTCCTGTAGACGTTTCCACTTTCCTTGATGCTGGTTTCCCACATCTGCATTGAGCTTGGCAGTCTTTCCTCGTCCCTCAAACTTCATTTTCCCCAAGTCTCTGTCCTTCGGACAGGTGCCTCGTCTCTTTGATACCGCTTCAATGACACCCATACGCACTAGTGTGAGGGCAGGATCTCCTTGTGGGCATGTCTGCTTCCTTGCTGTTGGGGTTTCTTGGGGCATTTCTTCGATGGTGCTATCTGGCATAGCATTTAGAAGCAGACTGAGATAGGATTCCTAAACTTACTAGCCGAGTGACATTGGACATGTACCCCTCTGTACATTTTACTGTATGTTCCAGTAAATGGAAATTGGGGCTAATGATACCCTCTGAGCAGAATTTTGCAAAGACTAAATAGCAAACACTCCTGTGACACAGCCCCCACCCCAGCATATGCCGGTATGCAAGATGGACCTTACGACTAGATGGTGCCGCTCTTACTAAGTAGAACTAAGGAAGGGAGCTATTATGCTTTATGTTAACTAGCCTCTTTTTCCTACTATGAGTCTTAACCGTTGCCCCAAATGTTGAACATTGCCCCAAATAGTTTGATGCGTCTTTCATCAAGGTTTTTGGGGCAAATGCAGTGCGACGTCGCCCCCTGTCGCTCACTGGTGGTAGCTTGAAGGCAAAGTTAGGCATCTCCAAACCACTGCTAAGATGCTCTAGACTTTTTTGCTAACTATACCTGCAGGTTACCCCGTCTCCAGGCCACTAGCGTACACCGGTGCGGAAGCCCCACCCATCTCACGGCCGCTGGGGGCGGGGTCTGTGGCGTTTTGCTGCCGTCACTTCCAGTGGACCCGGAAGCGGTGCTGTCCTAGTTGTTGGGAAATCGTGATGGAACCGGGCTTAGTGTAAATCCTGGGCTGATCGTGGGCGGAGGGAGGCGGGTCTAGGTTGCGGTGGCCAGGGGAGCGGCTAGGGCGGAACAGGCTCAGGAGTGCTCCTGCTAGGCCAGCGTCACTCCGCCTCCAGGTTGGAACTGGCTCCCACCTTCGGCCTGGCTCCCACCTTCGGCCTGGCTCCGGCAGTGCTTTTGCCTGGCCACCGCGGCCCCTCATCCCGACCGGGCCGCTGGACGGACCGGGTGTGTTGCCTGCAGCCAGACGATTCTCTCTGCTTCACTTTTAACTGTCTTTGTGGCTCTGTCCAGGGCTGCAAGAACGCTGACGTGGAACAACCTACTCCAGAACCCCCATGGAGAAGTTTGGGATGAATTTTGGGGGCGGCCCAAGCAAGAAGGATCTCCTAGAGACCATAGAGACCCAGAAAAAGCAGCTTCTCCAGTACCAAGCAAGGCTCAAGGATGTGGTCCGTGCCTATAAAAGCCTGCTGAAGGAGAAAGAAGCCCTGGAGGCCAGCATCAAGGTACTGTCGGTATCCCACGAGGCGGATGTAGGCCTCTCAGGTGTGCAGCAGCCTCCAGGTCTCACGTTTCCTGATTCTGTGGATGACAGGTGCTCCACTCACAGTGAGGATAGCACAGGAACTGCCACAAGCTTGGATACCGCAGCCAGTCTTACAAGTGTCAAGGGTGAATTTGGGGTTGAAGATGACAGAGTGGCCCGTGGACCACTTCCTCCAAAGTCTGAAGAGGCCAGTGGCTCAGAGAGTGGCGTTAGCAGTAGTAGTGGGGATGGGCCATCAGCGGGTAGCGAGATGGATAAAAGAGTGCATCAGCTGAAGACTCAGTTGGCCACTTTGACTAGCTCCTTGGCTACAGTCACTCAGGAAAAGTCCCGTATGGAGGCGTCTTACCTGGCGGATAAGAAGAAGATGAAACAGGACTTAGAAGATGCCAGTAAAAAGGCAGAGGAGGAGCGGAGCCGCCTGGAGGGCGACTTGAAGGGGCTGCAAGAGCAGATGGCAGAAACCAAAGCCCGGCTTATTACGCAGCAGCGTGATCGTGCCCAGGAGCAGAGTGACCATGCCTTGATGCTGCGGGAGCTACAGAAGCTCTTGCAGGAGGAGAGGACCCAGCGCCAGGACCTGGAACTTCGGTTAGAAGAGACCAGAGAAGCCTTGGCAGGGCGGGCATATGCAGCTGATCAGATAGAAGGGTTTGAACTGCAGACCAAGCAGCTGACCCGTGAGGTAGAGGAGCTAAAAGGTGAGCTGCAAGCCATTCGAGATGAGAAGAACCGACCAGACCCCCGGCTGCAGGAGCTTCAGCAAGAGGCTGCCCGTCTCAAAAGCCATTTCCAGGCTCAGTTGCAGCAAGAGATGAGGAAGGTAATTATTCTCATATCCTGCAAACAGTCATTTTAACTTACACAGGAAACATTAGTATTTTATTATTTTTCTCTTTTGGTCATTAGATAACTGTAGTGCATTCCCGTGTGTGTGTGTTTCATGAGGCAGGGTCTTACCATGTAACCCATTCTGCCCTTGAACTCACAGAGATCTTCCTGCTTTTCCATACCAAGTGCTAGGATTAAAGGCACCCCCATGTCCACTTAAGGCAGGGTCTTGTTCTAGTCAAGGAATGCCTGGTTAGCTTGAGTGCTGGGATTTCTGTTTGATTCCATGTTTTCAACATGCACACTAATACTTGATGCCAAGTGAAAAATCCCACCAGTCTGGTTTTGTGTAGTGTCCCTCTGACTGGATGAGGAGTTTCTGAGTATTTCTGGGTTCAAGCCAGATAGCTCTATCTAGGCCTCTGGGTGTTGGCATCTTACCAGCTGTGCTGTCTTAGGCAATATAGTGACAGCTATGCAGGGAAAGCTTGTGTGTATCCTGAGAAGTGTGTGCTTATAGGTAGGCTGACTGGAGGAAGCAAAGGGAATTTTCCCAAAAGAAATGTCTTGTGTATGCGTTCAGTCGAGGTTTGCCTGTTTTAGAAAACTGTTTTATAGTGTTCCCTTTCAACAGAGAGAGTTGGTTTTGAATTTCCAGGAATGTTGGGAAAGGAAAGGAAAGGAAAGAAAAGGAAAGGAAAGGAAAGGAAAGGATAGGAGTATTACACGGCTTCCTTAAATGATCTGGAAAGTGCGTGGCTCACAGGAACATACTTTGTATTCAAGCTTAATGAAAAATGGAAAACTTTGGTAGAAACAGTACACATACAAAGGAGCTTCAGTTAAAAATCCCCAGTTCTCACTTGTTCCGGCTTATCCCAAACCCAAGCCCAGTTCAGTTCTGTCTCCTCCTCCACACCCAGTTGACTGTAGGGTTTTGTGACTTTCCTGGATGCCTTGTCACCTGTTCTTTGCTCTGCAGACAGCCCTTGCAGAGGACCAGCTTCGCCAGCAGTCTCAGGTAGAAGAGCAAAGGGTAGCAGCCCTGGAGAACCAGATCTCTGAGGTGTCTGAACTGCTGGGCTCCTATGAGAAAGCCAAGCAGAAAGACCAGCTGGCTCTCCAGAAGCTGAAGGAGCGAATTTTGCAGCTGGACCTGGAGAACAAGACACTGGCCCTTGCAGCCTCTAGCCGGTCCTCTCTCGACATCCATGGAGATGAATCCAGTCTGGATATCAATGTCTTGAAGGACAAGATGGAGAAGCTCAAGAGGCTACTGCAGGTTGCAGCTAGGAAAAGCCAGGTGACCCTCGATGTGGAGAAGCTCTGCGACCCTGAGATAATGGCCAACTCTGAGGCTGCTGATGGAGAAAAGGCTACTGCGCTCTACTACCAACAGGAGCTGAAGCAGCTGAAGGAAGAGTTTGAGCGTTACAAGATGAGAGCCCAGGTCGTGCTCAAAAGCAAGAACACCAAAGATGGGAACCTGGGGAAGGAGCTGGAGGCAGCACAGGAGCAGCTCGTTGAGCTGAAGGACAAGTATATCTCCCTGCGGCTGTCCTGTGAGGAGCTTGAAAGCCAGCACCAGCAGGAGGCTGAACACTGGAAGCAGGAGCTGGCCCGGGTGCAGCGGCTCCATCGGCAGGAACTGGAGCGCAGCCAGCTGGACTTCAGGGACCGCACACTGAAACTGGAGGAGGAGCTACATAAGCAACGGGACCGGGCCCTGGCTGTGCTCGCTGAGAAGGACTTGGAGCTGGAGCAACTACGTTCTGTGGCCTTGTCCTCTGGGTTGCCAGGACGCAGAAGCCCTGTGGGAGGAGTGGGCGGTGGAGGTCTTGGGGACGCAGCCGACCCAGCTTCCTCAGATAGCTTGACCCAAGCCTTGCAGCTTGCTGCAGCCAACGAGCCCACCTTCTTCCTTTATGCTGAGCAGTTGGCCCGAAAGGAGGTGGAGATCACATCTCTGAGGAAGCAGAAACACAGGCTGGAGGTAGATGCCCATCAGCTGCAGGAAAGGCTGCTGGAGGAGGGCGAGCGGCATCGAGAGGAGGTTGGAGCCCTTCAGAGCCACATCGAAAAGAACATCAGGGACCAGAGCAGGGAGGGAGCCAACCTGGAATATCTCAAAAACATTATCTACCGCTTCCTGACCTTGCCAGACAGCCTGGGCCGCCAGCAGACGCTTACGGCCATCCTCACGATCTTGCACTTCAGTCCCGAGGAGAAGCAAGTGCTAATGCGGCTCCCAAGTGGCGGGAGCTGGTGGCCTTCCAGCAAGAGATGATAGATACTTTTTTTTACCAACTCCTGAAACCTCCATGCCTCTTTTATGTGGGAAGGGAAGGCTCGGATTCCTTCAGCCTCTTCTCTTGCATTCTTATTTATTTATTCACTGTGTTGAACTCAGAGAGCGTTTCAAAGTAGAGTGGGATTATCTGTCAAGTGCCATTAATGCAACTTTACCTTTGGGCTCTCGGGATACCGCCAGTGTTGAGACAGCATCTTGTAGTGGTCTGTATGTGGAGCAGGTTAGGGAGAAAGGCTGGGGATAGGAGGTGCAAGTTAGGGAAGCAGTGAGGGTCTTTATAAATAAGATATTATATTATGCTCCCGGCTCAGAGCTAGGAGTAAATGTGACTCCCAGGGGAGTTCATCTGACTTTGGAACATTGACAGTAACTATGTATGTTTTCCTTCTCAGTCAGAATCTGGGCCACCTTTGTCCTAATTCTCTGGGGACATTAACATCAAGCTAGAAGGAGACCAGGGAGTTAGAAACAGTAACGGTTGATCCAAAGGGCTGTGGAATAGTGAGTTCATCCCAGAATTTGGAACCTTGCTTCCAGGGGCCAGCTTACCTCCTTGTGCCCATTCCAGAGAGGGTCCCGAGCAGCAGTGTGCTCTTAGAGATTTCCAAATTGGTCCTATTTGGGCCAGGGCAGGATCCAAAATAAACCTCTCCTGCTTAACGCTAGCCCGAGAGTGTGAGCGGATGACGTCATGGTCTCTTCCTCAACATTGAGCTTGTATAAGAAATGAAATCTTAGCTTCTTTCAGAGCATTTGGACAGCAAGCCGGGGCCTGCAGGGATATGAGGAATTTCTGCCAAGATTTATTTCCAGCTGTGTTTGCTTTTGCAGGGACAGGAAAAAGGAGGTAATTTGCTGCAGATTCCAAAACACTGTTAGGACCCTCACAGGAAAAGCAAAGTTCAGCTGAAATACTTTCTGCCCCGTGATCCTGGCGAAGGTTAATTCTATTCTTTTTTTTTTTTTTTCTTCTTTTGGTTAATTCTATTCTTTAAGGAAAGTAGCCCTCAGAAAACTTGGGTCAAAGCACTGTGAGTTGCCTAATTTTTTTCTTTGATCACTCTGCTCTTCACGGTTATAAAGACCTTTGGACCTGAAAGATTAGTGTTTGGCCGTTTATATATCTTTTCGCTATTTTTTATCATTGAGATCTGTTTGGTGAGGGTTTGGGGTGCAGAACACTTCTATTAGCGATGTTTTCGATGGGAGGAGACGACCCGATTATCTGCGTGAGCAGATTTCAGTGGAACAAAAGTGATGTCTTTATGGTAATAACAGTGGTCATTAAACCTGAGTGACTTGAGCTGTGCTTCCTTAATGGTGGTGTCTATATATCTGAACACAAGTAGAGTGTGAAAATAAATGGCAAATGAAAAGGCTAGATATGTAGTACTGTGGATTGATCTCTGAGCTCAAAGCCATATTCCATTATGTTAATCCATGAGCTTTACTCCAGAGAGGTATACCTCAGGGCGTTAACTGCCTGATGGGTAACAAATTTCTTAGGTTGGAATTGTGTGTGTGTGCGTGCGCACACCGTGCACACGCACACACACACACAGCCGTAATGGAAAAGCTTTCTAAAGGGTTTAGCGAGTGGGCTTGATGCCTTCGTAATTACTGCTTCAGACTCTAGAAGTAATCTGTTTGTGAGTGCTGCTTTTTTCGCTAAACTCGGGTTTCATCTCAGGACATCAAGCTAATAAGCTAATGATAGACTTCCTTCATTTCCTTATCTTGCTCCCTCTGATAGCATATCCTGTGGTTGCTGTTGTTTCTAGGTGGTTCTAGGAAGGACAGAAAGAGCCAAAGCCTCAGTTGCTTTTCCAGAACTAGTATTTGTTGAGCTTAAATTTTTTCTTTGTTCTTTTCATACATTTATAAGATGAATTTTACTCCTTCTCCCTACACCTTCAATTCCTCCTCTCAAGTTCCCTCCCCTCTCCCACTGCAGTTCTTGTCAGCAAGTCCCCCTCAAACTTTCACGTTTTCGTACGGTGTGAGGCCCAGGGTGTTTAATAAAAAGGTATTTTTCTCTCTCTCCTTTTTTTTTTTTAAATTAAAACAAAAACAACCACCTTTGTTTTTATGTGTATGGGTATTTTGCCTGCATGTTTGACTATGTTTCACACACATGCCTTGTACCCCCCAGGAGTCAGAGAGGTTCACATCCCTGGAACTGGAGTTACAGACTTTAGCAAGTTCCCATGTTGATGGTAGGAATTGAACCTGGAAACTCTAGAAGAGCACTAATTGCCTTTAACCACTGAGCTATCTCTCCAGCCCCTTAACTAGAGTCTCTTGTTCAAGTATTTCGACCATTTGGGAGTTTCTGCAGTAATCATGACCTGTTGCAACAAGAAGCTTCCATGATGATAGCTGGGCTCAGCATTGATCTATGAGTATAAGCATGAATATTTAGAAGGCAGTTTGACAAGATCATCTAGCTCAGCAACACTAGTAGACTTCTCTCTGGGACCTATGACCACAGGCTCTCGATCAGGTTTATAGAACTTAGTGTTCTCTGATCTGGGCCTCAACTTCAACCCCAAGGAAGTTGGTACTCCCCATAACAACCATGCCACTATTACACTGGAGAATACATCTTCCCTGGCAGGTCATTATTGTAACTCATAGGATGCTGATTATGTTGCTGGAAATACTAAAAAGATCAGCAAGTTTCTGAACTACATCCAGCTACTCTCAGCCCCAGTGTGGACTCGAAGGACAGGTCTCGTGGAGACTCTCTGACTCAGAGCTCCAAAATCTCTCTACCCAGCTCACTAAGTTCCCACTGGCAGGTCACTACCCTGCTAGCCCCATGCTTCAAAACCCCCATGGCCTTTGTGGTGCACATCTGGCAAACCCACACTTTGTTGCTATACCTTTTTCTCTGGAAACCAGTCAAAATACCACGTGAAGGAAAACACCACACAAACTTAGTTCAGAAACAATGGTAACTCAATCGCTGGATGCAACAACTAGAATCCTAATCTTGTAAGCCATATTAATTTTAAATCCTCTGATGGTGAATCCTGACGGATCTGCCATTTAAGCCTGGAGACACTAGTAGCTACATCTTGCACTCTCATCTAGTCCAAAAAGTCATAACTCTCTCCTGCTTCCTCTCTTCCTCTGTACAACCCGGAAGTCCTGCCTACTTGCCCAGTGATTGGTCCCTTTATTCATTCAAGGGAAGGTTCACAAGAAGTCACCTGAGTACTTGACTCATTCCTCTTTCCAGACAGCCCCTCCTGGGAAGGCAGAATTAACATCAAAATACAGGCAGCACCAGGGTCAACCACAACAGATGTATAAGTGAAAATGCTGATAACTTGAAGCTTGTATAGCACCTTCTGACACAATGAAGGCTAGCCAGTAGGAAGGATGCCTGTAGCTCATTTCCAGCTTCATTCTTTATGTTACGTGACTAAACTACACAATATTTTCAGCAACTGGGTCTTACCATCAAGTTTGGGTGGAAAACCAAAAGAAATGTCAATAGCTTGTATTGTTTGGGGGAAGCCTTTGGGGCTTTCCTAGCCAATAACTTGTAAGGAAACAGGGATTTTTATTTAATAATCCATGGCTTCTAGAAGAATCATTCATCCATGGAGAACACATTCATTTAAAACTTTCAAAAAGGTTAATATTATACATCATTATTTAGAAACCAGCTCTCTTTATAGTCCTAACTTTCCTAAAGCTCACTGTGTAGACCAGGTTGGCCTCAAACTCTCAGAGTTCCTCCTGCCTCTGCCTCAAGTGCTACCATGATGCCTGGGCCAAGATTGTTTATCTTTAATAAAGTCGTAGGTGTTCATCTGATTTCTTCTTTACCTTTGTTTACCCACCACCCACACCGTGTCGTCCTCCCATCCTTTTCTTCACTATGTAGACCTTTCGACCCCCATCCCTTCTGCTTTCATGTCCTGATGTGTTCTGTCTCCCCTGCCCCCAACAGCCCACTTCTATCTTTCTCTAAGAAAACAACAATCAGGGAAGTTTTAGGGTAGAAATTTAAATTATTTTTGAGACAGGATCTTACTACGTAGCCTTGATTGGCCTGAATCTCACTATATAGACCAGGCTGTCTTCACACTCCAAAAGATCTGCCTACCTTTGCCTCTGGAGTACTGGAATTGAATATAGGCATGTACCACCATGCCCAGCAAGATTATATATATATATAATCACCACTGGTGGTATAATAATTTTAATGTAGTCATCCAAATTTAAGTTATCTTTTATATTATATCAATTTTTTTGTCTTTATTTTTTTTTCTTTAAAAGATGATTTTCTGTCTGGGTGTTGCGGCACAGGCTACTCGCCTTTAATCCCAGCACTAGAGAAGCAGAGGCAGGGGGATCTCTGAGTTTGCCATGGCTACCTAGTAGTTCCAGAACATTCAGAGCTACACAGAGAAACCCTGTCTTGAAAAATAAAAACTAAAAATTAAAAAAAATTATGCATATAGGTGTTTTGTGTGCTTGCGTTTCTGTGCACCATGTATGTGCAGTTCCTACAGAGGCCAGAAGAGAACACTGGAACCCTGAGGTGGAGTTTGAGAGACTTGTTGCCTGCCATTTGAATGATCATTTCTTCAGCCCTGTGTTTGTCTTACTGAGAAAGGGTCTTGGGTAACTGACTTTGAACCTGCTATGTAACCAAGGGTAACCTTTAATGCCTGATGCTCCTGCCTCTGCTTCCCAAGTGCTGGGTTACAGTTGTGTGCCATTATGCTCAGATCTTTCTGTCTACTATTTGTAGTTTTTTGAACATTTTCAACTGATATATACACATAAAATGTGTGCATATTAATAAGGTATCTTGTGATAATTTTCTAAACCTGTATCGTGTACTAAGTCAGGTTACACATACTTTCTCAAACACTTGTCATTTCTTCATGATGAGAACATTCAGAATCCTAGCATTCTGAGATGTGCAGCATGCTGAACCTTATTTATAACTGCCCCTCTTTGCAAGTGCACACCAGAATCTCTTAAATTCTATGAGTACTCATGAATCCCTCCATCTCTTCTCCCCTGCAACACTCCCAGTCTGTAGGAATCCTACTCACAGCTTTGGTGAGATCTATTCTTTAGTTGTCGGAATTTGTTTTTACAGAGTTTCACTCTGCAGTCTTTCATGGCCTTAAACTCTTGAAAAATTAAATTTAATAATGTGTGTGTGTGTGTGTGTGTGCTGTATTGCTGATGTGTGTATAGGTGCAGATGTAAGTGTGGCGGGCCATAGGTAGATGTCAAGTATCTTCCTCTATTGTTCTCCACGTTATTTACTTTTGAAATAAGGTTGCTTTTGCTTTTGCTTTTTTTCTTTATGTAGCACAGACTGTTTTGGAGCTCACTAGATAGACCAGGATGGCTTTTAACTCATAGAGATCTGCCCGCTTGTACCTTCCAGGTACTGGGATTAAAGATGTGTGGCACCATGCCAGGTTCCAGAAAGATTTATTTTTAAAATTGTGTGTGTGTGTGTGTGTGTGTGTTTGTGTATGTGTGTATGTGTTTGTAGGTGTAAGTACCCTCAGAGACTTGGACTGTCAGATCTCCCTGTAGCTCCAGTGAGAGGTGTAACTCATCCATCATGGGTGCTGGAAACTGACCTTGGGCCCTCTGAAGAGCAGTACGTACTCTTAATCACTGAGCCATCTCTGCGATCCTCCACTGTGTTTATTAAAACAGCATTTCTTGCTGACTAGCAAGCCCACAGAATCTCTGTGTTTCTCTGTCTCCTGAACACTGAGGTTACAGATGTGTGTCATTGTGCCCTGCTTCTTACACGAGGCTTTAGGATGGGAACTCCGGTCTTTATCCTAACAAGGTTACACACTGAGTCATTTTCTGAGCCCCCTAAATCATTTTTTAATTAGCATAAAAAGTTATAGGTTCCCTATGTCATTTTCATGCCTACTTATTTGTAGTTGATTGCCTACCTTGTCCCTATCACCCCATCCCCACTGTACCCTTCTGCCTCTAGTTTTTCTCCTCTCATTTTTATATTACAGGATTCTATTAACCCCTCCATATCCCCTGCTTAAGGCCTCCCCCAACCCATGGACCCACTCCTTTTTAGTTTTCTGACCCCTACACTTAATCACACATAAATATACTTATATAACAATTAGAAGCTAGAAGATTGGTTATAATTGGGTCTTATGGTAGATCTCTTTTTTTCCCCCTTTGTTAATTTATTTATTCACTTTACATCCAGATCACATACCCACTTTCCTCATCTCCTCCCAGTCCCACTCTTTTTTTTTTTAATGATTTATTTATTTTACTTATGTATATGAGTACACTGTAGCTGTACTGATGGTTGTGAGTCATCATGTGGTTGCTGGGAATTTGAATTCAGGACTTCCGCTCACTCCGGTTGGCCCCGCTCAGTCCATCTTAAGGATTTATTTATTGTTATAGCTAAGTACACTGTAGCTGTCTTTAGACGCATCAGAAGAGGGTGTCAGATTTCATGGGTGTCAGATGGTTGTGAGCCACCATGTGGTTGCTGGGAATTGAACTCAGGACCTTTGGAAGAGCAGTCAGTGCTCTTAACTGCTGAGCTATCTCTCCTGTCCCTAGTCCCACTCTTACAAATATCTCCCCCTATCACACCCCTCTTCTTCTCAGAGAAGGGGAAATCCTCCTTGGGTGCCACCCTGCCCTTTGACTTCAAGTCCCAGCCAGACTAAGCTCATCCTACTAAGGCCTGACCAGAGAGTCCAGCTAGGGGAAGGGGATCCAATGACAGGTAGCAGAGTAGAGACAGTACCCAGCCCCACCCCTAAGCTCCAATTGTTAGGGCATGCACATGAAGACCAAGCTGCACATCTGCTACAAATGTGCAGGGTGCTTAGATACAGCTAGCCCATGTATGCTCTTTGGTTGGTGGTTCAGTTTCTGTGAGCCGCCCCACGGGCCCAGGTTAGTTGACTCTGTAGTGATTTTGTGTGGTGTTTTGACTTCTCTGGCTCATTCAATATCTGCTACTCTTCTACAAGACTCCCCTATCTCTACCTGATGTTTGGCTGTGGGTCTCTTGCATCTGTTTTCATTTGCTGCTGGATGAAGCCTCTCAGGAGAGGCCAGGCTCCTGTCTGCAAGCATAGCAGAGAATCATTAGTAGTATCAGGGATTGACTCTCTTCCATAGGACGGGCCTCAAATTGGGGCAGTCATTGGTTGGCCATCCCTCAATCTCTGCTCCATCTTTATCCATGCATTTCTTGTAGGCAGGACAAATTTTGGGTCAAAGGTTTTGTGGGTGGGTTGATGTCTCCCCTCTCCACTCGAAGTCCTGCCTGGCTACAGGAGGTGGCCACTTGAGTCTCCACATCCCCTGCTACTAGAAGTCTCAGCGAGGCTCACTCCCACAGACACCTAGGAGCCTCCCCCATCTAGGTCTCCAGCTAGTCCCAGAGATACTCCCCACTGATTTCTGTTCTCACTCTTAACCCTATCCCTCCCACGCCCCCACCCCCAGTTTTATTTTTTTGAGAGACTACTGCACTGGTTTCTACAGTGGTTGCATGAGTGACTAAGGGTTCCTCCTATATCTTCAACATTTTTGCCACTTTGTCCTTGATGACTGCCATTTTGACTGGGACGAGATGTAAGCTCAGACAGTAGTGTTTGCATCGTGCTAATGGCTAAGGGTGTTGCACACTTTAAAAATTATCTATCGCCCATCTGTGTTCTTTTGAGAACTGCCACTGGCCTACTTGGTTGTCCGTGTTTTGGGGGTGGGGGGATTTGGATTTGATGCACACCCGTGGCTTGCCTTAAACCCCCAGCAGTCCTGCCTTAGCTTCCTGTGTCCTGGGATTGGAGGTGTGTGCCATTGCACATGGGTCTTATTTATTTTTAACGTGCTTCTGCCTTGGCTGTTCACATTTCTGTTGCTGTGATAAAGTTCTCTGACAACAGCAACTTAAGGATAAAAGGATGTCTTTTGGGTCACAGTTCCGCGTTACAGTCCATCATGGCAGGAAGTCCCGCCCCAGCAGGAAGTTTTGGGTGGGAACGGATGAGGCAGTGGATCCCGCCGCACTTCAGTCAGGAAGCAGAGCACAGCAGCTGCTCTGCCAGCTTTCTGGTTTTTCCTGCATTCTCAGACATCAGCCCAGGGAATGGAACTGCCTACATTTAGGGTGGTTCTTCCTGCCTCGATAACCTAGTCAATACAATCTCTTGTGGGCATACCCAGACCTAATCTAATTAAAGTTATCTCCCACATGCACGCCTGGATGCTTATTTCTTTGGTGATTCTAGATTCTGTCAAATTGACAATATTAACCATCATAGCTACTCAGCAAATCTCTCCAGGTCACATTTCACAGCCCATTTATCTTTGTGCTTTCAACATTTTTTTCTAGCCTAGTATATGGAGTTTGATAAATAGCCAAATGGATGAAAAGAGACCAAAAATGCTAATCTTGTATCTTCAGAGTAAGAGATTTTATTTTTCTGGTCTTGCTCTCCATCCCTCCTGGGCCTGCTTTTTCAGGCACATTAGTGAATGTGCTTTGTTTCCTTGGGTCTCTATGAGTGTGACTAGAAATGACCTCAGGTATAGTAGCCTCCTTTGGTTGTTAGAGGAGTTAGGGAATTAGACCTGGTTTGATCAGTGAGTTCTCTTCTCTAGCAGGAAGACACCCCCCCCCCAAAGAAGAAAATCGACTATGGCAATTGTTAAAGTTCAAGGGCAAACCCAAACTTAGGGCTTCAGGTCTTACCCCAGTGAACAATACCCTTCTCATTTGGACAGTGTCCTTGCACTTGGAGGTTGAATTGGAGAAAGGCACCTCCACTTTTTGGTCCTAAGGAACTTAAAAAATAGCCTTCTATAGTTATAGAAAAGTTCTTAGCAGAACTTTGTCTTCTCTCTTAGGCTTAGTCATAAACAAAAAAACGTGGGTTTTAAAACAAATTGAGCCTTCAAACTAGCGCTCAGGGTCTAGGGAGAATAAAAGCCAAGATCTGCTTGCCTGATAGGTAATAGCAGTACTACTAATGGTACTATCTTTTGATGATCTTTTCTGGTGAACTGTCTGCCATCCCCTCTGGTGCCTTAGTCAATACTTATGGGTGCTGGTGGCCAGTGTGTCCCCGGCATGGAAGGGAGCAGGGTTTTCAGCAATTAGTGGAGCATCCTTTGGAGATACAGTTTTGTCTTCCCCTACATCGCTTTTGTCAGAGATTCTATCCCATTCATGACTCAGGTCATATCTGGATGTGTACAAGTCAGAGTCGTAACTCTGTTATCCCCATAGTTGCTGCAACCAACTTGGGCCAGGGGTACAGGGAATCAGCCGGGTCACCAACCAGAGTGGATTCTCTACCCTGTTATGAGTCATACTGCCTTCTTATTCCACATTCAGGTTCTGTACATGGAGAAACAGATGACCAATGGATCACATGAGTGTGAGGAGACAGGGAAGAGCAGAGGCCTAAGGAGGAACCGAGCTATGAGAATGAACAATGCTTATCATGTGGCTTAAGATGTGAGAAGTGTATCTCACAGAGGAAAAAGGCAGGGCCCCGAGACCTGGACTATTTAAACCCATTTCACTTTGTGAGAGATGGTAGAAGAAAGTCCAGGATGTTAGATCTGAAAGAAATATTAGAGTTGTCAAATCACATTTCTCCTTGCTCATCAGAAGAGGAGACCGAGATTCATACCGGATCGGCTAGCATGACTGCAATGAGGCTTAACCAAGTGACGTAGAGGTTCTTGGTAGGGTGATGAACTGGTGAGTGGGTCATCAGATACATGACAGATTGGTGAACCATGGACTTGGGCTTCCAGGGTACACTAGGCACAGAGTGAGAACCAGCTGTAGCTATAAGGCTCTGTGGATGTGAGAGTCTCCCCTTTCCTTTTCCACCAGTGCTTCTAAATCTGTCACAGAGATACAAGAAGGAGGAGAGAGACCAGAAAGACAGTGCTACCAGCTGAGCCAACTAAGGGTGACTTACTCAGAAATGTCCACCTGTGAGTGCTGGTGTTCACGTGCCAAAATTCAACTAGCCCACACGTGAAACCTGGAACATTAGGGTACGTCACTGTTTATCTGTCCATTTAAAAAGAAGACAGAACTTACAAGGTGGTGGCGCATGCCTTTAATCCCAGCATTCAGGAGGCAGAGGCAGGCAGATCTCTGAGTTCAAGGCCAGCCTGGTCTACAGAGTGAGTTCCAGGACAGCTAGGGCTACACAGAGAAACCTGGTCTTAAAAAAAAACCAAACAATGTGTGTGTGTGTGTGTGTGTGTGTGTGTGTGTACATATATATATATATTATATGCATATATATATATATATATAATATATCTTAAAAATTTATTAAAAGGGCATCAGGTGCTTTGGAGCCTGTATTGCCAGTGGTCTAGAGCAGCCTGACGTGGGTGCTTGGAAACCTAACTTAGGTCCTCTGGAATAGCAGTAAGAACTCTTAGTCACTCAGACCCCTCTCTAGTCCCCAGTAAATAGAAATCTTTTAAAAATTACTCTATTTTCTCAGTCTTTTCATGGACTCTGTACAGTTATATTTTTCTGAATCATTGAGAGTAAATTGCATAGACGTATCACATTCTTTCCCCTTGAAAGCATCAGTATTTCATAAGAACAAGGCCATTCTCTTATATAACACAGTACAGTCATCAAGTACAGTAAACTTAACATCTGTGCAGTGCTATAATCTACCATCTGCATTCCAGCTTATTAATTAGCCTGAACATCCTTCGTGTCATTTCCCCGTCTCTACTACAGAATTGTGTCTGGGATCATATTGCATCTACTGCTGTCCCTTTCATTTAACCAGGAGTATTTCTCCTCCCACCCCACCCCACCCCACCCTTGCTTTTATTAATGAAAAGTTTAATTTGCATTTCAGAATGATGACAGAAAGAATAGCGAGAGTGACCAAAGATCAAAACCACAGGTGTCCTGGCAGTCAGAGGAAGGACTGAAAAGAAAGAGGCATCCACAAGCAAAGGGTTAAAAAACCATGTTAAAAATGCAGCATCGCTGTGGAGCTCTTCCTGCACGTGTAGACTAAGCCGCCATTGCTCACTGTCCTAATCTTGTGACAGTAAAATGTAAGATAGAACTTCATCACAAGTCATAAGACGCAAGTGTGGACGGTTGTTTCTGAACCCAGCGAGAGCATCAGCAAACAGGCACAAAGCGTTCACAGCACCGAAACAGTTTGAGATCAATTTATTGTACGGTTCCACACATCAGTGTGATGTATTTTCAGGGTACAATGTATGTCTACCTTTCATTATATTATCCTTTCTTTTTGATTTCTTTTCCTTAGAGTTCCTTTTGAAGAGCATACTTAAGCCGGGCAGTGGTGGCGCACGCCTTTAATCCCAGCACTTGGGAGGCAGAGGCAGGTGGATTTCTGAGTTCGAGGCCAGCCTGGTCTACAGAGTGAGTTCCAGGACAGCCAGTGCTATACAGAGAAACGCTGTCTCGAAAAACCAAAAAAAAAAAAAAAAAAAAAAAACCAAAAAAAGAGCATACTTATATTCTTTTTCAATTTAGTTTATTATAATTAATTAAAAAAATTCTTTGTCAGTTTCATGTATTGCCCTTATTGTCCTGTCTCGCTTCCCATCCTCTCACTGAAACCCTTCCTCCCTTTGTTCCCTTCCTGTGTGTGTGTGTGTGTGTGTGTGTGTGTGTGTGTGTGTCCCAGTGAGGTGAGTTTAGGTAGGACTGTCTGCATAAGCATGGAGATGGGAGATGATTTACTGGAACATTGGTGACTTCTCAGAGGCTACACCATTAATTGCCTGGCACCCATTAATTGCCAATAGCTCCTCAGGGAGGCATGGAACCTCATAGACCCTTCTCCCACTCACAATGGCTTATCAATGAGCCCAGTCTTGTACAGGTCTTATACAAGTAACCACAACACCTATTATCACACCAACCATGTCGTGTGCAGAAGATGTTCTCAGCAGCACTCCTTCCCACTCTCTAGCTCTTACTTTCTTCCATGGTTTACCTCCAGTAGGTCCTGTGTTCAGTCTTTATAGTCTACAATTCTCTTGACTAATTGTCCAGTTCTCTCCACTTTAGCTTTTGCCTTCAGTGTGCCTCCTACTCCTGGGGCAGTTTTCCCTGGACTCCAGCTTCCTGCATTAAGCTCAGAGTTTCTGCCTGGGGCGCCAGTGACTTCTGACTCCATTTGTTCTGACTTCCATTTCCTTATTCATTGCCTCCAGTCGGAGTCACAGAATCCCGTTTCTAAGTGAAAAAATTACACAGAGGGGTTCTTTTTGTCTATTCCTTGAGGCACCATCTGATATCCTTTTATTTTATTTTATTTTATTTTATTTTAGTGATAAGGCAAAGTCTCATTGTATCACCCAAGCTGGCTTAAACTTGCAGCAACCCTTACCTTTGCCTTCCAAGAGCTAAGATTATAAACATGAGGCATTATGTCTGGCCAAAGGTTTTATTGTTTCAAAAAGATAGATGTTGTGCAGTTTTGAGGGAGAAATAGAAAAGAATGAAAGCTAGCTGTGGAATGATGGCCTGTGGCAATACAGGCAGTAGCCAATCAACAGACCATGAAAGCTTATCCACACCAACTTTAACGTGTCGTAAGCAGAGTCTAGGTTACAAACTATCCAGCTTGGGGAAATTGTAGGCATAAATGTAATATATCCAACAGCATCATCCAGACCCTTTTGTGTCTCTCCTGTTCACTTTGCAGGCACAACATAGGGGTCACTCTTTTGGGCCACCCTTGCCTCTTCCTCATGCCAAGTTGAGTCCTTGGAAATCTCCTCAAGGAGCAGAAAGTTAGTTTGTGCTGGCCTCTGTCCTTGCCCTGGCATCCAGGTCTGCCCTTTGTCTCTGTGATGATGTCCCCTCAACTCTGCTCTTAACATATGCCAGGGGCAAATGAGTCTTTATGTTAGGTCCTTGAGTTTTGAGGCCACCACTCCTTACTCTGATGACTCCCTTACGTCAGAGTCCAGCAAACACTTCCATGAAATCATAGACAAAGAAATGTACAGTGGTTTAGGTTTCCTATTTTATTGTTCAGAGTTTTGGATATGATAGTCTCTCTACCATGGAGTTCCAGTCTAGTCCAAAGGGCCACTCCCCCTAAAAGCCTAACGGTATTTATGGAACCAAACGTGGGCATGAGAGCTCAGAGGTGGAATAAGAGCCTACACAATAAGATTCATTTTCAAATGTATGAAATTATCTGATTCCAGCATTCCATTGCTGAAGGTATTGAAGTCCTGATGGACACAAGGCTCCAGAATGCTCTGATGAAGACGCCTGGCTGCCTAATACTGCTTATTTCCCCCCCTCCCCCCCGTGCATTAGTGCGTGGCGTGCTCTCGAGACATCCAGTAATAATTATAACCAAGCCCCTAAGCAGCTCTGGCCTCATTTCTGGCAGTCGTGTCTTAATTAGGTGGCTTTTGGTTCTTCATTATTTAGCTACCATGTTTTCCTTAACAGAATACTTTAGTTGTTTTATGCAATTAGAAGGAAGAGGCTCACAGGAGTCATCAACTTACAAAATAGATATGACAGAAAAGGCCATTATTACCTCTTCCTCACTGTCCAAATTTCAGCAGCAATCGGGCTTACATAAACAGCCATGCTGACATTCTTTAGTTGACAGTCTCTAAGGACGATGCCGGCAGAGCAGCGCACTTTGCTCTTCATAAAAGCAGAAGTGATTAGTCGGCCATATAACCTAATCATCTGAAAAATGTAATCCCCGCAGCGGCGTTGGTTATTACTGCCTTGGAGAAGAGCAGCGGGCAGATAGGATCTTGACACACTAGATTGTATGACCACACACTAGCCAAATGGATGTTTCTCCACCACGGGGCTTCGAACCATACTGTATCTGAGAGAAGGTTCTCAAGGGTCTTCCCCTGAGAGCAAAATGAGGGGACCTGAGCCTTCACAAGCTTTCTTTTATCTTTCACCCATTGGATGGATTTTAGGAATAAATGCTGAATAGGCAATAGGGGTAGGAATAGTCCTCTATAGATGACTGAGGTCATATGAGACATTGGAGGAGCGCCCAGAGTTTCCATTCAGCCAACACAGCATCTTTCCTGGGAGCCTCGGATATGTGAGGGTGTGGGCTAAATGCTGGATACAAAGGTAGGGTGATGTTGGTTCTGGCTTTGAGGAGTCTTTTATTTACTCTGAGCCATTAGTCACTGTCTCCAGTTTTCTTTCTCAGTTATATACAGTCATGCCCTTGTCTTGGACTCTTTTGGACTAAGTCTCACAATTCCAAATTAATGGAAATGTTAACTTTTAATGTGTTAAGAGGTAGGGGCCTTGGGAGGGAATTAGGTCATGAAAGTGTGGCCCCAGGAACAGTATTAGTGCTCTCGTAAGAAGTAAGCCACAGAGCTTGCTCCCTTCCAGTGTGTCTACCGTGGGAGGGTACAAGTGAGACAGGAGCTACGTGCAAACCAGAAAGAGATGCCTCACAAGACATGCCTTGCTCCTGGGTCACAAACTTGTAGAACTGTGGGCAGGAAATTGTTGTTTAGGCAATCTATGCTGGGTGTTCAGTTTTAGCAGACTTGGTGGGGTTCCCATTTCCTTGTAACATGTGATCAGTGAGTTTTCTTCTTCTGCAGTCAATCTGCCCTGTCTTACTTATTATGGCAAATTAGACTAAGCACCTTGCTTGGTGGCAGATAAACAATCACCTGACATATTTAGAAATACAGTATTTGACACATAATAGATCTAGATAAAGAACAGTTTCTTTCCCACTTCCCATTTTCAAGCTATTATACATGTGAGTGACATCTCTCTACCTTCCTCTGAGAAGCTTTTTTTTTCTTTTCTTTTTTTTTTTTTTGCAGAGGACGGTGTTTACTACAGAGATCAGAGATCGGCATGCAGATGGTAAGAGGCGGCAGAGGGCTCAGTTCTAAATGGGACAAATTTTGAGCTCCCCAAGGCTCAGAATTCATCATGGAAGAGGGGAAGAAGGTAGTGGATGTTAGCAGACATGATAGGGCCATTGCACACATGAATGCACCAAGCTATGGCTCTGTGCATGAGGCCTGCAGAAAATTCCTAGCTTAGGGCGTTGGCTCTAGAAGTCCCACACCAATCGGTGACCACTGAGGGAGGAGGAGCGGGGTTTCTTCAGGGATGCACCTCTCCCCCACCCCCCGAATGACTACCCATGCTTCAGTAGATGGTTCTATACTCATGCACATACAGGCAGCACTAAGTGGATTCAATGGCTTAATAAAAGAGAGAGAACATTGGAAATTGGAAAAGAAAAGTACTGGAGGATTATGGGAAGAATTGGAGAGAAGGAAATGGGAGACATATTTAATCAAAACACATTAGAAGCAAGTATGAAATTATCAATTTTTAAAGATTTGTTTTATTTCATGTGCACAAGTGTTTTCCTTACATGTATATCTGTACACCATGCTCATGTAGTGCCTGTGGAAACCAGAAGAGGGCAGCAGATCTCTTGGAACTGGAATTACAGAGGGTTGTGAGCCACCATATTGGTGCTGGGAACTGAAGGCAGGTCTTCTAGAAGAGCAGTAAGCATCCTTAACCTCTGAGCGGCCTCTCCAGACCCTGTGAAACAATTTTTAACAAGACACCATCTTTTACCACTTGTTTAAAGCAAACGGAGGTGGTTTCTAGGGCACCAACAATTTGGGCACATGACTCAGAAAGGGAATGTCTCCTTGCAAAGGATTTGGAGTCTGGTTCAGTTAATCATGACGAATGTGGCTGAAAGTTTTACATCGGCAACATTGAATTTCAGCTACCTCTGTAGCACAGCACCTACCAGTGTTCTAGGAGGCAGAACACAGATATTTTTGTTTTGTTTTTTTGTTTTTGTTTTGTTTTTCAAGACAGGGTTTCTCTGTGCAGCCCTGGCTGTCTTGGAACTCACTCAGTAGACCAGGCTGGCCTCCAACTCAGAAATCTGCCTGCCTCTGCCTCCCAAGTGCTGGGATTTAAGGTGTGCACCACCACTGCCCAGCGAGCACAGACTTTTAAAACCCACGTGAGGCTAAAGTTGCACTCACATGCCAAGAGACTCATTTGACTTTGCCTTGAACAATGTCCTAGCAAGTCCCAGTGGCATCACTGTGTATCTTTGTACCCTAAAGAGGTGGGTGTTAAGGAAAAGCTGACATTTTGATCCTCCTGCCTAATTTAGACCGGTTTTGACTCATTGTCATGCAAATACATAGCAGGAAAGGGAGTCATGGTATTTTTTAGCTAGAGTGCCAGGGAGATCTACATAAAAGTCACAGAGAATATTTTCACTCCAGATATTGACGTCTGGGGGCTGGAGAGATGGCTTAGCAGTTAAGAGCACCGACTGCTCTTCCAGAGGTCCTGAATTCAATTCTCAGCAACCACATGGTGGCTCACAACCATCTGAAATGGGATCTGATGCCCTCTTCTGGTGCGACTGAAGACAGCTACAGTGTACTCATATACATTAAATGAATAAGTAAATCTTAAAAAAAATGTTTTCCAGTGTGTTTTCTCTGGGTGGCCCAATACGTCTCATAATGAATCATCAAATATGGTTGTCTTTCCTAGTCTCTTTAGCAAACAGGGTCTCACCAGGTAGCCCAGGCTGGCCTGCAACTCACCATGTAGAACAGGCTGGCTGCAAACGCACAGAGACCCACCTGCTTCTGCCTCCTGAGTGCTAGCTGTATTAAAGGTGCGAACCACCGGGCAGAACAACAACTTGGTTCTTTTTCTGTTTTGTTTCTTCTTTCCTTTCGACAGGGTCTTAAGTAGCACAGGCTCTCCTCCAATTAGCAGAAGCTGGCCTTGATCCTCCTACTTCTTTTAAATAATTTTTCCCTATTTCCCATGTTTGAATATTTTGCCTGCATGTTGTATCTGTGAATTGCTTGCAGTGCCCTTGGGACCACAGAAGAGGGCATTGGCTCCCCTGGGAGTGTGGAGTTACAGATACTGCAATATGGGTGCTAGGACCTGAACCCAGCCCTTCTGGAAGAGCAGTCAGTGGTCTTAACCACTGAGCCATTGCCCCAGCCCCCCTGCCTCCGTGGATTCAAATCTAATTCCTCTTCTTCCGCCCCCCCTTAATGTTTTTTATTTTTTTGAGACTCACTATGTAACCTAGGTTGTACTGGAAGCTACTATGTAGTTAAGGTTGACCTCAAACCTATAGTGATCCTCCTGCCTCTGCCTCCCCAGTGGTGAGATTACAGGTTTGTGTCACCATGCTGGATCCACAGTCTACTTCTTTCCCTGTCTTTTTGCTTTCAGCAGTGGGAGGTAGGATAACTTTTCCAAGTTTTGCTATACATGTTTGATTTCTCTAGGGCAGTGGTTCTCAACATTCCTAATGCTGAAACCATTTAATACAGTGCCTCATGTTGTGGCGACCCTAACCATAATTTTCGATGCTATTTCATAACTGTAGTTTTGCCACTGTTAGAAATTTTAACGTAAATTTCTGTGTTTTCTGATGGTCTTAGGCCATCACTGTCAAATGACCATTCAATCCCCAAAGGGGTCACGACCCATAGGTTGAGAACGGTGTTCTCGGGGCTTTTCAGAACCATTATAAGGATTTGGTTGTAGGGTGTAGTGATATATGCGATTTGAGTAATTTATTAAATCTTCAGATTTCTAGATAACGATGTGACTAAGAATCTAGAGGACCACTGAATTATGGTTGGAACCCTTTGGGGAGCGTGACTTTTCTAAATCTCATGTTTCAGGCCATTAGAATTGCATGATGGTCTTTTGTTTCCAGGGTGGCTTTGAACAGCAGACCGCCCAGGTCTCCCGCAGCAAAAGACCCAGCTCTAACAACCGACTAAAACTGTCGCTGACTGCGCGCTGCGGCGGATCACTCTTATTTGCAGCAGCTGCCTGAGTTTTCCGCGCTCCTGCCCTGCTGGGTCTCTGAAGAGGCAAATTGCATATCTTGCCGCGCACTGCCTACCTTTGTGCAGCCATTCACTATAAAATGTTCTGCGCGCACAAAAGCAGCGGCTGAGGGGGACAGCTCCCGGCAAAGAGTCCGGGGAGCCCGCGCCTTCTCCAGCGGGACCACGAGGCTAACCCTGCCTGGGAAACTAATGCAGAGTTCCTAAGAGCCCCAAACTCTGGCTCGTCTCGTCGCGGCGTGTTCCCCACCTCCAGACCCCCAGGTGAGACTAAAACCAACAAACCCCGAGGCTTGCAGACAGCCTCGCCGCCTGCAGTTAATCCCGGAATTCCACCTGCATTTTGAATGTGTTTTGTTCTGTGGAAAGAAATGTTGTCAGACCGTTTTTCCCCCCTTTTCTTTCTTTCTTTTCTTCTTTGTTTTTCCTTCACTTTCTTTTCTGGGAGTGACAGCAAACATTTCCTCTGGGATAGGGTGCAGAAAGTCAGCTGGATTTTTGTTTTTTTTTTAAATCTGTGCAAAAGACTTAGCTTTAATGCAGTATATGAGGTCCCAGAGCCGCCTTTTACTAACCGGATCACCGCTGCAAGGCTTCATTCAGTCTGCCGCGGAAGAATGGAGGCTGAAAATCCGTGGCGCGCATGCGATGCTGCAATTTGTGGGTGTCTGTTTCCGCACTTAAATTCAAATAAATATGTCTCTGAGGAAGAATTTTTAATTGGAGATTTCGCTTTGAGATGTTCAGATAAATCAGCTAGGGAGCCAAACTGAGTTATTTCACTTCGTAACCAACCTTTCTTGCAGTTCTTTCTTTTCTCCCCGCGGTTCTTGCCCCGAAGCGATCCGTAAAGCGAACCCACTCTGATACAGTTTGAAAAGTGCATTTTGTACTTGGCTCTTTCTTTGATCGAATTAATCTGGGCCTTTTTGTAGTTCTAAATGAGGCCTATGGGCTGACAATGTAGCTGTTTAAAGGGGGATTTTAGGGGATAATAGCCAATGCAAATAGAACCATGAGAATGGCAAGCTGCTTTCGTACTTTCAACCACATAATAACAGCAAAGAAAGCTTTTTAAAATGAATTGAAATTTTGTGGCATGCCATCTGGGATTATTTGGGGGAAACAGTTTTGAATACTGCAGTTGGGCAAAAGAATGGAGGTAGGGATTGCCCCTAAGCTGACATGTTTCAGATGGCAACCTTATGCTAACGGGTACAAAGTTGCCTAGCTTTTTTCCCCTCTCTTATTTTCTTTCTCTCGGATTATCTGCAGAAATTCTCTTTGATTGCTGGTATTTGGGTCTGAAAAACTTTTCTATTGTTGAAGGATTCAATTCAACCCCTGCAGCTGCTGATCCCCTTATTGTCCCCCTCGTTATGTGTACGAGTCTCGGATGAATGTAGCCAAGCCTTTTCGTGCCTTAATAGGTGTCTACATAAAGGTCATTTCTTTTGCCGTACTTGTTTTAACAAAAGTTTATACACAAACAACAACCACAGCTAAAACATTCACATTAATCAATCTCCTCCTGATTCAGATTGCAAAAACTGCCCAGAGATATGGCCAGGGCAAGTTAAAAAAAAAAACAAAAAACTTTTTTTTTTTTGTGGATGTATTTGTTGCTATAAAAGAGAAAATAGTTCAAGCAGTTTCACCAAGGGCAAAAGTGTTGTTTGTGCTGTTTCCAGCTGATGTGGTCGGCTCGGATGCTAGGTAGGATGTGTATGCAGTTGTACCAGATGAAGGTGGAGGGCAGTGCGGGGGCTCCCAGCAGACTTTGTTGGGTTTTCTCTTCTTGCCCCATGGCTGCTATTAGCTGCTGATCATCTCCGCAGGAAAGGCTATATCAACAGTACCGGAAATGAGACAACTGCAGAGAATTGTCTCCTTGTAGGTGTAAGTTCTGATGCATAAAAGAGGACCACAGTCCCCCACTTTCCATCTGTTTCAAGGAGAGTTGACTTTAGAAACAGCTGCCAGTTGGAAACGCAACTGAGGATGCCAATGTATGAGCTGAACCGGGGAGGCAAGCCCAGGTTTCTAAAGGACCTTAGTGCGGAGAGGGGATGGCCCAGCACCGTCCACGTCACGTGGGAACCACAGAAATCTGGCCACGTGAGGATAGGAGTGATGAGACCCACCCACCATGCCTCCCGGGCGTTGCAACCCTAGAAAGCGTGCTTCATTCAGATGGCAGCTAATTCAGAGACCATCTCGTTTCGGTCTGTCTCAGGATGATATCTGGTACTGGTCCTTGACCCTGCCACCCAGCCGGTCCTTCAGGGATAAGAAATGCCATAGTCTGTGCCTATGAACTATCATCCTGTGCTGTGTGAGTTTTATTGCTTGCATATCAGCTTAGACTGGAGAGAAAAGGATTCAAGTCTTAAGATGCCTTGGAGGCGTAGAGAGGGCTGAAGGGCTCCAGGTTTGGCTTCTCTGTGTGGCTGGTTCTTCTCCTTCCTCCTCTTTCATTGAAAAGGTCTCTTTGCTTCTTACACTTAGGGAGACGCTCCTAAGATGGCTTCTTGGCCGTTGGGCTGGACACTGCTTCTTAACCTTTAATGACCAAATGGGTGATCTAGAGATCTTGTTGCCATGCACATTTTGAGTCATCTGGTCTGGAGTAAGGCCTGGAAACTCCACACATCTGCCAAGCTCTCCCTCTTCAGGTCACTGTCCTCAGGACCTCTAAGTTTTAGTTTACTCAAAGACGAGGTACGGCTCTCTAAAAGGATGGAGTGAAAAGGCCCACTGATACAACTTAGTAACAGTGCTCAGTTTCTGAATTCCAACTGCTTTAGGGTAGATTAGAAAGGGTTTGGGACAGTTTAGTTTATCTTACAATTTGTCTTGTGCTGGATTTGATTCTTTAATTTCAAGCAAGAGAGACAAAGTAAATGATATTTGTTCCCAATCATTGATTCCCCCAACTTTGTTCTTTTTTTTAAAAAATTTTAACTTTTTATGGGTTCTTTGTGAATTTTACATCATGCAGTCAAATCCCACACATCTCCCCACCCCTTTGTACCCACCCTTGGCCCTTGCAACTCCCCCACAGAGAAAAAAAGATATCATTGTGGGAACTGTAGTTTGTCACAGTGTGTCCCACAGTATACCCTTTTGCCCACACTTCTTTGCTTGCAAATGTTCATTGCAATGAGTCATTGGTCTGGTTTGAGGCCTCTGGCTCCTGCTACACTATCAATACTGGATCTTCAGGGGTACTCCTCTTGGATCCTGTTGTTGCCCTATAGCTTTAAATCTACAGGACCGGCCCCTTTATTTGCTCCAACAGTTCATCCTGGGGTAGATGTTGGGATGGACCAACCCAAAGAGTTGGATCTGGGCCTAATTGGTAGCTGAGCTGGTCAGCCTGTGAGCTCTCTCACAGCCACACCACCAGGGTGAGCTCTCTAGCACTGCCTGGGCTAGCTCACCCAATCCTACAGTTGGCAAGGGGCAGAGACAGCTCTCCCATTCTCATGCCCTTGGGGCTGGCTCATTCTAGCCAACACCAGCAGGGTTAGTTCTATTGTGCTGCCCAGGCAAGGTGCAGGACTCACTGTCTTGAGTGCTGCCACTGGTGAGGGGCAGGGTCAGTTCTCCTGCCTGTGGCAGATGTCGAGGGGCAATGGGTTAGGGGGTCTTTTCTCTTTTACTCATTCATTTTATGTAAATATGTATGCATTTTTTGTTTATGTGTTTGTACATTGTGCATGTGTGTGTGTGTGTGTGGTGTGTGTATGTGTATGCTTGTGTGAGTGAGTGGAGGCCATAGGTGGACATCAGATGTCACCTCAATGACTTTTTACCTTATTGTTTTGAGACAGACTCTGTCATGGAACCATTTCATCTAGATTGGCTAGTTAGTGAGCTCTGGGGATTTCCTTGTCTTTACTTCCCCTGGGATTACTGACTTGCACTTAGGCCTTTTTATTTTTATTTTTGACATGAGTGTTGGGGATCAAACTCAGGTTCTGAGGTTTGTACACTCAGCACCTTACTAACAGAGCCATCTTCTCAGCCCCTATTCACTCATTAGAAGTTACTTTACATATATACATACAAATAGACATGTACTCATATGTATATAATAATATATTATTGTATATATGATATATATTGTATAATATATATGTATATGTATATTATATGTATGTATATATATATACACAATATATATGATATATATATTGTATAATCTGGTCTCACATCAGAGACCCTTGTGCTAGGTTTTATGGGTTCAGGGTGGCATGTAAAGCTCATTCCTACACTCTAACAGTTTGTATCTCAGAATCTAGAACAGTGGAATACAATGCTGCTACCCATTGCAGGAACCCTCTGAGGAGATTTAAAAACAGTAACAAATGCCTGGGACCCTTCTGTAGCATGGAGTTTCTACTACCCTGCTTTCAACCCTGGGCAGACTGTGCTACCTACCAGCCCTTGCCCAGGTTCCCTTGGATCTGCAGATGAAAGACACACACACACACACAGGCTCAGTCAGGGAAGCGGCCAATGGGCACTCCATCTGAGATCTCACATGGCTGGTGGTTCTCAGTGCCTCTGAAGCATGATGAATCTCCTTTCCCCTCCTGTATCTCCTCGCCTGCCGCGCGGAAACCTCGAAGTCCTGCCCCTTCGCTCAGTCACTGGCCATTAGCATCTTTACTGATTGATCAAGAACCAATTGGGGAACAGGACCTTCAGTGTTCACATGCAGATTCTCAATCAAAGCGTTAGAACCACCTCCTAGTCTTCTCCCTCCCGGAGAATCAAATTTGACAATGTGGATAAGTCCTACTCATTAGCATTCTTGAGGAGCTTCTTGCAGAGTGTGACATATAGCCAGCACTGAGGATCTATGCCCTAAAGGAATAAAGTAGATGTGCATGGGAACTCTGAGAAGAGCTGCCTCTGTACAGACTCCAAAGCTCTTAGAGTAGTGGAATGAGCATGCCAGTGAAATTCTCTTTCCCTAGAAGCTTGCCTTTCCAGAGCACCATGCCTACTGTAATGATGGAGGGAATTACAAAGTCACTATGTTTGCCTGTCCTAGCAGGTGTCACAGCATCTTCTTATACTCAGAGTATGCTCTAACATACTCATGGGGACATTGAATCCTGGTTCTAAGTTATAGGATCATCTAACTGGCACCAACCCCTTTAGTCTGGGCTTGTTTTGGTGTAAGGCAGAAAAAAAATCCATTGCTGGTTGGGATGGTAAACTGTCCTTATGTGTCTAGGTCTGAGGGATTTTCCAGGATGAAGGATTTTTCAGTGCTAAAGTCTGGTAGGTCATGAAAAACCCAGTTGTATTAGTCAGGGTTCTCTAGAGTCACAGAACGTATGAGTAGACTCTACATAGTTAGGGAATTTGTCGATGACTTACAGCTTGTAGTCCAACTCCCCAACAATAGTCAGCAGTACTTGTGGATGGAAGTCCAAGGATCTAGCAGTTGCTCAGTCACACGAGGCAGCTGTGGATGGAAGTCTAAAGATCTAGCAGTTGCTTAGTCACACGAGGCAGCTGTGAATGGAAGTCCAAGGATCTAGCAGTTGCACCATCCCACGAGGCAGGCCAGGAAAAGCCAGAGTGAATCTTCCTTCTTCCAATGTCCTTATATAGGTCTCCAGCAGAGGGTGTGACCCAGATTAAAGGCGTGTGCCACCGTGCCTTTAATCCCAGATGACCTTGAACTCAGAGATCTCCTAATCTTAATCTTCTGGAATTCATAGTCACTATGCTTCAAGATCTCCATGCCAAGATCCAGGTCAGAAACTTGCATCTCTGAGCCTCCAGATTAGGATTATAGGTGAGCCTTCAAATTCTTGATTAGTTCATTCCAGATTTAGTCAAGTTGACAACCAGGAATAGCCACTACAATCCACCCCTTGTCAACTTGACACAAATAATATCTCATGTCCACATGAAACAATAACAAGGACATGAATACGCCTAACATGATATAACTATTCCTCATAGAATCGCAAACGCATTTGTAAATTTACAACAGGGTAATGTCCCTTGGAATCATTCTTTAAGTGTCTCAATACCAATTGATGTTAAAGAAATTGGAAGAAAGACAAATGTATCCTTAACAAAATAAGACAGAAGAAATCATATTACTTATAATCCTCATTTCTGCAGCTGGTTACGTGGTCTTAGCTGGTATTTATAACTACCTTCCTCTGCTACCCATTCTGTATTTCCTTCACCTTCGGCAAGCACCTCAGCAGGTCTTGCCTCTTTTCCTGGAGGACTGACCCATACCTTCATTCCTGATGGGTCTGAGTCCTTTGTCATCCTGCTTGGATTAGGCTGTTGTAGTTTCCCATTGACTTTAATCACAGGACATGGTAGTACTAAGAGACGCCCTAAGGGATCTCCTGCACTCCAGACATAATCCTGTTTGCCTCCATTGTGGAGAGGCAATCCAATTTCCCCATGGTAATCTGGATCTATCACCCCTCCTAACACTGTTATTCCTTTCTTAGACGGTTGGTTTAAGGGCATTAGAAGCCCAAAATGGCCAGGGGGAAGTCTGAGATTCCAGTTCAATGGAATGTTTGTTGTGGCTCCTGGTAGGAGCACTCCCCCCTCTGGAACCAAAACTTCTAGGCCAGCAGAACCTAAAGTTGTAGGGACAGGAAGGAAAATTTTTCCTAGAGGGTCACTAGGAGTGATAGTGAGTGGAACTATTCCCTTTTCCACCCATTGATTCCTGGACCCATGGATCCTGGCTATGGGAGGAACTGTACCATATATTGAACGCTGATTCAAAGCATATACTGCCTTCTGAAGAACTCTGCCCCAGCCCTCCATACTGTTGCCACCTAATTGGCGCTATAACTGTATCTTCAAAAGGCCATTCCATCTTTCTATCAGACCAGCTGCTTCAGGATGATGGGGAACATGGTAAGACCAGTGAATTCCATGATCGTGGGTCCACCGTCACACTTCTCTGGCTGTGAAATGAGTTCCTTGGTCAGAAGAATACTGTGTGGAATACCATGACGATAGATAAGGCATTCTGTGAGTCCATGGATGGTGGTTTTGGCAGAAGCATTACGTGCAGGAAAGGCAAATCCATAACCAGAATAAGTATCTACTCCAGTAAGAACAAAATGTTGTCTTTTCCACGGGGGAAGTGGTCCAATGTAGTTAACCTGCCACCAGGTTGCTGGCTGATCACCTCGAGGAATGGTGCCATATCTGGGCTCAGTGTTGGTTTCTGCTGTTGGCATATCTGGCATTCAGCAGCTGCTGTAGCCAGGTCAGCCTTGGTGAGTGGAAGTCCGTGTTGCTGAGCCCAAGCATAACTCCATCTCAGCCACCATGGCCACTTTGTTCATGTGCCCATTGGGCAATGACTGGGATGGCTGGGGAAAGAGGCTGACTATCCACAGAATGGGTCATCTTATCTACTTGATTGTTGAACTCCTCCTCAGCTGAAGTCACCTTTTGGGACACATGGGACACAAATATCTTCACATCCTTTGCCCATTTGGAGAGATCTATCCACATACTTCTTCCCCAGATGTCTTTCTCACCCATTTTCCAATTGTGATCTTTCCACGTCCCTGACCATCCAGCCAATCCATTGGCTACAGCCCATGAGTCAGTGAATAATCATACATCTGGCCATTTCTTCTTCTGAACAAACTGTAATACCATGTGTACTGCCCGAAGTTCTGCCCACTGAAGATTTTCCTTTACCTGTATCTTTCAGGGTTGTCCTGGAAAGGGGTTGTAATGCTGCAGCTATCCACTTAGGCAGAAAAAAAAATCCATTGCTAGTTGGGATGGTCAACTGTCCTCGTGTGTCTAGGTCTGAGGAATTTTCCAGTATGAAAGATTTTTCAGTGCTAAAGTCTGGTAGGTCGTGAAAAACCCAGTTGAATCAGTCACCTTTGTTCTAGTGCTGTGAATTTTATTGTAGTCTTCTTGAGTTTGACACCCAGAGCAGATTCAGAAAAGGAAATGTCGATAAGCAAGACAGCACTAAGTTAAAACCTTTGCCTTGAGAAAGTGTTTGCTAAGAGGATGAAGAGATAACACAGCCTAGGAGACAATATTTTCAAGCTATTATATTTGTTTGGAGACTGGCAGAGAGAACATAAAGAACTTAAAGGGCTGGAGACATGGTTTAGTATAGAACATGCTTGCACAGCAAGTGTGAGGATTGAGTTGGATTCCCTGTACTCATGTAAAAGCTGGGCTTGGTGGCACATTCTGTAATCCCAGAGCTGGTGTGTTGGAGATGGGAGGATGGCTGAGGATTGTTGGCCAGTCATTCAGCTGAAATGCTGGGCTGCTGAGAGATCTGTCTCAAAATCTAAGGTGGCGATCCATAGAGAATGACATTCAGTGCCAACTTCTGTCCTCTACACAGGCTGGTACACATGCACACACACACGCACACACACAGACACACACACACCAATTTAAAAATGGGCAAAAGACATAGACAGACATTTTATTAATGAAAGTATACAGAAGGCAGGTAGACACACAACAAAAGATACCCAGCATTCCTGACTGTCAAATAAATACTAGTTCACACTTCAGTGAGATAGCCACACCCTACATGTCTATCTGGATGACTGAATTGAAAAAGTATCAACAATGACAAATGCTGGCTATGATGTAGAAAAAATGCCTCCCTCATGGTTGGGGCCAGAGTGCAACATAATATGCACAACTTGCACCTCGCTAGTGAAACTACAGGAGCATGAAGAGTTGCTGCAGAGAAGACTTTTCCAGCTTTATGCAAAAGTAAACACACAGCTTGCAGCTGTTCTAGAATCACTCAGACGTTTATCATAGAGAAACTAAGTGACATAAGCCCACACATGTATGTCTGTAGCAGCCTTAGTTATGATAACTAAAAGCTGGAAACAACCCGTATGTCCTTTGGCAAGGAAGGGGTTGACTGTGTTTCAGCAGGTTAACCCTTCAAAAAACGATGCAGGTTGTAGAAAAAGAAAACACAAGAGGGTTCTTGGGGGGTGGAGGTGGTGCCATTACTGGACTCTAGTATACTAGGTATGCATTGATTTGGGGGTGGTACATTCAGTGAGTAATCAGCCTGCATGGTAAGGTGGGGTGCTGGATAAAAATCACGTTTTCACAGAAAACGAAGATGCAGGAAAAGAGGCTCAGAAAATGGAAAAGAATTGAAGAGTAGAAAAGACAGTAATAGCAGAGCATACATCAACAATTTGGAGTTCATCTACTTCTGCGATCCTGTTGATTATGCTCCCCTTGCTATCCTCCTGTGGCTGCCTCTCTCAGAAAAGGGAAAACTAATGATAATGATTCTGAAATCTAACTGAACGTTGGAGTGCTGTCTTAACCGTCAACAGTGTCATGTAAATGTCATTGTAGGCTTTTATGTACTTTCCCACAGAGGACTGCTCCAGATGTGGCTTCCTAATGACATCCCTTAACTAGTGTTGGCTGAAAAGAGAGCATGCTCTTCCAAGTCCACAGATATTCAGAGGTTGAAGGTACCAGGAGGAATGGGAACAGATCAGCTACTTACTACATTGCTAACAGAAGGGCTGATTTGTTGACCTATGTTATTCACTTCATGGTATCTCTGGTCCATGCATCCTGAAGTGCTAAGCCAAGGGGTTCCCTCTGTTGGTCCTGTGAAAATGACATCCTGCTGGAGCCCCCACAGTATGCCATCAGAATAGTAATGGCTGTCTTCTACTCAGTGTCCACCATGTGCCCCATGCTCTTCTCAGCCGTTTTATTCGTATCCACTCCTAAAATTCTCCTTACAACCAACAGGTATTGTTCCTTTTTCATCTCGGTATTGAGAAAAGGTGGACACAGAGAAGTTAGATTGCCCAAAATCATAAAATTTAGCAAAATCCATTGCAGCTAGCTTTAGACTTGGCTCCCATCTGAAAAGGCATGGGAACGTTTATGTTATATTGTAGATCACCCATTGGAATGCCAAACATTTTTAATTTTGATAAGACCCCACATTTCTGGAATTTGTTTTGACTCTCTTTTCTGAATCGATTTGCCCATGAATTGAATGCCACAAAGCCTGTGGGCCCATGTTCAATATTCTAGTGTGAAAAATGGTGAAGTTACCCTGGGAGACATTAGCTGGAGCCTCTCACAGATGGCAGAATGAGATTAAGATGAAGTAGTGCTCTTTCCGACGTCATTTGCATCTTAACTGTTTTGATGAGGTTTGTATACTTTACTGGTAATATGGAGTAATTTTTGAATTGTATCATTTTTGTTTATTTGGGGTCTTGATTCAACCTAACGGGTCATTTGTTCATATTAACTAGTTGTCATTTTCCTGTGGACACCTTTGCCAATGAAGGGCAGACTGGCTATAGGGGCTCTAGTACACTTCAGAGCAATCATCTGGAGTGTGTATGGTCTTCTACACTCCCAGGTTAAAAAGTCACAGATAGTGTGACCCACCAGGACATTTAAAAAATTATTTTTTGACACTCGTGTTCATGGCCCCAGAGGGGTTTAAGTGGCCTTTGGTTTAATTGCAGGTTGTTATTCTCGGTATGGCATGTGTTCATTTGAAAATATCAGACAGCCTTATTATTGCACAACTGAGCCGAAGGGAGTTAACTGATATTGCTGGGATTATTATTATTATTATCCAGACGCTCCTTTTATTCTCTATTCTCCGCAATAACTGCTCGCTGCGCTGACGGGAGGTGAGAGGATTTTCCTCTTTTAACTCAGATTTCTGGCTAGTCCTGTGGGGGGGAACTAATGGTTGGTAATTAACTTTTAGAAAAATTGCTGCTTGGAAAAAAAAAAAACACCAGGAAAGCACCTCAAGGACTAGAAATCAGTCTGTCAAAACAGGCAGTGGAGACACCCCTGTGATTTTTCCATTTTGCAAAGGATGACAATCATGTTTTCCTAGTGATCTAAGCAATGGGATCTCCAGCCCACAACCGTCAGAGTTAGCTGGGAAACACTCCCCCCTTCCCCCACCCAGGGACCATCATGAACATGTCTCCCCTTTGTCACAGAATACAAGCATAGAGAGAGCAGCATTTGAGGCTGTGGTTTGCCGTGGTCTTATATGAGCTCATCTGTTAAGTTTGTGACCCACCAGGGGAGCCGTAAGCATGATCAGAGAGAGAATCATGACCAGAATCTAGCCAAACTATTGAGAGAAACTATCTGTGTGTTTGAGAATAACCGAGACACCAAATCAAGCTTTATTGGACACTTGTTTTGTCTGAGAATCAGGAAATTGAAAGAAGAAACACCCAAGTCCATACTGGAAGCACATGCAGAACACAGGACTTCTTCAGTGTGGTTTATTCCAAGCTCTGTATCATGTCAACTTATTTCATGTTCATTACCATTACCATCTTTTAAGTGTGTACCGCTGAAACTGTAATTCTCTTGGAAGAAGGCTTTGTTAGAACAATAGTTGCAGTTACATTGTGCTTACTGCCACCAGGGACCCCAATAAGGTGTGCTTACTGCCACCAGGGACCCACAATTGTCCCCAACTTCTCCAAGGGGTGGTAAATGGGACCTTACAAGGTTGTATAACATAACCACCACCACCATCACTATACACTCTCTCTCTCTCATATATATATTAATGTATATAATTAATATATACTCATGTGTATATATACTCTATGTAGATGTAATATATATGTAATATATAATATATATGTATATGTAATATATTACATATATAATTTAAAAATAGTAGTCTTGCTGGTGCCAATATGTGTGCTTGCTATCTAGGTTATTACTCCTCTTGGGTCATACTTTGGAAAATATACTGAGTTCAGGAGAAGTTAATTTACCTAAAGTACATTAGCACAGTGTTGATTTTCTGAATCAAAGAGGAGAAAGATAGCATGAAGATCCAAACGAAGAGACCCATGCCTTAGGGTGGCAGTCTATCACGTCTTTGTCTTAGGAACTCCCCTGACCTCATCTTCATCTCTGGAACTTTACAACACAAAGCTTTTCCCATTCCCAAGCATTCCAAGGGGACAAAGTCCACATGAGGTAGACTCTAGCGAATCATAGTGTTTGCCTTTCTAAAGTGCAATTCAGAAGGCTGGAGAAGTTGCTCAGTGGTAATGAGCTTGCCTACACACACATGACTCGGCGTTCAGTCTCCAACACTGCAGGAGAATAAAAACATGCAATCCAGGCATTTTCAGCATGTTTACAGAGCTGTACAGCCATCCCAATTTTCTAATTCCATGATATACTTCAAAGAAATTGCCCCAGACTGATTAGCAATGTCCATTCCTTTCTTCTCCACACTACTTCCTCCTGCCTCTGCTGGGTTTGCTTGTTCTGGTCCTTTTAGACAGATGGGATAGGACAGTATATAGCATGTGTATATAGCTTCTGTAATTTAGAGCACGTTTTCAAGTTTCATCCACGTGGCAGTAATGTATTGGTTGTCTTTGAGAAGAACGTTGATTCGTATTCTGCTGCATGACTCCACCACACTTTCTTTACCTCTCATCGAGCGACAGATAGTTATTTCCACTTTGAGGGTGTTGTGAGCAATACCGTTCCTTTGCAAATGCTTAGTGATAGGAAGCACTTTGCTTCTGATTGCCTCTCCTTTTGGTTATGACCGTTCTTGTGTCTGTGAAGAGGTTTGTAACAATGGCTTTGATTGGCATTTCTAACGACAGGTTGATACTGAGCACCTGAAAAGGTGTTCACTGGTCATTTGCATATGTCTTTAGAGAAATACCTGTTTAATTTTTTTTCCCATTTTTAACCTGGTTGAGTTGTAGGATTTCTTTTTCTTTCTTTTTTAACCTATGCTGGGTACTGTGACCCTTATCAGATATGACATGCAAACATTCTCATTCTTGGCATGGTCCTCTCTCTCTCTCTCTCTCTCTCTCTCTCTCTCTTTCTCTCCCTTTGGTTTTTTGATAAAGGGTGTCTCTGTATAGTCCTGGCTGTCCTGGAATTCACCCTGTAGACCAGGCTGGTCTCGAACTCAGAAATCCTCCTGCCTCTGCCTCCCAAGTCCTGGGATTAAAGGCATGTGCCACCACTGCCTGGCCCTTCCACTCTCTTTATGGTATCCTTTAAGATACAGATTTTAATGTCAATTATGTCCAGTTTGTCTTTCTATATCTTCTCTAAGAAAAAAACTCCAGCACATCACAAAGATTTGTTACTATGTTTCTGTGTGTGTGTGTGTGTAGGCCAGAGATCAGTCTTGTGTGTCATTTCTCAGGTGCAGTCCATCTTGTTTTTCCAAACAGGGCCTCTGGTTGGAGGAGGAAGCTTGCTTTGGCTAGGCTGACTAGTCAGCCCCAGGGCCTCCTGTCTCTTCTCCCTAGCACTGGATTGCAATTAATTGCATACTTACTTGTTGTTGTTGTCATTTGGTTTTATTTTTTAATGTGGGTTCTGGGGATGGAACTTAGGACCTTAGTATTGTACAGAAGCACTTTACTGAGCTATCTCCCTAGCCCTATTTTTTTTTTTTAAAAAAGTAGTTTGATAGTTTTAGTTTTTGAATTTAGGTCCCTAACCCATTTTGAGTTAATTTTTATATAAGAAATAAGTGGTTTTATTATTTTTTTCTGTGCAAATCTGTCAGAGTTAATCAGGTTGGAAGATGTTATTTTGGCTTATGTACATTAGACTATTTGTGGCGGGCTACTTGTAGTTATATTTATGTCTTAAACTGGTAGAAAATATTAAGAGTTTTTGACTCCATGTTTAAGATAGATTCTAACCATGTTTTCCTCCCCTGAAATTAGTGTTCCTACAGTCAGTAATGGTAAATATATATGATCATTTATTTCACACTTATTAAGCAGTCATAACAGGGACAGGGAATAGTTTTTATTTTATTATGTAACTTTTGCTAATCTATGGGAAAGTTTTTCCTAAGTCATAGGAATAAATTTAACATTTTTAAGGGAGTAAATGTTAAAATTAAAGGAAGTGGGGATTCTAAAAGTGCGCTCTTCTTCATGCTTTAGGAGCAGACAGCTGGAATCACCTGACATGCTGTTGTTCTATGCACTGATCAGCTGCTGAGGGAGAAAAAAGAGAAAAGAGTGGGAGGCAAGGATGAGGTAAAACAAGGAAGAGAGGGAGACAGACGGTGAGGAAGCTACACATGCTCATGAGGTCTGCTGGCTCTTGAAGGTCAGGAGGGTGACCAATAGTGAATGGAAAGGACACCAAGCTACAAGACACTGGATTGCAAACTTTGTAGATGCAAGACAAACGTCACAGATGAAAATCAATGTTGGCACGCTCATTAAACCCGTAATAGGAATTACACATCGCATTGAGAGCAAGTAAGATTCAAGATGCAATAAACCTTTAGAGATACATACTTATTTATCAAAGTGAGACTAAAGATATCTATCTTGGTCCAGTCACCCCGGTAGGGCAATTTTCGTTTAGGAGCCACGTTCAGCTCTACACCATCAACGCCCCAGAGGGTCGCTGCTCTGTGTTGCAGCTGGGCTGCGGAGCACGTAAGATAGAATTTTAGTCTGTTTTGGGCACCATTGCCCCTCTATATTGTTCTGTTTATTTACTGTATTTCCTGCAGCCAGGGCAGATCAGGCACTTAGTTAGGATTGCATGTAAATATGTCTGGTTTTTAAGGAACTTACAGCTATAATATAAGTTCATAGGCAAAAGAGTCTAGGTTTCAGCCCAACATTAAACATGCAGTGAGGTCGGGCAGTGGTGGCTCACGCCTTTAATTCCAGCACTTGGGAGGCAGAGGCAGGCGGATTTCTGAGTTTGAGGCCAGCCTGGTCTACAGAGTGAGTTCCAGGACAGCCAGGACTACACAGAGAAACCCTGTCTCGAAAAACATGCAGTGATACTCACAAAAATACAAATGCAAACTCTACACTGACTAGAACTCAGTTGTATTGAATCATTGTGATCTGCAGACTCTGCAGCTTGATAGAGGGATTCGAAATGACTAAAACAAAATGTTGATAAATCCCCAACAATATCAGACTCTACTGGTGTATGACAAGTTTTTAATGTAAGAACATCACATTCTTCCGTGTAAAGTCCTTCAATAATATTAATTTTCAAGAACATTAAATCCTGTCTGGGGTGCTGAAGCTGGTAATTATAATGCATAAAAATAGCTGAATAACCAGAGTAGTGCCAATTACTCTGTCACTCATCACTAATCAATTATTTTTGTGCAGCACAATATAGATGATGTCTGCACACAAAGTAATAGTGTGCAGCACAGAAATGAAAAATAATTTTCCAAAAGCGGGGTGAGGCATGCTTGAAAGCCTTGACAAATTAAGTGGAGAGCCCAATCAACTCTCTTGGAGGATGGATAACTTGAATGGTTTGAGGTGAGATCTCGGTTCTAGGCTTTTCTCCGGATCAGCATCCCAGGAATGTTGGAAACACAGCCCCGAGAGTAAGGCAACAGATGGTGAATGTACAGGCTCCCAGTGTCAGACACTGATGAACAGGCCGTGTGAGGAGCGGAGAATATGGGGTAGCTTGCTGGTAATGGCTGTATCAGCAATAGATTTTCTCCGGAAGTTCCCTGCAGACATCCTGTGAAGAAGATAGGAGAGTCCTTTCTGAAGCCATTCCTGCAGAGCCTCCGCTATGACTGTATTCTGATATGCCACCAAACCCACTGTGTTTGTAAGACCTTGGCAGGATTCCTGTCCTAGGTAATGGTCTTTGTAAGAAAGGAAGCTCTCAGACGTTGATAGAATTCAGAGCAACAGGAAGAGTTGATAGCCAGCCCGCCTATCCTAAAGGGTAAGCCTCCGGTACTAGTGAGACATCCTGTCTCGACAACAACAGCCAACTAAAAACACAAAACATGACAGAGTGGTAGCTAGAGAGATGGCTCAATGGTTCAGAGTACTTGTTGCCCTTGCAGAGGACCTGGGTTGGCTTTTCAGTACCAACATGAAGACTCACCACCACTGTGACTCCTTTTCCAAGGGTAGATAGGATGTCTTCTTCTGACCTCCATAGGTAGCAGGCACCCATCCCTCTAGGTAAAACACTCATGCCAATAAAATCAAATCAAATAAATCTAACAACAAAAATAAAGTGCATGACTCTTCCAGAGAATAACACTAAGGTTGAACTCTGGCCTCTGCACATGAATACATGTGTGCCCACATATCTGCACACACGTGTGTACCAACCCCCAAACAACATACCTCCAAGAGAGAGTGAGGGTAGGGGAGAATATGATCTATGAATCTTCTCTCAAGAAGTCTGTCATATAGTAAAGAAATTGGAAAGGAAGGTATGCTAGATACAATGCAAGTGTAAGAAACTTCCAACAAGGTAACTGGCTAAGAAAATGGGATTACAAAGTGTTAGAAAAATCAGATGAGGTTCTGGGAGATGTATGGGGAATACCCCAAAAGCAACTCAGAAGAAGGGAGGACTTGGTAGGAAAGAATGGGAGAGGTGGGATTTACCAGAATATCATCAGTGAGGATGGAAAGGAGGGCTTGAGCCAATCGCGTGTGCGTGCGCACGTGTATGTGTGTGTGTGTGTGTGTGTGTGTGTGTGCTGTGTTGTGCATGCATGTGCATACATGTATGTATTTGGGGATGTTAGGAACAAAAACAAAGCGTGGAAGGTCAGATCAAGAGAGTGATTGGGAAAAGAGCCTAGTTAATTTCATTGCAGAGTGGGCACTATGCTGTGTGATAGGATTCAGTGTGAGTAAGACAGAGCAGTCTCTGTCTTCATAGAACTAAAACTTGGGCAGGGCATAGATGAGACTGAAAAGCCCTCAAAGCGAGAGGAACCCCCACACTCCGACTCAGGAAAGGTGACAGCTTGAAACACTCACGAGAAACGGTCTTGATGCAACAGCAAAAGGACTTTAATACCAAGCATGCTGGGGTGCACAGTCGTACGCCACGCAGGGGTAGAGGACTGTGGACCCTGAGTGCAGAATTGGGACAGCTTTTATAGGGTTACAACAAAGCCCTTGCCTCACAAGCCAATCATTTCATAGCATCCAGAGCCCGCGCAGTGAGGGCCAATCGATTTGTACCATTCTATAGTTTCTAGGCCAATCATTTTAAAAAAATCTAAGCCCGCGCTTCGTGAACCAATCAGTTTCCTATAGTCTCTGAGGTTCGCATTTGAGTGGGGGTAGCAAATTACAGTTTAGATAGGACCGGAGGTTTCAGCGTGTTATCTTCCCTCTATGGCGCCAGCAATTTACAGGAGCCAGATAAGCGGTTAGTCAGCTCGTTTCCTGTTATCTTACTAGGCCAGGATCACGTATTCAAAGGTCTGTCTTACGCCCTTTCACCTAGTTCTATACAGAAAGCAGTCTCTGGAATAGCAAGAAGTGTGACCTTTTACCCACTTCACTGGCAGAGAGCAGGGTCTGGAATTTGAGGTATTTATGGCTACTTAGGAGTGAGAAGGTATTTCTAAACTTCTGACTTATTGGGGCCATTGGAGGGTTAGGCTGCATTTTCTGTCCCTTCAAGACCATAAGTACAAACATCAGCTAGGAGCTACATACAATAATGCGATAGAGAGACAGTGACAGCCTGAATTAGGTGTGTCAGAGTCTGTAACAGAAAAGCCTGGAATAATCAATGGCTCGGCATAGTGGAAGCTTGTTTAATTATGTGATAGCTCAATGTGAGTGTTACAGTCAGTCTTCCAAGTTCTCACTGGTAAATCCAGGCTCCTCCTACCTCATGGCCCATGGTCCTCGAAGAGTCAAGAGTCTTCTCATTTAGCTAGTTTGTAATAAGAAACAAGGGACCTATGGTTCCAACTGCATATGCAGCAGAGGATGGCCTTGTTGGACATCAAGGGGAGGAGAAGCCCTTGGTCCTGAGGAGGCTTTATGCCCCAGTGTAGGGGAATGCCAGGACAGGGAGGAGGGAGTGGGTGGATTGGTGAGCAGGGGGAGGGGGGATGGTTAGGGGGTTATGGGAGTGGGTAAACCAGGAAAGGGGACAACATTTGAAATGTAAATAAAGAATATATCTAATAAAAAAGAAAAGGAAAAAAAAAAGAAAAAGTCTGAACAATGCTGAAAAAAATTGAAATGTAAATAAATAAAATATCCAATAAAAAAAATGAAAAAAAAATGAGGTTGAGGAAGGGCCACTAGCTTTGTAATGCTAAACAACACAAGCAATGTCTGTTGACATTCCACAGGGGAAGGGCTATTGTTTTTTACTTCTCCACCCCAGATACCAGGGGCCTGGAAGTACAGTTTCTGGCCAGACAACTGTGACAGTGGCCGCACAACAATCCTAAATTAGAGAAGAGGAGCACAAAACTTAGGGACCATAGACAAGGCTGTGCTATAGTTAGGTAGGTAAAATTGGAATGAAATAAGCCATCATCCAGGATCCATTCTATGATTGGTTAGATATACTGCCTGGGGGACAAACAGCACCTGTGGCTGACTCCTGGGTCCTTTGATTTACAGAGATAAGGAAGAGAGTTGGAGCCGGGTGATGGAGCAAGGGGAATAGAAGTTTTTGTTTTGGATTTAGGATTTTAGATGGCCCAGGCTGATTTCAAATTTGTTTATAGACAAGGTTGGATTTGAATTCCTGACCTGTTTGTCTCTGTCCCTCCAAGTGCTGGGATTGCAGGTGTACCCCCACACCTGCCTGAGAACAGAATTTGATTTGGACTACATGGATTTTCAGGGGAATAGCCAAGTGAGGCTGACTAACAACTGTCTGGGTTAGGAAGATCTGAAGTTGGGGAGAGGACTGAACTTGGGACAGGGACTGTGGAGCCATCAATAACAGGTGGTGACTGGTATCCTGAGAGGACGTGACTGCCCTGTCGCCTTTAACCATGCAGGGGGTCAGAGATTCATCCTCTTGCTATAGAAATTGCTTTGTGGAGAAGAGTTAGGAACCAGCCACAACACTAGTGAAGAGGCTGGGTGGGATATACTCCATCTGGTAGAAGTAGGGGGATTAGAAAGAGGACATGCTTCAGCTGGGAGGTAATTCTTCAGCTTCCACAATATTTAAAGCTATAGCTACTGAGAGGGTTATACACTCACTATAATTCAGAAGGACTGAAAAGTAAAAATTCTTATGCAAAGTCTTCAAAACATAAGAGAGACTGACTAGAAGAAGTGGCGGGGAGGGGTTAAAGCTGAAAATGTCAGTTCCTGAGTCTCAGTGTATGGGGTGGGGTGGGGGAGGGGGATTAATCGTTACATAGGCATTGAAGCTAGGTGTGTGGAGTATTGGATAGGGAGTCTGTAGGTCCGCAAATCAGTGGCAGAAGAGAAAGAGATGTCTAGGATTGCAAAGAAGAGAAAACCACTTAATGAACTGAATCAAGAATGGGTGTCCAAAGTGAGTCAGGGTCTCTGCATCTGTTTCCATTGGCTGCTGGGACCACAGTCAAACATTTGAACTTGGGGAGTCTCATGGAAGAGTTGGGGGAGGAATTGAGGGACCTGAGGGGATAGGGATTCTACTCTATAAGAACTACAAAGTCAACAAACCTGGGTCCTTGGGGGAGTCCCAGAGATTGAACCACTAACCAAAGAGCAAGCATGGGCTGCACCCAGGCCCCCTGCACATACATAGCAGATGTGCAGCTTGGTCTTCATCCATGTCTCTCAACAACTGGAGCCGGGGCTGTCCCTGACTCCATTGCCTGCCTGTGGATCCCATTCCCATAACTGGGCCACCTTGTTTGGCCTTAGTGGGAGAGGATGTGCCTAGTCCTGCAGTGACTTGGTGTACCAGGGTGGGTTGATATCGGGGTTGGGGGAGCTCCCCCTTCTCAGAGAAGAGGACGGAGGATGGAGGGAGGGGTTGTGGGAGGGGGAAACTTGAAGAAGGAGGGCTGCAAATGGAATGTAAGGTGAATAAATAAATTAATGAAAGCAAAAAACAAAACAAAACAAAAAACAAAAACCTAAAAAGAAAGTCAGGAGACAGTAATAGACACTAGTCATTACTAGTGTGAATGGCAGGAAAAAGTTTACCTGAGAGCGGGAGATATGTCTACACACCAGTGCAATTTTCCTTATTTATGTGCATTCCAAATTTCATCTGTAAAATGATAGCTCTTACTTGTGTATCATTGCCTAGATTACCAACCGCTGCCTACAAAGGTTATTTGATGTGGTTTAGAAAACAAACCAACATTTTAAAAAAAATCTAATTTCATAGACGTTAAAGGCTAATGTGAGAAATCATGAATGTGAGTCTGCGATGAATTAAGAAGGAAGAACAGGCTATGTCTTAAGTAAGATGTTTGCTTCTGAAGAAGCTGCTCTGTGACCTCAGAGAAAGAGGGAGCAAACCAGACTAGAGGATTCAGTACATTTGTAGCCAACAGATGTCAGTGTTGGGATACAATACACAGCAGGGCCTCGGAATCTCCACCCATGCTGTACTTTTTTGATTTATCATATGGATTTTGTTAGCTGTCTCTCTCCCTTAAAACGTGTCAACAGAAGTATATAATGATGCAAGCTTCTTTACAGCCAGAAAATAGCCTCTTATATTCTGGAAATTTCATCTCTTTGCAACAAACTGCAGAATAACACCACTTAGGAAAGACTGTCTAGTAATGAATACCTTGTGTGGGGGCGGGCTCTAGTGAGTTCTTCCGTCAACCTTCCTTGTGCCCCTGTGCTGATCTAAGTCCAGCTGGTGGATGGTAAGCTCCAGGCTCTCACCTCATGGCCCCGAGTCACAGAGTTCAGTTACTTTGGAGGTTAATGCAGCTCCAAGAGGATTAAGAATGGGTAAAGCAGTTGTTTTCTTATTGTTCTTCACAGAGTCTGGTTCTGTGACCAAAAGTATCTGTTGTTGGAAGCAATTACACAACTCACCCGGCTGCTATTTTTTAGACCATTACCCAAAGTGGCGACTTGGATTTTAAGCTTTTAATTGAAAGATAATAAGCTTGCAGATGGGATTCTCTCTGTCGCAGTGCAATTTCTTTTAGGCCGTTCACTGTGGAGCTGAAAGAGTTGCTGACAGAGTAAGAAACTCTAGTGAGAGGGCAGGTAGAGGGGATGAGGGAGTAAAGGTTGAGGATCCAAAGCCATGCTTCTGAGAACTGGCATCTACCTACCCATTGTGTGGTTTCTGGAAATTTAATAATTTTATTTTATTTGAGAATTTCATACACAAGCACTGTATCTGCATCCTGCCCTTCCCCTCCCCCAACTCCTCCTGTGCCCCTCCCAAGTTCATGATTTATTATTTAATTATTTTTGTTGTAAATACATGTAATATATACACAGGTACAAGTATACATATATACCACACACTCATATACATGTATGCATGTATGTATATGACCTACTGAGTCCATTTAAATTTGCTTGTATGTGTCCAGGGCTGACCACTTGGGATTGGACAACCTATGTGGGAGCTCATACCCAGAGGATACTGATTCTTTCTTTCTCATCTGGCTTCGTGGGGGCCTTACAGAACTTCCCCTGTCCACACTGGCATGCCAACTGGTATTGCCATTATGCTGGACTTGTTCAGGCAACCATGTTGTTCAGAGTTCATGGCTGCAGCATCCCTGTCATATATAGAAGACATTATCTCATCACAACTATCTTGGACGTTTGACCCTAACGATCATTCTTCTCCAGTCTGTATGATTTTTCTTGAGTCTTAGGTTCAGGCTTCATTGCAGATGTATCCAATGGGACTGTGTACACCAAAGTCATTTATTCTCTGCATTTTAATAAGCAGAGATTTAGCCTTGCTTGTTATCTGGTGTCCTAGGTATGACCAACTATTATTCTGAGTAGAAATTTTCCTAGAGTGCTACTGGAACTAAAGAAAAATAACCGTGATCTTCAGGACTCCGTTTAGCTGCTCACGATCTAGAGTGACTTCCTTAGCAGTTGGAAGGATTAGCTTGTAGACTTACTCATCCATGATGACTATAAAATTGCTTTATGTAGTAGTAGGATTCAAGCTTATAGTATAAGAAAGTCAGTTCCACCAACATCCAAGGTGAATTCTAATAACAAGATGGTACATTCTGAGCTGTTTTGTTGTGACTGAACTTAGGATGGAAATCAAAAACCCAGAAGGTGGATACTAAAGGGAGATCTTAACCTTACAAAGGAGCATATTTGGCACTAGCAATTTTGCTATGTGATTCTTAGAAGATCCAGTAATTAGCTGCAGTTGTGGGAGATGTACCCAGATCCAGTTCATGACACAGAAAGTCAAAACCAGAGACACAAAGTAAAGAAAGTTCATATTGGGTCCCAGAAAGTTCAATATTGTCCCATTTCTGCTCTGGTAGTGGGGGATATGAATCCTGAAGAGGCCATTTTCTGTAGCCAGGAAGGACTCCCAGGGGAGGGTTAAAGACAAAACCTTTGACCCAAAATGTATCCTGTCTACAAGATGTACAGGGACAAAGATAAAGCAGAGGGTGAGGGAATGGTTAGCCAATGACTGCCCCAAAGTGAGACCAAGCCCATTGGCAAGAACCAATACTCAACACTATTAATGATACTCTGTTATGCTTGCAGACAGGAGCCTAGCATAACTGTCCTCTGAGAGTCTTCGCCCAACAGCAAATGGAAAGAGATGCAGATAATTATGCCCAAACATTAGATGGAGTTCAGGGAGTCTTATGGAAGAGTTGGGGGAAGGATTGAGGGACCTGAACAGGACAGGGACTCCACAGGACGATCAACAGAGTCTGCTCACCTGGACTCTTGGGGGCTCTCAGACACTAAATCACCAACCAAAGAGCAAGTATGGGCTGGACATAGGCCCCTGCATGTGTGTAGCAGATGAACAATCTTATTTTTAAGTAGAGACAAGAGGCAGAGACTCTGGTTTAACAGAGAGTCATATGAAAGGTAGTGTAGGCAGGAAACTTAAATTGTGGTAGCTGAAACAGTGAAACGTGGGAGACAGACATCTTAGGGTAAAGTTAGGGTTGGATTAAATCATTTAAACTCTAGGAACTGACTAGCTAATGGTGTCGTCTCTACCTCTCATATATTATCTAATATAAAAACAGCATTGAATTATAAGACAGACATAACAAAACCCAGTATATTTCTGTGGAATGAATTGCCTAAATAATTTTAATATAGTACATTTTATGTTTTTTCATTTTTACAATTTTTTTTTACAATTAAAGTTCCAACTTAGAAAAAATTTCAACTCTTTGTTTTTTCTATTATTCTATACTCAAACTATGTCTTCTAAGTTTTAAAGCAGTAAATTGTTTATTTGGAGGCATTCTGAATCTACCTTAACTGGATCGTCTTGTGTCATAGGAATGTAGGGGACATTGCCTAAAGAAAGGAAGAGAGATGACAAATTGATTTCTCAGGGAATATAGAGATTCCCATGAGTTAGTTGCTGGCTGTCAACAAGAGAATTCATTCATGAATAGTATATAGAGGATGCATATACCATATCACCAACTATCCTGTGCCCTGCAATTTCTCCACATAGATTATTGGATCCTTCCTGCCTGTATGCAGTCATAGAGTACCCTCTAGGGGAAAAAAGTAGCAGAAGTAACGGTATAAAACAGTCAGTAAGTATATTTACTGGCTCAAAATAAACATGTTACAGTTCACAGACCACAGGAAGATCACGAAGAAGGTAGACCAAAGTGGGGGTGATTTGGTTCCTCTGAGAAAGGGAACAAAATAATCACAGGAACAGCTATGGAGACAAAGAGTGGAGCAGTGACTGAAGGAAAGGCCACCCAGAGACTGTCCTACCTGGGGATTCATCTTATAAACAGTCACCAAACCCCAAAACTACTATGGATGACAAGAAGTGTGTGCTGAAAGGAGCCATTTATGGTTGTCTTTTGGAGGGGCCCTGCCGGAGCCTTACAGATACAGAGGTGAATACTAGCAGCCAACCACTGGTCTGAGCATAGAGGAGTTGGAGGGCAAGCTGGTGGAGCTGGGGGGGCGGGTTGCAGCCCCATGGGAAGAACGACAATGTCGGCCAACCGGACGCCCCAGGGCTCCCAGGGACTAAGCCTTCAACCAAAGGGGTACATGTGTTTCCAGCCAAAAGATTGGCAGAGGAATGCCTTGTCGGGCATCAGTGGGAGGAGAGGTCTTTGGTCCTGTGAAGGCTCAATAGAGGCCCCAGTGTGGGGAAATCGAGTGGGGGTCATGGGAGTGGGTTGGGTGGAGGAGCATATTCTTGGAGGTAGGAGGTGGGAGGATGTGTTGGGGGTTTTGGGGAGGTGGGAACCGGGAAGGGGTATAACATTTGAAATGTAAATGAAGAATATATCCAATAAAAAAGAAAAAAGTATATTTACTGAGTATTTACATAAGATCAGCACTTTCTGTGTGTACATTAGCTCATTTAATTACCATATGGCCCTTTTAAGTATATAGTTTTCACCCAGTTTCTCACTTAGGGAACTTGGGTCATGGAGGACATAGACACACATAAATCATGAAAATCAAAGTTTGGATATGATCCACATAATCTGATTGGTGAGTCAGAACCCTTCACTATCCCTCTTCTAGACAAGAGAAAGAGAAATGTGAGGACATCAGAACTGTGCACATAGCAAAGGAGACGGCAGAATTTTAGCATATGAAATTATATCTGATGTAGGAGTTACTTTCTTATTCTAGTAAAAATTACATTTAATATACACATATAACCCCAGCACTTGGGAAACAGAGACAAGAATGTCATATCCCTAAGTTCAACACTAGCCTGTTCTGCAGAGTAAGTTCCAGGACAGTCAGGGCTATAGAGAAACCCTGCTTTGAAAAAAAACAACAAAAATTCAGTATCAATATATGTGGTAGTTTGAATAGGTTTGGCCCCTATAGATTCATGTGTTTGAATGCTTGTCCCTTAGGGAGTGGCATTATTAGGAGGTGTGTTCTTGTTGGAATAGGTGTGGCCTTGTTAAAGGAACTGCGTCACTGAGAGGGTGGACTTTGAGGTCCTATGATTAAGCTCCACCCAGTGCAGAAGAGACAGTCTCTTCTGGCTGCAGTCAGATCAAGATGCAGAACTCTCAGCTTCTTCTCCAGGACCATGACTGCCTGGACACTTGCTATGCTTCCTACCATGATGATAATGGATTGAAACTGTAAGCCAGATCCAATTAAATGAAGAGATGCCTTCATCATGATGTCTTTTCACAACAATAAAACTATATATGTATGTATATATATATATATATATATATATATATATATATATATATCTCAGGTGCAAAATTAGTTCTACTAAAATGCTTATAGGATTTGACTGTATGGAGAACATAAAACATCTGATAAAAAGGAAGAGATTCTTATGCTGTGACTGGAGATGCAATGTAGTTCACTGGTAGAGTACCTTCCTAGTGTATTGTTAATACTAAGGATTTTTAAAAAGTCTGTTCAAGTTGACAAATGAAAATTATACACACTTATGATACATAACAGATTTTGAAATATATGTATGAACGGCCAGATTTAGCTACTCGATATATATATTACTTCACATACTTAATTCTTTTTATGGTAAAAATACTTAAAAATCTACTCAGTCACTCTAGCCAGTGAAGCAGTTTGGCTAACTGCAGATTGCCTCTCTTTCTTTTTCTCCAAGTCCAGTGCTCTCATCTAATCTCCAGCTCTGTACCAGACCACATGCATTGGCCTTTCCTCACTCTCTGCTTACATTCCCAGGGGACTAATCAGACCCTGCTTTACTTCTTCCTGAGGACCCTCTCAGTCCCCTCTGGCCCATCTCCATTCTATGTCATTTCCCCATATTCAGAAACACATTTTACCTAGAACTTCTAGTGGCGATATTTATTAGGATCCTGGAAGAATTTCCCACCAGGTAACATGCAGCCACCACACCCTCCAAAGAACCAGAGAGGGCAACAGCAGTCAAGGAACAAAACACCTACTCAACAAAGACAGGACCAGATATCAGCACCTAGAATTACAGTCTTCCCAATCCCAGATGTCTAGATTGTAGGGTAAAAGTACAATCAGTAACAGCCAGGACAATATGTCTCTACTAGAGTCTAGCAACTCTACCACAGAAGGTTCCGAGCATTCCAACATAGCTGAAACACAGAAAAAGACCTTAGAACAGCCTTTGTAAATATGATAGAGCTCCTTACAGAGGAAATGACTAGATCTCCTCAAGAAATTGATGAAAACACAAAGAAGTAGTGGAAGGAAATGAATCAAACAGTTTAAGACCTGAAAGTAGAAATAGAACCAACAAAGAAAACCTACATTGAGGGAAATCTGTAAATGAAAATTTAGGAACTCACTCAAAGAGGAACTTCAGAGACAAACCTCAGCAACAGAATGTAAGAGGTGGAAGAGAGAATCTCAACACTGATGACACAATAGAAGAAGTGGACACCTTGGTCAAAGAAAATGTTAAAGCTGAAATATCCCAGAAAAAAAAATCCGGGATATCTGGGACACCATGAAAAGGCCTAATCTGTGTCTACCAGGGATAGGGGAAGGAGAAGAAACCCAGGTCAAAGCACAAAAAATATTTTCAACAAAATAACAGAGAAAAATTAACTAACTTAAAGAAGGAAATGCCTATCAAGGTACAAGAAGCTTACAGAACATTCAATAAACTGAATCAGGAAAGAATGTCCTCTCATCACATAACTATTAAAATATTAAACATACAGAACAAAGAATATTAAAAGCTGCAAGGGAAAAAGATCAGATAAACTACAAAGTCAGACCTATCAGAATAACACTTCACTTCTCAATGGAGACTCTAAAAGCCACAAGAACCTGGACAGGTATTCTACAGACCCCAAGAGACCACAGATGCCGGCCTGGACTACTATATCCAGCAAAACTTTCAATCACAGTAGATGGGGAATATAGAACATTCCATGATAAAACCAAATTTAAATAATATCTACTTATGAATCCAGACTACAAATGGTGCTTGAAGGAAAATTCCAATCTAAAGAGGTTAACCACAGCCAAGGAAACAGAGGGAAAAAATAATCTCAGACTAGCACATTTAAATAAGGGAACCTCCTCCACACATGCCACACTCCCACAACAAAATAACACGAATCAAAAAACACTGTTCACTAATATTTCTCTCCAATAAAAAAGCACAGACTAATAGAATGGATGTAGAAACAGGATCCATTCTTCTGCTGTATCCAAGAAACACACTTTAACATCAAAGATAGATGTCACCTCAGAGGAAAGGGATGGAAAAAGATATTAACTACATTTTAAAGTTCTAGAAGAAAAAGAAGAAATCACAGCTAAAAGAAATAGATGGCAAGAAAGAATCAAATCAGGTCTGAAGTCAATAAAATAAAAACAAATAGAATACAAAGAATCAATGAAACAAAGAGTTGGTTCTTTAGGAAAATCAGCAAGATTGACAAACATGTATTCAAATTAACTAAAAGACATACAAAGAATATCCAAATTAACAAAATTGGAAATGAAAAGGGGATATAACAACAGACCCTGAAGCCGGGCGGTGGTGGCGCACGCCTTTAATCCCAGCACTTGGGAGGCAGAGGCAGGAGGATTTCTGAGTTCGAGGCCAGCCTGGTCTACGAAGTGAGTTCCAGGACAGCCAGGGCTACACAGAGAAACCCTGTCTCGAAAAACTGAAAAAAAAAAAAAAAAAAAAAAAACAGACCCTGAGGAAATACGGAGAAGCATAAGGATGTACTTTAAAACCTGTTCTCCATCTAATTGAAAAATGTAAAAGAGATGGATAATTTTCTCGATACTTGCCACTTACCAAAAATCAAATCAAGATAAACAATTTAAACAGACCTATAACCCCTAGTGAAATAGCAGCAGTCATTAAAAGTTTCCAAACAAGAAAACCCCCTGAGCCATATAATGTTAGCCCAGAATTCTACCAGATTTTCAAAGAAGAGTTAACATCAATACTCCACAGGTTATTCCACAAAAGAAAAACTGAAGGGTCATTGCCCAACTAGTTTTACAAGGCCACAGTTAACCCTGATACTCAAACCACATAAAGGTTAAAAAAAGGAGAGAGATTACAGACCTTATGAACATACATGCAAAAAAATTCAATTAATTGCTTGCAAACCAAATTCAAGAACACATTAAATAGATTATCTACCATGATTAAGTAGGGTTCATCCCAGAGATGCAGGGATGGTTCAGCATATGTAAATTGATAAATGTAATTCACTGTATAAACAAATTGAAAGAAAAACCCCCACATGATCATCGCATCCCATATGGAAATGGTTATTGATGAATACCAACACATCTTCATGATAAAAATCCTGGACGGATTAGGAATACAAGGGCATTTTACAGTAAGGTCAACAATCAATGTCAACTTAAATGCGAAGAAACTCAAGCCAATTCCACTAATGTCAGGAAGAAGATAATGTTGCCATTCTCTATAGACTTATTGAATATATGTAAAGTCTTGAAGTCTTGACTAGAGCATATAAACTGAAAAAGATCAAGGGACTGCAAATTGGAATAGAACCTTTATTTGCTGATTATATAACAGTATATATAAGTGATCTAAAAATTCCACAAGGGCCTTAGTTTGGATTATTATTGCTGTGATGAAACACCATGACCAAAAGTAAACTGGGGATGAAGGGTTTATTTGGCTTAGACTTCCACACTGTAGTTCACCACTGAAGGACAGGTTATAAAAAAGCCAGCTGAGGCTGAGGAGAATTTGGGTTAACTGAGTGAGAAGAGAAAGTAGTTGCTGCAGAAGATATTGTTAGGAGACAGTTGATCCAGGAGAAGCTGAGATGAGCTGATAGGCTAGAACTGTTGTTATAGTTTAGGACTGCTAGTATTGGGAAAACTGGGCGAAGGGGCTGTTTAAGCAGACTGATGGGGAACTGAGGGAGGAATCGTTGGGAGAAATGGTTGAAGGGGCTAGACTGGAAACTGGGAGGGCTGAAAGGAAGTTAAGAGAACTGTTTACTGTTTGTAAACAAAACAAAACAAAAAAAATCAAAAAATATTTTTGCACATCAGCCCAGGGAAGACCCCACCCACAATGGGCTGGGCCCTCCTCCCCTATTAATCACTAATTAAGAAAATGCCCTGCAGGTTTGCCTACAGCCCAATCTTGTGGAGGCATTTCTTAGTTGATGTTCCCTCCTCTCAGATGACTTTAGCTTGTGTCAAGTTGACACAAAACCAATCAGCAGGACAGGAAAACTCCTAAAACTGTTAAACACTTCCAGCAAAGTAGCTGAATAAAAAAATTAACTCACAAAATTACTAGTCCTCCTATATAAAGTAACAAATGGACTGAGAAAGAGACCAGAGAAGCAACACATTTTACAATAGCTTCAATAATATTAAATATTGTGGTAACCAAGCAAGTGAAAGACCAATGATAAAGACTTTTAGACATTGATGATATCAGAAAACAGAAAGTTCTCCTATGCTTATGAGTTGGTAGGGGTAATATAGTAAAAATGGCTGTTCTACGAAAAGCAATCAATGGATTCAAAGCAATCTCCATCAAATTCTAACACAATCCTACACAGATCATTGAAAAATTTCTACTTCATATGAAAACACAAACAACACAGGATAGATAAAACAATCCCAAATAAAAGAACTGCTGGAGGTATCTCTGACTTCTAATTGAACTACAAAGCTATAATAAGAGAAACCTCATGTATAGGCACAAAAACAGACATGTTGATTAATGAAATCGAATTGAAGACCCAGGCATAAATCACTACACCTATGGACATTTGATTTTTTTTTTTTTATAAAGAGGCCATAAATATACACTAGAAAAAAGAGATATCATCTTCAACAAATGGTGCTGGTCAAACCGGATGTCTGCAAGTAGAAGACTGCAACTAGATCCATATTTATCATCCCACACAAGACTCAAGTCCAAGTAGATCAAAAGACCTCAACAGAAAACCAGATACACTGAACCTGACAGAAGAGAAAGTGGGGAATAGTCTTGAACACATTGGCATAGGGAAAGACTTTCTGAACAGAACACTGTTATCATAGGCACTAAGATCAACAATTAATAAATGGGACCTCACGAAACTGAGCGGCATCTGCTTGGCAAAGAATACCATCATTTGGCCAAAATGACAGCTTAGAGAAAGGGAAACTATTTTGACCAATTGCATGTCTGATAGAGGGCTAATACCCAAAATATATTAAGAGGTAAAAAAAAAAAGTAGATATCAAGAAAACAAATAACCCAATTAAAAAATGAGGTACAGAGCTAAACAGAGAATTCTTAAAAGAGAAAACTCAGAGGGTTGAGGAATAGTTAAATATTCAATATGCTTGCTTAGTTATCAGGGAATTGCAATTCAGAACTACTTTCAGTTTTCATCTTATACCTGTCAGAATGGCTAAGATCAATAAAACAAGAACCATCTCATGCAGATGGATCTCCCTAGATAGTTATGGAATAGAATAGAATAGATAGTTATGGATGGATTGGGTGGGGCTGGAATGGGAAGATCAAATGTGGAGGGAGATAACATGGGGGTGTGTGAGGATGGGGCATACAGGGAGAGACAGCTAAAACTGAGGAGCATTTGAGGGGTAGTATGGAAATGTAACACAGTGGAAACTTCCTAAATGTATACATACATGAAGGTGATCTAAATCAAATCACCGAATAAGGTGTTGGGGCAGATGGATGGATGAACAGAATCCCAGTTGGTCATCCCTTGTCACCAAATGAAGCTTCCGGTATTGTCATTGGGTTCTATCTAATTGAGTTGTTGGGCAAAGAGGTCCCATGAGAATCCCCAAATAACCCAGGTTCTTGCCAAGACTCTAGGTTGCTCACCACAAACTAACAGCTAGGCCCTATTGCTGAAGACAGCGTCCACCCAGCGCTTTAAACATGGAGAAGTTGAACTGGTGCCAGCATAAAGCCTTTACCCCTGTGTTCTAGTGTCTTTGGTATAGGAAGGTACTTAGCATACTCCCAAAAGAGACACATAAATACTAACCCAGCTGCAAACCCTTTGATCTACAATGGTGTCCTGCAAGATATATTAGTACAAATGTGACACAATTCAGATAAGCCAATATCTGATTTGACTCAAGGCCTATTCGACAAGATGTATCCTTCTGCTTGTGCCCTGGACCGCCTGCTGCCCGACCCTACCTGACTTTAGGGATTGGAGATGAGGTGGTGTGAAATCAACGGCTCAGACTCTGGGAGCAGATGAGAACACTGTAGTAAGCTCGTATGAATACTGCTGCAATCTCCTTTAATACCCTCTATCTGCATCCCATTGGTTCCCAGCAAGCATCTCTTCCAAACAGCAGTTCCTGGTTGGCTGGCATTGCCTGCATCAGCAAGCCTTGATCTCTCAGGCAGTCTTCAATTAGGTCCTCCTGCAGGAGTTGCCTTTGTGGCTGTGTGCCCACTGTGTTTATGTAGAGGGGGGCACCACTATTCCTCCTACCGGAACCCATACCCAACATTGCTTGGCTGACTAAAAACTTGAAACTAGATCCACAGAAACATAGGGAAAAAACCTACTCAGTGATTTTTTTAAATGTATAGCACTCTGTGACTATTGTCTGCAATGCTGGCCTATTGATCACTCCTACCGTCTAACAGAGATGTTTAATCTTGTCACCAACATCTCTCCAATTGTCCCTCTGCCCCAATCCTGCTCCTTTTCGCTTTTATGACTTCCTCTTTTACTCAGCAATCATGTCAGAAATGACAGTGTTTCCTTCTTTCATAGATGTCCCTTTAATTGATATTTTATTGTGGTAACTGTAGCTTCACACAGTTGTGGTGGTCAGTGGACAACCTTGGCTGCTGGGTCTCATGGGATGGGGTCTCTTGTCTTGCCATGGCATATGCTATGCTTGCTGGTCCATGAGCTTTTGGGGATTCACTTTAATCCCTCTTCCATCTTGCTGTAGTAGCGCTGGGTCTAAAGCTGTGCTCTACCGTGTCCTGCTGTCAAGCAGGTTCTGGGGACTTGAACTTACAGTCTCATGGTTATATCATAGTGCTTTGTCCACTTCAACTTTGTTTCCAGACTGGTTGTCACACTTAACAATAATGAATATAATTTCTTCTTTAAAAAATATTTTTATTAATTCTTTGAGAATTTTATACATGTATTTTCATCTTATTACTCTCATAATTCCTCCCAGATCCATACATATGCCTCTTCATTACTATATCCCCCAATTTCATGCCCCCCTCCTTCTCCTTTTCCTCCTCCTCCTCCTCTTCCTCCTCCTCCTCCTCCTCTTCCTCCTCCTTTTCTCTTTCTCTTTTTGAGACAGGGTCTCACTATGTAGCTCTGGTTGTCCTGGAACTCACTATATAGACCAAGCTGACCTCAAGCTTACAGAGATCTACCTGCCTCTGCCTCCTGAGTGCTGGGATTAAAGGAATAAGCAAGCCACTATGCACAGCTATGCTCTGTTTTTTTTTTTTTGTTTTTTTAATTTTTATTTTTATTGTGCTGCCTGTAGACTTCTGGGTATGGAGCTATCCCCTGGAGCATAGTCCTACCAGGAGACATACCTGGAAAGAAAATTGTCACTTCTCCCATAAGACACCAACTGTCTACAGCTCCTCAGTTAGAGACTGGGACTCTCAAGTCCCTGCCCACTCAATTGTATAATGTTGAATGACTTGATCTGTCTTTGGCTTCCCTCCTTTCCCTTTAAAGATCCTTTGTGCCTGTGCTGCATGCAGCTAGACAAGGCAGGATCATCTCCCCATCTAATTTGCAACTCCCAAACATTTAACATTTTAACTCAACTACACTAGCAAAGTCTTTCTTTTTTCCTTCTCTTCTCTTCTCTTCTCTTCTCTTCTCTTCTCTTCTCTTCTCTTCTCTTCTCTTCTCTTCTCTTCTCTTCTCTTCTCTTCTCTTCTCTTCTCCTCTCCTCTCCTCTCCTCTCCTCTCCTCTCCTCTCCTCTCCTCTCCTCTCCTCTCCTCTCCTCTCCTCTCCTCTCCTCTCTTCTCTTCTTTTCTTTTCTCCATGTAAGGTAATACTTTCAAAAGTTCATGAACTCAGAAATGGACATCTTTTGGGGGCCAGCCTAGAGTCTGCCACACCTACAAGTTGCTTTCCAGAGGGGCTGTATCAATTTCCATCCCTGGCATCAGTAGGAGCAAGTCGAACTTCCTGCTCCTTCACCATGATTTGACGTCACTTCTGGTTTTCGCTTTCGAGTTTCTGGGTGGGTATGTAGTGATTTGTCACTGTGGATTGTTCCAATTTGTAACTCCCAGATGACTCATGGTGTTGAGTTTTTTTTTCATGTGTTACTTTAATACCTGCATATAATTTTCATTGACATATCTGTTCACAATTGCCCATATTCTAATGAACACTTTTTAGTGTTAAATTTAGAGAGTTCATTGTGGGTTTAGTTACTAATCTTTTGTCAGATAAATAATCTGAAAATACTTCCTCTTCCTCAGTAGCTTTTCACCCTCTCCAGCCTACCTCCTGCACAGTAAAGTTCCTAACTTACCTAGGCCTGGTGGTTCATATTATAATCACAGGCCTCAGAAAGCTCAGGGAGATGGACTATGAATTGTGGCTAGCCTGGGCTACTTAGGGAGTTCCTGGCCAGCCTGGGCTAGTACTAGAATTCATGTTCACAAGCAAACAAACATAGTTAAGATCAAATTAATTAAGTCAAATTAACTGGTAAGACCTAGTTTGTCTTTATGTCTTTTATGTCTTTTCTAGGCTAGGCTCAAACTTTTTCTTCTACATTTTTGTTTCTGAGAATTTTATAGTTTTATGTTTATACTGAATTTCGTGATTGAGTTTTTCATTACTTTTTCTTATGGAATAGATGCTTTTAATATAAAAATGCTAGTGTTTTTAGCACTTGGAGATTATTTTTATGGTGTCACACATTTAATAAGACTCTCACTTGGTGTCCAAGTAGATGTCTACTGTGCAGAGAAACAGTCTGGTGGCAGATTTTTAAGAGCAAAAAAGAAGTTGGAAATATGTCTGGTGTTTCTGGAGCATAGTGCTGGGCTCTTTTATCATGTGCACATGTGGCAATAAAGACATGACTTTGCAGATCTTTCCTAAAGAAAAATAATCGGGAAACATTCTGCGACATTTGGATGCTGTGGCAAACCCTCCTCTATCTCTTTTGCTGTAGGCTTGAGTGATGGCAACTGATGCTTTATTTGAAAAGTGCTTTGGGAACTGGTTTTATTTTCTTCTTGTTTTCCTCACTTTCGGGGCTGGAGAAGTTGGAAGTGCCCTTTCCAGTACTTAGGCATCTGCTAGGTACGGTGTTATATCGTTCGCAGTGGTTGAGGTAAGTGGAAGAGAGAGTGTGGGAATGAGATTAGGGAAAAAGGAAAGCTTAAAAGGTTGAAACGAAACCATAAGGCTCATATACATTAATTCACATCATTAAATTCACATCACATTAATACTAAAGCATAACAACAGATCAGAGGAGACAAGTCAGATGCCTTTGGCCCCATCTGGGTTGTATGGTAAAGAAAAACAAAAATCTATCTTCTCTACCCCTAAAATACTCAGGAGCATTCACTGTTATCAATTCACATAAATCTTTGTTCTGATTATCTTACTTACCAAGTATGTTGGTTGGAATAAGAATGGTCCCCATAGACTCATATATTTGGGAGCTTAATCACCAGAGATTGGCACTTGAAAGGATTCAAATGATTAGCAGGTGTGGCCTTGTTGGAGGTAGTGTGCCACTGGAGTGGGCTTTGAGGTTTCAAAAGCCCATTGCCAACCCCAGAGTTTCTCTCTTGGCCTATAGACCAGGATATAGGTTTCAGCTACTGCTCTGATATCATGTATTGTGCATTGTTTCCTGCCATGATGATAATGGACTAAGTCTCTGAAACTGTAAGGCAACCTCCAGTTAAACACTTTCTTTCATAAGAGTTGCTTTGGTCATAGTGTCTCTTCCCAGTAATAGTACAGTGGCTAAAATAAGCTTCTCGATGGATTTCATTTCTGCATCCAGAATGAACTAAGCCAATGGAATATAATGCAAGTACTTTGAATTTCAAAAAGGTCAGTACAGAAAAAATGGCTTTTGTAATAAATATAGTGCTGTCTTAGTAAAGATAATTATGGAGAGATTCTACTATTGCCCTTGAAGACAGATTCTGCTAAAATCAATGAAATTGCATGCATAGATCAAAGATAGAATATTCATTAATTTTTACATGCCAGATTAAATCAGCTCACAAACTAGCAGCTACATATGCTGGAGGAGATATTTAAAAATACGTAATCAGATTTTTATACTTTTGGAAAAATTATTACTTTTAAAGAGAATATTTCATATACTCTATTTTGGTTGTCGGGAATGTAATAAAATAATCTGGATGCTATGACTACATACTACATCCTGAAAATGATGACTGTTTCGTTTCAAGGGCTGAGGTATAGCCCTTGAAACTGTCCACAACTATAGCCTGATCATAGGTAATCAAATGAAGACAATAAGCCTCCAAAGACAATAGTTTTATTATGATTGGTCTCTGTGCTTCCAGAACAAAGAGGGAAGTGAAGGTGAACTACAAAGGCAGAAAGTCCAGGGTAGGCTGGCAATCCTTCCCCCTTTTATTTGGTGTGGCTAGTCCTTTCCTGTTGGTCTCAGAGAATTCACAGGAAGGTCTTGGATTTGCACCCCAGTCCCCAGTTTCATGCTCAGGCATGATAGGACTTATGCATGCTTCTTAAATAGCTGATCTAACATGACCACAGTGTTAAAGAAGCCCTAAGTGAATACCTGGGCTCTCTGCTTTTGTCTCTTTAGATTGCTTAAACACATTTATTTTTATTTATTTAATTTTTCTCACTTTTTTCTTGAATATATTCTTCATTTACATTTCAAATGTTAAACCCTTTCCCGGTTTCCTCCCTGCCAGAAAACCCCCAACCCTTCCTCCCATCCCCTCCCATCCCCTGCCTCCAAGAATATGCTCCTCAACCCAACCCACTACCACCTACCCTCCCCCACCCCTTGATTTCCCCAAGCTGGGGCATCTATCAATCCTTCATAGGACCAAGGGACCTCTCCTTCCATTGATGCCCAACAAGGCATTCCTCTGCCACACTTTTGCCTGGAACCATGTGTACCCCTTGGTTGATGGCTTAATCCTTGGGAGCCCTATGGCATCTAGTTGGCCGACATCGTCGTTCTTCCCATGGGGCTGCAAACCTCTTCATCTCCTCCTGTCTGCCCTCCAACTCCTGCATTGGGGACCCCACGCTCAGTCCAATGGTTGGCTGCTAGCATCTGCCTCTATCTGTAAAGCTCTGGCAGGGCCCCTCCGGAGACAACCACACATAACAGGCTCCTTTTAGCACACACTTCTTGTCATCCATAATAGTGTCAGGGTTTGGTGACTGTTTATAGGATGAATCCCCAGGTAGGACAGTCTCTGGGTGGCCTTTCCTTCAGTCTCTGCTCCACATTTTGTCTCCATAATTGCTCCTATGAGTATTTTGTTCCCTTTCTCAGAAAAACAAAAGCACCCCCACTTTGGTCCTCCTTCTTCTTGAGCTTCCTGTGGTCTGTGAATTGTAATTGGTTTATTTTGAGCTTTTGGGCTAACATCCACTTATCAGTGAGTGTATACCCTGTGTGTTCTTTTGTGATTGGGTTACCTCACTCAGGATGACACTTTTTAGTTCCATCTATTTGCCTAAGAATTTCATGAATTCATTGTTTTTAATAGCTGAATGGTACACCATTGTGTATATATACCACAATTTCTGTATCCATTCCTCTGTTGAAGGACATCTGGGTTTGTTCTAGCTATTATAAATAAGACTGCTATGAACATAGTGGAGCATGTGTCCTTATTACCTGTTGAAACATCTTCTGGGTATATGCCCAGGAGTGGTATAGCTGGGTCCTCAGGTAGTACTATGTCTAATTTTCTGAAGAACTGCCAAACTGATTTCCAGAGTGGTTTTTCCAGCTTGCAATCCCACCATCAATGGAGAAGTGTTCCTCTTTCTCCACATCCTTTCCAGCATCTGCTGTCCCCTGAGTTTTTCATCTTAGCCATTCTGACTGGTGTGAGGCAGAATCTCAGGGTTGTTTTGATTTGCATTTCCCTGATAACTAAGATTGCTGAACATTTCTTTAGGTGCTTCAGAGTCATTCGAGTTTTCTCAGTTGAGAATTCTCTCTTTAGCTCTGTACCCAATTTTTCAATAGGGTTATTTGACTCTCTGGAGTCTAACTTCTTGAGTTCTTTTTATATATTGGATATTAGCCCTCTATTGGATGTAGGATTGGTAAAGATCTTTTTCGAATCTGTTGGTTGCCGTTTTGTCCTATTGACAGTGTCCTTTGCCTTACTAGAAGCTTTGCAGTTTTAAGAGGTCCCATTTGCTGATTCTTGTTCTTAGAGCATAAGCCATTGGTGTTCTATTCAGGAAAATTTCCCCTGTGCCCGTGTGTTCAAGGCTCTTCCCCATTTTCTCCTCTATAAGCTTCAGTGTATCTGGTTTTATGTGGAGGGCCTTGATCCACTTGGACTTGAACTTTGTAGAAGGAGATAAGAATGGGTTGATTTGCATTTTTCTACATCCTGACCTCCAGTTGATCCAGCACCATTTGTTAAAAATGCTGTCTTTTTTCCACTGAATGTTTTTAGCTCCTTTGTCAAATATCAAGTGATCATAGGTGTGTGGGTTCATTTCTGTGTCTTCAATTCTATTCCATTGATCTTCCTGCCTGTCTCTGTACCAATACCATACAGTTTTTATCACTATTGTTCTGTAGTAGAGCTTGAAGTCAGGGATGGTGATTCCCCCAGGAGATCTTTTGTTGTGGAGAATAGTTTTTGCTATCCTGTTTTTTTGTTATTCCAAATGAATTTGCAGATTGCTCTTTCTAGCTCTATGAGGAATTGATTTGCAATTTTGATGGGGATTGCTTTGAATCTGTAGATTGCTTTCAGAAAGATGGTTATTTTTACCATATTAATTCTGCCAATCCATGAGCATGGGAGATCTTTTCATCTTCTGAGATCTTCTTCGATTTCTTTCTTCAGAGACTTGAAGTTCTTGTCGTCCAGATCTTTCACTTGCTTGGTTAGAGTCATACCAAGGTATGTAATATTATTTGTGATTATTTTGAAGGGTGTCGTTTCCCTAATTTCTTTCTTATCTTGTTTATCCTTTGAGTAGAGGAAAGCTACTGATCATCCCAGGGATGCAGGGATGGTTCAATATAAGGAAATCCATCAATGTAATCCACTACATAAACAATCTCAAAGAAAAAAACCACATGGTCATCTCATTAGATGCTGAGAAAGCATTTGACAAAATTCAGCATCCTTTCATGCTAAAGGTCTTGGAAAGATCAGGAATTCAAGGCCCATATCTAAACATAGTAAAAGCAATTTACAGCAAACCAGTAGCCAGCATCAATCTAAACGGAGAGAAACTTGAAGCAATCCCACTAAAATCAGGGACTAGACAAGGCTGCCCTCTCTCTCCATATCTTTTCAATATAGTACTTGAAGTTCTAGCTAGAGCAATTAGACAAGAAAAAGAGGTCAAAGGGATACAAATTGGAAAGGAAGAAGTCAAACTATCACTATTTGCAGACGATATGATAGTATACATAAGCGACCCAAAGAACTCCACCAGAGAACTCCTACAGCTGATAAACGACTTCAGCAAAGTGGCCGGATATAAAATCAACTCAAGCAAGTCAGAAGCCTTCCTATACTCAAAGGATAAGCAGGCTGAGAAAGAAGTAAGAGAAATAATACCCTTTACGATAGCCACAAACCATATTAAGTATCTTGGCGTGACGCTAACCAAACAAGTGAAAGATCTGTATGACAAGAACTTCAAGTCTCTGAAGAAAGAAATTGAAGAAGACCTCGGAAGATGGAAAAATCTGCCATGCTCATGGATTGGCAGGATTAATATAGTAAAAATGAGCATCTTACCAAAAGTAATACACAGATTCAATGCAATCCCCATCAAAATCCCAACTCAATTCTTCATAGAGTTAGAAAGAGCAATTCAAAAATTCATCTGGAATAACAGAAAACCCAGAATAGCTAAAACTATTCTCAAGAGTAAAAGAACCTCTGGGGGAATCAGTATCCCGGACCTCAAGCTGTACTACAGAGCAATAGTGTTAAAAACTGCATGGTATTGGTACAGTAACAGACATGTAGATCAATGGAACAGAATTGAAGACCCAGAAATGAATCCACACTCCTATGGTCACTTGATCTTTGACAAAGGAGCTAAAACCATCCAGTGGAAAAAAGATAGCCTTTTCAACAAATGGTGCTGGCTCAGCTGGAGGTCAACATGCAGAAGAATGCAAATTGACCCATCCTTATCTCCTTGCACTAAGCTCAATTCTAAGTGGATCAAAGATCTCCACATAAAACCAGACACACTGAAACTAATAGAAGGGAAACTAGGGAAGAACCTTGAACATATGGGCACAGGGGAGAATTTCCTGAACAGAACTCCAATAGCTTATACTCTAAGATCAAGAATAGACAAATGGGACCTCATTAAATTACAAAGTTTTTGCAAGGCAAAAGACACTGTCAAAAAGACAAAGCGGCAACCAACTAACTGGGAAATGATCTTTACCAACCTTACATCCGACAGAGGGCTAATATCCAAGATATACAAAGAACTCAAGAAGTTAAACTCCAGAGAGGCAAGTAACCCAATTAAAAAATGGGGTACAGAGCTAAACAAAGAGTTCTCACCTGAAGAATATCTAATGGCTGAGAAGCACCTAAAGAGATGTTCATCATCCTTAGTCATTAGGGAAATGCAAATCAAAACAACCCTGAGATTCCATCTCACACCAGTCAGGATGGCTAAGATCAAAAACACAGGAGACAGCAGTTGTTGGCGAGGATGTGGAGAAAGAGGAACACTCCTCCACTGCTGGTGGAATTGCAGGCTGGTACAACCACTCTGGAAAGCAGTCTGGCGGCTCCTCAGAAAACTGGGCATGACACTTCCGGAGGATCCGGCTATACCACTCCTGGGCATATACCCAGAGACTTTACCTGCATGCAATAAGGACACATGCTCCACTATATTCATAGCAGCCTTATTTATAATAGCCAGAAGCTGGAAAGAACCCAGATGTCCCTCAACGGAGGAATGGATTCAGAAGATGTGGTATATTTACACAATGGAATACTACTCTGCAATTAAAAACAATGAATTCACGAAATTCCTAGGCAAATGGTCAGAACTTGAAAATATCATCCTTAGTGAGGTAACCCAATCACAAAAGATCACACATGGTATGAAGTCACTGATAAGGGGATATTGACCCAGAATCTCAGAATACCCTAGACACAATCAGCATATCAATAGATTTCTAAAAAGATGGAAGGAGAGACCCCTGGTCCTGGAAAGACTGGATGTAGGGGAACGCCAGGACAGAGTAATGAGAGGGGGTTGAACGGAGAAAAGAGGGAGGGAAGGGGGCTTATGGGACTTTCGGGGAGGGAGGAAACGGGAAAGGGGAAGTGATTTGGAATGTAAATTAAAAAAATAAAATAAAATAAAATTAAAAAAAAAAATTTTATATCTATCCACTTTTCTGAAGTTGTTTATCAGCTTTAGGAGTTCTCTGGTGGAATTTTTGGGGGTCACTTAAGTATACAATCATATCATCTGCAAATAGTGATATTTTGACTTCTTCCTTTCCAATTTGTATACCTTTGACCTCCTTTTGTTTGTTTAATTTCTCTGACTAGGACTTCAAGTACTATATAGAGTAGATAGGGAGAAACTGTGCAGTCTTGTCTGGTCTCTGATTTTAGTGAGATTGCTTCAAGTTTCTCTCCATTTAGTTTGATGCTGGCTACTGGTTTGCTGTATATTGCTTTCACTATATTTAGGTATGGGCCTTGAATTCCTGATCTCTCCAAGACTTTTATCACTACGGGATGCTGAATTTTGTCAAAAGCTTTTCAGTATCTAATGAAATGACCATGTGGTTTTTTCTTTGAGTTTTTTTATGTAGTGGATTACATTGATGGATTTCCATATATTGAACCATACCTGCATCCCTGGGATGAAGCTCACTTGATCGTGGTAAATTATCGTTTTGATGCATTCCTGGATTCAGTTGGGCAGAATTTTGTTGAGTATTTTTGCATCAATGTTCATAAGGGAAATTGGTCTGCAGTTCTCTTTCCTTGTTTGGTCTTCGTTCAGTTTATGTTTAAGCATTGTTGTGGCTAGAATGAATTGGGTAGTGTTCCTTGTGTTTCTATTTTGTGGAATAGCTATGAATTTTCCTCTTAGCAGTGCTTTCATTGTGTCCCATAAATTTTGGTATGATGTGTCCTCATTTTCACTAAATTCTAAAAAAGTCTTCAATTTCTTTCTTTATGTCTTCCTTGACCAAGCAGTCATTGAGTACAGCATTGTTCAACATCCATGTGTATGTGTGTTTTCCGTTGCTTTTGTTTGAACTTAAGACCAGCCTTAGACTTTGGTGATCTGATAGGGTGCATGGAATTATTTCAATATTCCTATATCTGTTGAGGCCTGTTTTGTGACCAATTATAAAGAGAGGGTACCATGATGTGCTGTGAAGAAGATATATTGTTTTGCTTTAGGATGGAATGTTCTATATATATCTGTTAGATCCATTTTGTCCATAACTTCAGTCATTTTCACTGTGTCTCTGTTTAGTTTCTGTTTCCATGATTTGTCCATTGCTGAGAGTGGGGTGTTGAAGTCTCCCACTACTATTGTGTGGGGTGCAATGTGTGCTTTGAGATTTAGTAAAGTTTCTTTTATCAATGTTGTTGCTCTTCCATTTGGAGCATAGATGTTCAGAATTGAGAGTTCATCTTGGTAGATTTTTTTCTTTGATCAGTATGAAGTGTCCCTCCTTGACAACTTTTGGTTGGTTGAAAGTCAATTTTATCCTATATAAGAATGGCCACTACAGCTTGTTTCTTGGGACCATTTGCTTGGAAAATTGTTTTTTAATCTTTGACTCTGAGGTAGTGACTGTCTTTGCCACTGAGGTGGGTTTCTTGTATGCAGCAAAATGTTGGGTCCTGTTTACATATCTAGTCTGTTAGTCTATGTCTTTTTATTGGGGAATTGAGTGCATTGATTTTACGAGATACTAAGGAAAAGTGATTGTTACTTCCTGTTATTTTCATTGTTAAAGGTGGAATTCTGTTTGTGTGGCTATCTTCTTTTAGGTTTGTTGAAAGAAGATTACTTTATTGCTTTCTCTAGGGTGTAGTTTCCCTCCTTGTGTTGGTATTTTCCACCCATTATCCTTTGTAGAACTGGGTTTGTTGAAAGATATTGTGTAAATTTTGTTTTGTCATCGAATGCCTTGTTTTCTCCATCTATGGTAATTGAGAGTTTTTCTGGGTATAGTAGCCTGGACATTTATATTCTCTTAGGGTCTGTATGACATCTGCCCAGGATCTTCTAGCTTTCATAGTTTCTGGTGAGAAATCTGGTGTAAATCTGATAGATATGCCTTTGTATGTTACTTGACATTTTTCCCTTACTGCTTTTAATATTCTTTCTTTGTTTCATGCATTTGGTGTTTTGATATTATGTGACGGGAGGAATTTCTGTTCTGGTCCAGTTTGTTTGGAGTTCTGTAGGCTTCTTGTATGTTCATGGGCATCTCTTTCTTTAGGTTAGGGAAGTTTTCTTCTATAATTTTGTTGAAGATATTTACTGGCCCGTTAAGTTGGGAGTTTTCGCTCTCTTCTATCCCTATTACCCTTAGGTTTGGTCTTTTCATTGTGTCCTGAATTTCCTGGATGTTTTGGGTCAGGAGCTTTTTGCATTTTGCATTTTCTTTGACTGTTGAGTCAATGGTTTCTGTGGTATCTTCAGCACCTGAGATGCTTTCTTCTATCTCTTGTATTCTGTTGTTGATGCTTGCATCTATGACTCCTGATTTCTTTCCAAGGTTTTCTATCTCCAGAGTTGTCTCCCTTTGTGATCTCTTTATTATTTCTACTTCCATTTTTAGATCCTGGATAGTTTTGTTCAGTTCCTTCACTTGTTTGTTTGTGTTTTCCTGTAATTCTTTAAGGGATTTTTGTGTTTCCTCTTTCAGGGCTTCTACCTGTTGACCCATGTTCTCCTGTATTTCTTTATTTATGTCCTTCTTCAAGTCTTCTATCAGCATCATGAGATGTGAGTTTAAATCCAGCTCTTGCTTTTATGGTCTGTTGGAGTATCCAGGATTTGCTGTTGTGGGAGAACTGGGTTCTGATGGTGCCATGTTGCCTTGGTTTCTGTTGGTAATGTTCTTGCGTTTGCTTTTGTCATATGGTTATTTCTGGTGTTAACTGGTCTTGCTATCTCTGACTCGGGCATATCTGTTCTGCAAGCCTGTGTATCTCTATTCCTGGGATTCCCGGTTCTCTCTGTGCACCCATGTATGTAGGCACTCCAGGGAGCCCAGCTCTCCTGTACTCCCAGGCCTCTCTGCACTCCAAATGCCCTGTGTGCAGCTGGTTGTCTAGCAAATATCAGGAGATGGTATCTTCACTGTGGCAGACCTGGCAAGAGTCTGCCCAGCAGAAAGGGCAGACGGCAGCAGGACACATTTTTTTTTTCAAAGAAATCTGGCCCCTCTGTCTCCTGCTGTTGTTAGACATTTCAGAGACAGACAGGTCCTGATTATTTTATTATTTATAGTTTATGAAAACCGAGGTTGCACAAATGAAGTGGAAATTGTGTCTGTGTGATGAGTCGGGGTGACATAATAGTTGGTCTTCCTGTCTCTGGCTGGAGCTTGTCCCTCCTGTGGGCCTGTAAGCCTGTGTCAGTACTCCTGGGAGGGTCTGGGCACAGAAGGCCGTGAAGCCGCCTGGCTCCCTGTTGAAAATGGTGACTGGAAGACTCCTGTCCCAGCAGCTCCACTGATCTATATCCTTATTTTACTCTTTATTTGACATGATAATTACTTCGGTCCCAGCCATGCCTCAAAATAGACAGGAATCCTCTGTGCTTCACGTGGCATTGTGCTGGGGCCGAGAGCAGGTTGAATACGAGAAAGGCTGTGTTTATGATTTTCACGTATTCTGAAGTCAGAGCGAAGCCTATTATGAGACGTAGCTGAGCTGTGTGTGTGTGTTGAAGATGTGAGTGGAGGACTCTCACTGGTCTGCACGGCAGCTTTCAGATCAAAGGGTCTGCTGCTCTTAAGACCACATTTTCTTCATTTATACTTTCAAAAGGAGAAATGGCCCCCTCCCTCCCTGTCTCCTAAGATACAAAATATGCTTAGACATGTACTTCTTGCCCATCAGTACTTTGTGACCATGCACCAAAGAAAGAAAATATGTAAAATTCATAGCCCTGATTTGTTCTGAGAGAGTCACTTGGGTATCCTAGCCTCTATCCTCATATCACTGATATTAATTGGTCCTTAGAATCAGCGTGTTAGATGGCAGGCATACAAAAACAGAATGGTCGTCATATAGGGGATTTCTACATGGAAAAATCCACTGTTCTCATGGTCAAGCATACATAAATAAAAATGTGATGATTATGACTTATGTTTGAATTACTAAAAACCAGGTCTACAAAGCTGGAAGAATACATATTCTGAGAAAACAGGGAACAGATCTGGTGTTTCTGGTCATGCCCCATAGAAAGCTATTGATTTTCTTCCAGGGATAAACCGGGACTGCAAGTAGTTGTTTTAAAATGCATTAAAGTGGCACGTAATTTAAATGAGTCTAGCACCGCTAATTATTCTGGCCGTGTTCAGTTACTTCTGTGTCCTTTCTTCTCCAATGTAAACAAGCGAATTCCTCCTAATTGCCCCAAATAGCTTTGAGGGGCTGATGCTTGGGTTTTTCATTCTATTTTTGCATGAAAATTTTAGAGTTTAATATATTTAAGGAAGAGACAGAAAGTATGATGACTTAGGGCACGCTTTCTAAAGAGAGAGCACTAGTATTTATATTTTTCAGCCTTTAAAATCAAATTAAGGTGCTAATTAAGCTATTCATTTACTAGAGCGGAAAATAATTACACAGTGTGTATCTGGAGGAATAAATAGCCTCATGTGCATCTAAATGAGGTAAAAGTGGGCTTGGACATACCCATGCAACATGGTACATGAAGTGCAATACTTAATGAAGAAATCCGACCTTTGCTATAACACAACGTGGTAATTGTTTTCCAAAAAAGGACATTAAGGGTATGTCCACATCATTCTTCACAGCTCAGTGCTTTCAACATATGACTTAAATACTGGAGCCTTTTTTTTTCTTTTGGAAAAAAAGCATTTTATCAGGTATTGATGAATCCGAATGAGTTAATTTCCCTTAAGATCGTTGGAACCAGATAAACAGCCAGAGCCCCGGTGTGTGCTTCTGAGAAACAGCGCCGAGGCTGAAAGTTTTCCTTTCCCTTGAGTTCTGAGGGAAGCATCCACGCGATGTACTGGGAAGTATGAAAACTGGGGGCACAAGCATATTCTGATCTAGCAGGTCTCTGGTGTGGAAAAGGGTCAGCGGTGGAAAGAAAGTATTGGGTGGGGAGGGGAACTTTCAAGGGATAGTGCTGTGAGCCTCAGTTTTCCTCTCCCTGCACTTTATCATTCAAGGGCTGTTGAGGAGGACTTCGTTGCATCTGGAGAGACAAGGAGTTCTGCGGCATCATCTGAAGGGACTACATGGGGGACTGCGCGCGCACGCGCAGCGGGTAGGGGCACAAAGCTAGCCATTTCTTAGAGCCAGCCATCTGGAAGGAGTTAGAAGGTGCCAGAAAACAGGTTGCTGTGTATCACTGATGTAAAAGGCCAAGTGGGGAATTATGAATAATCACAGAGGCTGTAATTGCATCCACCTGGACTACGTGTTGCAGGATGGAGAAGCCTAGTGGATGGAGAGCTTTGAAGAATTCATTGCTCTCTGATCACGAGAGTTCGTGTAAGCATGCTTTTGCTCCTGGCCTATTTTTTTTTAATATCTGCTTGATTTGACACCCCGCTCCCCCCAATCAAAACGGTACCCAGAGGTAGATAAGAGACTAGGGGAGGAGAGAAACGTATGCCAACGAATGAAGAAGCTCCTCTTTCTCACCATAGGTGTGTGGCCTGAAGAATCAAAAGCAGGGAGAGGAGGAAGGCTCAGTCAAGTCCGGAGTTATAATTTACTCTCCAGAATCGGATGTAATAGTTTCTGAATCAAGACTGCTTTCCATCCAGGCCCCAGGAAACATTATTACCTCTGCTAAATAAAGCTGAACGGAACAGTGGGAGGCACACATAAAATTGTAATTTGATTATATTATGATATTTGCTTGAGTAACACTGCAATATTAAATGTGGTGCTAGGATTTAGGAAAGGTAGATTCAAAAAGTTGATGGGGGGAGAGAGGGGGAAAGATGAGAGAGAGAGAAAGAGAGAGAGAGAGAGAGAGAGAGAGAGAGAGAGAGAGAGAGAGAGAGAGAGAGAGAGAGATTGAAATTGGAAACGGCAGTACCCTGGTCCCTGCTCCTCCCCCTCGCCCCCCACCTCGCCCCCGGCCCACTGCGGAAGCAAGGACAGGCTTGCTATGAAGGAAGGACAGTTGCTGTAGGCCACTAAACAGAAACTCACAATCAAAGGCTGCCAGAATGCCAGGAGTTAAAGGCTCTGTTTCACCGTGACAAAGGTCAACAGAACTACAAATGAGGGAGTTAGAGCCCTAATGCAGTTAGCCTTTTAGACTTACTGGATCCAGAGCATCACGTGATGTTATATGAATTGTTTAAAGAAATATCTGGGATACCCCTCGGAAGTGATAGAGTGATAAGGCATTATCTAAAATAAGCATGAAGAAATAAAACAAATTGCTTTTCAAACCAGAAACAAGTTGCCAGTGGTAAATTCTCTTTGTTATTTGTACTGCCTCATTGTTGATTTCTTTAAATTTATCTCTGTTTGTTTTCATCTTGAATTGTTTAATCTATTGTTTCACCAATCTATTGTAAAATTGCAGCAATTACATATTTTGTCTTTTTTTTTTTTTTAGAATGGTATTTCTCTGTAGCCCGGGCTGGTCTTAAACTCAAGATCTTCCTGTCTCTGCCTCCCAAGTGCCTGAGTGCTGGGATTACAAGTCTGTACGACACTGCCTAGCTATTCTTTTGTTTGGAAAATATTGGATCTCCAACTTACACAGATCTTTTAAGCAGTGGCACTAGAGTTTTAATTATTAACACAGTGATCTTGTTACAAAAGCTCATGTTCTGGGGAGCCAGACAATCATGGCATCACATAAAAGTTTTCTAAAATTCCAAGTTTTGCTTGAAACTTTGAATCTTGTCTCTGGCTGCATATTCTGCTAGTTGTTTCGCATAAAGGAGCGGGCTTCATGTGATTTTTTGAAAATGTCTGCCAATTATCCCAGTCTGAATAGCTACAGTTCACCTGTCAGTCAGTCTTTTAAGTAAAGATGGGGTTCTTTAAAAAAAAAAAAAACGGTTACGTCAGCTCACTACTCAATCACACCGGTGCTGTTCCGTGAGACAACAATCATACGCTGGTATTCAGCGTATGTGTTTTGTGCTTCCCATTTAGTCTCAGAGAATATTAAAAAGACATTGCTCAAAGGTCAAGATTTAATAATTTTTTTTTCTCCTCCAGCAAGCACATTGTTCAGTGAAGAGATTTGCCGTGAATGCAGAGTAGTGAGGGACGCAGTGATTGCTGGTGTAGTGTGGGGCCACTGCCTAGATTTGTATTAAGGCACCAGAAACTCTAGTCATTGTTGCTGTTACACCATCAAGTGTGTGTCCGCACAGTGAAAAAGACAAACAGCATATTGGTATTAGTATGAAAGTAGCTTTGATCCGGGGGCCCCTGAGAGGGTTTTTGGAGAACCCTATGGGTTCACATTTTGAGACTACTGGTTTCTAAAGCAATAAGAAAGATGCCTTCAGAAGTGAGGTCTGAATTCGAAGCTCTACCATGAAAAAAGAAAAGATTAGCCAACAAATCTTACCCACATAAAGTGATACTATTTTATTTGTAGAAATTAAATGCTGGGTTAAAATATAGACAACAGCAGCATTTAGGTCAGGAATGCCACTTTTATGTTGTGTTAGCTACTGGGACATTCTGGAGAGAAGGTTTGTTGTTGATTAAATTTAAATATGAAGACTTTCAAGTCTGGGGAATGTATAGTTAAAGATTGTGGATTGTTTTTATCTATTCATTTTCCTTCCCCTCTTAATACAAAATGAAACAAAGTGGTGTTTTAAAAGCTACACATTTATTTCACTCAATAATGAAGGAGACTCCTCAAGACAAACAGAAACTGAGTTCACTGTGCAGCCAAGACTGTCCTTGAGCTGATGCTATCTCCTACACGTCTCCAGTAGGGAGACTGCAGGAGTAAATCCCCAAATGTGTGTGGTGCAAAGGATCCAATCCTCATTGTCACCAAGACTTTCAAGATAAAGAGAGTAATTCAAGCCCAAAGGAAAGGATGTTGCTGATAAAGAAACAGGAAAACCCCAAATTCTCTGGTAAGAGTAGGTGCACAGTTAAATTCACGATTCTTTAAGTCTGTGTTAATGATGTGTAAATCACATGTCTTTAGTATGAGGATTAAAAGGCAAAACAGGCTGGAATATAGTTACGCTGGTTAAGTGCTTGCCTAACATGAATGGGACCCTGGATTTGATTCTTTGCAACACATACATTTGGGGTAATACTCCTTCAATCCCCTTACTTGAGATGTATGCAAGATAGGATCAGCTCAAGGACAGTCATGGCTACATAATGACTTCAAGACCAGCTTAGGCGACATAGGATTCTGTCTCAAAACAAAACTATTGAAAAGTAAGATGTATTAAGGTAAGGATAGATAAAATTTAGGAAAACATATGAACTATAAAAATGATATAAATTGTCCCAACAATTAACAGTGAGAAGGGAGTAGGGTAAACTCGTGTATGTACATATAAACATATACATATATCTATCTATATATTTATTTATTTTATTGTATTATGTTGGTGATGGTATTGAGGATTGAACCTGGGACATTGTATATGTTAAGCAAGTGCCTACATCCCAGGCCTGCCTATGTATGTATGTATGTATGTATGTATGTATGTATATATGTATGTATGTATGTGTGTATGTGTGTATGTATGTATGTATGCATGTATGTATGCATGTGTGCATGTGTACACGGTAAAAAATTCATAAAACTTGTATGTGCACACAACATTTCATGTAGTCAGAGCAATGTTGATAAAAAAATAAAGAAGCTGGAAGCATTGTGTTTTTTTATTTCAAAATATACTGCAAGGTCATGGTAGTCAAAGCAACAGAATTATAGCATAACTGCCAATATACCAGCCAATGGATCCAAGCTGAGAGCTCAGAAAGTAAAGCCAACATTTACAACCAGCTGACTCTTGACAGAGGCAGCATTCTTCTTCAGACTCAGAGAAGAAGCAGAGATCCACTACTGTCAGTGGATATTTTGATATTAGTAATATAATAAACAAGAGTAAAAAATGTTATTTGCAGATCATATGATTACCTACCTAGAAAGTTGAAAGAATTTAGGTTTCTCGTAGAATTAACAAGAAGGTGTCATATACACTTATCTTAGTCAGGGTTTCTATTCCTGCACAAACATCATGACCAGGAAGCAAGTTGGGGAGGAAAGGGTTTATTCAGCTTACACTTCTACACTACTGTATATCACCAAAGGAAGTCAGGTCTGGAACTCAAGCAGGTCAGGAAGCAGGAGCTGATGCAGAGGCCATGGAGGGATGTTACTTACTGACTTGCTTCCCCTGGCTTGCTCAGCTTGCTTTCTTATAGAACCCAAGACTACCAGCCCAAGGATGGTACCACCTACAAGGGGCCCTCCCCCCCTTGATCACTAATTGAGAAAATGCCTTACAACTGGATCTCATGGAGGCATTTCCTCACCTGAAGATCCTTTCTCTGTGATAACTCCAGCTTGTGTCAAGTTGACACACAAAGCAAGCCAGTACAAAACTGTTTGCCTCAACAAATAGAAAATGGAAGAAAGAATATCCCATGTGCAACTACATCAAAGAGTACTTAAGAATCATTCCACCAAAAGATTAATATAATCCTTTTGCAGTAAATTACAAAATTTTATACAAAGATATTAAAGACCTAAATGAGTGGAAATATACAATATCATTACAGACAAAGACTCTATTTGTGAGAAATTGCTTTTCCCCAAGATTTACAAATTTAGTGTAATTAAAAGCTCAATAGAGAATATTTGTGAAAGTTGAAAATTTTTCTATGACAGAGCTGCTAAGGCAAGAAGAGAATCAGGATGGAAGATTTTTCTTGCCAGATATCAAGACAATTAAGAAAGTAATAATAATAATAATAATAATAATAATAATAATAATAATAATAATATTAATAAAAGAAAGTAAAAATAAATTTATGCAGAACAAAAGCTGACCAGATAAAATGTTCAGTAGACGTCAGTCATGGCTGTTATGCTGTTTGCACATTGTCAGTATTTACCCTTTTGTAATATTTTAGGCATTTTTACTTCTTCTAGTATTGGGATTTAAAAACATGTCTCTGGAGAATTTTAGAATGAATAGTTGTAGCTGTCATTCAAATCACATGGCCCTTAAAAGACAGGGGACTGAATTTCTATTATCTTCTTCTTTTCTGTTTGCTAACTTTACCTTCTTTGAGTCAGAATGATGAGGGGATTGTAATTATTTAATGTTTAGCTCAAAGGAATAGGGAAATAAGAAGTTACAATGGGAAGTGAGTAAAGAAGTATTATACACATTCAATAAAATACTGTTTACTCAGGAAGAAAAATGGAAGCCTGTTGTCTACAGTAAATTCAGAGGGAGCTAAAAGACATCATGTTAAGCAAAATAATCCACAAAGATAATACCGTCTGCTCTTTTTCATATATGCAAGCCAGAAAAAGTTTCAACCTGAGTGAATACAGAATATTGATTAGGACAGGAAGAGTTGGGGAGGAATACGTAAGTAGGCAGGATTGTATCCAGTGTATACCGTATGCATATGCTGAAGTAGCACAAGGAATCCCATAATATGCATAATTAATGTATACTAATTAAAAATGGAAGGAATGCAATTGGATTCTTTGGGCAGTGAGAGAAAAATTCAAAGTAGTTAAAAAAAAGGATTGATCCAAAGTGATAAATAGCTATAAAAAGAAAGAAAGAAAGAAAGAAAGAAAGAAAGAAAGAAACCACTCCTTCAACAAAATGCTATTTATTATCCATGTGTCAAACATTATGGCTAGCTTAAGAAATAGGAAGATGCACCAGACTAGCCATGTTTCTGAGACACTCACAGCAAGACACAGGGAAGATAGTGTTTATGTCAAATATACAGAAGGCACCAAACAGTGCTTTGGGAGCAAGAAAGGGTGAAGGACAAAGTTTGAAGGGGGATGAAAAGACAATTATCCAAGGAAGTCTTATTTGTGGTTGGTTTTGGTTGTTCATGATACTAGTAAAGAAGATGACAGAGATATATGGCAGAGAGGAATAGACAGGGAAAAGAGAATTGTTCATGTAAGTTCTAGTAGGAAGACTTAACCTCCATTCTCTAAGCATCATCAAAACTTGTAACACTTTCACATACCACAAAAACACACTCTTATTTTGAGACAGGGTCTCATTCTATATTTCAGGCTGGCCTTGAACTTATGAGTTCCCCCCCTGAGCCTTGGCTTTCCAAGTTCTGCCTTCCAAGCACTTACTATGTGAATAACTAATAGCTCCAAATCAGGCCATCTTGGATGAGGCACTAGGAAGCCAAGGTCTCCAGCAAGGGCATGGTTCCTGGGGTAGAGGGCAAGGGAGAATCCAGTGTTGTGATGCCATTGGTTTGTACCATATGTTAGGAATTAAGTGACTTTGTAATTCTGATTCTACCTGCGATTTAACGTGAGGTTTCTCTCTTAAATCTGTGGTCCTAGGAAATGTCAGGGCATAGCAGGATGAAAATTAGTGCGAATTGTATAAGTGACCTTTTGTGAATTTCACTCTGGCTGGTGTAGTTTTTTTTCCATCTGATCATACACTCGACAGAGTGGGACTTTGAGATGAAGCAAGGGAATTAATTAGATGCAAATACCATTGTTATCAAAGAAGCCTTATGATTAAAGGTAGAACTTTGATAACTGAATGCACTCCATTTCTGGAAGGAGCTAGATTTTACGTGCAGTGCTATAAGATACCACTTATACGTATGTGGGAAGTATGTCGGAAATGGGTCCTGGGTCAAGAGAATTGAGAGTAGCGTGGGATACATGTTTAACAGCAAGCATGGCATAAAATCTAGAATTTAAGACTGTGATGGAGGAAATGTCCCCATTAAGTATTTAGTTCCATAAAATCTAGAGTCTTTCCCTAATACAAAGCCTTTCTACCTGGAATCTAGGATGCTCAGAGCCCATAAAAATTGATACTATGAACAGAATGGTAAAGGCTTAGGTTTCATACTCAAGAAGCTATGAATTTCCCTGCAGCAAAGGCTTGCATCTCCAAAGGACATTTAATGTGTGTGTGTGTGTGTGTGTGTGTGTGTGTTCATGTGTGCTCATGTGTATATGTGCACATATATGTGCATGTATGTGTGTGCATGTGTGAGTATGTGTATGCCTATAGTCCAGAAGTGGACACTGGGTCCCTTCTTCTATTGCTCTTGACCTTATTGATGTTTAAGAATTTCTTTTATTATTGTGTGTGTGTGTTCGTGTGTGCTCATGTGTATATGTGCACATATATGTGCATGTATGTGTGTGCATGTGTGAGTATGTGTATGCCTATAGTCCAGAAGTTGACACTGGGTCCCTTCTTCTATTGCTCTTGACCTTATTGGTGTTTAAGAATTTCTTTTATTATTGTGTGTGTGTGTGTGTGTGTGTGTGTGTGTGTGTTAAGAAGACAGCACCGAATCACTTAGAGCTGGAGTTACAGATGGTTGTAAACTACGTGATGTGGATGCTGGGAACCAAACTTGGGTCTTCTGCCTGAGCAGAGTGTGCTCTTGTCTGCGGAGCCATCTCTTCAGGTCCTCTCCACCTTATTTTGAGACAGAATCTCTCACTGAACCTGATGCTCACCCCTTTGGCTAGACTGTCTGGCCATGAAACTTTAGGATGTCTTTGCTTCCCCTGCCCCCAGTAGTATGGCAGGCACTTGTCGGTATGTGCAGCTTTTCACATGGGTGACAGGAATCTAAACTCAAGCTCCTCCTGCCTGGGCAGAAAGCACCTGAGCCATCTCTGAAGCCCTTCCAAAAGATGCTTTCCATGCTTACTCCATTGATAGATCAAAATCTGAGCGCGCTATTGGGAGGTAGTGGAACTGTGGAAGGTAGGGTCTAAGTAGCAAAAGGAAGTCCCGGAGTGCGTGTCTTTGTCTTGTCTTCATGCTGCTTCTTATCTTCCATGAATTGTACAGCTCTGCACTACCATTTTCTCTGTGCCATGAGATCTCTGGAACCCTGAGCCTAAGTACATATTTCCTCTCTTAAGTAGCATATCAGGCATTCTGTCATAATGACTAGAAAACCAACACAGCTGAGGAGGATGTGAGCTGTGGTTTTGCATCTGTGGCCTGTATTGTATGGTGGAGCAATTGCATCTATAACTCCCCCTGAGTTATGGATTTTTCAAGATTGTTAAATAAAATAAAGTAGAACAAATTCATCTCAAAAATTAGTGTAATTATTTTTTATGAATCTTTTGTGTTAGTTTTTTTGTGTTTGTGTTATGGGGTATAATAAAAATTTAATTCTTTTATTTGTGATGTTTCAAGACAGGGTTTCTATGTGTAACAGCCTTGGCTGTCCCATAACTCACTGTATAGTCCAGCTTGGATTAAACTCACAGAGATCCATGTGCCTCAGCCTGCTGAGTGCTGAGATTAAAGGCATGTGCCACCGTCATCTGGCACATAAAATGTTTTTCTTAGTGTAAAATAAAAATATTGGTGTGGCGGCTTGAATGAGAATGCCTTCTACGGGCTCATATGTGAGTATTGGGTCCCCAGGAGGTGGAACTCTTTGGGAAGGATTAGGAGGTGTGGCTTTGTTGGAGGGGGTGTGTCAGTACAGGTTGGCTATGAGGTTTCAAAAAGCCCATACCATTCCCAGTTATATTTCTCTGCCTTCTACTTGTGGATAAGCATATACATTTGTGATGGTTTGTATATGCTTGACCCAGGGAGTGACACTATTTGGAGGTGTGGCCTTGTTGGAATAGGTGTGGCTTTGCTGGAGTAGGTGTGTCACTGTGGGTGTGAGCTTTAAGAGTCTACTCCTCGTTGCCTGGAAGTTGGTCTTCCATTAGCAACCTTCAGATGAAGATGTAGAACTCTCAGCTCTGCCTGCACCATGCCTACCTGGATGCTGCCATGCTATTGCCTTGATGATAATGGACTGAACCTCTGAAGCTGTAAGCCAGTTCCAATTAGATGCTGTCCTTATAAAAGTTGCCTAGGTCATGGTGTCTGTTCACAGCAGTAAAACTCTGACTAAGACAATGCTCTCAGATACTGCTCCAGTGCTCTGCCTTCCTGTATGCTGTCATGTTCTCTGCAAGGATAATCATGGATTCACCTTCTGTAGCTGGTGTCTTAGTTTGGGTTTTATTGCTATGAAGAGACACCATGACTAAGGTAACTCTTATAAAGGACAACATTTGATTGCTTCTGCTTACAGTTTCAGAGGTTCAGTCCATTATCACCATGGCAGAAAGCATGGCAGCATCAGGGTGATAGTGCTGGAGAAGGAGCCGAGAGTTCTACATCTTGGATGTAAGTTTTTTTGTTTTGTTTTGGTTTTTTGGTTTTTTGAGAAAGGGTTTCTCTGTGTAGCCCTGGAACTCAGTTTGTAGACCAGGCTGGCCTTGAACTCAGAAATCCTCCTGCCTCTGCCTCCCAAGTGCTGGGATTAAAGGCGTGCGCCACCACCGCCCAGCTGAGTTCTACATCTTGATCCAAAGGCATCCAGGAGAAGATTTGAATTACTCTGGCCAGATTTATACATATAATGAGACCTCAGAGCCCCACCTCCACAGTGACACACTTCCTCTCACAGGGCTACACCTCTTCCAATAAGGCCACATCTCCTAATAGTGCCACTTCCCATGGATGGGTCAAACATATTCAAACTAAGATAGCTGAGTTTCTTGTTCTGAACCCAGAAGTAAGCCCCTTCCCAGACAGAGTCACCAGCAGCAATGTGGTGTGCCTTTCTAGCCCCTTTCCTGTATGTTTGCAGATACACTTCAGTGCACAAACAAAGACATAGGATTAGGTTTCCATGTTATTGTTTCTATTGTTCACTGAAGTTTATCCTTGCTCTTAATGTATCTCCCACACTTTCCATATCAAAATATTCATTCTCACATAATTCTTTCAGATTGTTGCACAATTTTACATAATGTGGATTTAATTTTCTTTTTTTCTACTTTTTTGCCATTAAGTCACTGCTATAAGAAAAATTTTACATAGATATTTTACTGTAATTGAGAACATATTTCTCTTGGATATTAAAATGTGAAATCTTGAGTTAAAGATTACATACATTTAAAATTTCAATATATTTCACTAAATTGTTTTCCACAAAGCTGTAGTCAATTTATATATTCATAGACGGTTTCCTGACTTTCTTATATTTATTCTGACTACTTAACATTTGCAAATCTAATTGTAAAAATATGCAAATTTTGCATTGTTGTTTCTTTCATTTGATTAATACCGACATCATCTTATCAAATTTATAGTGTGGAAAATTTTGGTAAAATACTTGTTTTATTCTCTGCCCACATTTAAATTATGATATCTTTTTTTTTATTATTAATTTTTTGGTGCAGTTACAGATAGTTTTCTTTCAGTTTTTGAGAAATCTTCCCCCAAAGAACTTTCCAGTATATACAAGTTTGATGTTTTTAATACTTAAGTGGTTAGTGCATAGCCTCCAGGTCTGATGAAATGTTTTACTCTGATTATATTTAAATTATCTTTTATTTTTCTTAGGATGCTTTTTACAGGTTGTTTATACATTCAAGCCTTTTAAACTATTTTTTTTTTGAAACACAGACTTCGACATCTAATTGTGTTTCCAAATGGTCAGCCAAGTGTCCCAATTCTATCTGATGATGTAAGAAGGCAAGAATCTCTTCTGCTTTTTGCTAAATATGTTTATTTTATCTTCTTCATCTCTTTATTTTGTTTCCCTTCTCCTTTCTCTCCCCTCTCCCTCCCTGCCTCTGACCCCTTTCCTTCCCTCCCTTCTACCCTTCTCCCTCTCTCTCTTCCCATGCTTTTACTGTGTAAACTAGGTTGGCTTTGGTGTTGACATCCTGCCTCAGCCCCCTGAGAGATACTACTTGTTTTTAATAAGCAGCGGTGTAGCTTTGAAACCTTTATAGCAAATACTGCTCCACTTCTCTTTCTCAAATGTGTTTTACATGCTTTCTGTTTTGGGTGAACTACATTAAACTTGTAAATTCCTTGGTGACAGTGCTTGTATTTGATGAACGTTGTGTGGAACAGAGTAACTAAGCGGCTTTGCAGTGCAGCTTTCCCAGTCAGAAGTTTGCGGTATTCCTTCATTTATTTAGGGCTTCCTAAATAAAGGGGTGGTCTTTAGGAAAAAAATTTCACTTCCAGGAGTTTTATTTATTTCTATTTCTTTTTTTTTTGGTTTTTCGAGACAGGGTTTCTCTGTGTAGCCTTGGCTGTCCTGGAACTCACTTTGTAGACCAGGCTAGCCTCGAACTCAGAAATCCTCCTGTCTCTGCCTCCCAAGTGCTGGGATTAAAGGCGTGCGCCACCACCGCCCTATTTCTATTTCTTTATAACAGAAAAAAGTACACACAAAATTTATTACATGCCCAAGGCTCAGAAATATTAGACCTAGAGAGAGACAAGCTAAATGACCCTTTTGCAGAGATTAAAGGCATATAATAACTTGGGGTCCTGGAGTGACTCTTCTGTTGGAAGGTTGACACAGGTACACAGCAAGCCAGGGTCATCGAATGCCCAGGAAATCTCCCAGGTATCAGCCGCCTTCAGTGATTCTTGCCTAGGCCCCCAATCTCTTTTTCTGAAAGTCTCTCCGTGCCTTAACATCTGTAACACTCATCCTGGAAATCATCCAGATCAGAACCAATGACCCAGAGCACAGACAGGAGGCTGCTGCTTTGTGAAGATCTCTCAGGGCAAAGACCTGATTACAGCTTTGATTCTTTCTTTCTTTTTTTCCCCTTACATTATGCCATTTTTTTTAAAAAAATTATTTATTTATTTATTATTATATTATTTACAATTCATATAAATTTCAAGTGTTATCCCCTTACCCGGTTTGCCCCTTCCCAGAAACCCCATATCCCATCCCCCTTCGCCCTGCTTCTATAAGGGTGTTCCTCCACCCACCCGCCCACTCCTGCCTCCCCTCCCTTGATTCCCCTACACTGGGGCATCTGTGTAGGATGCAAGGACCAAGGACCTCTCCTCCCATTGATGCCTGACAAGGCCATCCTCTGCTACATATGCAGCCGGAGGCATGTGTACTCCTTGGTTGATGGCTTAGTCCCTGGGAGCTCTGGGGTCTGTTTGGTTGATATTGTTGTTCTTCCTATGGGGTTGCAAACCCCTTTGCTCCTTCAGTCCTTTCTCTAACTCCTCCATTGGGGACCCTGCACTCAGTGCAATGGTTGGCTGTGAGGATCCGACTCTGTATTTGTAAGACTCTGGCAGGGCCTCTCAGGAGACAGCTATATCAGGCTCCTTTCAGCAAGTCTTTCTTAGCATCCACAATGGTGTTGGAGTTTGGTGTCTGTATCTGGGATGAATCCAAAGATGGGACAGTCTCTGGATGGCTTTTCCTTCAGTCTCTGCTCTGCACTTTGTCTCCATATTTGCTCCTGTGAGTATTTTGTTCCCCTTTCTAAGAAGGACCAAAGCACCTACACTTTGGTCTTCCTTCTTGAGCTTCATGTGGTCAATTGTATCTTGGATATTCAGAGCTTTTGGGCTAATATTCACTTATCAGTGAGTGCATACCATGTGTGTTCTTTTGTGATTGGGTTACCTCACTCAGGTCTCCTGGGCATATACCCAAAAGATTCTCCAACATATAACAAGTACATATGCTCCACTATGTTCATAGCAGCCTTATTTACAATAGCCAGAAGATGTCTGAAAAGAACCCAGATGTCCTTCAACAGAGGAAAGGATACAGAAAATGTGGTACATTTACACAATGGAGTACTACTCAGGTATTAAAAACAATGAATTCATGAAATTCTTAGGCAAATGTTTGGACCTAGAAAACAGCTTTGATTCTTAAGAAAGATCTGAGATTCTGCAAGGATGAACAAAACTCAGGACAGCCAACATGAAGGTATTCTATTTTCTCTGCCTCTAGAGCAGTCTAAAGTCTGTTGTCTGTGCCTTTCTTGTTAGGATTATTTCTGTATATTGCTTTGGTTTTGCTATTTTTGTAAATGCAGTTTTCTTACATTTTTTTCTTTTTAAAACATTAAAAAAGTTATTCTAAAGATCTTTGTGTGTGTGTGTTTGTGTGTGTGTGTGTGTGCATGCATTGTATGTGAAGGAGCCTGCTTGTACACACAAAAGCCAGAAGAAAGTATCCCAAATCCTCTTTTATAACTGTTTTGGTATTTAAGGCAGGGTCACCCTCTCCTCTGAGCTTGGTTCTTTTTTTTCAGCTTATCTGGACACCAGTGTATCTCAGAAATTTTCCTGCTTCTGCCTGTTTTAGAGGTGGATGCCCATCCTGTGCAGGACACCTGGCTTGCTGCACGGATGGATGCTATGATTTGAACTCAGGTCCTTGTGATCACAAAGCAAGCACTCTTACCTGCTAAGCTGTCTTTCTGGCTCCTGCATCTCAAAACTCCTTTATGCCTTTAAAAATAGTTTTATTATTTGAGAATTTCACTCCGTGTGTTTTGATCATATTCATCTCTCAGCTCCTCCACCCTCTGTCCTCTGCACCTCTCTCCTCACCAGCTCATTTTTCCTAACTGGCAATTGCTGGCATATGTGAAAGTTATTGATTTTTTTTTATTCAGCCATTTTAGCAAACTGACATTATGTATGTATTAATTTTTCTGTTGATCTATTGACTTTTTGTGCTCTACGATTATGTTCTTTTAAAAATGTGTATATAATTTACTCTCTTGAGATATTTACTGCTTATTTATTTATTTATTTATTTATTTCCTTACTGAGCTTGCTAAGATGATGCAGTAGTTTGTATCTTACTACCTTTTCCTTCTCGTATAGCACTTTGTTTGGTTGACTGGTTTGTGTGGAAAAATGGCAGACTACAGACATTTACTTTCTCAACATGGAAGCCAAAGGAATTTTGGGTATTTCTTTCAAAGGTTCTTTCCTATCCGTGTGTGCTTCTGCATGGTAAGAGAAGGCCCACCATCTAAGCTGGGCCAACTGGCTGGACTCACGTTTTTGAAATTTGGTTTCTGAACAAGGTAACGCATGCATGGATAAGCAAACAGGAAACATGAGTTCAATAATTTCAGAGACCAAGCAATTCCTTGCCTGTGTTTGAGCTTGGGGTTTCCACCTTTCTGGATGAAGTTACAAGCTTTTGTTAATTCCACCTGCTGAGAATAAGGCCACGTACCACAATTCTTGAACCAAATTTGAAGCAAGCTTTATTAAATACTGGCCAGGACCATGGACACTGGCCAGATGGTATTCTCAGAGTATGGCTGCAAATTACATTAGTCAAGGACTTGTAATGGCAAACCCCACAAGGATATGCACTTCCTGTAGCATGTAGTTTTAATCCTCTACCCAACTTTAATCTGGGAGGTAACCATGTTACCAGCCCCCACCTAGATTCCCTTAATCCTTGGATGAAAGACCCAGACACAGTTGTTCAATTTTAACTTGCCTTCTGGGCACAATTACTGGGTGCTACTATCTCCCTCCTGGAAAAGTGTGCCCTTACCAGTTTCTTATCTCTGACTCTCCACCTGCCCTAATCTTCAGTTGCTAAACTCCTCTGACCACCCACCTGTAGGAGCGGCCTGTGTGGCCACTCCATTTCTAGTTCTCACATGGTTGCCTGGTTCTCTTCTCCAAAGCACGGTGAGCTCCATCTCCTCCTTTGTGTCTCTCTTTCTTCCAGGGACCCAGAAGTCCCTCTTGTTCCTTCCACCCAGCAATTGGCCCACGGCTTTCTTTACTGTCATATCAAGAACCAATTGGGGAACAGGACCTTACCATCAAAACCGCCCCCTAAGTGTCCCACCTTTATCCAATCTGAAGCACGCCTATATCCTGACATACTTCCTGAATATGTACCTCCAGCCTACATGTGATCAAGCACATCTTGTGTAGCTGGGTAACCAACCTTGTTTACAGGAGCAAAAACATTTGGCTTGTTATCTTACACGAACAACAGTTCCCAGAATTTCAGGAAGTTATCTGTCCTAGGACAAATGAGTCTTATAGGTTAGAGGCATTTTTGTTTTATAGTTCCCTTAAGTACAACAATTTCAACTTAAAGTGGCATTATCCCTCACAGTAGTCCTGGGGGCAGTCAAATGTCTTTAAAAGCTGGGCAGTGGTGGCACAGGCCTTTAATCCCAGCACTTGGGAGGCAGAAACAGACAGATTTCAGAGTTTGAGGCCAGCCTGGTCTACAGAGTGAGTTCTAAGACAGCCAGGGTTATACAAAGAAACCCTGTCTGGAAACAAACAAACAAACAAACAGACAAACGTCTTTAAATGTGTTAGGTCAGTCCTAGAGGTCTTCCCTGGCCTCAGAAGGGTGCCTTCTGATTATCAGGGCAGGATGCAGAGTTCATTTCCTTAACAATCCCTGATGTCATCGAGTCTCTGGTAAATCTGTGCTTGAGAGTTGCCTCAGATAGCGTTCTTTTTAATAATCAAAACACACCGTGTATCCAAGTACTGAAAAATATGATCTGGCCCGTAAAGAAAGGAGAAAGTTATCTGACTAAACATGGTGGTGGGTTTCCTTCCATACCTGGAATTCAACAGGCCTTTCCTTAACTTCACAGGACAATATTTTTAAAATATATGGGTTATTGTAAAATGGGCTTTCTTTCCATGGATCATGTGCAACTCTTCTTGAACCTGAGAATTTATTGGACGCAGCAACTCCACACCTTTAAATGAAAGCAAAAACTATGATCATTCTGTGTGTTGACACTTGGAATTTTTCTTATCTAGTCATGCTTTGTGTCAATTATAGTTCTTTAAAAATATCATTCTTTATATATTATGGATCCTAGTACTTTGTTGGTTATGCATGTTACAGATTTTGTCTACCCCATCAAATCCCTTCTATGCTGTCTTCAGATGATGAGAAGATTTTCATTAAAATATAATGTTTTTTATTAATTCTTTGAGAAGTTCGTACACAAAGAAGCTTCTCTGATGAGAACTGAGAGCTTCATTAATCTATGGGTAAAGATATATACCGTTAGAGAGCATTTTGATACAATGTCCATTTAGTAAAATGACAGTAGTAGGTTTACCCCTCGGCCCTATGAGCTCTTCAGCTATGAGTTCTTAGTCAGATTTATAGTACTAGACATATAATTCCTGTGGAGTGGGGCTTAGATCCACAGTTGGTTATCACAGAACGCTTATACCACAGTTGCACCCTGGGGTACCTTGCCAGGCCAGTTGTTACTGTAAATTGCAGAGTTCATAGCTGGGTCAGACTATTAATGATAATTTTCTTCCCAGCTCACAGGAAGGAAGTTTCCCGGTCAGTACCAACTTGATTTCTCCATGTCCTGTGACCGAAGTGTATGGGTGTCTTCTGCAATATGGTGTTATCATCGAATTCTAGTGGGCAACCAAGAGCGATGGCCTCTGTTGTTTTGGGAGTATCTGAGATCCTCTTGAGCAACTGTCTCCTGAACATCTGGCATAGGGCTTTTTATTTGGAAGCCTGTGGCTTTTTGGATGTGTGTGTGTGTGTGTGTGTGTGTGTGTGTGTGCTTGAAGTTTATAAAATAATAGATTTACATATGACTTTTTTTTCAAATATCTTGTGTTAATCATCTTTCCCCGTTCCTCTGCTCCACCCTCCTATCCCCATCCCCACTTCTCTCCTATTTTTTCTTTTTCCCTTTTATGCAATCTGTGTTCTACTATCCCCCACTTCCTAACGTTCCTCTACTCAGTGGTTCCTTTCTAGTTTCTGACTTCTACAGGTTCTCTAAGTAAAACACACAAATCTAAGGATTTGCTACCAGGATCCATATATGAGTGAGAACATGTAGCCATTTATTCTGGGTCTGGCTGATCAGAAAAGTGATGTCATGCCATTTTTCAATTCTCTACTATTTTAACATAATAGGAATCTTTCTCTACTCTGAGACTACAAGCACTATCTTTTTATGGATTTTAAAGGGTTTTTAAAGGTTTGTTTTCCTATTTACTTAGATCTTTTTTTATACAGAGTTTTGAATCTTATAAATGACAGATAAAGATATAATTTAATTTTTTATTTGGATGCCTGTGTGTCATCATTATTTACTTATAAACTGTATGTCTTTTCTTAGTGGATTTTCCCATAGCCTGTGTCTCAAGTATAAACTTCTCACATGTAAATATATGCTATCTGAACCCTCACATTTATTCTTTTGATTATTCCTGTACAAATTCCACTACATATTATTTACTCCAGCTTCATAAGAGATCCACAGCCCCGAATGTCTTCTTTTTTTTTTGAAATTTTGTTTTCTAAGTTTTTTTTTTATTTACATTCCAAATCATTTCCCCTTTCCTGTTTCCTCCCTCCCCGAAAGTCCCATAAGCTCCCTTACCTCCCTCTTTTCCCCATTCAACCCCCTCTCGCTTCTCTGCCCTGGTGTTTACCTACATCCAGTCTTTCCAGGACCAGGGGTCTCTCCTTCCATCTTCTTAGAAATCTATTGATATGCGAATTGTGTCTAGGGTATTCTGAGATTCTGGGTTAATATCCCCTTATCAGTGACTGCATACCATGTGTGTTCTTTTGTGATTGGGTTACCTCACTAAGGATGATATTTTCAAGTTCTGACCATTTGCCTAGGAATTTCGTGAATTCATTGTTTTTAATTGCAGAGTAGTATTCCATTGTGTAAATATACCACATCTTCTGAATCCATTCCTCCATTGAGGGACATCTGGGTTCTTTCCAGCTTCTGGCTATTATAAATAAGGCTGCTATGAACATAGTGGAGCATGTGTCCTTATTGCATGCAGGTAAAGCCTCTGGGTATATGCCCAGGAGTGGTATAGCCGGATGCTCCAGGAGTGTCATGCCCAGTTTTCTGAGGAACCGCCAGACTGCTTTCCAGAGTGGTTGTACCAGCTTGCAATTCCACCAGCAGTGGAGGAGTGTTCCTCTTTCTCCACATCCTCGCCAACAACTGCTGTCTCCTGTGTTTTTGATCTTAGCCATTCTGACTGGTGTGAGATGGAATCTCAGGGTTGTTTTGATTTGCATTTGCCTAATGACTAAGGATGATGAACATCTCTTTAGGTGCTTCTCAGCCATTAGATATTCTTCAGGTGAGAACTCTTTGTTTAGCTCTGTACCCCATTTTTTAATAGGGTTACTTGCCTCTCTGGAGTTTAACTTCTTGAGTTCTTTGTATATATTGGATATTAGCCCTCTGTCGGATGTAGGGTTGGTAAAGATCATTTCCCAGTTAGTTGGTTGCCGCTTTGTCTTTTTGACAGTGTCTTTTGCCTTGCAAAAACTTTGTAATTTAATGAGGTCCCATTTGTCTGTTCTTGATCTTAGAGCATAAGCTATTGGAGTTCTGTTCAGGAAATTCTTCCCTGTGCCCATATGTTCAAGGTTCTTCCCTAGTTTCCTTTCTATTAGTTTCAGTGTGTCTGGTTTTATGTGGAGGTCCTTGATCCACTTGGAATTGAGCTTAGTGCAAGGAGATAAGAATGGGTCAATTTGCATTCTTCTGCATGTTGACCTCCAGCTGAGCCAGCACCATTTGTTGAAAAGGCTATCTTTTTTCCACTGGCTGGTTTTAGCTCCTTTGTCAAAGATCAAGTGACCATAGGAGTGTGGATTCATTTCTGGGTCTTCAATTCTGTTCCATTGATCTACATGCCTGTCACTGTACCAATACCATGCGGTTTTTAACACTATTGCTCTGTAGTACAGCTTGAGGTCCGGGATACTGATTGCCCCAGAGGTTCTTTTACTCTTTTGAATAGTTTTAGCTATCCTGGGTTTTCTGTTATTCCAGATGAATTTTTGAATTGCTCTTTCTAACTCTATGAAGAATTGAGTTGGGATTTTGATGGGGATTGCATTGAATCTGTATATTGCTTTTGGTAAGATGGTCATTTTTACTATATTAATCCTGCCAATCCATGAGCATGACAGATTTTTCCATCTTCTGAGGTCTTCTTCAATTTCTTTCTTCAGAGACTTGAAGTTCTTGTCATACAGATCTTTCATTTGTTTGGTTAGAGTCACGCCAAGATACTTTATATGGTTTGTGGCTATCATGAAGGGTATCATTTCTATTACTTCTTTCTCAGCCTGCTTATCCTTTGAGTATAGGAAGGCTACTGACTTGCTTGAGTTGATTTTATATCCGGCCACTTTGCTGAAGTCGTTTATCAGCTGTAGGAGTTCTCTGGTGGAGTTCTTTGGGTCGCTTAAGTATACTATCATATCGTCTGCAAATAGTGATAGTTTGACTTCTTCCTTTCCAATTTGTATCCCTTTGACCTCTTTTTGTTGTCTAATTGCTCTAGCTAGAACTTCAAGTACTATATTGAAAAGATATGGAGAGAGAGGGCAGCCTTGTCTAGTCCCTGATTTTAGTGGGATTGCTTCAAGTTTCTCTCCATTTAGATTGATGCTGGCTACCGGTTTGCTGTAAATTGCTTTTACTATGTTTAGATATGGGCCTCAAATTCCTGATCTTTCCAAGACCTTTAGCATGAAAGGATGCTGAATTTTGTCAAATGCTTTCTCAGCATCTAATGAGATGACCATGTGGTTTTTTTCTTTGAGATTGTTTATATAGTGGATTACATTGATGGATTTCCTTATATTGAACCATCCCTGCATCCCTGGGATGAAGCCTACTTGATCGTAGTGAATGATCGTTTTGATGTGTTCTTGGATTCGGTTGGCAAGAATTTTATTGAGTATTTTTGCATCGATATTCATAAGAGAGATTGGCCTGAGATTCTCTTTCTTTGTCGGATCTTTGTGTGCTTTTGGTATTAGTGTAATGTGGCTTCATAGAATGAATTGGGTAGTGTTCCTTCTGTTTCTATTTTGTGGAACAGTTTGAAGAGTATTGGTGTTAGGTCTTCTTTGAAGGTCTGATAGAATTCTGCACTAAAACCATCTGGACCTGTGCTTTTTTTGGTTCCAATGACAACTTCTATTTCTTCAGGGGTTATAGGATGGTTTGGATGGTCTATTTGATCCTGATTTAATTTTGGTATTTGATATCTGTCAAGGAAATTGTCCATTTCCTCGAGATTTTCTAGTTGTGCTGAATACAAGTTTTTGTAGTAGGATCTGATGATTTTTTGAATTTCCTTAGTTTCTGTTGTTATCTCTCCCTTTTCATTTCTGATTTTATTAATTTGGATACTGTCTCTGTGCCCTCTGGTTAGTCTGGCTAAGGGCTTATCTATCTTGTTGATTTTCTCAAAGAACCAACTCCTCGTTTTGTTGATTCTTTGTATGGTTTTATTTGTTTCTACTTGATTGATTTCAGCCCTGAGTTTGATGATTTCCTGCCTTCTACTCCTCTTTGGTGTATTTGCTTCTTTTTGTTCCAGGGCTTTCAGGTGTGCCATTAAGCTGTTAGTGTATGCTGTCTCCCGTTTCTTTTTGGCGGCACTCAGGGCTATGAATTTTCCTCTTAGCACTGCTTTCGTTGTGTCCCATAAATTAGGGTACGTTGTGCCTTCATTTTCATTAAATTTCAAAAAGTCTTTGATTTCTTTCTGTATTTCCACCTTGACCAAGTTATCATTGAGTAGAGCATTGTTCAGCCTCCATGTGTATGTGGGTTTTCTGTTGTTTTTGTTGCCATTGAAGACCACCCTTATTCCATAGTGATCTTATAGGAGGCATGGGATTAGTTCTATCTTCTTATATCTGTTGAGGTCTGATTTGTGACCAATTATATGGTCCATTTTGGAGAAGGTACCATGAGGTGCTGAGAAGGTGTATTCTTTAGCTCTAGGATGAAATGTTCTATATATATCTGTTAGTTCCATTTGGTCCAAGGCTTCAATTCGATTCACTGTGTCCCCGTTTAGTTTCTGCTTTCCTGAACGATCCATTTCAGAGAGTGGGGTGTTGAAGTCACCCACTATTATTGTGTGAGATGCGATGTGTGCTTTGATCTTTAGTAAAGTTTCTTTTACGAATGAGGGTGTCCTTGCATTTGGAGCATAGATATTCAGAATTGAGAGTTCTTGTTGGTGGATTTTCCCCTTGATCAGTATGTAGTGTCCTTCTGTGTCTTTTTTGATGACTTAAGTTGAAAATCAATTTTATCTGATATTAGGATGGCTACTCCGGCTCATTTCTTGGGGCCATTTGCTTGTAAAATTGTTTTCCAGCCTTTTACTCTGAGGTAGTGTTTGTCTTTGACACTGAGGTGCGTTTCCTGCATGCAGCAAAATGCTGGGTCCTGTTTACATATCCAGTCTGCTAGTCTATGTCTTTTAATTGGGGAATTGAGACCATTGATATTAAGAGAGATTAAGGCATAGTGATTATTGCCACCTGCCATTCTTGATGCTATCTTTATGTTTGAGTGGTTATCTACTTTTGGGTTTGAAGCAAGAAGGTTACTATCTCATTTTTTCCAGGGTGTTGTTTCTCTCCCTGTATTGGCGGTTTCCACCTATTATCCTTTGCAGGGCTGGATTTGTGGAAAGATATTGTGAAAATTTGGTTTTATCATGGAATATCTTGGTCTCTCCATCTATGGTGATTGAGAGTTTTGCTGGGTATAGTAGTCTAGGCTGGCATTTCTGCTCCCTTAGTGTCTGCATGAGATCTGCCCAGGATCTTCTGGCTTTCATAGTCTCTGGTGAGAAGTCTGATGTGATTCTGATAGGTCTTCCTTTGTATGTTACTTGGCCCTTTTCTCTTACTGCTTTTAATATTCTTTCTTTGTTTAGTACATTTGGTGTTTTGATTATTATGTGACGGGAGGTATTTCTGTTCTGGTCCCGTCTGTTTGGAGTTCTGTAGGCTTCTTGTACGTTCATCGGCATCTCTCTCTTTAGGTTAGGGAAGTTTTCCTCCATAATTTTGTTGAAGATGTTTACTGGCCCTTTAAGTTGCAAATCTTCACTCTCATCTATACCTATAATCCTTACGTTTGGTCTTCTCATTGTGTCCTGGATTTCCTGGATGTTTTGGGTTAAACGTTTTTTGCATTTTGCATTTTCTTTGACTGTTGAGTCGATGCTTTCTATGGAATCTTCAGCACCTGAGATTCTTTCTTCCATCTCTTGTATTCTATTGTTGATGTTTGCATCTATGACTCCTGATTTCTTCCCAAGGTTTTCTATCTCCAAAGTTGTCTCCCTTTGTGAGTTCTTAGTTGTTTCTACTTCCTTTTTTAGATCCTGGATGGATTTGCTGAGATCCTTCACTTGTTTGTTTGTATTTTCCTGTATTTCTTTAAGGTATTTTTGCATTACCTCTTTCAGGATTTCTGCCTGCTGACCCAAGTTCTCCTGCATTTCTCTGAGCAATTTTTGTGTTTCCTTCTCATGGGATTCCATCTGTTGATCCATCGTCTCCTGCATTTCTTTAAGCAGTTCTCATGTTTCCTTTGTAAGGGCATCTATTCGTTGATTCATTTCTTTAAGCACTTTTTGTGTTGCCTCCCTATGGGCATCTGTCTGTTGACCCATATTCTTCTGCATTTCTTTATGCAATTTTTGTGATTCCTTTGAAAGTGCATCTACTCGTTGATTCATTTCTTTAAGCGATTTTTGTGTTGTCTCCTTGTGGGCCTCCATCTTTTGATCCATGTTCTCCTGCATTTCTCTAAGTGATTCTTGTGTTTCCTTTGTAAGGGCTTCTAACCATTGATTCATGGTCTCCTGTAATTCTTTATTAGATTTATTTGTGTCCTTCTTGTGATCCTCTAATAGCATCCTGAGAAGTGATTTTAAATCCAGATCTTGTCTTTCGGGTGTGGTAGGGTCCAGAATTTGCTGCTGTTCGAGAGTTGGGTTTGGATGGTGCTATATTACTTTGATTTCTGCTAGTAACGTTCCTACGTTTGCCTTTTGCCATCTGGTTACCTCTGATGTTAGTTGGTCCTGCTGTCACTGGCTGTTGGTTGGACCTCCTGTGAGCCTGCAAAGCTATTTCTGGCCCCCCTGGATTACCAGGATTCCCCTGGCACCGATTTCTGGGGCCTGCCCTGCTCCTGAGTGACTTTGGAGCCCTGATGTGCCTTGCCCCAAGTGATGTTATATTGGGGAGTCCCTGCACATCCAAAGGCTCAGTGTAATGGATTCCAGGAGCAGACGTCGCCAAAGGGAGGCTGGTAGGCTCCTGCCCTGTGCAGGGGTGTGTGATCTCTCCTAGAGTGGGGGGAGGGAGGGGGCGTCGCTCTGCAAGGCCGAAGTCCCACAGCAGAGCTGGCTCACTGGTTACTGCAGATCTTCCCAGCTCTTGGAAGCAGCGTACACACAAGCCGCCCGAGACCCAAGTGATATTATGCCTGTCTGTCTCTGAGCCTGGTAGTCCCAACTACCTGGCCACTGGAGCAAAGATGTCGGAGTGCACTCTGCACTCTCTCGGTGGCGCTGGTCACCCTGCAGAGGGGATGGCCTACAGCAGATCTGGCACCCCGACGACCACAGCGCTTTCCCGTTCTTGCGAGCAGACGGAAGCCCCAACAGGCTGTGTCCCAAGCGATGTTATATTGGGGAGAACCTGGGTACCTGTCTCTTCAGTGCAGTCTACCGGAACAGAGGTCGTGGATGGGAAGCTGGTAGGCTCCCGCCCAGTGCGGGGGGGGGGGGTCCCTCTGCCAGGCAGAAGTCCCACAGCAGAGCTGGCACGCTGGTTACTGCACATCTGCCCAGCTCTTGGGAGCAGCGTACACACAAGCCGCCCAAGACCCAAGCGATATTATGCCTGTCTGTCTCCGAGTCTGGTAGTCCCAACTACCTGGCCACTGGAGCAAAGATGGCCCCCCGAATGTCTTCTAATCTCGTTCATTTTAACATTCACAACTGGATGGTAAATGTTATCTTTTTTCTGTACCTACTGAGACCTTCACCATTGTTTATTCTCTTTCTGTACTAATTCAGATTAGTGGACTTTTCTGATATTAAATATCTGTTTTCATGAAGTGGTGTAATTTTGATATATTTACTATTATAGTAAAACAATTAGAGTCTCGGCAGCAAGCGACATATAAATTTCTTGCCAGGAGACTGAGGGGCATTTGAGTTTTGAATGTTGTAGGTGATGCATCTCTGCTTCTCACGGAGATAGCTCTGGTAACTGAGCCTGTCACTGAAGGAACATGACTGAGACCACTATTAGCATGGTAGACATTATTGCATGTGCTTCACAATGCAGGCCAGCAGCCTTATCAGGAAAGGAACACGGATCCAGTACTGTGTTCTAATCTGCCAGCCCAGCACTACTTTAAGATATACTTTTTTGTTTGTTGTTTTCTTTAAACTGGGTTTTATACTTTATAGCTCAGGATGGCCTGGATTTGCTGTGTGCTCCAAGCTGGTCTTGAATTGACAATCTTCCTCATACAACAGAGAGTATTTTTCAGTCTTACCTTGTAGGTGGACTCTTTAACAGTCTCAATTTTGAGAAGGGGGATTTCTTATATACCTCCCACTTGCCTGACTCCTGGTCTCTGTCTTCTTTTCCTTGATTAAGTAAGTATTTTCTCTGACATTTTCATACATATATAAAATGCATTCTAATTATGCTTGTCTCCTGTCTCTGTTAATTTTCCCACAACAAATACCTTTCCCACATTCATGTCTTTTTGCTGTGTGTGTGTGTGTGCGTGTGTATGTGACTGAGTTTAAGCCAGGCCCTCTGTGTGACCATGAGTTGCAGCTATCCATTCTTGGTGGCTCCCTAATGGACAAAGACTGTCTCCTAGAGTCTTCTAGGACCGAATAGTCTGGCTCAGAGGCACAGGGTCCCATAAGCCTGTCTAGTTACAGTTCATACTGACTGTTTACAGGCTCAGTGTAGGTCACTGCAGCTGTTTGGTGTTCAGGGTTTCAATAGCTGTGTCGCACATGCCCAGTAGATGCCTTGTTCAATCTTCTCAGTACCTCCCAGCTCCTACAATTTTCTGCCCAATTTCCACAATGTTCCCTAAACCTTAGAGGGGTTGTTATAGATGTGTTGTTGAAGATGTTCATTTTCATTTATTTTCAGCATGTTGAACAGTCATCAGTCTCTGCATTCACCACTATTTATTGCAAAAACTTCTGTTGTAATGTCTGACAATAGCCTTTGACTATGGGTTTAAAGATAGATATTTAGAAGGCAGTTTGGTTGCCGCTTTGTCTTTTTGACTGGGCATGACACTTCCGGAAGATCCGGCTATACCACTCCTGGGCATATACCCAGAGACTTTACCTGCATGCAATAAGGACACATGCTCCACTATATTCATAGCAGCCTTATTTATAATAGCCAGAAGCTGGAAAGAACCCAGATGTCCCTCAACGGAGGAATGGATTCAGAAGATGTGGTATATTTACACAATGGAATACTACTCTGCAATTAAAAACAATGAATTCACGAAATTCCTAGGCAAATGGTCAGAACTTGAAAATATCATCCTTAGTGAGGTAACCCAATCACAAAAGATCACACATGGTATGCAGTCACTGATAAGGGGATATTGACCCAGAATCTCAGAATACCCTAGACACAATCAGCATATCAATAGATTTCTAAAAAGATGGAAGGAGAGACCCCTGGTCCTGGAAAGACTGGATGTAGGGGAAGGCCAGGACAGAGTAATGAGAGGGGGTTGAATGGAGAAAAGAGGGAGGGAAGGGGGCTTATGGGACTTTCGGGGAGGGAGGAAACGGGAAAGGGGAAGTGATTTGGAATGTAAATTAAAAAAATAAAAAAAAAAAAAGAAGGCAGTTTGGTGTCAATTTAACTATAGAATAATAGTAAGTTTCTCACTAAAGCCCTTGACTTCCCCAGCCATATGCTTTGGCAGGCCACCTTCTGAGGAGTGGCCTTCAAATGCAATCAGAGAGTAGCTGTTGTCTCCATAGCTGTTTGCCTTTAGAGCACAAGTATGCACATTTTGCCTAGGAGGCTGGCATTGAAGTTCATAGGGTTCACAACTGGAAGAGGCTGTTGAAGGCTTTTCTCTTGCTGCATAGCACCTACTGGTTATGCAAGCTAGCTCAGTTCCAGTTGTTTTCTCTGTATCTTACAACCAAGGTGCACAGTGTCATCAGCAACAGGGTCTTATCTAGTTCTGGTGGGCAACCAAGATTCTATCTTGTGGCTTCCTAAGGCTGGGAGAACCAAAAGCAAAGCCAGTCTCCATCTAGGAAAAGGTGGCTTCATTTCTCTGGTTAGCTCTGTGATTTTTGATCTTCTTTTCTATTTCTACTTTCTATTTTTTTTTTATTTCTATTCCATTTGGGGCTTACTTTCAAAGCATCTTTTTGAAACCTCATGTCAGCAGGATGTGATCTCTGTCTTTGCTGCTTTAAATCTTTCTTAAAGCTCCTGTGTTTGTTTGGCCTGCCATTCTTGCAAGCATAGGCTCTTGCAAATAAGTTTGCTTCAAAATACCAAAACCACTGAAGTAAAGATACAAGAAAACACCAGAAACAGTATAGCAAACCCCCATATACTTAAAGGAATGCAATTGATTTACTTGAATATACAGCTGGCCCTTTTTATCCTTAGATTTGGATCATAAGTACAGACATGCCTATAATGTAACTGAACATGTATAGACATTTTTCTCATCATCATTCCCTACAATTCAGGGTAGCAACAGTTTAGCTGGTATTTATATTATGTTAGTTGTTATAAACAATCTAAAAGGGGATGGAGATGTAGTTCAGTGGTACAACCCTTCCCTAGTATGTTCAGGGGCATTTCTTTGATCCTTGGGATTGCAAACATAAAAAGCAATATAAAGATTATTTAAAATATAAGGTTAATGTAGATATATTCTATGCAAATACTACGTCACTCTACAGTATTGTGCTATTATTTTAATTTTTGTTTTTATTATATTCAGCCCAATATATATTTTATACCAATCATAAAATAATGGACATGCTATTAAATGAACATAAAAAGATAAAGTTTTGTGTTTGTTTGTTTGTTTGTTTTGCTTTTAGTAGCGCTTAAAATCTTGGCTCCTACTCTGGTAGAAACCCAAAATAAGAACAATTTTTAGACATTGGAGTTCATTGTAATAAGGCTGTACTTCAATGTCCCTCACACCCCCAAAGGATTTTACTTTCATAGTATCTAAGCTAAGAGATGACAGGTGCACCAAGGAATGAATTTTAGGCACATTTATTTGGATACAGATTTCCTGCTATGGTCAAAGCTATTTGACTTGAGTGAGTGATTGTCATCATTTTCAGCCCACAGGGAACAGGTTACATTCATTTAAGAAATGGTGTATGTATTAAGATGGTCTGTCCATGAAGTCATTCCTCAACTGTTTCAATGAACAATGGTTCTGCTTGGAGGGTGGCACAGACATTAGGTGAGGGTAAGATTCTGGTTCATTGGCTGTAATGATTTTGAAAAGCATTCATCTCAGAAAAAGAGTAACTTATAAGGTTATCTTCTCCAAAATTGATACAATAATTATAAATACCAAGCAAAACATTCAGTTTCACTCTTTGTTGTTCTCTTACAAGCTACCTGCCAAATTAATTGTTTATGTTTCTTTTGGCTGTATAAATAATTTTGAAATATGTAAGCTGTTCTGAAAACCATAGTATAGTGTAAAACATAAAATAAACAATCCTACATATAGAGAGACTGAGACAGGAGAAGCATAATTTCAAGAACATTATGTGGTACACATCAAGACACTGTCATATATAAACAAGCAGAAATATATATATTTATATATATGGATTATACAATATTGAGCATATTTCTCCAATTACCAAATTAGAGACACCACTGGGTGATGAACAACGAATTTCTAATTCCTCATATTTTTGAATTTCAATCAATTCGGATATGTCAGTAATATTAATTTTCACATTAAGAGATATTAAGGAAAAGTGATTGTTACTTCCTGTTATTTTTGTTGTTAGAAATGGAATTATGTTTGTGTGTGTTTGTTGAAAGATTACTTTCATGTTTTTTCTAGGGTGTAGTTTCCCTCCTTGTATTGGTGTTTTCCATCTCTTATCCTTTGTGGGGCTGGATTTGTGGAAAGATACTGTATAAATTTGGTTTTGTCATGGAATATCTTGTTTTCTCCATCTATGATAATTGAGAGTTTTGCTGGGTATAGTAGTCTGGGCTGGCCTTTGTGTTCTCTTAGAGTCTGTATGAGATCTGCCCAGGATCTTCTGGCTTTCATGGTCTCTGGTGAAAAGTCTGGTGTAATTCTGATAGGCCTGCCTTTATATGTTACTTGACCTTTTTCCCTTACTGCTTTTAATATTTTAGTATTCTTTCTTTGTTTAGTGCATTTGGTATTTTGATTATTATGTGACGGGGAGGAATTTCTTTTCTGGTCCAGTCTATTTGGAGTTCTGTAGGCTTCTTGTATGTTCATGGGCATCTCTTTCTTTAGGCTAGGGAAGTTTTCTTCTATAATTTTGTTGAAGATTATCTACTGGCCCTTTAAGTTGGGAATCTTCACTCTCTTCTATACTTATTATTCTTAGGTTTGATCTTCTCATTGTGTCCTGGATTTCCTGGATGTTTTGGGTTAGGAGCTTTTGCTTTTTGCTTTTTGCATTTTCTTTGCTATGTCAATGTTTTCTATGCTATCTTCTGCACCTGAGATTCTCTCTTCTATCTCTTGAATTCTATTGTTGATGCTTGCATCTATGACTTCTGATATCTTTCCTAGGTTTTCTAGCTCCATGGTTGTCTTACTTTGTGATTTCTTTATTGTTTCTAGTTCCATTTTTATATCCTAGATGGTTTTGTTCATTTCCTCCTCCTTTGATTGTGTTTTCCTGTAATTCTTTAATGGATTTTTGTGTTTCCTCTTTAAGGACTTCTAGCCGTTTACCTGTGTTCTCTGGTATTCCTTTAAGGGAATTATTTAAGTCCTTCTTAAAGTCCTCTATCATCATCATGAGAAGTGATTTTAGATCCGAATCTTGCTTTACCAGTGTGATGGTGTATCCAGGACTTGCTATGGTGGGAGAATTGGGTTCTGATGATGCCAAGTGACCTTGGTTTCTGTTGCTTATGTTCTTACGCTTGCCTCCCATCATCTGGTTATCTCTAGTGCTACCCACCCTCACTATATCTGACTGGAGCCTGCCCTTCTTGTTACCCTGGTTGTGTCAGAACTCCTCAGAGTCAAGTTGTCTCTGTGATCCTGTGATTCTGGGAGCCTGTGATCCTGAGATCCTGGGTGTGTCTGAGCCTCTGGGAGTCAAGCTGCCTCTGGGGCCCTGAGATCCTGGTGTGACCAAGTTCCTGGGATCCCGGAATTCGGGGATCTCAGGCTGGGATCCTGGTCGTGTAAAAGTGCCTGGGAGTGGAGCTTCCTCTGGGTGTTGTGGTACTGTCTGAGAGTTTGCGCCCAATGTCTGCTCAGGGCACTGACCAGAAGGAACTAGACTAGTCTGATGGAGTTCCTGAGTGCCTGGGTCCTGCTGTTCCCAGTTACTCCTGGTGCTGGGACAGATGTTGTGTTCTCCTCACCTCTGACCCTATCGTACTGTGCTATTTTATACACAAGTTTTGATATCTGCAGATTTTGGTGTCTGCAGAAGAGAGTATCCTGAAACTAGCCTCCATAGATTCCAAAGGATGATATTAGATGCTCTCCTCTTCCCCCCCCACCAGTGGCTTTGTGTGTGCAGATATGTAGAGCTATCATAAAAACATTTGAGGAAATGATGTGGCTTGCATGTGGTTGGTATTTGGAAGCTTTGTGTTATGTGGGAGAAAGAAAATTGTTATTCATAACTTAGATATCAAGAAAGAAGAAATGACTGATTCATTATTGTTAACCTTGTGCCTTAGTCTTTGTAAATGGAACCAAGTTAAAATTTGCAGGATAATTACCATGAAAGAGAATTAGAAGAATTTTCTTGGATATATTTAGCACAAGCTAAATGTAAATTGTGTAGTTTGAAGTCTCCCAGGAGTAACTTAAATTCAACATGACAATTTTTAAAAAATATTTTCTTATGTGAGGACCTGAGATTAAAAGTTTCATTTTCAAATAGCGTGTCTTTTCATTTCTGCTCCCTGACAGGTCTTTTGTGTTTTCAATGCCTTGCTTTCATGTGAGACATCAGCTGTGTTGTGGGGAGGTGGAGCAGTCACTGCTGTCTCACCATGGTCGCTCTGCTGCCACACCACCGTGGCTCTGCCTCTTTATACTCAACCACCAGGCAGGAGGCGCCTTGCCGTCACACAGCCCTTTTTATGTCTTCAAAGCCTGTTTACATCTTTCATGATTCCAACCCTGTGAAGTAGGAAGCATGGTTTTATCTCACCATCTTCTACAGAGGAGAACAATGATCCGCTGGGAGGTTAAACGCTGCGTTTAATGGCCACACGGTGTTTCCTTGTCAGCCCACACTGCTTTCTTTGTCTGAGTGAAGTTGTGTGGGCACCTGAGTTCTGGAACAAAAACAGAGCAAGACACTGCAGGCTCTCGATGTACCTGTGTGATGGCTCACGCTGGGATGTGTGCTTGGGGCTGTAGGAACACCAGCACGTTCAGAGAAAGCTTGCGTGTGAGTTCGTGCATTTTATCCCCATCCTTTGACTCCTAGGGATGAGCCAGTTTCCATAATGTCTTCTCACTATCACGTTAAGAACTACTCATTTTTTTTTCAAATGAATTGATGATGTGTTCATTTAATTTGTTGCTAAATGCTTTCTTGAGATTTTTGAGAGAGACAAACAGACAGGTAATTAGATAGACAGATAGATAGATAGATAGATAGGTAGATAGAATGAAAGAAAGAAAAAGAAATGTATGTGGGCATGCGTACATGTACATGGACGCCAAAGGACAACCTAGGATGTCATCCTCAGGAGTCCTGTCCACCTCCTTTGACATAGGGTTTCTTATTGGCGTTAAGATCATCAATTAAATTACATTGGCTGGTCATTAAAGACAAGGGGTCTTCCTGCCTCTGACTCTCTGGTGCTAGCGTCACCATGCTGAGGATATGGATTTCATGTGGATCTTGGGTGTCAGACTCAGGTCCTTGTGCTTTCCTTGAGCAGTCTTTGTGGCCCCTCTTTCTTACTATTTTATTGCCAGCAAAGTGATGTTTATATATGAATGTTTTAGTTTTTAAAAATGATTCTTCTTTATTTTTTAAGGTTATAATATACTTACATCACTTCCCCTTCTCTTTCCTCTCTCCAAACCCTTCTTGCTCTCCTAATTCATGGTCTCTTTTTTGTTAATCGTTATACACACACACACACACACACACACACACACACACATTTGTAAATGCATCAATACAGTCTGTTGGTCTATAAAACATTATTTGGTATTGGATAACCAGGGGGTGTGTGCCTCCCTAGGGAAGAATATTTCTCCTATTTTCAGTATTCTTTAATTGACCATAATTCTTTGTGTAGGGTGAAGGCACATTCCCTTCCTGGGCATTCCCTTCTCCATATTTGTGGGAAAAAAAGGAAAGCATGGGTCCTGGCGTGGGCGGACACAGGGGCACATGCCAGGCCGGTGGCGCGCGTGGGCCTCGCTCTCGGGCCAAGGTAGCGTGCATATGCAGAGGACACAGGCGGACACGGAAGTTCCGCGTGGGGTTCTTGGGGAAGCAGGCAAGATGCACGTGTGCCTCAGCCTAACGGGGAGAGGGCGGTCACACAGCTGGCCAGTCTCCGCGTGTGGGGGCCCGTGGGGGCGCAGAGAAATGTCACGCAGAAGGCAGAGCCATTCTGGTTTGGATTCCTCTGCCTGTTTGTTACCTGTGCTCACAAACTGTCTGCGTGGCTGAATCCCAGAGTCTCAGATGGCGCGTACCAGCTAGCTCCGTGTGGCGAATTTAATACGAGGCGGCCCATAGCTTTGATGTTTTATTATTAATAAAATAGAAAGAAAAAAGGGATAGAAAGACAAAGAGGAGAAAATAGATAAGGAAAGCCATGCCTATGAGGGAAGGGGAGAAAATGGAGAGACAGAGAGATAGACAAAGAAGAGGGCCGGGGGAGAATAAGTGGGAGAGAGAGAGAGAGAGCACGCACTGAGGGCTGTTATTTATAGTGAGTTGGGTGGTCAGGTGACCCAAGAGGCGGGGAGAGTGTGGCTGCAGGCAGGTGACTGCCTAGGCGGAGTCAGGCTAGAACCTGGGGCGTGGCCACAAGTCTCATTAAGGTCCCACACATATTAGCATGCCTATTGTTATTGTTATTGTTCAACTCATGTTTAGGTAGCCATGTGGGTAAGACTGCTAAGGTCTAGCTTCTGACATTCCTAGGAGATACAATTTCACAGAAAACTCCCTGTTCCTCAGACTCTTAAAATCTTTCATCACTCTCTTCTGCGACGATCTCTGAGCCTTGGGTGTGGGAATTGTGTTGTAGATGTATCCAGTGGGACTGGGTGCCACAACTCTGCATTTTGATGTTTTTCGTTTTCTGTCATGAAATGTATGTTGCAAAGAGAAACTTTCTTGGTGAAGGGTGAGGACTCCACTTATCTTGGGTATAAGGACAGATATTTAGAGTGTGGGTAGGGACTACGCTGGTTTAGTAAAGTACTGTTGTAAGTTCTCCTCCAAGGTCCATGGCTTCACTAGGTCTGGGTGGTCGACCAATTAGAGAGCTGTTGGTTACTGCCAAGGTGTTTGTGCCACCAGTGCACCCATAGGGTTTCCGTGCCTTGCTTGTTACTGACGGGGTTCGTTGGCATCATAGCTGGGTAGGACTTTTGGGTGTGCCCCACCCCTGAGAGTTTTCATAGTACCTTCTGGAACCATGAGGTATAGTCATCACAGGAGGAGGCTTTCAGGCCAACCACATCTCAGGGGCCTCTGGGCTATGTCTGAAGTACCACGGTGTCTTCTGCAGCAGGCCCTTATCTTACACCTCTGGGGATAACCAAGGGCAATGACAATGGTCTGTCATGTTTTGTGAGTCTCTTAGACAACCTGAACATTTTAGTTTCAAAATTAGATTTCGGTGTTTCTAGTAAAAAACCCCATGAGGCTGACTAACCTTTTGCCAAACACATCTGTAGCTGAGTAGGACGTCTTTCACAGAGTGTTCTTCATTTGCAACTGAATTCATGAGTTATCAGAATAAATATGATGATTTTTAAATATAAAAAAATACATTTTTATTCATTGCCACATAAATTTCTCAAAAGGTGCAAGTTTAAAATCATGTTTGTAAGTCTTATTCTTTTTATTATTCCAACATTTATATTATATTTTATCAAGTTTTGTTCATGGTTGTATCCTTTAAATCTACTACATTACTTAGGTTTGCATGAAAGAATTAATAAACTGTAAAGTTCTCTGTGAATAAGGGCTTTGATTCCAAAATCAGGCTTTGACCAATGAATTTCTTTTAATCCTATGATAATTCTTATAAGAATTATAAGAGCAGATAATGTTTTCCTTCCCTTCCTACAATATGCCTTAACTCAAGACAGCAGACTAGAATATTCCTTTTTTAGAAAAGATTTATTTATTTATTTCATGTATGTGAGTGCACTGTCACTGTCTTCAGACACACCAGCAAAGGGCATCGGATCCCATTACAGATGGTTGTGAGCCACCATGTGATTGCTGGGAATTGAACTTAGGACCTCTGGAAGAGCAGTCAGTGTTCTTAACCACTGAGCAATTTCTCCAGCCCCAGAGTAGAGTATTCATTTGACATATAAAGTATTCCTCAGTGTTTTATGTATCTGCACTTGTATTCAAGAGATTCACTTAAAATGATTCCTGGCATTTTTTTTAATTTGTGCTTTTATTTTATGTGTAGGAGGTTTTGCTTATGTGTGCTCCATGAGTGTTTCAGATGCCTGCAAAGGCCAGAAGAGGGCATCGCACCCCTAGGAACTAGAGTTACAGCTAACTGTGGCCACTTTTTGGGTTCTGGGAACTGAACACAGATCCTCTGCAAATGCAGCAAGTGCTTTTAACAATTAAGCTGTCTTTCCAGCTCCCTGGCTTTCATTTTTTGCAGAAGGAAAGTAGCAATGTAAGGTCACCAGTGCCCAACAGAGAGCTGGTAAGGAGCTTAAGTGTGGAGGTCTACCAAGGGAGTTTGGGAAGGACTGCGATCATTGACAGCTAAGTATCTGAATACTAAGTTTATAAGTCTGTAACTTGGTGTAGGAGAAGTATTGAAAAAACTGAATTTCTAGGTACCTTTCTGCTGCCTTTGGCTCAAGTGCCTTGGAGAAATCACTCTAACATTCACATCTCTAACTCATAAAGTAGGGGTATTAATAATATTTCTCAGAGTCACCCTGGGTATCAAATTTCTGTTTTAAAGTAACAATCTCAGAACTTGATTCAACAGTTCATTTGCTCCCACTTTGGATGGTGTTTAGCTGGGAAGCTCTGTGCATCACCCTAGCCACATCTGTGCAGATACAGTTGCCTGGAATTTTTCCTGGACTGAGGTAATCCCAGATGGTCTCTTTGACTTTCATACAGCAGCCAGCTGGACTTTCAGAAGAACATCTCAGATCTCTGCTGCTTTGGCATCACAGACGAGCTTTTCCACATGGTGTCCTGGTTATCCTTAATTGTCAACTTGATACAACTTAGCATCATCTGAGAGGAGAAGCCTCAATTGAGGTGTTGCCTGGATCAGAGAGGTCTGTGAGCATGTTTGTCAGGGATTACCTGGATGATTGATTGATGTAGGAGGAGAGCACAGCCTTGAGCAGATGGTACTGGGCTATATAAACAAGGTAGCTAAGCATGAGCCAGCAAGCAATATTCTCCCATGGTTTCTGTTTCAGGTTCCTGTCTTGAGTTCCTGCTCTGACAACCCTCAATAATGGACTGTGACCTAGCAGTGTAAGGTGAAATAAACTCTTGGCTCCCCTAAGTTGCTGTTGGCCATAGTATCTTATTGCTGCAACAGGAAGCAAACTAGAATGCATGGCAGATAATGATAATGACAGGAAGGTGAGCTCCAGTGAACGAGGGCTTGCCAGACTTCCACTTGTATCACGCTTGGCTACCTCGAGACCCAAAGCAAGTCACATGATCAAGTCCAAGGTCAACCAGAAGGAAACTAATATGAGTAATATAAGTTTGGTTTATGTGGAACCATTAGGATGAAAATATGCACAGTCTATCCGTCAAATCTGACCATGCATGGAAAATGATTCTGAAAGTATTACATAAGTTTTGTGTGGTGTACATGCATATGTATGAATGAGATGGAAGCAAAAGGAGATGTATAAGTACACATTCAAATTGGGTTATAGTCCTAGAAATAATAATTTAATTTTACTTCTGAATTTATTAAATTAAAAATACTTAAATTAAAATATTTATTAAATTAAAAATATATGGTCGACTCCATGCAAGCTCTGGTGTTGTGTACTGGAACTGGAGTGTTGAGAGGGAAAAACCTTGGTCCAGAAGATGTGAAACAGTGTAATTCAGCTACAGGACCTTGGTACATCAAGCGTATATCCACGTACTCTTAACCACTTATCAGTGTCAGGAGATACATTCCATCTGAGCTTAATCCAGATGTTAAAGGACAAGGGTTAATGTTAGACTGTTTTTTATATATCCTGACTATTATAAGAGATTATGGAGTGGACAATCCATCTGAGACCCAGCTAATAAGAACAAGGGATTAAAGTCAACGCCAAGGACCCAAGGGAGGCAGACACCCAGATCAAACACAAAATCAGCAAACAAACATAATGGGGTGTGGGGGGAGGAGAACAGTTTACATATGAATTTGGACTGAAACTCAGGCAAGTTATACAAACACTTAAAATTCACCTGTCTCAAGTGCCCTTATAGATGGTCCTGAAAGGATCTTAGGAAGTAGGGGGATGTGGAAGCTTAGCAGCCATGCTGACACACTGCATCTCGGGTCTGAATGCTGCCCTGCCATAGAGGTAGAGATTGTTCATCTTGTTAAGTTAGGAACAGAGTTGATGGAGGTGAAAGTCACAGGTGTCAGTATGGACAGCGAGATGCTCTGGAAGGTGGTCGCAAGTGCCCAGTAGGACAATGGTTCTCTAACATTACCAAGTACAGAAATGCACACCCCTGGCCTTACCCCAAAGATTGTGAGGTTAGCACATTTGTCACAGTGTCCAGGAATTTGAATGTTTAGTAAACAGTTTAGTGCCAATGATGTAGTATTCGCTGCCTCATCTACTACACATGTGGCTACTTCAATTAACTAAAGTTAGAATTTAGCTTCTTGACTGCTCTAGTTTTCTTTCTGTCGCTGTGGTCAAAAGCAACTTAGAGAGAAAAGGGTTTATTTTACCTTGCGGGTTATAGTTCATCCTCAAGGGAAGCTAAAGCAGGAACTTAAGGGAGGACCTTGAAGCTTGTTACCTCTGGCTTGTTTAGCTACCTTTCCTATGTAGCCTGGGCTCAGCTGCCAAGAGGTGGCGGTGTCCACAAGGGCTGAGCCCATCTATAGCAATTAACAATTAGGAAAATGCCTCACAGGCTTGGTTACAGAACAAGCTGATCTAGGCAATTCCTCAGTTCAGGTTCCTAAGCAACTCTGGGTTGTATCAAGTTGACACCTGAAGCTAACTATGACATCTGTCTGTATTAGTCACTTTTCTCACCACAAAATACTTGGCAAAAACCACTTAAGGGGAATGAAATTAATTTTGCCTCAGAACTTCAGGGGGTGCCATACGTCATGAGGAGGAAGACCTGGCATTGTCGTTATTACACAGGCACAGTGGTTTCAATCTGAAATGCCTTCTATAGGCTCCTGTGTTCAAACACCTTGACTCTACATGATAGCATTGTTGAGGGAGATTTTAGGACCCAATCGACCTTTGAAGTTCATATCCCATCCCATCCCTGCTTCTGGTTCCATTTGCCTCTCTTTCCTGATTCATGATAATGTGAATAAACTATGCCACAATTAATTCAACGCACTCAGTGTTTCAGAACCATGGACAACGGCACGCAAAGCTGACCCTTCCCTTGAGGGATTTAGTCAAAACCTAGTGCAGTAGTCTAAGCTGGTGAGGAAATGAGCAAGACAAGCAAACAACCCCCCAAGTCCCACCCCGCTGTGTGGTTAAAGTAATGGACTCAAGGCAGCAAGATGTATCGATACAAGAGACTTTGGAAACTTCACTCCATAATCTCATGGCTCAATTGTATTGACTTTGGTCTCTGCTCGAATGAGCTATTCTTGAAGAGAAGGAAGGCGAAGGGAACCTTAAGCCATTTAGAATGGGTCATTAACAAATACCACATATATTGATGTAGGGCTCTGAGGTAAGAGAGTCATGAAGGGAGAATGTCTATTTCACAGCTCAGTGTTGCCATTTAAATAGGGTTCAGCAGAGCTGTGCAAATCCAGCATCTAGAAAAGCTTCAGGGTTTCCAGGGATCTGTAAACAGAATTGCAATTAAATGTCTAGAACATGGCAGCTTCGTTGTCAGACTCTGAGTGCTGGGTTACAGATGTGTGCCACTCTGCTGGGGACTTCTTTTCCTTTCTTCTGTTGTGAGAACTGCACTTTGTATAGGTCACAGTGTGGCTACTTGCTACAGATAAATGAGTTTTTCAAAGCACTGATTTCAAACTTTCAAATTACAATGTGCTGGTCTATTAGAGAATGTCGGTGGTTATATAATTTTCCATGTATGTATATATGTATATATACATATTATATGCACACATATGTATATATGTGTATATAATACACATAACTAGGTCTATTTTACCTAGGATTTTTGAGGTTTATACATGTGTACATACACATGTATGTGCAACTGCATGTGTACTGTGTGTATGTGTGCAGAGGACTGAGTTTTTCTCAGTTCTTTTCCACATTATTCATTGAGAGGGAGAGTCTCCTTATTGAACGCAGAGATTATGTTCAGTGGCTAGTCTACCTAGCCAGCTTGTTCCCAAGGATCCACTGTCTCTGAGCACTGGAGTTTCAGGAAATCCACATGGCCACCTAGCATTAAGATGCTCCTCAAGCTTGTGCAGGAAGTGATATATCCACAGAGTCATTGACCCAACCCCATAAACTGTATTTTCACTGGTGGTTGTGAATAATAATGCAGAACCAATGGAGGGTCAGGGACCAAATGCCTATCAGGTCATTTTCTGGAGATGCAGTGATGATCAAAATTCAGCCTCTCTAAATCTTGCTGCCCTCACACACAAGTGGAGATAATAGTGACTTCATAACAGTGTTATGAGGATTAGAGACTCTATGCTTAGTTCTCAAATGGTTCAAGTGATTTCATATTATATTTATTATTTGGCTAGCAAAGAGTCTAAAAGTACCCCTTTGTGAAGAAAACTATGCTAATCTAGAATTTGCATATTATTTAATATGACATGCAAATGATAATGAGTATTACTGTGAAACCTATTAAACAAAAGATAAATTTACATCATATTACCTTGATGTCATTATTCACTTTGAATATAATTATTTTAGGATATGTAACAGAAGATTATATGACCATGGAATTGGATTACTTTCAAAATTAGAAAGAAACCAGGCATAGAGACATATGCGTGCTATTCAAATCAATTGAGAAACTGAGGCAGGAAGACCGCTCAGAAGTCTGAGACTAGCCCAGAAAGCATAGCAAGATCTTGTTTTCAAAAACTTAGAGACATCTCCATCATTAAGAAAAGCTTCATGACCAGAGGAAAATAATTTCCTTCCAACGTACTCTGAAAGCATAGCCTTTCTTACTGTGTGCATGGCTTACTATCTCATTTCAACTTAGGAGAAAATGTACCCTTCAGAGAATATATTTTAACTTACTATGTTTTGATCTAGCATGTTACTTGTTGAAATAATAGCAGTGAAATAATGTTAAAATAATAGGAGGAAGAAGGACTGTAATTTCAAATTCTTTTTCTCCAGTTTCTTTGACACTAATGTATTATTGAAGGGTGAAGGCTCCCTCAGAAATCTTTCTTCTTTGCTTTTATGCCAAAAAGCAGGAAATAAAATAGATATCACTTGGACTTTTTCTAGTTTTTATATTTGTCTGCTTTTGGAGATAGAAGTTTTTAATAATTTTAGAGATTTTTTTTAAGGTTTATTTGCTACGAGCATATCTTTATAGTAAAACGGTATGCACTGGCTAAAATCATTTATCACTCGAAATTGCATATGTTTGCTGATTTTTTTTTGAGTGTGCATATATGCATCTGCATGTGTGAGTGCCCGTGTGCCTGCCCATGCACACATGTCATGACACACATGTGCAGAGGATGGCTTGCAGAAGTTACTTCTCTCCTCCTGCCTTGTGCCATTTCCTGCTGAGTCACCTCTCCAGCCCCTCATTAGTTACTTTTGTAGTGAGTTTGTCTTTCCTCCTGGGGCAATGAAGGTTCTCTTTCCCTTCCATTACAGGGATCTTCTTGTGACAGGTGCATCATAGTTTTGTGGTTCTTTGCACTTGACAAATGTGGACAGTTGTTCACAGTGGAGACCGTGGCTGTTCTTTCTTGACAGGTGTGATGAATCTGTTGCCTTTGAAGCAATATATCTCACTGAGGCACATGGTGGTGATTATACAGTGCAAAAGAAAATGAGATAATATATTTCTTTTTTTTTGAGATAATGTATTTCATCTTTATAAGTTAAAAACCACAATATTCTTTTATGGAGATTCAATAGAAAAATGATAACCTGCCATTTTGTGCAACTGGTTTTTGAATGCCTATTAAAAAAATTGCCCACGGCTTTCAGTGTGAGCTGGTGTATATGGGAGGAGATATTTAATCAAGTTTGTTTGCCTTACTGGTCACATTGAGATGAGTGATGGGAGAGCAGGTGACAAGAGACACAGTGTGCAAAATTCTACCACTGAGATTTAAGAGGAGAACAATATGGAGGACCAGGTTTTAGTTAGAAGGAAATTGGTGAAATGAACTACCACCCACAATGGTTAATCTTGATTGCCAACTCACTGGAGTTTGAGTCATCTGGGAGACACGGCTATGAGTGTGTCTTTGAGGTATTTCTGGAGGAGGGTGTTTCCAGATCTTTAACTCAGGAGGGTAGACTCATTCTGTATGTGGGTAGCACCACCCTTGGGCTGGCTCCCAAACTGAATAAGAAGGGACAAAGGAAAAAGCAAGCTGAACACCAGCACTCTCTCTGCTTTCTGATGGTGTATACACCTCGACCCAAGGCTTGATCTTCCTGTTCTCATGCCTTCCCTATCCTGACCGACTACTGGACTCTTAAACCAGCAGCCAAAATAAAGTCTCCATTATTTCTTGTCAGGCATTGGGTCATAACATAAAAAGTCACCAATATACCCCCTGAGTCAAGAAGCCAAACTCTGATAATATCCTGGACATCAGTTTATATTCTATTCAACTACACTCCCATACTCCTTACCTCCTGGCTAAATTGATACTGTGTTACTGACCTCATAATTTTATCCTGGTGTATTTTAATCCAATACATCATTTTATATTATGGAAATGGGCTTACATATTGTATTTGCGTTTAACTTCTTTGTGTTTCTGAGATCCGTCTTTATTGCTGCATGTTGTTGAGATCTTTTGTTTCCATTGTTGAATACTATGCCAAAATGTGATGCTTCCACTTAGCTACTGTGCTGCTATTGATTACCATTTATATTGGTTTTAGTTTCTTTTGTATTAGTAACAGTGGGTGTAATAAGCTTGTGCCTGATTCCCTGTTCATGGCAGTCTCTAGGGAATTATTTTGTAATGGCAGATCTGGATCACACAGTATACTGCCTCCCTGTTGTCAAGTCCGAAAGAAATCTGGGACATCGCAGAACCTGTGGCTTCCCCCAGAACCTCTGAAGCAGCCCCTTACTCTAAGTCTGGGGGCTGGGCTTTGCTTCCTGTTCCCAGTTTCTGATGCTGTATAAACTAGCCATTTTGGCTATGTGCTCTTTCGGTTTCTATGCATTATCTTGGTTCTCTTGGTTCCTACGTGCTCTCTTGGCTCCTGGTCCCTTCCCCTGTGCTCCCTCTCCCTTCTCTTCCTCTTTCTCCCCCCACCCCCTCTCTTCTCATAGCCCAGTTCAGTTTGGACCCTTCCAGATGCCTCTGGATGTACTCTCCTTCATATCTACAACAAAACTTCCTCAACCTCACTGAGGAGCAGACATGTCCTCATTTTCATTCACCTCACCTCCATACACACTGCATAGTGTAAGTGTGTGCACTAACCTTCTTGAATGGGTGTGGAGGTCAGAGCCTGGCTTTTGTAGATCTTCCTCAATCACCTTGTCTTTTGATTAAGAATCTCTCACTGATCTAGAATTTTCCACCTTGCCTAGACTGGGTGGCCAATAAGCCCCTAGGTTAGTCCTCTGCCCTTCACACCCAGCACTGGGGTTACTAGCGCATGCCGTTATACCCAGCTCTTTATACAGTTGCTGGGTGATCTGAACTCAGGTCCTCAAGCTTGTACAGCCTCTCCCTAGCCCCACAGGTGTCAGATTAGTTGTCAATGATGACCATTTCATTCCTTCTGCTACATAGAAGAGGCCGTTGATATTTATTCTTCTACATTTCTAACGTGACTAAGGTTGTAGGGACCAAAGTGAACCTGAGTTCCAATCCAGGTAATAGCGTCTGACTCTGCCTTCATACTCTCAGCTTACAGAGTTCTTATGATCAAATAATTCAGTGTACTAAAAGATATTCATATTAACTTATTCACATTGGTACCAAACACCACCATAATCTGGTCAGTTACAAACAACAAAGACATTGCATTGCATAGCATTGCAGAGTCCAAGATTAAGGTACATTGGTATGTGGTGAGGGCCTGCTTTCTGTTCACAGATGATACTTGTTTGTTTGTTTGTTTGGCGTGTGTGTGTGTATTCATGTAGGAGAAGGATTGATAGGAATTAGTGTAAGTGTCTTCTCTTGTCCTAGTCCTGTTCTGGAAGGTTCTGATTGTTTAACCTAAGCATTTCCCAAAGCCCTAAATTCATAACCTCATCACTATAGAGCTTAGTATTTCAACATATGTACTTAAAATGTGTCTTTTTGTGATGCATATGAACAAACTGTGGAACAGATTACCTCTGTATCTGGGAATATTCTGCTGGTCTGGCTTTGAATGGCAATATTGGATCATGTAGAACTTTACCTTTTTTATTCAATAAATATTTCATCCCAGAAAACTTATTTCTGGCAGACAATTTTTTTGTTTAGTTTTTTTTTGTTTTGTTTGTGTGTTTTGTTTTTTAGGTAACTGAGATGTGTAAACATGGTCTCAAGTTCTCCAACATCTTTCCCTTTGATAACTTTTGTTTTGTCTTTGTTTTTGAGACAGGGTCTCACTATATAGTTCTGGCTGTCCTATAATTAGCTGTGTAATCCAGGCTGGCCTTGAACTTGCAGAGATCTGCCTGCCTCTGCCTCCTGAGTGCTAGGATTAAAGGCAAGCTCCACCACTCCTGGTTATACTTGTTCCTTTGAGAGATTCATTTCCTTGTATCTGAACCAACCTAAATAGCTTTGGTCTGTAGAATGCAAGATAATGACAAAATGCCTTTTCTGAACTGAGTTTTTAAGAGACTGGGCAGCTGGAGTGATGACTTAGCAGTTAAGACCACTTGATGTCTTTGCAGAGGACCCAGGCTTGGGTCCCAGAATCCACACAATCACCCTTAGTTTCAGTCCTAGGTGACTAATGCCCTCTTCAGGCCTTCTCGGGCACTAGACACATATACATTAGGCAGACAAAACATATGAATCAAAATAAAAATAAATCAGTTTGTTTTTAAAAAGATACTTGGTCTTCTTATGAGTCAGCCATCAGGCCTCTAGCAGATGCGCAGTTGATGAAAATCTTTTTCCATTCTGTGGGCTGCCACTTTGTCAGAATGGTATCCTTTGCCATGCAAAAGTTTTTCAGTTTCATGAGGTCCCATTTATTAATTGTTGATGTTAGTACCTGTGCTAATGGTGTTCTCTTCAGAAAGTTGTCTCCTGTGCCAGTTAATTCAAGGCTATTTCCTACCTTCTGTCCTGTCAGGTTCAGTGTGTCTAGTTTTATGTATGTCTTTGATCCATTTGGAGTTGAGTTTTGTGCAGGGTGATAAGTATAGATCTATTTGGATTCTTCTACATGCAGCCATCTAATTTGACTAGCACCATTTATTGAAGATGCTGTCTTTTTTCTTGGGTGTATTTCTGATCTCTTTGTAAAAAAAAAATCAAGTGTCTATAGGGCTGTGGATTTATGTCTGGGTCTTCAATTTGATTCCATTGATCAGGATGTAGTTTTTGTGCCATTATCAATTACTATAGCTTTGTAGTACAAATTGAAATCTGGAGTGGTGATACCTCAGCAGATGATTTATTATTATTATTATTATCATTATTATTATTATTATTATTATTATTCAGGACTGTTTTAGCTGTTCTAAAGGGCTGATATCCAAAATACATAAGGAACTCAAGAAACCAGATATCAAGAAAACAAATAGTGTAATTTAAAAATGGGATACAGATCTAAACAGAGAATTCTCAATAGGGGAACTCAAAAGACTGAGAAACACTTACATAAATGTTCAACATCCTTAGTCATCAGGGAAATGCAAATCAAAACTACTTTATACCCTCCAGAATGCTGAAATCAACAAAACAAGTGGCAGCTCAGGCTGGTGAGGATGTAGAAGAGGGGCGCTCATCAGTGCGGCTGGGATGTTCAGACACTGTGGAGATCAGTGCGGTGGTTCTTCAGGAAGAAGAGAATCGATCTACCTCAAGATCTAGCTATACTATTGGGCATGTACCCAAAGGATGCTTCAATCTACCACAGAGACTAGTGTGTTAATTGCTGTTCTATCTCTGTCTCCCTACAAATCCCCCAAGACAGGGTTTCTTTGTGTAGACCTGACTGTCCTAGAACTAGCTCTATAGATTGGGATGCCCTTGAACTTACAGATATCTGCCTGCCTCTGCCTCCCAAGTACTGAGATGAAAGGTGTGCGCCACCACTGCCTGGCTAGCTGTTTTATTCCTAATAGTAGGAAATTGAAAACAACGTAGATCTCTCTCTTCAGAAGTATGGATAAAGAAAATGAGGTACATTTATACCACGTTAAAAAAGACATCATGAAATTTGTAGGCAAGTGAATGGAACTAAAAAACATCATTCTGAGTGAGGTAACCCAGACTCAGAAAGGCAAACATGGTATGTATTCCCTTATATGTGGATATTAGCTGTGATGTTAATGATAAGCAAGCTCCAATCCATAGAACCACAAAGGGTAGGTATAGAGTAAGGGACTAGAGGTATTGATTGAGCTCATTAGGAAAGAGCAATAAAATAGGTAGTTATAGATGGATGGGCAGCATGGGGTGGGAGGATCAAGTAGGGAAGGGAAGGTGAGAGGGGATTGTGGGAGGGGATTCAGAGAAAGATATCTAAAATTAAGGGGCATTGGAGGGGTAATACAGAAACTTGGTAGAGCAGAAACTTCCAAAAATATATACATATATGAAGGTGACTGAAATGAAAATCATCAAATAATGGGGGAAACAGAGTTCCAAATGGCCATCTCTTGTCATCAAAGGAAGCTTTCAGTACCAGGTCTGGGTTATGGTTAATTGTGTTCAAAAGGGCACCGCAGAAATCCCCAAACAATCCAGACTGTTGCCAAGACTACAGAGTGCATTCCACAATCTGACAGCTAGGCCCCATTGCTGAAGATGACTTTACATAACTCATTGAACATGGAGAAGCCGAGCTGGGGCTTACATAGAGCCTTTATCAATACATTCCAGTGTCTTTGATACAAGAAGGTACTCTGCACATTCTCAAAAAAAGAAATGTGAGCACCAAGCCAGCCACAAACCCTTTATCTATAATGCCAATGAGAGACGCTGGGGCAGTAGTGACATAAAACTTGTGTAACTGACAATAACTTTAACATAAGGCCTATTCCATGAGACGAAACCCATACCATACTTGGTCACTGGGTGACCAAGATCCTGAGACTAGATAGTCCAGTGACTTAGGGTAAAATATATATGGTATAATATAATTCCTAATGATATCCTGCTGTACATAGATAGAGATCACAATATACATGTTTACATATACATATACATATACATATATATCAGTGGCCTTGTTTAGCTATCATCAGAGGAGCTTCCTCTTGCAGATGGGAGCAAACACAGAGACCTACAGCTAGACAATAGAGAGAGCATTAGAAACCTTGGAACACTCAGACCTAAAAGGAATGTCTCCATTAAATCCTTGCCCTCAGAGCTCAGAGACACCGGTGGTAGAGAAAGTGGAAAGTCTGTAGGAGCCAGAGGGGATAGAGGACACCAAGAGAACTGGGCCCTCTAAACCAACAACAGCAAAAACTATAAGAACTCACAGAGATTGAAGTAGTGTGCACAGGGCCTACAATGTGTCTGCACCAGGTCCTCTCTATTTATATGATGGCTTCCAGTTCAGTGTTTTCATGGGATTCCTGAGTGTGCAAATGTGTGGGTCTCTGATTCTTGTGTCTTCTCTTGGACTCTTCCTTCTGTTGGTTTGTCTTGCCCAACTTCAATGTGATAGTTTTTGTTTTATCTTATTTTTAAAATGAATGAATGAATGAATGAATACCTAGCTACTTATATCTACCACTTAGACTTGCTGGGAGAGGGGCAATCAGTTTTCTCCAATAGTTACACTGGGTATATCAACCACTCCCATATAGGCTCATGGTCAGAAGTAGTTGACCAACATATAATGGACACTGTCTTTGTGTGTGTGTGTGTGTGTGTGTGTGTGTGTGCATGCGCACACATGCCCTTTTATTTGGTTACAGTTCTCTCTCTCTCTCTCGTTTTGGGTGTGGTTTTATTTTGTTTTCTTTTTGTATTGGATTTTTGTTTATTTTTTGACAAAGAACTTAAAGTTGGATGGGTGAGGGGAAGAGGGTATCTGAAAGGACTTATGAGGATAATATGATCAAAATGTATTTAAACTTAAAAATTATTTTAAATAATTAAAAAAGTAAAAATCAAACAAACAAACAAACAAACCAAACCGGGTAGTAGTGGTGAATGCCTTTAATTCCAGCACTTGGGAGGCAGAGGAGGTGGATTTCTGAGTTCAAGGCCAGCCTGGTCTACAGAGTGAGTTACAGGACAACCAGGGCTACACAGAGAAACCCTGTCTCGAAAAAACAAAACAAAAACAAACAAACAAACAAAGCAAACCAGTCAACAGATAGGGAGTCACTGGAAAAAACATGTAGAGATGAGGTACATACTGAGATGTGTATATGAACACAGGATTTTCAGTCTCCACCAAGACACTGGCACCTGCAAGGCCACCATGATCCTCTCTTTCAGCCTGTCACCTGTGGAATAGTACATGATCTAGTACATGGAGAAGAGGAATCACCAAGCAGCCATTCTCAAATCTGAGACCTGAGAATGGTTGCCATAGAGATTGTACAATCTATAACACAATGGACATCGATTCAAGTCGCTGTGTTCTGGGATAGCCAGCTACAAAGCTGGAGATAGCCAGAGAAGCTGTTTCAGAGAAATCCGCTGGGTGTCACAGTGCTGCTTTGGCTTTCTTCTGGTAAAAGTTTATCTCGTGTCTAACTCCAGAAAGGGGAATCCCTTGCCTTTGCTAAAACTAACAGCCATTCTGGTTGTGACTCAGGGGTGTTAATTACATGAGGTGATTTGCAGATCAGGACTCAGCCACCAAAGTAACATTGATGGGTAGACTACAAAAGCTTAGGTGACTTCCATGGTAGCAGCCTCAAAATGTTTAGAATTTTTCTCTGAAGTATCTTCCGTCACTTTAATTATATTTTATTATTTGTCATTTAGACTCTGTATGCTCACCTTCCCCTTTTTAGCTAAGGCATCCTTATGACGTGATATTTCCTCTCCTTGGAGTTAAAACTGGTATCTTCTAATTTAGATTTATTGGAAAAGCTCATGTTTATCCCTCTACAAACTAGTAGTTGCTCTACACCCTCAATATTCTCATTTTAAGCTTCTCATTTTTATAGACTCTATAATGAAATAATATACATTATTATAAAACAATTTATAAGTACATTTTGAGGATTGGCAATTAAAATGTAGGATCAAATAATTTTGTGTTCTGTGTTCTGTCTCATCCTGGTTTCCCTTGGGCTTGTAATTCACAGTTTTGGTGAAGTCTATGTGGTGGGCCTGCCTGCCTACTGACTTTAGAGCAGTCTCCCCTAAAGAACTTCTGATCATCATGGACCCTGACATCACTTTCTACCTAGTCATTCCTTTGTAGGTGTTCCACACGGTGTCTGCTCAGTGTTCTTGCTCAAGTAGCAGAGCGCCAAATTAATTTACAGCCACGAAACTGCCTCCTTCTGACTTGGCACATCACCTGCTCGGTGGTTCCTGCCGAACTGTCCACCCACCGAGATCAAGTCCTCCAGAGAAGCCCTTGACCTGGAGAGGATGAGCAAGGCTCGTGGACACACCCACCCTTACTAAACTTTGAGAAACATCTTCAAGGCCCTCTCACTGCCTTGTGAATTGTGAGTTTAAGATGACTCCAGGTCACACGTAAACAGCAAGTTTTTCTCATGAAACTTAAAATGACAGCCGAGAGCAGTTGTTATTGTAGAAATGTTTGAATATGCGAAATAAAGAAGTTAGCAGTCAAGCACCCAGCTTCAGCCATCTTCAGTACACATTCAGCTGCACTTCAGTCCTGTCCCAGCTAGTTTCCCTCGTGCTCCAATGACACATTTTAAAACAAGCTTCAGATGCAATATTGCTTCATCTGTCAGTACTATATTTATTTAAAAAATTTTAGAACCAACCAGTAGCCCCAGAGCTCCTAGGGACTAAACCATCAACCAAAGAGTGGAGGGGCCCATGGCTCCAGCTGTATATGTAGCAGAGGATGGCCTTGTCGGATTATCAATGAAAGGAGAGGCCCTTGGTCCTATGAAGGCTAGTTGTCCCAGTGTAGGGGAATGCCAGGACAGGGAGGCAGGAGTGGGTGGGTTAGTGAGCAGGGGGAGGGGAGGATGGGATAGGGGGTTTTCAGAGGGAAAATGAGGAAAGAGGATAACATGTGAAATGTAAATAAAGAAAATATAAAAAAATTAGTCATAAAACAAAATCATGTCTAAAGTAGTTACCGGTAATTTTAGAGACATATTAAGTATTCTAAGATGATAACTTGGCCCCAATACTATTACTAATGTAAGTATTAACTGCCTTTCTGAGAATGCATTAGCTCTCCTTAGTCACACAGTGTAAAGCCATCCAGCCATCCATCCCCATTCACTTGACAGTGTTGAGAGAGCTTTAAGGCTCACCTACAGCTTTCTATGCATTCTCCTCTTTGTGTTGGCATTATATAAGCATTAAATAAGATCATTGTGCACACCCATCTCTGGAGATTAGCACTTCTTCACTGGGGGGAGTTGCTCTCAGTATCTGCCCCTTCTTTATGAAGGCTTTCCCCGGCTACACCAAAACACCAGCATTCAGCTATCCTTTTGGGCTCCTATTTTTAAAAGTGAGAAAGAAATCAATCTTGTCAAGATGTGTTCAGACTTTATTGAGGTATAAATTGCATGTTATAAAGATCACCTGATTTAAGGAGACAATTCAATGGATTTTGAAAAATGTATGTAATTATATAAAAGCTACCACAACACACACACACTCTCACACACAGACACACACACACATAATCTTATTTAAAAGTTTCCACATGTCCCCACTAATATTTTACTGCTTGGACCACCGTACTTTCTATTTCAATGTACTTTTCTAGAATTTTACATGCATGGAGTCTTTAGGCTAGCTTCATCGCCACCCCCCTCCCATAGGTACTGAGGATTAGACCTAGGGCCTCACATGCTACACTGGATTTTCTTCATTTAACTTAGTACTTTTGTTTTTCCTTGTTTGTACTACTAGAATTTTTATTTGCCTTTGAATGCTGCTGTTCCTTTTATATGACAGCACTTACCCATTACAGTTGGGTGAATACTTCGGTTGCTTACAGTTTAAGGCTATTATGAATGAATATTCTCTACATTTAAGAATAAATCTTCCTGTTGATTTTTGTTTTTATTTCTTTCGAATAAATAACAAGAGGGAGTAGAGATGCTAAGAGCTACGATAAACATGTTTAATACTATAAAGAAATGGCAATTTGTTTTCCATATTGGGTGAACCAATTTGATTCCTTACTAGAAAACTATGAACGTTGTAGCTTTCCCAGTACTACCCCAGAACTTATCAGTGTGTAACTGGGGCCCTTCTAGGGCTTGTACAGTAATAGCTCATGATGTACCAGCTGAGGAGTGAGTTGAATATCTTCACATGCACTTTACCCTGTGTAATTTCTGTTTGTGTCTTTTGGTCATTTTGAGAATTAGGTTGTTCATCTTGTTACTCTTTATAAGTTTTGTTTATTCTAGACATAGCTCCTTATCAGACTTAAATATTTTGCACATTTTTTTTTAGTTGATGGCTTATTTTGCCTATTCCCAGCAATGATTTTTTAAAAAACTAGAATTTAATTTTTTTTAAATAAAACCATCAGTTTTTTCTTTGAAAAACTGTGTTTTTGTGTGTTCTAGTAAAAATATTTTTTCTTTTTCTTTTTTTTTTCTTTTGAGATCACGCTCAAGATGACTCCTACCCGATGTCATTCAGCCCGGGGAAGGGGCGGGTGAGGACAGGCCATGCCTGAGACAACCCCTGCTCAGTGCCACAGAGACCAGGGTGGGCAGACCATGCTCCAGTCGACCCCTGTCTGGTGCCACCTGGCACGGGTGGGGTATAACACTCCTGGGCCCACTTCTGAGACAAGCCAAGACACCCAGAGACCCCAGGCACTATTAAGATGAGCAAGTGAGAGGAGGAGAGATGGAAGAGAAAGAGAAGCAGAAGGTTGTGGGCACAATGAAGAGACGGGGAACTGGAGACTGGAGGGTAGCGAGGAGCAGCCTGATGCGAGTGACACGCGATGCCACCTAAGGCCATAGTGACATCCCGGCCTGTGTTACCACTGAGGGTCACGCTTGGCTCTGTTACCACCAAAGGCCAGGCAGATATCCCTGGTCAGAGCTGCCACCTGGAGCCACGGATGTTTGAAGAGTGTGCAGAACAGGTCCCACCCTTCCCTGGGCATCATGGGAGAGCTGGCTCTGAAGGTATGAGAACAGGAGAGCCGGTCCCATCCCTTGCCAGATCTAGTACTTGGAGCATGGGGCCTGCACTTCAGCCAGGAACTAGCCCTGGTTGCAGGAGTTGTGGGTTAACTGTTCCTGAGGGTGTGCACGTGGGAGGGCTGCCTCTGCCACTTGTCTGCCATACAGTAGCATGAACGAGTGAGAGGTGCCCTCCCGCTTGCCACCTGCTGCAGCTGATCCCTGGAGTCATGAGAGCTGGTACTTCCTCCTTACTGGCGGCAGCTCTGGAGAGCTCGCCCTGGTGGTGAGAGTGTGGGAGAGCTCACATGCTGACCAGCTCAGATACCACGCAGGCGCAGATCCAGGGCTTTGAGTTGGCTCACCCCTACATCTACCCCATCGATGAACCGCGGGAGCTAGTGAAGGGGCTGGCCCTACAGATCCAAAGCTGCAGCATCTCCACGACACAGGACAACAACAGGACATCCGAGAGGAGTCTATCCCAGTGAGGATCGGTATTGATAGTGTAGTGGATGCCAGCGGCCTCAAACCAGATCAATGCTCATTGCAATGAACATTGGCAAGTAAATAAGTGTGGACAAAAGAATACTCTGTGGGACACACTGTGACACACTGCAGCTTCCACAATGAGATTTTTGTTTTTTACTTTTGTCGGGGGAGGTTGCAAGGGCAGAGGGTGGGTACGAGGGGATGGGGAGATGAGTAGGATAGGGGTGCATGATGTGAAATTCCCAAAGCACCAATTAAAAAGTTAAATACAAAAAACTTTTTCTAACTGAAGGTCAGTCAGATTGAAGTTTCAGCTTTCTACTTAGGATGCTAATCTATCTAATGTTCATTTTTGCCCATAATGCATAAAAATACATATGTGTAGGTGTGACATAGGGTGGAAGTTCATTTTTATTTTCCATATGGATATTCAATTTTCCAGCACCATTTGTAAAGGTCACTCTTTCCATATTTAATCGTCCTGGCACCTCTGATGAAAGAATCAGTGGGCCATATGTGTTTGTGTCTATTTCTGGAGTCTCCGTTCTGTTTCCTTGATTTATGTCTATTGTTAGTTAATTCCACTCGGTCTTGGTTACCGTGGTTTTCTGTATAGTATGTGAATTTCTACACAAAGCATCTCTAGGTGGGTTATTGGAATTGCATTGAATCTACTATAGAAGCAGGGACAATGAGAACATATTAGAGCAGTCATCTCAAGGGTCATTATCACCAGGCCGCAATAGCAATTCTTCTGTCTCTTCTGTCTCTTGAAACTCAGTGCAGACTGACTGGTCGTGCCTGTCCATATTTCATTTTCATGCTCAGTAGATCACTGTCAAGTACTAAGGATCTTCCAGCCTTCCTTAATAAGTTAGAGGGACAGGTCTTCCCAGATGCTTATAAGGGCAGGTATTGAGATTTGAATGTATTCATGGATCATTCATCCTACAAATATTTATTAAGGGTGCTCTACATGCCAGGGGCTAGGGACCTGGATAGCATTAAGTGGAGCAGATGAGTCTGCTCTAACAGCTGGCCTCCTAGTCTTGTAAGAAGCTCTAGCCAGTCTTGGTTAAAAGTAGAATCTTAAAAGGCACTCTTCTATGCCTTGACCTAGTACAATTCACAGTATGAATTATTTGTTTGTTTTGAGACAGGACCTTTTTTTTATTATTTATTTTATTTTATTTTTTTAATTTACATTCCAAATCACTTCTCCTTTCCCGTTTCCTCCCTCCCCGAAAGTCCCATAAGCCCCCTTCCCTCCCTCTTTTCTCCATTCAACCCCCTCTCGTTACTC